>JAWHQI010000134.1:0-1200000 GCA_033032865.1 Dactylorhiza incarnata
TCATCCTGAAGTTCCTCGATTAGATCAAGATTGTGCATGAGGGCCTCACCATTTTCATCTATCCAGGATTCTCCTCCTTCTTTGGCGTAAATAACCCTTGGAGTGACCACCTCGAATTCCACAGGGACAACAGCTTCCGAGCCATGAGATAATTTGAAAGGTGTCTCCCCGGTAGCCGAGGACGGAGTAGTACGAAGGGTCCACAGGATGGAAGGAAGTTGGTCCGCCCAATTCCCTTTCTGGTTCAAGACTCTTTTCATTAAAAGCTGCCGAATTTGCCTGTTTGCCGCCTCCACTTGACCATTGGTCCTTGGATGGTGTACTGAGGCAAACCGAAGATCAATTCCTACCTGATCACAGAAGTTTATCATCTCTGGATTGTTGAATTGTGGGCCATTATCGGTGACGATTGCCAACGGAATTCCATGTCGGCAGATAATCTCTCCCCAGACGAAGTTTCTGACAATTTGGGTGGTAGTTCTTGCTAATGCTTTTGCTTCGATCCACTTACTGAAATAATCGATCATTACCAGGATAAAGCGACGTTGTCCGCTGGCCATTGGGAAAGGCCCCATAAGATCCATTCCCCATACTGCAAAAGGCCATGGCGCAGTTATTGACCTGAGTGACTGAGCAGGCAAATGTTGAAGAGGAGCGAACTTTTGACACTGGACACATCGCTTGGCGAAGGCTTCAGCATCCTTTCTCATGGTTGGCCAGAAGTATCCTTGCCGCAGGATCCTTTTTTCTAAGGTTTTCGCCCCTGAATGGCTACCACACTCCCCAGAATGAACTTCCTGAAGTATGACCGGGATCTCCTCTTCTGAAACGCACCGTGCTGAGGGAGAAATCAAAGTTTTTCGGTACAAGACTCCTGCTATCAAGTAGTAGTACGCCGCCTTTCTTCTGAACCTATTTTTGTCCTTGATTGATGGATGATATTCTCCTTTTGTCAGAAACAATTCGTAGGGGTCTTTCCAAGAAGGATGTTGATCGATCTGCATGAGCTCTTCTTCCTCTGTCTCCTCTGTTGCCGGATGAAAAAGTTCTGAGGTTACTCCCCCTGATGGAAGACCAAATTTTGACAATTCGTCTGCCTCTTCATTCTGCGTTCTCGGAATGTGCTCGATGATGAAGGATTTGAATCTCCCGATTTCTTTCTTAGCTAGGAATAGATATTTTCTCAACATCGGTTCTCTTGTCTCGTAGTTCCCCAGAACCTGCGAGGCCATTACAAGAGAATCAGTTTTCACATGAACATGTTCTATCCCAAGCTCCTTTGCGAGTCTCAGGCCGGCCAAGAGTGCTTCGTATTCGGCCTGGTTATTTGTAACTGAAAAGAAGAATCTAACAGCTTGTTCCAGCCTGATGCCGTTTGGACTGATCAAAACCACTCCGGCTCCCACGGAGTTCCTGCCAGAAGCCCCATCCACATAAATGATCCAAGAAAAAGGAGATTGCACTACCTGCTCTAGATTAGACTCCATTGTGTCTACCAAGAAATCTGCCAATACTTGTGCCTTTATTGCCGTTCTGGGAGTGTACAATATTTCGAACTCGCTTAGCTCGATTGCCCATTTGGCCAACCTTCCTGAATGTTCCGGCTTCTCCAAGATATTCCTCAGTGGATGATCTGAAACCACCTGAATAGGATGAGCTTGAAAATAGGGGCGGAGCCTTCGTGATGACATGACTAAAGCCAAGGCTAATTTCTCCAGGATTGAATATCTAGTTTCTGCATCTTTAAGGATATGGCTGACATAGTATATCGGAAACTGTTTCTTTTTCTCTTCCCGAACCAGGACAGAGCTTATTGCATCAGGGCCCACCCCCAAGTACAAGAATAGTGTTTCTCCTTCGCGAGGGCTTTGAAGAAGGGGGGTTGAAGTTAATTGCTTTTTCAATTGTTCGAAAGCATTATTGCATTCCTCGTTCCATTCAAACTTAGATCCTCCCCTAAGTGTTTTGAAGAACGGAGCGCTTTTATCTCCCGATTTGGAAATGAATCGGCTCAATCCTGCCAACCTTCCACCAAGTTGCTGTACCTCTTTAGGACTACGAGGAGGGGTCATGTCTAGGATGGCTTTTACTTTATCTGGGTTCGGTGCGAGACCATCAGGAGTGAGAAGATGTCCAAGAAATTTCCCCTTGTTCGCCCCGAACACGCATTTCGAGGGGTTTAATTTTAATTTGAACCTCCGTAGAGTAGCGAACGTCTCTACGAGGTCTTCCAGATGGATTAAAAAAGTTTTACTTTTTAGAAGGAGATCATCAACATATACTTCCAGATTTCTCCCTTTTTGTTTTTCAAAAACTGTGTCCATCATCCTCTGATATGTTGCCCCCGCATTTTTGAGGCCGAAAGGCATGACGAGATAACAATAACATCCATCATTGGTAATGAAGGATGTATGCGGGATATCAGGCTTATGCATCTTAATCTGGTGATAACCAGAAAATGCATCTAAAAAACTCATAAAACTATATCCCACCGCGGAATCTACCAAAACATCTATCCGAGGCAAGGGATAACAATCCTTGGGGCATGCTTTATTGAGTTTAGTGAAATCAACACACATACGCCATTTCCCCCCAGACTTTTTCACCATCACTACATTCGACATCCAGGTGGGGTACTGGATTTCAGAAATGAAATTGGCCTTAAGAAGCTTTGCAACTTCTTCTTTGATAGGTACCGCCAGCTTAGTTGCTACCTCCCTCTTCTTCTGTTGGATTGGCTTGAACTCCGGAGAAACGTTGAGGTGATGGCACGCGACATCTGGATCTATTCCAGGCATGTCTTCCGCCGACCAAGCGAAGATGTCCAAGTTATTCAGCAGGCAGGAGGTTAACTGGAGCTTTTCCTCTTCTGATAGCTCGGCGTTGATGATCAGCTTCTTCCCTTCCCCTTCAACAATGGGGATCTCTTGGGTCTCCTGGGCAGGTTCCAGGTAGGTCCCTTTCCGTTCCGCGCTCTCCTCAGCTTCTTCAGGGAGTTTGGACACCTCTTGGATGTCATTCTGGGCCTTGCGAAGTGGTGCCTCGGTGATCACATTAACTGTCTTCACATAACATTCGCGTGCCACCTTTGGATCGCTCCGAATCCGGTACTGACGCCCCTCAGCAGCGAATTTCAAGGCCAAATGGAAAGTAGATACCACCGCTCTGTAAGCATTCAGGATTGGCCTTCCGAAAATTGCGCAGTAGCTACTTGGGGCTTCCACTACTACGAAGTTCACCAACTTTGTTATGCCCCCTAGTGATACCAGAAGCTTCACGCACCCTTCTACTTCCTTCTTTTCTCCTGAGAAGCCATAGAGGGGGCCTTCCGTAGAGAGTAAGGCCTTTCCAGTCTTGAGGGCCTCAAACATTTGGCGAAAGATGAGATTAACTGAGCTGCCTGTATCGATCAAAATTTTGTGCACTGCGTAATTCTCAATAACCGCCTTTATCACCACCGCGTCATCGAACGGATTCGCATTCGGGGAGAGATCTTCCTGGCCAAACGTAACAACCGTCCTTTCCGGGGCAGAAGTGGAGGCAACTGCCACTTCTTGCTTTGTAACTCTCCCGATGCTAGATTTTCGGGAGGATTCTATCCCTGCCCCACCATGGATGCAATAGATGTTACCGAGAGGGCCAACATCATTCACCTCTACGCATTCGGCTGCAGGATGTATATCCCCATAACTACCGGCCTCCTCTACATCAGCACACTCCCATGTTACTTCGACTGCCTCCTTCTTCTTCTCAGCTCGTGGTTCAACCGGAGTTTCTTGCCGAATCAACCCCCGAAGCTTTCCCTCTTTCAGGAGTTTTTCTATCAACCACCGGAGGGCCCGGCAATCTTCAGTTAGATGCCCCTCTTCTTTGTGATATTCACAGTAAAGGTTTGGGTTCCGATTGCGAACTTCTGATTTCAAAGGAGGGGGCCTTTTAAAGTCAGGCCTCTTCTGAAGAATCTGCACGACCTCATTCATGGTAACGTTGAGCGGGGTGAACGAATCTTGTGATTCATCATATCGGATGGATGGGATAGGTGGAGATGGTTGTGCGATGTATTGTGGCAGATATACGGGCATGATTTGCGGGACTCCCATGGGTTGAGTGGGTGCGATGGCCAACGGCGGCTTCTGATCCTGAAACCGTTGATGGCCAATGAATGGTTGCTTGGGCTTAAGATTCCTTCCCCTTTGAGCCCGAGGCTCGAAATCAGGCCGAGACGAGTGATTATAACGTTGCTGATGGGTTGATGCAGAATTGAACTGATCGTTGTCGCTGAGCAACTTGGCAACGTAACCCGGATTAGTCTTTTCCCCCCTGATGAATTTGTTTGCCAGACTAATCATTTCTTGATATGTCTTTGGTTCCCTGATTTGGGCTTCAAACTTCAGTGGCCCCTCCCTAAGGCCATGCATTAGTGCGACCCTATATAACTCCGGATCGACGTTTTGTACCTCCATTATTTCCCTTTGGAAACGATCGACAAAACGGGCCCACGTTTCGTTTTCTTGCTGTCGTATCTCGAATAGGGCTGCCGGACCATTCTTCCTCTTCTTAGAGGTAGAGAATCGAAGCAGAAATTCTCTACGTAACTCCGCAAAGCATCTGATAGATCGAGGATGCAATCCATAGAACCATTCTCTGGCCTGCCCATCAAAGGATGTCACCAGGAGCTTGCACTTTGTTGCATCAGTGATGGTCCTCAGAGCAACAGCTGATTCAAATGCCTGGAGGTGTATTGCTGGATCGGACTCCCCACTATATGCTGACATACGTGGTTCTCGAAAGTTGTTTGGGGCCGGCTCTCCTCGGATTTCGTCGGTGAAGGGAGAACTCTCCTCGGCATCCTCATACAGGGGGAAAGCAGAGTTATAAGGGACCTCGGCTGCGGTCATTGGCGGACAGGCCGCATGATAGGAGCGGGCAGGTGCTCCAGTCGGATATGATTGGAAGGCGGCGACCTCAGGCGGATAGGGAAAATGAGCGGCCTGAGAGGTCGCCCCTTGAAAGTCAAGGACCCGAGCTGGCATACATCGCGCGGCCTCTTGGTAGAGATTCGGACGGTCCGCGGAACCTTCTTGTGGTGGTCGGGAATGAGCGACTTGCGCGAACGGATATGGAGGTGGAGGAGGTAGAACAGGAGTGACCGCCTGGGGAGCCGCGGCCTGCTGAGGGGCTAACCGCTCGGTTAGTAGAGTTAGGGCCTGAGTGATTGCGTCCAGACGCTGATCAGTCGCCTGCCGAGCCTGGTCGGCCTCTCTCTTTGTCTGCTCCAGAGCTTCCCACAAAGAGTCTTCACTATGGTCGGATCGGTCTCTTGGAGGGAGCTGGCGGTCTGACATTCTGAGCTAAGGATTTCGCTGACAGTCTGCGATCTGAAGGTCGCGTGTTTCTGTTCGATTCAAAAGTGCGCCTCCGAAGTGAAACGAGGGTTGCGGACTATCAGTTACTATTTAGTTGAGGAATTCAGACCGCTAGCAGCGGTCGAGGCCAGACTTCGCCCGTCGCGGCAAATGCCACTCCTGCGACGGGCTTTCCTTTTATTGAAAAGTAGCGGTTACAAATGTGAAAGAACAGAAGCCGGCCGGTCAACAGTTCGCGAGACCTGAAACTCGAGACCGGAGCTCAGACAAGCGAGCTCTTGGATTCGAGTGTGCGTGTCTTGGGAACAGTGCCGCCCCCTATTTATAGGCTTGGGGGCCTGCCCGATCGGGCAGGGATAAAATAACCTCCTGCCCGGGTACAGGAGAAACGGGCAGGCGGTGACGGGATACACAAAGAAGAGAAAGAAAGAGGCCGCGCGATCTGACGGCCTGCCTTCCCGATCTGTCTTGCTTGCGGCTGAGGACACCGGGACCAAGTCAACAATGCAGACCGCGCGGTTTGGAGATTGAGGTTGCGGTCTGCCCTCTGGTCATGACTTAGCCGACCTTCAAGAGGTAACTTGGATAGCCTTCGATCTGGACCCCCGGCCTGTTCTTCGGGGCTGGAACTTCGAGTTTCTATGGGACCACCTGCGCGGCCTTCTTGCTGAGACCGCGGATGAACTTCCTTCCTTGGCTCTTTGACGATCTTATCTCTTTGGGGGTGATCCTGGAAATGACACCAGGCCGCCCGGCCTGGCCCTTCTTGAACGGGGAACCGCCGATTCCAGGACCCAGCGGCTTGGCTCAGGAGTCCGAGCGGTCTGATAATGGTTCAAACCGAGGAGCGGTTTTCCGGGCAAACAAACCTGGCCTGCCGTCTAGTGAGAGCCCGGTCAGCGGAACCATCTGGGGGGAAAAAATCACATAACCTCCCTGGGAGGTCAACCTGGCCTGCCATCTAGTGAGAGCCCGCTCAGTGGAACCATCCGAGGGGAACAAATCACTTAACCTCCCCGGGAGGTCAACCTGGCCTGCCGTCTAGTGAGAGCCCGGTCAGCGGAACCATCCGAGGGGAACAAATCACTTAACCTCCCCGGGAGGTCAACTTGGCCTGCCATCTAGTGAGAGCCCGGTCAGCGGAACCATCAGAGGGGAACAAATCACTTAACCTCCCCGGGAGGTCAACCTGGCCTGCCGTCTAGTGAGAGCCCGGTCAGCGGAACCATCCGAGGGGAACAAATCACTTAACCTCCCCGGGAGGTCAACTTGGCCTGCCATCTAGTGAGAGCCCGGTCAGCGGAACCATCAGAGGGGAACAAATCACTTAACCTCCCTGGGAGGTCAACCTGGCCTGCCGTCTAGTGAGAGCCCAGTCAGCGGAACCATCCGAGGGGAACAAATCACTTAACCTCCGTGGGAGGTCAACCTGGCCTGCCGTCTAGTGAGAGCCTGGTCAGCGGAACCATCTGAGGGGAAAAAATCACTTAACCTCCCTGGGAGGTCAACCTGGCCTGCCGTCTAGTGAGAGCCCGGTCAGCGGAATTATCCGATGGGAAAAAATCACTTAACCTCCCTGGGAGGTCAACTTGGCCTGCCGTCTAGTGAGAGCCCGGTCAGCGGATCCGGGGGGGGGGGGGAATCACTTAACCTACCTGGGAGGTCAACCTGACCTGCCGTCTAGTGAGAAACCGGTCAGCGGAACCATCCGAGGGGAAAAATCACTTAACCTCTCTGGGAGGTCAACCTGGCCTGCCGTCTAGTGAGAGCCCGGTCAGTGGAACCATCCGAGGGGAACAAATCACTTAACCTCCCCGGGAGGTCAACCTGGCCTGCCGTCTAGTGAGAGCCCGGTCAGCGGAACCATCCGAGGGGAAAAAATCACTTAACCTCCCTGGGAGGTCAACCTGGCCTGCCGTCTAGTGAGAGCCCGGTCAGCGGAACCATCCGAGGGGAACAAATCACTTAACCTCCCTGGGAGGTCAACCTGGCCTGCCGTCTAGTGAGAGTCCCGTCAGCGGAACCATACGAGGGGAAAAAATCACTTAACCTCCCTGGGAGGTCAACCTGGCCTGCCGTCTAGTGAGAGCCCGGTCAGCGGAACCATCCGAGGGGAACAAATCACTTAACCTCCCTGGGAGGTCAACCTGGCCTACCGTCTAGTGAGAGCCCGGTCAGCGGAACCGTCCGAGGGGAACAAATCACTTAACCTCCCTGGGAGGTCAACCTGGCCTGCCGTCTAGTGAGAGCCCGGTCAGCGGAACCGTCCGAGGGGAACAAATCACTTAACCTCCGTGGGAGGTCAACCTAGCCTGCCGTCTAGTGAGAGCCCAGTCAGCGGATCCATCCGAGGGGAAAAAATCACTTAACCTCCCTGGGAGGTCAACCTGGCCTGCCGTCTAGTGAGAGCCTGGTCAGCGGAACCATCCGAGTGGAAAAAATCACTTAACCTCCCTGGGAGGTCAACCTGGCTTGCCGTCTAGTGAGAGCCCGGTCAGCGGAACCATCCGGGGGGAAAAATCACTTAACCTCTCTGGGAGGTCAACCTGGCCTGCCGTCTAGTGAGAGCCCGGTCAGCGGAACCATCCGGGGGGAAAAATCACATAACCTCCCTGGGAGGTCAACCTGGCCTGCCGTCTAGTGAGAGCCCGGTCAGCGGAACCATCCGAGGTGAACAAATCACTTAACCTCCCCGGGAGGTCAACCTGGCCTGCCGTCTAGTGAGAGCCCGGTCAGCGGAACCATCCGAGAGGAACAAATCACTTAACCTCCCTGGGAGGTCAACCTGGCCTGCCGTCTAGTGAGAGCCCGGTCAACGGAACCATCCGAGGGGAACAAATCACTTAACCTCCCCGGGAGGTCAACCTGGCCTGCCGTCTAGTGAGAGCCCGGTCTGCGGAACCATCCAAGGGGAAAAAATCACTTAACCTCCCTGGGAGGTCAACCTGGCCTGCCGTCTAGTGAGAGCCCGGTCAGCGGAACCATCCGAGGGGAACAAATCACTTAATTTCCCTGGGAGGTCAACCTGGCCTGCCGTCTAGTGGAGCTCGGTCAGCGGAACCATCCGAGGGGAACAAATCACTTAACCTCCCCGGGAGGTCAACCTGGCATGCCGTCTAGTGAGAGCCCAGTCAGCGGAACCATCCGAGGGGAAAAAATCACTTAACCTCCCTGGGAGGTCAACCTGGTCTGCCGTCTAGTGAGAGCCCGGTCAGCGGAACCATCCGAGGGGAAAAAATCACTTAACCTCCCTGGGAGGTCAACCTGTCCTGCCGTCTAGTGAGAGCCCGGTCAGCGGAACCATCCGAGGAGAACAAATCACTTAACCTCCCGGGGTGGTCAAACTGGACTGCCGTCTAGTGAGAGCCCGGTCAGCGGAACCATCCGAGGGGACAAATCACTTAACCTCCCTGGGAGGTCAACCTGGCCTGCCGTCTAGTGAGAGCCCGGTCAGCGGAACTATCTGAGGGGAACAAATCACTTAACCTCCCTGGGAGGTCAACCTGGCCTGCCGTCTAGTGAGAGCCCGGTCAGCGGAACCATCCGAGTTGAACAAATCACTTAACCTCCCCGGGAGGTCAACTTGTCCTGCCGTCTAGTGAGAGCCCGGTCAGCGGAACCATCTGAGGGGAAAAAATCACTTAACCTCCCTGGGAGGTCAACCTGGCCTGCCGTCTAGTGAGAGCCCGGTCAGCGGAACCATCAGAGGGGAACAAATCACTTAACCTCCCTGGGAGGTCAACCTGGCCTGCCGTCTAGTGATAGCCCGGTCAGCGGAACCATCCGAGGGGAACAAATCAGTTAACCTCCCTGGGAGGTCAACCTGGCCTGCCGTCTAGTGATAGCCCGGTCAGCGGAACCATCCGAGGGAACAAATCACTTAACCTCCTTGGGAGGTCAACCTGGCCTGCCGTCTAGTGAGAGCCCGATCAGCGGAACCATCCGAGGGGAACAAATCACTTAACCTCCCTGGGAGGTCAACCTAGCCTGCCGTCTAGTGAGAGCCCGGTCAGCGGAACCGTCCGAGGGGAACAAATCACTTAACCTCCCTGGGAGGTCAACCTGGCCTGCCGTCTAGTGAGAGCTCGGTCAGCGGAACCATCCGAGGGGAACAAATCACTTAACCTCCCTGGGAGGTCAACCTGGCCTGCGTCTAGTGAGAGCCCGGTCAGCGGAACCGTCCGAGGGGAAAAAATACTTTGAAAAGAACTTTTATTACATTAGTCATCCGGTTACATGCAAGAAAAACTAAGTATGGAAACACTCCCTCATACTACATGGACTCAAAGAAAAATCAAAGCACGGAGACCGGGACTCGGACTTCTACTCCTAGGCATGGTCCTCCTCGACCTCCTCTGGTTGTTGACGCTGCGTCCTCGGGCCCCTCGCCTCCCTCATTTCCAAGAACTCGGGGCAGGCGGATGTCGTGTGACCTTCCTCCTGATGGAAGTCACAGTAAGGTAACTCCACTCGGACGCCCCTTCTTCCTCCCCTACGATTTCTTCTTCTTCTGTGGCCGATCACCCTGGCTTGTTGGGGTGGTGGAGAGGGTGCTTTCGACCCCTGCCTCCATCCTGGGAGGTCGGTCCCCTCTTCTTGGAAGACGTCTTCCTCTTGGTTGAACTTCCTCTTGGCGGCCCTTACTCTTCCCCCTGCTGCCTTGCCTCTGGCTCACTTAGCTTGGCCAGCCTTCTTGTGAACTCCGGGTTGGCCTCCTCACTTTCAACTTCTTCAGCCACCCTTTCCATCAACTCCTCAAAGGACAAAGGAGCTCTTCACTTGAGGTCCATCTTGAAGAAGCCGTCCCGCAGCCCCAACGTGAATGCAAGCTTGAGGGTGTACCTGGGCACCTCTTCGATGAGGAGAACCTCCTCCCTGAACCGTTCCAGATAGTGAGTCAGCGACTCCTCCGGCTCTTGCTTGACCTTGAAAAGTGCTTCAACATCTTTCTTCCTCTTCCTTGACGTCGAGAAGCGTAGCAGGAAAACTCGGCGTAAGTCTTCGAAGGCATAGATGGATCCCGCAGGGAGCTGGTGGAACCACTCCCTGGCTTTCTCTTTGAGGGTGACATCGAAGAGCCGACACTTGAACGCGTCAGTCATGGGCCTAATGGAGACCATGTCTTCAAACCACTGCAGGTGCAGGACGGGGTCATCCTTGCCGGAGTAGTGAGACATCTCCATCCTTCCGAACCCCTCTGGAACCGGGGCCAAGAGGATCACTTCGCAGAAAGGACTTCCTATGCTCGCCCCCCTTTGGGGCTGGGCGAGTGGGTGCTGGCTGCCTTCCCACTCGCCCCCTTGGGGCTGGGCGAGTGGGGGCCTGACGCCTCCCCACTCTCCCCCTTGGGGCTGGGCGAGTGAGGGCCTGGCGCCTCCCCACTCGCCCCCTCCTGGCACCTCCTCTCTGGTTGATTGGTCGAGAGGGATCTCCCCCTCATGTCGGGGCGAGACCTCCGGGCCACTTCCTCTCCTGCCTTCGCCTATCGAGGTGAAAGCTACCTGCAAGGTCTGCATGACATCCCGCTTGAGATTTCCAAACATCTCCAATGTCACCCAGGCCACCGGGGGCTGCGAGTGACCCGGGTCGGAACTTCCTCCACCTTCGTCCATGGAGCTCAGCTTGAGGCTTTGTTGAATCGGTCACACTCCACGCTCACCGCACCAAAATGTTGAAACCGATATCTTGGCTTCTGTGGAGTTCGGGGCCCTCAGCGAGGCTGAGGGGCGACCAACCCTTACTTCCCCCAAGGGAGAGCTCTAGGTTGAAGGTGTTGGAACTAAAAATTGGACCAAGGGCTTAGCGGGGGGAGGTCCCGCCACATACCCGGAAGTCCCCTTGGAACTTCCCCTCCCAAGCCACTACTAAGCTTGGGCACCACTAGAGGCTCTCCTCACCCCCTAGAGAGACTTGGGGAGGGAGAAAGAGAGAGAGCTAGCCTAGAATGAGAGGTCCCTCCAAATGGTGCCCCCTTGGTCCTATTTATAGGATTTCTGAAGCTGGGCTGCAAATAGCCAAAACTGGACTGCGAAATAGCCAAAATTGGACTGCGGATAGCCAAATCCCGATGTTCTGGGATGCTAAACGCAGACCAACCCCTCCCCCCGGAACTGGGCGAGAGGGGGTACCTCGCGGGGCTCGACGAGCCTCCTAACTGGGGCGGGCGAGACCTGGGCGGGTCGGCCCCTCTCCTTGGTCTCGCCCCTCTAGCTGCTCGCCCCCCCCGCCTCTCCGCCGAATGCTGGGCGAGAGGGGGGGGGGGGGGCGAGCCGGCCTCTCCCCTCTCCGCCGAATGCTGGGCGAGAGGGGGGGCGAGCCGGCCCCTCCCCTCTCCGCCGAATGCTGGGCGAGAGGGGGGGCGAGCTGGCCCCTCCCCTCTCCGCCTTCCTCCAGAGCGGGGGGGGGGGGGGGGGGGGGGGGGGGCGAGAGGAGCTCGCCCCCTTCCTTTGCTCGCTTCCTATATGAGCTGGGCGAGCGGGAGGTCTCCGCCTCCTACCGCTCGTCCTCCCTCTCTCTATCCGAGGGGAAAGCACTCGGCGAATACTGGGTTGTACAATTACATCTACGGATTAAATTTCATTCATATTCATGGAGTATTTTCAGATAAATTCAAAAATACACATGCATGCACTTATAATACACCTTGCACTAAAATAGGTGCCCAGGGAGTTGTGGTGCACCAAACCATGTGAAATCAGTGCCCATGTGAAGTTAAGACCTAGGGCTACTATTTTTTATATTAGGCACCTTTTCTAATTCAGCCTCTATGGTGGTCAAAAATAGAGTTATAAAACCCTATTTATGTGTGACAGTTATTTTAATATCCTTTATTTAATGATTTATGGGCTGCGGCTATCTGATTCCCCAGATCGGATGGATCAGGGATCGTCTTCCCCGATCAGCCAACAACCTAGATTCACTCTCCCAGGGCCAACTTTGGCCCCATTTTTGGCCATCTCCGGCAAAACCCCTAAGCCACCACCTCCGGCCGAAGTCTGGCTATATATCCACCGACGGTGAGAACTCGGCCGGAGGTGGCCAGAGTAAGCCACCCGATGTTTTCGCTTTTTTGGCCTGAACATAGATAATTCAAAATAGTACACCGCCATTATTGTACCAAATTGGAAAATGGAAGAGAAGGAATGCTAGCACAGATGGAGGAGAGAAGGATTCCGACCTGAGTGTGACAGGTGGCGCAGGTATCCCTCTTGGGGGCCATTGCAAGATTTTTCCAGCGAGCTTGCTTGAAATTGCAGTTCTCCAGCCAAAGCTCTGCTCAAGGGGTCGTGCTCGACTGCTTGTGAGGTGATGAAGGTGATGAAAGGGCCAATTGGGGCTGAGGGGAGATGTACTTATAGAAGCTAATGGTGGGGTGCTCGGCCAAGGCTTGAATGCTCCCCAATTGATGGTTGTTGGCTGGCATTATAGGGAGGTCAGTCCCATGGCATGGGGAACCCCTTAGTTGCCTTTGGGAATGAAGAGGAGGTGCCAAGGGGCAAATATTCCATGAATTCCTCCTCTTTATCTCCCAAATGGGTGAAATTCCTATCTTGCCCTCCATGAATTCTCTTAATTCAAATTCAAAGGGGATTAGGGGGTCATTTGTACTGTGGGCTGGCTAGACGGGCTTTGGATTAGGGCTTAGCCTAATTGGATTTAATTTAGGGTTCTTAATCTCATAATTAGGGCTCACTTTGACCAAGGTTGACTTTGGAGTTGACTTGGTCAATTTGATGGGTTGACTGGTCCAATGTGTTGGTCTTGAGTCCCTTTATGCCACCCAATGTTGATTGGGTCATGGTGATGCCCTAATTGGGCCAATTTAGCCAATAAGTGTGATTTTGACCAAAATTGGGGGGAAATTGAGTTTGGCCATATTGGGCCAATTGATGACCACTTGATGGGGATTTTAGGTCCATTGGATCCCCTATGATGTTATAAGGCTAGGGGTGAGGTCAATTGCATGCTTTGGCTGTCAATTGGGCCAATTGGTGGAGGATTGACCTATGTTGACCTAAAGGGTACCTTGGTCAATTTGGGCCAATTAGTAACCCGATGATGGGGATTTTGGGTTCATTGGGTCCCCTTGGAAGGTTTCCTTGTAGTGGTATGTTCAATTTGTCCATATGAAGTCAATTGACTCCAATTAGTGAGGTTTGACCTAATTTGGGTTAAAGTTCACTTTGGTCAACATGACCAATTTGGTTGACCCAACAGGGTCCATATTGACCCATTGACCTCCTTGAATGGTCATAGGGGTCAAGATGAGATTATTTTGACATACTGAAGTCTCTTGGTCACTCTTAGGCTAGGTCACCAAAAGTTGATATATGCACCCCAATGTGCAATTCACCCATTCTCTTGGGTTTCTAGGACTCTTTGACAGGTCTCCCCTTTTATCATAACATAGTCATGAAAAAAATTCAACCTAGGGGTCTAGTGGTTTGTGGGATGTTACAG
Organism: Dactylorhiza incarnata; assembly: GCA_033032865.1. Classification (NCBI taxonomy): domain Eukaryota; kingdom Viridiplantae; phylum Streptophyta; class Magnoliopsida; order Asparagales; family Orchidaceae; genus Dactylorhiza; species Dactylorhiza incarnata. The sequence goes on from JAWHQI010000134.1 coordinate 13,827, forward strand.
TGTTCGTGTTATGAAATAAGTAGTAAGGTGAATGCGAAAATGACTTAGCTTATAAGAATGCCCATACAGACTTATAAGTTGAGGGCCTTGTTTTGACATAATTATAAATCTAGCAAGTAACTTAAGCGAGTATTTTAATGAAAATAAGTAGCAGGTATGGTGCAGAAATAACTTAACGTATAAGAATGCTCATACAAACTTATAAGTTAAGGGTCTTAAAATATCATAACACATGCTTATCTTACAAGACTGCTCATACAAACTTGTAAGATAAGGGTTTAAAGATGCAAGATATGCAATGTTGTATGACGTGATGAAATTCAACATTAAGTATGATGAATGATTAAACTATTTTACATTTAGATGTCCATGCCCTATTGGATCTTGTGACGCCCTTAGAGGGGGGGGGGGGGGGGGGGTGAATAAGGGCTTTTATAATTTTTGAAACTTTTGGAATTGAGATAAAAATATTTTTGCAAGAGAGAATTAATTCAAAATATTTTAGAACATGAAAGTTAAAATCAATTTGATAAATCAAAATAAGACATGATTTTATTTCACAAGATAATGGGTTACAAAAATGTTGATTTTTATAGCGCTAGAAATCAAGGCGATATATCTAAATTTCCCTTTTGTTTTCTATATCGACTCTTCTCCCAAGAACCGATTGGCTTTAGCCTATCAATCCCCACATAAGGCCTCAAGCCGCTCTAGCCAATCTCTCCTCAGATAAGTCCTCAATCACCCGTTAGATCTAATCCCCTAGATCTAGTCGCTAACACCCGCGACGAATTCCCCACTAACGAAAATCAAGATCAAATCAAAGAACAAGAATACTAGATGAAAATATGAATTCTTAAAATAAAAACTCACTATGAAGTATTCTGAAGGAGATGACAAAGGAACGCAGAAGATCGTCGTAGTCAATGCGTTCGCTCTTCACGTTGAACTGATGTTGAAGAATCCTCCTTCAAAATCCTCCTTTTGATTTAAGTGGGAGCGCTCCGGTCGTCTGAAATAATGCCCCTCTCAAGTGTCTTGGAGTGGTGGAATTAGGAGTTCAATCTCCATCGAAGAGAGGAATGAAATTGCCTTTTTATAGAGTTGTACACCTACCGCTGGCGTTAGTGAGAATGCCCAGCGTTACTGCTTAAGGCAATGAATTTGGAGCGCGAATCCTCAAATCGGGAAAGAGATACTGTAATTTAGGAAACAATCATATTATGAAACCCTAACGCCGAGCGATAGTGATAACGCCTGGCGTCAATATTAATCATTCCTGATTTGGTCCTTCTATCTCGCCAATGTACATTTCGGGAAGCACTAATGTCCTGCGGTATTGATACCACTAGGAGGAAGCTTTATTCCAAATTTGGTCTTCTGTTCCCTCCAGAATTTTCATTTCAAATGTATCTTGGCACGTCTGCATATACCAAGGCTAACACGAGCGTTAACAATAACGCTTCGCGGAAAGGTGACATCTTTGCTTCTTTGGCCAAGTGCAATACTCCATTCAACTTATAGCATCATAGTGTCATTCTTGTTAATTCCCGCATACTATAAACACAAGGCAAACTTGATCAAATACAATATGGGATTTGTTATTCTCAAACCAAAGAGATGCGGAAAACCATGTTCCATTAATCTCCCCCTTTTGATAATAACAAGTCCACTAATGAGAAATCAGCCTACTAAGATTAAGTTTGTGTTTATATAGAAGTTATGACACATAACATTTTGCATTCTTAATTTTTGAACTCCCCCTACATAGTGCTCTCCCAAGATTTCCTATTATTCTCCCCCTTTATTCTTAGATTCATTCTCCCACTTAATCTATAGATTTCTTAATTTATTCTCCCCCTTTTATTATTAGCAAAAGTGGGTGGAGGTGAATATAGACATGAACGAAAGAAAGTGTGTAATGGAACACTTGTTTGAGATTACTTGTTTTAAAGAACATATACATGATCGAGCAAGAGCAATAAAAACAGCGAAAGAATTGATTACTACAACAAATACATCAAATAGCAAGGTGGAGAATTCCTTGCTAAATGATGAAAATTGTTGCTAATTTAGATTAGGAAGGAATTTAGGAACGAAATCAATTCATGGCCAATTTGTGCCTAGTTAAATTTAGCAAGGGTGGTTTTCCTTGCTAATCAACAACAAATAATCATCAACGAATTTATTGCTATATAAATTAACAAGGAATACTATCTACCAAAAAATTGAAGCTAATCATCATCAAATAATTTTGATCCTAATATTATCTAGCAATAAAATTGTTACAAACTTCGTTGCTAATAAATGTCAAATATTAAAATTAAAATTATTTAACAATAAATTGTTTTTATAATTGAATTAACGATAATTTATTATTTTCATATTTTTAACAATAATTTAAATTAATATTTTTTGATTACATAATTATTCAATTGTTTAATAATAATATATCCAACAAAACAACCAATATAAATTTACTAGGAATATGATCAAATGTCATATACACCACCTGTCATTGATATATATATATACAAAAATTGGCATACCAACAAACTTTGATACATCAATTTAGATACATAGCCAAACCGCAATACAAAATCAAAAGTAAATCCACCAAAATATGATGACATGTATCAAAATTTTAAACAAAACAAAATGTGACAATTATGAGCGTGGAATCAACAGATCTGGACAATGATCGTTGACGGAAGATTGACGTTGAACTGGAGAAGAATCTTGATTTGGAGTTTGATATTGAGCTTGCGGATGATGACTTGGTATTCGAAAATAGTTGGGAGTTGTATAGTAGCAGGGAACTGGAGCTGAAAAATAACCAGAACCTGGAGCAGAGAATTGACTAGAAGTATATGATCCAGGAGAAGAGTATTGTCCAGGAGAAAAGTGATGACTTTGATAAATTCCATGCACCTCTAAAGCAGTAGAAACAACAATTTTAACAATATCTTTAACAACATTATCTACTCTATGCTCAAAACTATTGTTCATCTCCATTTGAAGTTTCTTTAATTCTTCAACACGGACCTTGTACTTCTCAATTACAATTTGTGCATTGGTTCTTGAACTTGCACCATAGATGACACTCTCATTGTATGAATTGCCAAATCCATAGCAACGACCATTTTTAAGACCACCGGAAGCCTCAATCCATAAATCCGGATAATATGTGGAAGAAGCATTGGTAGAAGATAATATTGTTGTATCATTACTTTAAGATTGCTTCTCATTTAACTTCAGGGTGTAAGACTCCTATAAGGTAAATTAAAAATTATAATTAATAATGACATTAAGAAATAAGATGTTAGCATATCTACTAAAAACTAACCATGAAAAAAAGACTTACAAATGTTTTCTTTGATTTCTTATCAACAAATGGTCCTCGTCGTTTATTGGTTCTATGAGTTCTCTTGAAAACATTTTCACGAGGAACCGAAAACCCCGCATTAGCATGAGCCTGCAGTGTGTTTAGCATACATGGCGATTAGCTGGTGGAGAAAACAATTAATATATCCAAACTATTGAAAAAGTGCAAACATGTTAAAGCTTCTAAAAAGAGACTAATTCATCCAGACTCCGTGAACCAAGATGTCGACTTCTAGGTATTGTATTCTCTTTTATTTTCCTAATGTTCCTAGTGTTGTTTCCCCCTTTTCTATCCCTATCCCAGCCATCACCGCTCCCCTAGGGCTGTTTATAGAATTACTGCACTAGCTGAACCCTTTAGCAGCCCTGCCGCCAATTCCAGCCTTCCTAAACAGCTCTCGACCATTTCCACTAAACCCACTCAGCCTTCCCACTGATCCCACTCCTTCCAGAAACCAAAAAACAACATTCCTAGATCACCCCTCCTGTTTCTCCTTCCAAACAGCCACAACTCAGTCTAATTTCTGCCCAAACAGCCACAACTCAACCTAATTTCTGCCCAAACAGCCACAACTCAGCCTAGGTTATGCACAAACAGCCACAAATATCCTTCCCTGCACCGCCACCACCTCTCCTACAACCACCTCGTCTAGCTCTCCTACAACCACGAACAACCCTTCCCACAGTCAGTTGTTTGTCTTGAAATTAATCAACATGATTAACTACATCCGTAATTACCTTTAAACGCCATAAACACCCCACCAAGCAATAGCATTTGAAATAGAAGAATTTGAATGCCAATATTAAAAGTTCAAATAAAAAACTGCGATGCCCAAAGGTTTATACTTACCATTCTATAAGCATGATGTGGAATGGAAATAGATCATGCTATACTTTTAACTACCCCAAGGCAATCTCTATCAGAGATTCTATTTTTGCGATTATTTGCTTGAAGATCTTTGTATTATCAACTACCCATATACTCGACAATTCTTCAAAAATTTCTTTTCACATCCATGTCGGTGGAGGTGCGGACTTTGACTTTGTAACTTTTCGGATGCGCCTCATCTCTGAAGTCATTATTCTACTAAAATAACTCTTCCAAATTTTATAGATTTGTTGTTCTGTTGATGGAGCACGCCAAGTAAATTTCTCCTACAATTATCATAAGATTTGAAGTTATGAACATTAATTTGACAAATAAATCAAGAAACAATTGGAAGATTTACCTTGAACATATTGAAGAAGTTTTGTTTTACATCATCTGGAATTTTACTAATGTGGGCCAAACTCCATTGAACCAACCTCTTAAACAGTTCAACATGGACCTAGGTACAGCGATACTAATGAAGCTACAATATAAAAACATATTAGAATATTTTGAAAAGAAAAAAATTGAATTTTAAGGGAAATTTTTACCATTTTCCAACGATGATCAATATCTCTCGCCCGACTTCATCCCGCTCGACCTCATCTTTGCTATCTGAATTAGTTGACTCTAGTTGGTCCAAAGGAGGATCCAAGCAATCATGTTGAGCAATATTCACCTCTTTAGATATGCCATTTTCAATATTCACCTCTTCAGATATGACTTGTTCAATATTCACTTTTTCAGATATATCATGCTCCTCATCCATATCATTTTGTGAGTCAGAATCAGAGGTTGTGTGATGCTTCACATCTTGCATTAAAAGATTCAGAATAGGATCTTCGCAATTTCTTTTAGATAATCTACCTCCCCTTCCTCTAGTCCTCATCATGCTCGAAGAATGGTGTAAATCTTATTTAAGATGCTAGAAATAATTGACAACAACATTTAGAGAGAAAAAAAATTCCAGTTCAAGATGCTAGCAATCATGTTCACAATGCGCTAGAAATAATTGACATTATTTAGAAAAACAACACTTAAGATGCTAGAAATAATTTACAACATTTAGAACAATGGTGATAAATAGTATATCTAAAAACAAATTTAGCTAGACAAATAGAGAACTAGAACATGATTCAACGTGAAATAAAAGATTTTTGACTTAAAAAGCTTACACAACTTGGTAGTAGATGGCTTGGAGGGTTTTCCCGGGGCTGGGATCGAAGTAGGTACTGAATTATGGGCTCACATTAGTGATGTAGGCTGCTGGACAGCACATACCAAGGCTGAAAAGAACTTCCTGAAGACTGGCAGCAACTGTGAGAAGTGTTGGCAGTAGCTCGGGAGAGTTTGGGAGCAAGGGAGGGCGGATGAATGGGGAAATCCACCTGCTGGAATGAACTGGGAGCAAGGGAGGGCAGATAAATGGGGGCTCGGACAGACCAGAATAAGGGGGGGGGGGGGGGGGGGGGCTGTGCTGGATGGGAGGGTTGACAGGCAGTTGGAACCACAAAAAATGGCGAGAGGGGCTCACTAATTGGGATTTATGGAGCCAACTGCCACAGTGGATTGTGGCAATGGAGCACATAGTATATCTAAAAACAAATGCAGCGCATAGTATATCTAAAAAACAAATGCTCGTAATATCTACCGCATTCGAAGGCTCGATAACAACGATCAACAACACATTAATAGCTCCAAAACTAACCACACAAAATAGTCCGACAAACTCTATAATATCTGCAACATTCTAAGGTTCGATAACAATGATCAAAAACACATTAATAGCTCCAAAACTAACCACAAAATTGATATAGCTTCCTTCAACACAAAAACGGGGAAGAAAAGTGTAAAATAACATTTTAAATGAACAACTTCAATAGAAATGATGTTGGGGAAATTGTTTCTCCAAACTTTCATGAAACATGAACTGAATTCACAGAATAGCCAACATGTCTACAAACAGCACGTTGAAGAAGAACGAGAGTAATCTCACCATGGAAATCAACAGTCAATGCAAAAAAGTCTCAAACAAGTAATTGAATCATACAAGTAAAATGCTATACCAATGCATTATGCATACACAGATGGGAATATAACTTCCACAACCATGACAATATACAACAAATGCTTCGAAACAACAATTTGAATAAGTCCGGACAGCAAATACGAAAACTGAGAGAAAACATAGGGATGAAGGAAGATAATAATTCAGCACTGGAGGATAAGGATGCACTAATTTCAGAGATATGAGTGCTCGCTGCGATAAAGGTGCATGGACTCGGTTAGGCGAGGTTGGTTTCGCTGAAGTAGTAGACAAGGAAGATGGAGGAGGTTTATTACAGCTGCGGTCGCATGGTGGCGGCCACGCGATAGCGGCGGATCTGCCCCGCCAAACCATGCCTAGAAGGCTCCGTTTGGCAAGGTGTTGGCAGGCGTGAACATGGTGGTTGTGAACTGTCGTTCATGAACGCCCAACCTCACCTAAGGAGCTTCATCCATTTTTATGTTCAAAACTAGTTTTCATAACCATTGCCAAAAAATTCATGCCAAATCAAGCTCTGATCTCAAAAGTATACAACTAGAACTAAGGTATAACATTAAGGCCAAAATGGGGAAAATTCAAGTAAGTCTAAAGAGAAACATTCAACCTATATGAGGACTTCACAAGTACTAGTACCATCAAACATATGAACACCCATAAAATACAAATTCAAGCATAAGATTGGATAACATGCATTTCAGAATTTCAGCATATGGTGAGATCATACTTTTATTTTATTTATTATTCCTCAACTCAATTTCTAGGTAGGATTTGTGAGTCATCGAGTCTAAGGTCCTGATTATCTTTTGCATGTACTATTCCTTTATATTTTTTCCATGCACTTCTAACTAGTTTTTTTACTAAGCTTAATTTACTAATTTTAGTTTGCCAATGCTTGTGTTGATTTATAATAAAATTGATTTGTTATTTATATTTTATATTTTAATCATTCTCCAAGAGACGAAGGCATCTAGGAGTGAATCTAGTAAGCATTAAAGCATTCAACCTTAAATCAATCAGAGTTGTTGGGAACTAGGAGTGCATCAAGAACTAAATATATTAGCTGATCCAAAACACAATTGTACCACAATAAACTCAAAGATATTCCATCCTCGGGCCATCCAGGTGAACTAGAATCAACAAAAATTTAAGAAAAAGTTGGATACATGCAATGAAGTGCCTAATATTTGATAAGTTAGAACTATTTCCAAATAACTCCATTTTTAGATGCATGTATGACAACACAAATGGGTTCACATCTCAGAAATTTCAACAAAGGATAACATTGTATATAATTTTATTGATTTGGGGAAGCAAACTCATAAACAAAAAATAGATACCTCTTTGAGACCATGCTGCATGATACTGCAAAACTTTCTTTGTACTTACTCCTCTTAGAATAGAAACCAAGTGCCCTCGCTGTACAGCTTGACTTGAATCAACAAAAATAGCTATCTTCTCATAGTCTATGGCATCTTCAAAAGGTAACTCAATATTGTCACTCACAATTACCGGGATGCACAAACTAACAGTTGCATCAAAAATCCTACACGCTAAAGGAGTGTCTCCAGCAGGATGTAAGCAAAACTTTGATGAATGCATGTCATGTGTTGCCATGCGCTTGCTCTCCCTTGATTGTGCTCCATGTAAGCAAAACTTTGATCGGCAAACATTACTGAAATAATATGTTCCAAATGAAAATTTATGGAATTTAAGTCAAAAGAGAACAAAAGAGCTTGGATCAAACACAAATGATCAAATGTCTTCATCCTCTGATGGGTTCACATCATTTAATTCATCAGAATCAACATTTTTTTCAACATCCCTCCTTGATTGCTGTAATTCATCGGGGCATACTTCTTCCGCTTGACAATGAATATTGCTTAGAATAGGAACATCATCTAATACAACATGGGTTGGATTAGTAGTTGACTCCTCTTGGTAGAATTCCTCTAGTGGTGTTTGTTGATAATGCATGTGAGTATAATTTATCTCATATGTGCTTCTTGCTTTAACCTTAAAAACAGTGCACCAACGACAATCAATTGTTTTCTTTCTCCAAGGATATGACGTGTAGTATACTTGATGACATTGGGAAGCAAGCACAAAGGGGTAATCTTCGGCCATGCTACGGTCATTATTAATATCAATAATCTTATATCTTGGATGAACCTTTGTTCCCCGTTTTCCAGTGTCAAACCATTTACGCTTGAACATCACTATAGTATTGGCAACAGACCCTTAAAAACTCAGCTCAAGAATTTCCATCAGCTCTCCATAATAGTCTTCACTAGAATCATCATAATAACTTCCATTAACATAGACGCCACTGTTCATTGTAGATTTCATTTCTCCGTACTCGAGTGTGTGGAATCTATATCCATTCACTATACACCCATTCCAAGTTTTGGCAATGCTACTAAATCCGCGTGCAAAGACTTTTGTTTCATTGTCTATTATTTGGTTGATTGGATTCTCAACCTATTAAGCAAAAAAAAAATGATTTTTTGATCTTAGCACGAGCAATATATAGTAAATAATCACATAACTTATAATAACATATCAACTTACATATTCTTCAAACCATTTGGCAAAATCTTTATCGCGCATAACTCTTAATGTCTTAGGAGTTAGATTCGGTATTTGAGCTCGTTTTTCAACATCATAAAGTCTACAAAGCATAATTTGTGATCACTTTTGAATAACAATGAAGGTAATGAAGAAATATTAATTATGATATTACTTACTCAACATATTCAGCTATTTTTGGACAACTCAACATAATATAGATTGTGCATGCGGCCTTTTCAGTTGAAGTTAAAATGCGCTTGTGATCTTTTGGGCTAAAGAGTCTACTAGAAGAATTAAACATAGATATGCGACTACATGGTTCAACTTGATTGATCATATTATCATTACGCCCAATAATTGTAGATCTTGTTTCCACATTAGGAGCAAAGAAATGAGAGCAAAAGGTTGAAGTTTCTTTAATCAAGTAAGCTTCAATAATTGATCCTTCTATATTTGCCTTGTTCTTTACCTTACGTTTCAATGTGTTCAAACACCCGTGGATATAAAAATTAATATACACATACATATAATATGAAATAAAATAAATAGGTTCAATGATTTTACCTCTCAAAAGGATACATCCATCGATACTGAACAGGCCCAACAACCCTTGCTTCATATGCCAAATGTATTGGCAAATGCTCCATTGAATAAAAAAAAAGCTGTAGGAAATATCTTCTCAAGCTTGCATAATATTATGACTATGTTCTCCATTTTTTTTCATATTTGATTCATACAGAATAGTTGAGCACAGGTCTCTACAAAATTGGCTTAATTCAGTTAAGCCATTCCATATAAAATATGGTAATAAATCTCGAAATGCAAGAGGAAGCAACCTCTCCATAAAAACATGACAGTCGTGACTCTTCATTCTACATACTACAATCATCCAAATTAACACAACTACCCAATTTGGATGCATACCCATCCGAAAGTCTCAAGTTTTTTATCCACCTCAAAATAATATCTCTTTCATCCTTAGATAATGCATAACTTGCCTTAGGTTTAAGAACTTTTCCATTCACCTCTTTGAGTTCAAGATCTCGACGCTTACATATATTCTGGAGGTCTAGACGATCTTTAACATTATCTTTGGTCTTATCTTTTACATCCATAATAGTGTTAAATACATTATCAAACACTTTTTTTCAATATGCATTGCATCAAGATTATGACGTATTAAATTTCTTTTCCAATATGGCAAGTCCCAAAAAATACTTCTTTTCAACCAATTATGAGATTCACCAAACCCTTCCAATCTATACTTGTCCATTGTCTTTCCAAAATCAATGTCTGGTAATGCTGCAACTATTGCCTCGAGCTCATGACCAGTTAAGTGAATGAGAGGTGTATCTGTCTCAATCCTTCCCTTAGTGAAGTTGTCTTTTTGATGTCTATAAGGAGGATCTAAAGGCAAAAATAAACGATAACAATAAAAAAACATGGTTTCCTACCATCTTTGAATCTAAATGACTTGATATGATTCATGCAATATGGACATGCTAGTTTACCATGTGTACTCCAACATGACAACATTCCGTATGAAGGAAAGTCTCTGATGGTCCACATTAGTGCTGCTCTCATCAAAATTTTTTGTTTTGTAGAGATGTCATAAGTCTCAACCCCAGAACTCCATATTGTATTCAACTCATCTATCAAAGGTTGTAAATATACATCCAAGCTATTACCTGGACTCTTTGGACCTGGCACGAGTAAGGTAAGAAACAAATAAGGTCTATCCATACACATCCATGGAGGTAAATTGTAAGGTGTGAGAATAACCGGCCAACAAGAATAAGGTTTAGATCCTTGATTATGTGTATTAAAACCATCAGTTGAAAGCCCAAGTCTGACATTTCGTGGCTCGACTGAAAATATTAATTCACTTCGATCAAAGTGCTTCCAAGCTTCGTCGTCCCTCGGATGGCATAATTTTTCCTCCTCACTAATGTTTTCCTTGTGCAATCTCATATGTTCTGCAGTGACTGTAGACATCTTTGTAGCCTTGGCGTAAGTGGTAAATAACTCAATTGTTTAAATGGTATAGGTTTACGCTTTTTTTCTCACATTTATTCCTAGGCTTAAACCTAGGGTAGTGACATATCCGTCATTCTTGTAATACTTCATCACACATCCAATACAATATACAATCATTTTCGCATGCATCAATCTTTTGAAGTCCAAGGCCTAGGGGAGCAACCATCTTCTTGCATGAATAAAAGCTATCAGGTAACTTATGTCCCTTAGGCAACATCCGACCAAATACCTTTAAAAATTGATTAAAATGTTTCACGCTTAAATTTGACTCAGATTTGATGTTTAAGAGTTCTGTCAATGCTGACAACACTGAATAATTCTCGCAACCGGGCCAAAGAGGACTATCAGCAGCATCCTTCATGTCAAAGAATTTCTTTGCCATCGGGTTAGGATCTTGTGGTTCATCCCTAATATTCCAATTAAATTCAGGACCAACGACATCAACAACCATATCCCTCAAAGAATTCTGTTGCTCTTCAATGACTCTCTGCTCAAACACAATCTGCTCATGCATTCGAATAGTAGAAACTTTAGTGGATGGTTCATCCCAATGTGGTTCCCCTTGCCTAACCCAATTAATATAATCACGTTCAAATTCTCTAGAGATAAGGTGAAAATTAACCATATCAGGCACAATAAATTTCAAGCTCCTACAATCATAACACGTGCATCGAATTTTTCCTTGATCCATATATCCGGGATATTGTTGGCACAATTCATTGAATCCCTTCACCCCCATTATGTACTCATCTGTAATACCATATCCTCCTGGACAAACACGATTTTTTAATCCATCCCCTATCCGGATGCATGATTATTATTCTGCATACACAACATACAAAATTATTATTCACTATATATTTATTATAAACTCTTGTACAAGTCATCACGTTCAATTAAACACCGCATAAAGCTGCAATATAATTTTAATAATAAATGTCGTAACTGTGCGTGATTTAAATACTAAAGTCTAAATATAAGATGACTAACAAGGAAACATATTAAAGTCTAAATACACACACACACACACGGAAGAAAATATATCCAGTTATAACATCTTAAGTGAAAGTAGTCCATTATAGCAGTGCACATGCTTGCTAATTTAATCTATGAGAAACCTAATCATGTTTATAATTAAACCCTAATCTATGAGAAACCCTAATCATGTAGTTGTAATGTGGTTTACAATTAAACCACGATTCAAAAAAGTTCGTTTATCAAAACCTATGTTTTGATTTTGTCTACTTGTAGAACAACAATGAAGTTGTATTTTTCATACTGAATAAACTTGTGAGGGATGCCCTATAAATAACCATATATAAATATATATGATAGATACACAACTATAGTGTTACATTAGTACACTAATTCAAATATTTCTCATTATAATAGTATAGATAATGTTGAAACAATAATTACATGCCTGTGAGGAGGTTTGTCAACAAAGAAAAAGTTCACATACACAAAAAAACAGTCAAAAATTTCATTCATAAATAAAATAAAATTTGAAGATTCAATTCAGAGGAAGACATCTTCTTTATACCCTTATATTTAAAGATTCTCTTCAATCCTCCATACCATTACTTTGAGGAAAAAATTTCTTGCTTGTTAATTTATCATTTCAAATGGTAATGAAGAAAAAATGCCCTAGAGAGTGATGAACTTGGGTGGTGTCCAAGAAGAAAAACATTGCAGCATATATAAACAAATTAGGGCATGACAAACCAAAATAATGTTTTCAAGAAACTTGAAAATCCTACACATGTTTTCTAGAATCAAATTCATTGCACATTACAAGATAATACGCAAGGCATGACAAACCAAAATAATGTTTTAAGAAACTTGAAAATCAAATCAAACATTGTAATAATCTTAAAGAGATATATCTAGTCATCCTTGACAAATAGGCAAAGAAAAGTAAACAGTTTTTTTATTTTGGTTTTGGAAAATAAATGAAAAGGACTTTGAAGAACTTCTTAAGCAAAAAACATATTTTTGAGTCTTTGAAAGTATTTTTTATTTTGTAATTGATTTTTGATTTTTAAAGAAAAGGCATATAAGGATGTAAGCAGAAAATTCATAGTAATTTAGTATAATAAATTTTTAAAAAAGAGCAAAAATAAGACTTTTTACGAAATAGAGCTAATGTCAGCGTTATTAATAATGCATAACATTAGCCTCACAAGCTAAAACACCAGATTTGTCGATTTTAGGTTATAATTTTGGCTTTCACTAACTCCAAACCCTCCACCTTCCGCCGCGCGTGAGCTTCGATCAAGGTAATTTTTAATTTTTTTGTAAAAATGTGAGTATATCTCTTTCTAATGGATAGATCCAAGATTCCTTTCATTTTTTAATGGTATTTTCATGTTGATTTGAGGTTGTTTAGGGTTTGATGAAAGGAGTTTTGATTTTCCAAAGATCCTTATTGCTTGATTTTCCCAGTGTGAATGTGGAATGCTTTTAGATGTTGATTTTCGAGGGTGATTTGGAGTGATTTTGAGAGTTTTGAAGGATTGGAGGAAGAAGAAGAATAGTGTTTTTTCGACAGCTAATGCCCAGCGTTATCATCAACGCCTGGCGTTATTGAAAAAATATCTTATTTATGATTTGCTTTCTTTTTTGCAGGTAATGGCTTCCTCAAGTTCTCGTGCCCGTGCTCATCGTTCGAGTTCCAGCACCCCGCAAACATTGTACAAAACATTTACAGGAATAGAGAAGGCTTCCATTGGTGTTGGGATGGTGTTGAGCATTGCCTTACCACAACATTCTCATATCCAAAATTTACTTGCAGCTTCAGGTATACTGTCAGGAATTTTGGACGACGGATTTTCGTCTAATCTGGTAGGAAATTTTATAATCATCTATTTGATCCCTTGGAAACTGAACTCGATGGTGGGGCGATGTCGGTTGTGAAAACCATGATAGCTCGGATTGCCCATGAGGATTTGTGGAATGAGTTTGGCTTGGTGGAGAGTGAGAACAGGTTGGACGTCGTGGAGAAGTACCGAATGGAGCGGGACTGGACACACCTTAATTTGATCTTACATGGAAGGAATAACAAAGACTTGATCACTACCATTTCTATTATTAATGAAGAGGCCTATACTATTCAAGATATATTGCGCGACACCATTATGCTCAAGTAAGGAGACACGAAGAAAATCACAGCTCAACTCAGCTTAGTTACTTATCACATTTTGGAGCAAGAGGAGTTTGATGTGGAAAATATTCTTCTGTCGATAATGCGATACACATATCAACTAAAGGATCAGAGTCACCAAAGACTCAATACACTCCCCTTGTGTGGGATCATCCAGCGTGTGGTGTTTCAGAAATATCTTAATATAAACCCTGATTTTTCTCTAAACAATAATATTCCTCTTATATATCCAACAGACTCCATTCGAGTACCTCTTGCCAGAGATGTACCATCTTCTTCTTCTCATCCATCGATACCTCGTGGAGGTTCACTCCATGAATCTCAATGAGAGCTTCGTGTCTTTTGAAGAACACAAAGTGGAGGTGAAAAAGAAGATGTCCCGTTTAAGGAAAATGATGAAGTGCATTATCAAGGGGCTAAAGATCAAGCCAACTCCCATTGAGGAGGCAGAGTGGGAGAGTCCCGTGGAGGATCCTCCATGACAATCTCTTCGAAGGACAAGATGACAAAGACATAGAGCCGGAACCAGTGAAGATCGCTCTGAGGATACCATGAGTACTGGTGATTTTTGATTATATGTATAATACAGGTGTTGTGACAATTGTTGTACTTCTTTTTGCCAGCGCTCTGCGTTATTACTAACGCCAGCGTTAACCGTTATCTACTAACTTTTTGTGCTTCTGGTTCTTGACATTTTATTTGTTGTTACTTATGAAAATATCTATGCTTTGTAGTGTTTATTTAATCTTTCTATTGGATATATATTATATAATGAAGTAGATTATTTGATCGCTTTAGTTTCAACTTCACATATATTAGTGATTTCTAGTGAATGTGAGATTTAAGTATCCAAAGAGGACCAAGTGTGATGGTTCCTTTGGGTACCCAAATATAACATGATGATTTGTTTAAAGGCAATGATGAATGGGCTCTTTAAAATGAAGTTAATGTATCATTTTTAACAATGGGTCTCCATTCATACCTTGGATGTTTATCTTTCATTAATAATTATGTGGCATCTTGATGCGGTGATAGGTTTTTGAAAAACAATTCATTTGAGATTTATGTTTGTTGGAATTATTTTTTAAATTAGATTGATGTTGATAATCATATAAATTTTAGAATAGTGATTCTTTGGAAATTTAACTGTTTGTTGATAGAGTGAGTAACAATAGACATTTGATGATTGATTCTTATTTGTTTGTTGTTTTTCATTTCCACTCTTTCTTTTAAGCATACTTTCATGTGGAGTAAATCTATTAAAATTTTTATTTATAATTGACATGAACGATTTTTTATTATTTGAAAATTTTTCAACAAAAGATTTTAGTGAATCTATTTGATAGTTAGAGCCTTGTTTTGATCTAGCAATTGTTCATTATGCTCTTTTGCAATAGAGATCTCTTTTTCAAATACCTTGAATTTTTCTTTTAGTATATTGCAATCAATACAAGGTGTGGAATTTTCAAGTGAAGAGCATGAGGGAGAATTAGACACATCAATTTTAGATTATATATCAAGTTTTGTTTTTAGAGTTTTATTTTCTAAATGTAATTTAGAATAAATATTTTCCAATCTTTTAATTTTATGTTTAGCAATTTCAAGCACACGAAATGAAGAAACAGAATTAGTAACAAGAAGAGAGGAATTTGATTTGCTTACAATACTCCTTGGCTCAAATTTTGATTCGACCAATATGCTCCTTTGTCATCCTCTTCTCGGCTTGATGTGATACTTTCTTCCCTTCCACTTGGTGTGCACTACATGGCTCCGTCATGAGAGGACTTTCTTCATTAGTATTTTGTTGTGCTTGTAAATTCCTTCTAAAATTTTTAAGTATTTTCTAAGATCAGGTTTCATCATCTTAATTTGATAAACGTGTGTAGTAAGGCATTATTCTGCATCTGTTATTTTTGAATCAATATCTGCATCAATATGAATTCTTATCGACAATGTAAATGGTGTAAATCATTTAGTCATTCTAGTGATGATTGTTATATTCGAAGATGTGATTATAATCTGTATGGCTCAGCGTATGGAGTATCCACATCATTTGAGTCTTCATTCAATGAGCTCACTTATTATAATCACGCATCTCCCATGCAAGCATCGGTCTCACGTGTTGGTTGGGCTTCTTCGAGGCCGAGAACTGATGGGAGTGACACCAAGATCACTCCTTCTCTTTTCGATTCTTCTATTTTTTATTTTCATTTTATTCATGAACCCCCTTCTTTTTCACCTAATGCTTTCATTGATAACTGCACTTTTATGTCCAATGAATATGTTACTAGTGAGTTATCACAGGTCTTCCAAGTGGAATCTAAATAATAATTGCTAAATATTGAGTAAAACACTCTCTTATATGAGGAGGGTAACTTTCCCTCATCAGAGGACATTCAACTTGATGTTTTTCCCTCCTGTGCCACTCCTAACCTCGATAAATTTATTCTTCCTCCTCTCCATCTTGATGCATTTAACAGTCTTTCTTGTATGCCCCTGCAGGACCATAAGTTTGTACCCATTATTGGGGAATTTTGAAGTGCAATACTGGCAGGAAAACATTTTGTAGTGACCGAACACATCACTTATTCCCCCTAGCTCATTGTCACTATTTGTGCTTCCTCTGAAGAATTGGGTGCAAGGAGACAAGAGATTTTTCTTTGATGAACAACAGTTGGAGGAGATGAAGAATTCAAAAAAGGAAGAGATTTGGGGATGGAAGAGTAACATCCCTCCTAGCTGCCCTCCACCACATGTCCTCCAGCCATTTTTCTTATATTTACAGTTACTACTTTAAATCAGCTTATAGTTGATTATGTTGATTATAATGAATATAATTTTCATTAGTACTTCTCTTTACTTTCCTACACGAATAATTTTTGAGTTGCTAATACATGTATTACGTATAGCTCAAGGATGTTAAACAAAACGCTCTTGGGAGGCACCCCAAGATTATCTTGTGTATATGTATGTTTGCAGTTCAACTGGGGAATTTAAAAGAAGTCTAGTTGAATTTCTTTGAGCGTGTTTGCATGCTTTTATTTTTCTAGCTAACGTAATGTAGTTCCACCTTTGTGGTTTTTATGTTTTTGTTTTGCAGGACCAGTGTTCCTGTCATCATTCTGGCCATGTTGTGTTGTGCACTCTTTGTTGGGGCACGCTTATTGGACACATTGGATGCACTCCTTAGTATTGGGTAAAGTGTTCCCACTCACCTTCTTGTTTTTTATTTTTCATATGCATTGAGGGCAATGCATCATTTAAGTCTTGGGGGGGGGGGGGGTTGTTTTGTATGACCGCTTCACCGTGCTCTTCACTCGCATCCATGGTGTCTATCTACCCTTTTCCACTCAGTTTTGTATAATTTCAGCACCCCCAATTTTTTTTCACCCAGACTTTATTTGTTTTCATAGTTCTCTACTTTATTTTCATGGGTAAATAGTTTGTTAAATGTACAATTCAAACTATGTTATGATAGTGAGCTATAGACTTTTGTTGTGATCTAGTTGTGTGCATTTGTTCTAGGATAAAATATTGTTTTAAACTATCTCTCTTTGTATAGTTCGTATTTAGCTCTTTTTACATTATATTTGTGCGTAATAGTCACTTCTAATTTGAGTACAGTTGCGTCCAACGTATGATTAGTGCTGGATGTGTGTTGCGAGCTTCTCGAGAGATATTATTTGATTGTGATGAAAGGGTGTCCTTTATCGGTGTCTAGAACTTGCTCCTAGCGATCCTTGAAGCATGTGCATAGGTCGTTTCAATTTCATGAAAATAATTTAGGCCTTCATTTGAATAGCTTGAGCCTTTGCATCCTAGCCTACATTCTCTATCATTGTATACCCCAATTGAGCCTTAGACAATTCCTTTGTATCACCCCCACTTTTAATTCACCAAAGTCATATCTCCATCCTACTATTACACTTAAACTTGAGCATTAAATTAAAATTCTAATTTATTTTTGTGTGATGTAGTTGATTTAAATTTTTGAAAGATTGTGGAAATGAAAAATATTGTTTAGATGATAGGAGGATACAATTCACTATCCTCATTTGTTGGGCGCATGTTTTTGAATTAGAAGAAATGAAAAAGAAAGATTTAAAAAAAAATGAAATGAAGAAATAATTAATTTTGTTTGTGTTTGGCTAGTGAGAGTGACCCCATATTTTGTTGAATAAGTCTGGGGGCGCCACTTCTCCACTTTTTCTCCTTGGTAGAATTTTTATTGTAGAACTCATTCTTGTTGTTTCTGTGTGATTGTTAAAGTCGTCATGTTTATCTTAATTGAAAGATTATAGGTATATGATCTAATTCACCTAGAGGGGGAGGGGGGGGGGGGGGGGGGGGGGGGGGGGCTGAATAGGTCTTTTGATTTTTGCCTTTAAGATATAAACAATTAAAGCTATTCTATGCAAGTAATCAAGCACAACCAGAAAACACACAAGTGTTTATAGTGGTTCCCCAAGACAGTGTGTCTATGGGTAGTCCACTTTCCCCCTTCACCCTTCTAATAGTGTGTTAGACAGGGCCAACTCCTCAAATCTCAGCTCCAAGAGCCTACAACACAGATCCCTCAGGATCTTTCAGGTGTGCACAAACCCTACCTTAGGCACAGCAGCCCTACCTCAGAGGAATCCACCTCCTACACTCAAGCTCAACAGTCCTACAAACTCAGGCCAACAGCCCTACAAAATCAGGCCTACAACCCTACAACTCAGGCTAAACAGCCCTACAAACTCAGGCTAATCAGCCCTACAATCTCAGGCAAAAAGCCCTACAAAATTAGGCAAAAAGCCCTATAGTAAAAGTTTTGTTGAAACTTACTACAGCAGACTGCAGAAGAGGTTCCCTGTAGTTCCTGCACAGCCTGTGCTTTCTTATATCTAGAGATGTTGATGACAACTACAAACTGATCTTCCTCTTCTGTTGAAGGATGGAAGATCACCTTGCTCCTTCTTGTAGAGGAGCTTTCTTTCTCTCTCAGTTTTCTTCTTGTTGTTCAGTGAGCAGGAGGAGAAAGACGAGAGCAGCAGCCGTCAATGGAAAAGTAATTTCTTTAGCACCCGACCAGCATTCTTCAAAAGTTCCCTAACTCTTTCTTTTATACACCCTTGATCTTCAACGGCTCTTAGTTGATTTCCCGACAGGTATGGGAGAGATTGGTGGACCCCCCATTACTTTTCTGCAACTTGCGCCAAAAGCAGAACACGTCGTGTCGATTTGTAGAGAAGATTCTGCGTTCGACGAACTGTTTTTCTACGTTCGACGAACCTTCATTTTATGTTCGACGAACACGCCAAGTCTCAGCGCTTGCTTCTTCCCGTCTCTGCGTTCGACGAACTATCTTCTGCGTTCGACGAACACGCCAATTCTCAGCTCATGCTTCTTCCCGTCTCTGCGTTCGACGAACTATCTTCTGCATTCGACGAACACGCCAATTCTCAGCTCTTGCTTCTATCCCATCTCAGCGTTCGACAAACTGTCTTCTGTGTTCGACGATCTTCATTCTGCGTTCGACGAACTGCTTTCTGCGTTCGACGAACTCGCCAATATGCCTTCTCAGCGGCTCCTGGTCTTGTCTCAACGGTTCAGCTGAGACAGTGAAACCTTCTCAGCTGATTATATTCCATTGTATGGAATATCATCTCCCTGTATAAAACTTGAGACAAAATAGATTGTTTCATCAAATACAATATGTATTTAGCATTGTGAGTGATGTCTCTTCAAATCAAAGGAACATTGAGGGCAGTATTCCCAACAATCTCGCCCTATTTAAAGAAGGCAGAACATTCCCAATGCTAAGGTACATAGCCAACAAAAGCTTATCATAAATATAATCTATTTATCATTCATGATATCATTGCTTCTAGAAAATAACATTGTTTATGCATTAACATTGTTTAAGCATGCTTTGATACCTCATGACAGATTATGTTAGGCTATGACTAGCTCATAGGTTATCTCCCCCTTTCTAATTTAGGTTATATAGCATATTCATAATAACTAACTCTGATTATATATCATGAATGATAACTAACACTGATAACTAACTCAGAGGACTAACTCTGATTTGGCCTTATCATTGGCCATCTCCCCCTTTCTGGTTTCTTCAACTATTTTTCCCTCTAGGAATTGGGAGGCAGCAGCTACAGACCCTGAGAGGGTTTAGAAAGTATTTTCCAAGAAAACCCTTAGGTCAGCCTTCATTTCTTAGTATTGGCCAGCTCCCCCTCAACTTGAGCAGGGACTTGCTCCCCCTCATTTGGAGCATTGTTAGCTTTATTAGCTGTTCATGTTCATTTTGAACAACACTTTCTAGCTCCCCCTCACTAGGAGCATTTGTATTGACCTTATGATTGTAAGTGTAATTGAAATTACATCATATGACTGAGTTCGTCGAACTCAGAGTTGAGTTGGTCGAACTCAGACTGGAGTTCGTCGAACTCAAGGCTTAGTTCATCTGAACTCATCATAAAGCTGAGTTCGTCGAACTCAGAGTTGAGTTCGTCAAACTCAAGCTCGACGTTCGTCGAACCCAGGAAAGAGTTCGTCGAACCCAGATTTTTCTCGGCAGTTTAAGGGTAACCTGAAGCTCAGCTGACCCAGATTTTTCTGATTCAGCTGATCATACTACATTATACTATCCTACATTTAACATTCTTTAGGGAGATTATCTACCCTATCATGTGGACTATGCCTACTGTAAAGTTGATCAATTCAGATTTCAGTTTATCATAACAATACATATTGTGAGAATTGTACAGATGAGAACATAAGATTTTAGCAGTGGATATTGATTCATAAATGAACTCATTCTAAATTCAACATTCCTAAGTCAATTTTGAAAGAATTGAACTTGGCCTCATCCAGTGGCTTGGTGAAGATATCAGCTACTTGATTGTCTGTGGGGACATATTCAAGTTTGATATCTTCACACTCTATATGCTCTCTAATAAAATGCTACCTGATTTCTATGTGCTTGGTCCTACTATGGGAAACAGGATTTTTGGCAATAGAAATAGCACTGGATGAGTCACACAGCAGGGGAGATTGACTAACCTTGATGTTGTAATCCTCCAATTGATGTTGGATCCACAGAAGTTGAGCACAACAGCTGCTTGCAGCAATGTACTCTGACTCGGCTGTGGATATGGCCACACTGGTTTGCTTTTTGCTGCTCCAAGAGATCAGCCTCCTCCCTAGTAATTGACAAGTGCCACTTGTGCTTTTCCTGTCCTCTTTGCATCCTGCAAAATCTGCATCTGAATAGCCTATTAGTTCAAAGTCATTGTTCCTTGGGTACCAAAGGCCAAGATTTAGGCTGCCCTTGAGGTATCTCAAGATCCTCTTGACAGAGGTGTAGTGAGATTCCTTAGGACAAGCCTGATACCTAGCACAAACACATGTAGAATACATAATGTCTGGCCTACTAGTAGTCAAGTACAACAAGGATCCAATGATACACCTGTACATGGACTCATCAAAGGCCTTCCCCTTTTCATCCTTGTCTAATGATAAATTAGATCCCATGGGTGTTCTCATGGTGGAGGCTGACTCCATCCCAAATTTCTTGATGAGCTCCTTGGTGTACTTAGTCTAGGAAATGAAAATTCCATCATCAGACTGTTTCACTTGGAGCCCAAGGAAATATTTAAGTTCACCCATATTGCTCATCTCAAACTCCCCCTGCATTAGATTGGCAAATCTCTTGCAGAGGTTGTCATCAGTAGACCCAAATATTATGTCATCAACATAGATTTGGACTAGTAGACACTTGCCCCTTGTTTCCCTAAGAAATAATGTGCTATCTATCTTTCCCCTCAAGAACTTGTTCTTGATGAGAAAGCTGAACAATTTCTCATACCAAGCCCCGGGGGCTTGCTTAAGACCATATAGAGCTTTCCTAAGTAGATAAACATGAGAAGTAAGAGTAGGATGGACAAAACCTGATGGTTGTTCTACATAAACTTCCTCTTTTAGATTTCCATTCAGGAATGCTGATTTGACATCCATCTAGTACACTTTGAAGCCTTTATGAGCTGCATATGCAAGGAATAGCCTTATGGCCTCCAACCTTGCAACTGGGGCAAAGGTCTGGTCAAAGTCTATTCCTTCCTCTTGTCTATACCCCTTTGCAACCAGCCTAGCTTTGTTCTTGATGATTGTCCCATTTTCATCCATCTTGTTTCTGAAGATCCATTTGGTGCCAATGATGTTGTGTCCCTATGGTCTTGGCACCAACTTCCATACTTTGCATCTTTTGAATTGCACAAATTCTTCCTGCATTGCCTGAATCCAGAATGGATCCAAGTTGGCCTCTTCAAACTTCTTAGGCACTACCTGTGACAGGAAACTGAGGAACAAGGCCTCATTGTGAGCCCTGCTCCTAGTTGTCACACCTTGCTGAACATTCCCAATAATCTGCTCAAGGAGGGGGGATCTTACTGCCCAAGGATGACCACTTAGCGCTTTTCGGGTGGCAACGTCCCACCCTCTCAAGCACTGAGCGGTCTCCTTGTCAGGCACAAGAATCACAACATCACATCAGAACGCATAACGGAAGCAATCGAAAGACAGAAAACCAAGCACACAGCTTATATTTACATATTTAACGGGGCCGAAGCCTAATGTTTACAATCACTGCCTCGAAGGCTACATCGACTAAACAAAAGAACCTAAGCTAGTCCTATACACTAGGACTCACGTCGCGGAAGACAGGGGGCGAGGCTGGGGTAATCGAACGGATCATCTCCAAGGCTGGTAACTCATCCTGTGGTGAGGGGGCTTCGCGCTGTCCCATCTCCTGTGGCTGGTTATAAGAAATAACCGTTAGTCACAGAGCTAAGTAGAAAATACATCCCCTCCCTGGATCCATATCCAGGGGGCGGCTAAAGGACAGAAATAAATAGCCGAAGCAAAGGAGAGGGTTAGCAGCAGGTAAGCATATATATATATATATATAACGAGGCTCCTGCCCTAATACCCATAATCACGCCGTATAGTAAATATACAACACTATCACGCGCATACACACACCCAGGTATTCAAACCTGTACACACACAAAAAACCCTGTGTCGACACAGTTTAGACCGCTTTATTTTAAGCAGAGGAGCTAACCCCGCGGGCCTCACCGATGTGGCCGTCGGTGACAGTGGCCAGTCTTGCCACTTCTGAATGTAGTCGTACCTTATCACTCAGGCCCACCTGTACAACTTGGTGTACTAATTGGATGTGAGCGACATCCGGCGACCCGATTTTTAGGCCGACCAGCGGAGGCAAAATAACCTGCTGCACACATCTCCCTGTCGCCATGAGTCGTCAACCCTCCCACACCGGTACGAACGGTCTGTGGGCGTGACCGACCCGCCACTTTCAAACAATCTTCAAAGCTTAGTGCAAGTGCTTTAAAAACTTGACGCGGTATTCTTACTCGACCGGTCACGCGACCTCTGACCGGGAGGCTGGGCGGTATGAGGGCTCCTTATTTGGGGCTAACTTAGGAGGAGAAACTCAACTCCGGGTTTCCCCCAACTAAGGCCTCGCAGGAGGGAGGATAAGCACCGCTTGCCAGCGTAGGGCTGCAGTTAGTACCAAAATATGAATAAGTGCAGCAGCAAAATAGGCCGAAAGCAGAGGCCATAATATCGAGCAGGAAATTAGGCCGAAAGCAGAGGCCATATTAAGCTGAAAATTAGGCCGAAAGCAGAGGCCATATTAAGCAGAAAATTAGGCCGAAAGCAGAGGCCATATTAAACAGAAAATTAGGCCGAAAGCAGAGGCCATAACATCAGGACCAGTGTGAGACTTGATTTAGAGGAAATGTTGAAAGTAAATGCAGGGGACCAGTGCGAGACTGGATTTAAATAAACGTACAGGAAGCAGTAAATGCAGGGGACCAGTACGAGACTGGATTTAAATAAATGTATAGAAAGTAAATGCAGGGGACCAGTACGAGACTGGATTTAAATAAACGTGCAGAAAGCAATAAATAAGTAAAAGGGTTAGTAGTCCAATCACTCCATAAGAGGAGGCTTCAACGTCGACTCTGTTCATAGGAGGGAGTTCTGCTTTCTCCCCGTTCATAGGGGTTCTACTCCGTTTCGGGAGTTTATTTACATTTCATGATATTTTTAGCAATTCACCTTTGACGTAGGTTCGTTCTTTTATAATTATCTCGGCATTATTGGATTGCGACGTCGCACCGCGATTTTGTCCCGAGGTTTGCGTCGATATTCTTAACTTAGTCGATTCCTTGGATCGATACGCGTAATCTTTATTATGCGTTTTAAAAATTATACGTCGAGAGGACGTCGATCTATTTTGATGAATTTCGCTCCTTTTCGGGCGTTTATTTTGCTTGTAAAATACTTTTGGAGGACCAAAATAAGAGATCACACCTCCCAACTTTAATAGTAGTTGTAAAACACCCTTAATTAGAGCCCATGATTTTTGGGGATTTTTACGAACTCATTTGGGCTTTTTATTCCTTAAAATGAACTTTATAAAGGGTTTTAAAAATAGTAAATCTCCTCCTAAAAATCCCAAAAAAATTACAGGAGGTGGCCCTTAAGGTGGGGCACATTTTTCATTTAGGAAGTTTCTTCTGAATATGCCCCATTTGCCCTTAGAAAAATAAATTAGGGAAGGGGTTGTTTTTGGGGTGCAAATAGAAGGGAGAATCCTGGGGGCGCCGCACCGGGCGCCGTCCTTGGGTCCCCACAGTGGATCCACAGCGGATCCGCTGTGGGGGAACACAGTTGGAGGTACGGGGGGGGGGGGGGGGGGAATTAAGGTGGCAGGAGCCGCACGATTTCCTGGGGGGAGATCGTGCGGCTCCCGATTGATAATCAGGAGGCGGCCGCTGCCGGCGCCGCCCCCAGTCGGTGCGCCGGGGGCCGACGACCACTCCGGTGGTGGTCCGGCAGCCTGGCGGCGCCGGCCACTGCCGAAATTAAAGCAGAAAGGGGGGGGGGGAGGCGGTGGCGTGGCCTGCATGCACCATGCATGCTCGCCGCGCCCCCGCCCCCGCGGGGAGAGGTGCTGGTGCCTCCCCCGGTCAGTGCGCGGGGGGTCGGCGACCACTCCGGTGGTGGTCCGGTGGCCTGGCGCCGCCGGACCCCACCGGAAAAACCGAGCAGAAGGGGGACGGGGAGGCGCGGCGCAGCCTGCATGGGCCATGCAGCTTACTGCGCCGCCGCCTCCTCTGGGAGGGCCCTCCCTGTCGCCCCTGGTCGGGGCGCCGGGGAGGGGGCAAACCTCCGGCGGGGGTCCGGCGGCCTGGAGCCGCCGGCGCCGCCGGGGGTGGTGGTTTTTCCTTACAGGAAAATAGCGGAGGGGGGGGGGGGGGGGGGGGGGGGGGGGAGGAGGCTTCGGGCGCCGCCGGGGCTGCGTCCTCCGGCGGCCCGGCCGCCTCCCCTTCGTCGGCGCCTAGGTCCCTGAGTGGGGACCTGCTCCCCCAGCGCCACCACCGGCGCTAGGGGGGGGGGGGTTGGCTTCCACGGCCAGCGCCTCCACCCGAGCAAGCTCGGGGTGGCGCTGGTGGCGCTCCGGCGACGGGGAGTGGGCGACTTGCCTCCGGGAGGTAAGAAGGAGGAGGGGCGAGTTCTACCTGTGGTGGAGGTGGGGCTCGAGGGTAGAGGGGCAGTGGCTGGCCATGGAGGGAGGAAGGTGGCGGCTTGGTTGGGTAGGGTTCCGGCGAGGAGGAGGAGGAGGAGTTTGAGGGGGGGTTTGAGCTTCAGGGAGGGGCCGAGCCCCCCCCCCCCCCCCCCCCCCCCCCCCCCCCCGCCCCCCCCTGTCGACATCCGGCGAACCGATTTTTAGGCCGACCAGCGGAGGCAAAATTGCGGGTTCGGAGTGAAGATAACCTGCTGCACACATCTCCCTGTCGCCATGAGTCGTCAACCCTCCCACACCGGTACGAACGGTCTGTGGGCGTGACCGACCCGCCACTTTCAAACAATCTTCAAAGCTTAGTGCAAGTGCTTTAAAAACTTGACGCGGCATTCTTACTCGACCGGTCACGCGACCTCTGACCGGGAGGCTGGGCGGTATGAGGGCTCCTTATTTGGGGCTAACTTAGGAGGAGAAACTCAACTCCGGGTTTCCCCCAACTAAGGCCTCGCAGGAGGGAGGATAAGCACCGCTTGCCAGCGTAGGGCTGCAGTTAGTACCAAAATATGAATAAGTGCAGCAGCAAAATAGGTCGAAAGCAGAGGCCATAATATCGAGCAGGAAATTAGGCCGAAAGCAGAGGCCATATTAAGCTGAAAATTAGGCCGAAAGCAGAGGCCATATTAAGCAGAAAATTAGGCCGAAAGCAGAGGCCATAACATCAGGACCAGTGTGAGACTTGATTTAGAGGAAATGTTGAAAGTAAATGCAGGGGACCAGTGCGAGACTAGATTTAAATAAACGTACAGGAAGCAGTAAATGCAGGGGACCAGTACGAGACTGGATTTAAATAAATGTATAGAAAGTAAATGCAGGGGACCAGTACGAGACTGGATTTAAATAAACGTGCAGAAAGCAATAAATAAGTAAAAGGGTTAGTAGTCCAATCACTCCATAAGAGGAGGCTTCAACGTCGACTCTGTTCATAGGAGGGAGTTCTGCTTTCTCCCCGTTCATAGGGGTTCTACTCCGTTTCGGGAGTTTATTTACATTTCATGATATTTTTAGTAATTCACCTTTGACGTAGGTTCGTTCTTTTATAATTATCTCGGCATTATTGGATTGCGGCGTCGCACCGCGATTTTGTCCCGAGGTTTGCGTCGATATTCTTAACTTAGTCGATTCCTTGGATCGATACGCGTAATCTTTATTATGCGTTTTAAAAATTATACGTCGAGAGGACGTCGATCTATTTTGATGAATTTCGCTCCTTTTCGGGCGTTTATTTTGCTTGTAAAATACTTTTGGAGGACCAAAATAAGAGATCACACCTCCCAACTTTAATAGTAGTTGTAAAACACCCTTAATTAGAGCCCATGATTTTTGGGGATTTTTACGAACTCATTTGGGCTTTTTATTCCTTAAAATGAACTTTATAAAGGGTTTTAAAAATAGTAAACCTCCTCCTAAAAATCCCAAAAAAATTACAGGAGGTGGCCCTTAAGGTGGGGCACATTTTTCATTTAGGAAGTTTCTTCTGAATATGCCCCATTTGCCCTTAGAAAAATAAATTAGGGAAGGGGTTGTTTTTGGGGTGCAAATAGAAGGGAGAATCCTGGGGGCGCCGCACCGGGCGCCGTCCTTGGGTCCCCACAGTGGATCCACAGCGGATCCGCTGTGGGGGAACACAGTTGGAGGTACGGGGGGGGGGGGGGGGGGGGGAATTAAGGTGGCAGGAGCCGCACGATTTCCTGGGGGGAGATCGTGCGGCTCCCGATTGATAATCAGGAGGCGGCCGCTGCCGGCGCCGCCCCCGGTCGGTGCGCCGGGGGCCGACGACCACTCCGGTGGTGGTCCGGCGGCCTGGCGGCGCCGGCCACTGCCGAAATTAAAGCAGAAAGGGGGGGGGGGGGGAGGCGGTGGCGTGGCCTGCATGCACCATGCATGCTCGCCGCGCCCCCGCCCCCGCGGGGAGAGGTGCTGGTGCCTCCCCCGGTCGGTGCGCGGGGGGTCGGCGACCACTCCGGTGGTGGTCCGGTGGCCTGGCGCCGCCGGACCCCACCGGAAAACCGAGCAGAAGGGGGACGGGGAGGCGCGGCGCAGCCTGCATGGGCCATGCAGCTTACTGCGCCGCCGCCTCCTCGGGGAGGGCCCTCCCTGTCGCCCCTGGTCGGGGCGCCGGGGAGGGGGCAAACCTCCGGCGGGGGTCCGGCGGCCTGGAGCCGCCGGCGCCGCCGGGGGTGGTGGTTTTTCCTTACAGGAAAATAGCGGGGGGGGGGGGGGGGGGGGGGGGGGGGGAGGAGGCTTCGGGCGCCGCCGGGGCTGCGTCCTCCGGCGGCCCGGCCGCCTCCCCTTCGTCGGCGCCTAGGTCCCTAAGTGGGGACCTGCTCCCCCAGCGCCACCACCGGCGCTAGGGGGGGGGGGGGGGTTTGGCTTCCACGGCCAGCGCCTCCACCCGAGCAAGCTCGGGGTGGCGCTGGTGGCGCTCCGGCGACGGGGAGTGGGCGGCTTGCCTCCGGGAGGTAAGAAGGAGGAGGGGCGAGTTATACCTGTGGTGGAGGTGGGGCTCGAGGGTAGAGGGGCAGTGGCTGGCCATGGAGGGAGGAAGGTGGCGGCTTGGTTGGGTAGGTTTCCGGCGAGGAGGAGGAGGAGGAGTTTGAGGGGGGGTTTGAGCTTCAGGGAGGGGCCGAGCCCCCCCCCCCCCCCCCCCCCCCCCCCCCCCCCCCCCCCCCCCCCCCCCCCCCCCCCCCTTATATAGGGAAGGGGGAGACCTCCCCCCCTCTCCTCCTTTCCCCACGTGGGGTTAAGGGAGGGTGAGTGGGGGGAGATATTTTCTCCCCCTCCCCTCCCTTTCTCTCTTTCCTGCCCACTTTGCCCCAAGGGGGGCTGCCTATACATGGGCAGCCCCCCCCTTTCTTTTCGTCCATTTTCCAACCAATTTCAAGTCGGGGGGGGGGGGGGGGGGGTTGACCGAAGTCCACCAGGGTGACATCGTTTGTTGCCCCGGGGGTCCATCAAGATTTGTCGGGGCCGATTCCGGGTTCGTGTACTACGTATTTTATGCATTGCGCTGAGGTGGTCTGCATAGTCCTAAAATGGTATACTCTCCATACAACCTCGGGTGGAGGTGGGACAAGTTCTATTACACCTGTATTGGTTACTCAAGCCTAACGGATTCGACGGAAGTCAAATCGGGGTTCGTACGGCCACTGTTCATAATAATGAGGTAGTGGCGCGCTACGACACTCAAAATAGTCGTTTTATCCAAACGATCTCGGATCGAGGCCCAACGGACTCCGTTGCACTCGTATTGGTCATACGAGTTTAACGGATCCGACGGAAGTCAAATCGGGGTTTGTACGACCACTATTCATAATAATGAGGTAGTGACGCGCTACGACACTCAAAATAGTTGTTTCCTCCAAACAATCTCGGATCGAGGCGCAACGAATTCCGTTGCACTCGTATTGGTCATACGAGTTTAACGGATCCGACGGAAGTCAAATCGGGGTTCGTACGGCCACTATTCATAATAATGAGGTAGTGGCGCGCTACGACACTCAAAATAGTCGTTTCCTCCAAATGATCTCGGATAGAGGCGCCACGAATTCCGTTGCACTCGTATTGGTCATACGAGTTTAACGGATCCGACGGAAGTCAAATCCGGGTACATTTGGTCACTGTACCCCAACGACTCAGTTGCAGCGCGCAACACTACTTAAAACGGTAGTTTTCTATCGCTCGGGCCTACTTTTATTGGGCTTACTAGGGTCTAGTGGCCCAATAAAAGTCGGGATGTTACAAAAGCTCTATTGAGAACATGACAAGCAGTATTGACTGCCTCAGCCCAGAAGTATTCTGGGAGTGAGGAGTCACTAAGTAGTGTTCTCCCAGCTTCTATCAAGGTCCTATTCCTCCTCTCAGCCACACCATTTTTGTTGAAACTGACAACTCGGTCTCTGTGGAGTTTGAGGTCCCAAAAAAGGGGTGACCGCGCACTTACTACGCTCAAGTAAATGATCTAGGCACAAGACTAGGAACTCAAAGTACAGATCCAAGGTCTCAGCATGGAGGTCCCACCACACACCTGGAAGACTAACTAACTCTTCCCCTCCCAAGCCAAAGACTGAGCTAAGGCACCTTTGGAGGGCTCTCAGGCCCAACCAAAACCTTTGAGGAGAATTTCAAAACCAACTCATCTCCACAGGTGCCCCCTCGAATCTATTTATAGTGTTCCTCATCGGGTCTGCCGATAGCGTAATCACGCCATACAACTTTACTACACGCAGTCCCAATTGGGTTGCCAACAACGTAACTCCGCTATTGTGAATGGCTAATCGCAGACCCTCAAGGGCATCCCGATAAACTAACCTCTGGGCCCAACCAGGCGAGGGGTCTACGTGGACTCCGCTCGCCTACGATAAAAAATATAAACTAAACATACACATCACAAACATCACAAATTACAGGAATATACATTCCAAACTTCGGCACGCATGCCGACAATATAAATAAATAAGGCCTTCTTGGGCCGGCACAGCTTTGGTCTTAAGCCCGCTATCTTCCGCTTAGCTCTGCAACACATGTACGCCAACTCCCGCAGCGGTAAGCTGATCCTCGATCAGCTATAGCGGGCTGAAGCATATCAACCCCACCCCTTTCTCGGGTTAGTGGCATTTCGCCCCTGCAAGCATATAAATATCCAACTTCCTCGGAATCTTCTCTGGGAACCCCAGAACATCACCAATCCGGCTCAACACGTCCGGATGGGCTTCACACAGCATGCCTAAGCCCGTACTCGCGCTTCTAGGCACTAATGTAGTTAATAGCGGGGACGCGCACGTCAACCCGTCGGAGAGCTCCCTCCCCCCACCCGTTGGTGGAGAGGGGCTTCCATGCAAATATGATAATTGAAGGCTTCACCTGCCCGAGTTGAAATTCGTTACCCTTGGCGCGTGTTACGCAAGCATGATTTGGTCACGACCCATGAGAGGCCCTCGTTGCGGCTGTCCACGTGTGGATCCGGCCTCTATGTGCCGAGTCGAGCTTTCGATCGGCCACGGAAGAGAAGCCCCCGACCGATCTCGCTCCGGACGGCCTTGGGTGGGAAGATCCCGACCATAAATGTTCCCGTCCATGAAAGCTCCTGACCTGACTCCAGTTGATGATGACGGGAGAAACTCCGAGGCTCGACCCTCAGGTAGCGGCGACTCGAGGAGTTTGGGGCTCGGCCCTACTGCAGATGAGAAGAAGGTGCTGAGCACCCCCGGCCGTGGACGACGATGGGAAGGAGAGCCCCACGGCCAATCACACTCCAGGCGGCGGGAAGGAGAGCCACCGACTTCCATAGCTCCGAACAGCACGGGGAGAGGAAGTCCCGACCGTCCCCGCCCTGGGCTGCGACAAGAAGAGGAGGAGAGATCTGAAGCCCGATTGCTGCTACAGGCGGCAAAGGGAGGGAACGGGCTCGACGACCCTTGCCACAGGCGCCGACGGGAAGAGAAGAGTCGTTCCCCTATGGTCCCAGGCGGCGACGGCGGGGGGGGGGGGGGGGGGGGGGGGGGGGGGGGGGGGGGGAGGGGGGGAGGAAGAAGACCGCGATTCTTGGTTCCCACGGCTTGCGGTCGAATGCCCAGGTCGGGCTTTTAGGGTTCTCACGCCTGTCCTGCCTTGAATGCCTCTCCCCTCTTCTTTATATACATATGTTTATACATATTATTTATATAATATCACTTATTATTTAAACTATGTACATATATATAAATTTATATACGTATATGTATACACACCTATACTAGTACATTCCAAATCGCCGTTCCCGGTGCGCCCTGATTAATGCTAGCCAATCACAGGACACCTCGGGTCCCCGTTATCTGGGGAGGGTCCCACCCGACGGGTACGGGGTTGTACAATTTTGTTGTGGAGTCCTTGGGGAGGAGAACTCTTGGGTGATACCATATTCTTGGCAAAACCTTGTCATCGCTTCAGATTGAAATTCTGTGCATGGCCAGTTCTAGTCCTGACCACAGCACATTGCAAGTCAGTCTGAATTGCTTTGACATGATTTATAAAGATATTAAGAGTATCAGACTTCTTCTTTAGGAATAATACGCATGTATATTTTGAGTGATCATCAACAATCACCAAAGTATACAACTTCCCACCTAGGCTCTGAATTGGCAAAGGACCAAACAAGTCCATATGCAAGAGATAAAGACATCTTTCAGTGTCTTTGGAGCCAATACTTTTAAAGGTGGCCCTTGTTTGCTTACCCATTTGACAAGCATGACAGGGACTATCTTTAATACATTTTAAATTAGGACTATTCCTAACAAGATTTTTAGAGAAAAGTCTATACATTGTCTTGTAGTTAATATGAGCAAGTCTCTTGTGTCATTGAACACAGAGAGACTCATTCTCATTAGCTACAAGACAAACATATTTAAGAGAATTACTGCAAATAAAGTCTAAGCAATAAACATTCCCACTCCTAGTGCCTGAGAGAATGGTCTCTAAGTCCTTAGACTTTTTGATCAAGCACTTGTCATTGTGGAATTCAATGACATAGCCTAGATCACATAGTTGACTTATGCTTACAAGGTTGTGTTGCAACCCTTCAACATAAGCTACCCTTGTGATGGAGACTATGCCATTTGATATCATACCATATCCCTTGGTGATTCCTTTTTCAGATCCCCCAAATATAACTTTGGGTCCATTCTTCACAGGCCTGTAGTCCTGTAGAAGACTCCTTGTTCCTGTCATGTGCCTTGAGCACCCACTGTCCAAGTACCAAATTTGGTTTAGGCTGGTACTTGAACTAACCTGAAAGAAGAAATTTAGTTATCCTTAGGAGCCCAAAAAGCTTTGGGTCCTAGGTGCATGTTAGTCTGATGAGAAAATCTCACACTAGCTGTACTCCTAGCAGGAAGGCTCTTCCTTGCATTAGGTACATTGGGATTGTACCAACAATCTATGGAAAAGTGTCCCACTTTACCACAACACCAACATTCATGAATATTGTATCTCCTCTTTTGAACATTTCTTGAGGGAAGTGCAGCACTGTGCACATGTTCAGGAGGAGAGACAACAGTATTCTTCCTGCTTCTCTCAGCAATGATTTGACTGAAAGTCAATCTATGTGCTGTCTTGATGCTCTTTGTCCCGATGTCATCAGTTTGCATTGGCTTGGCAGCCATACAAGATCTGATGGCATCTGACACTGAGCAACAAGCCCTGTCAACAGATTTGACATCAGTTATGCTCTTTGCTAAAGCAGATTTGAAAGAGCTTGCTTCCTTACTCTTGAATAAAGGGGTTGAAGTACCAAATACAAATGGTCCAGGTTGGGCCATTTGAATTTCCTCATGGGGAGCCTTCATAGCACTCAATCCCATGCCCTTTCTTCCACTATAGGAAGGAGTATTTTCCTTCCTATAGGAACTCCCATTATTCCAGTGACCATGCATGCTTTCATGGTCATACCTGTTGGAGGGCAGTAACACCTTTTGAAAGGTGGAATGAGGCTTAGCCTTACCCTTGCTCTTTTCTCCACTCCCTTCTCATACTTCCATTTTATTGAAGCATATTCCTCTCCTATTGGTTTGAGAGGAGAAGGTGTCAATAATAGGGAGCACAGATTTGGGCTTGGAGAATTGAGCCACCAATCTCTTCTCTTTCACAAGCTTCTCCTCAAGGTCCTTGATGACCTTGTTCTTCAGGGAAATAGTGCTTAATTGCTAAATTATTGTCCCCTTTAAATGGCTTATCTGTCTACTCATCCGAGCCACCAGGGTGGTAGGTTCAGTGTAGTCACTTTTAGTCATTTTAAGGGAAGCAATTTCCTGGGCTTGCCTCTTGGTAAGCTTCTTGCTCCTCTTCAGAGCTTCCAGGAGAGCACCATACTTGTCAATCAATTGATTGACATTCTCCTCAGAATCTGAGTCACTCTTAACATTTGAAGGAGGAGATTCATATTCTGGACTTGTCTCATACTCAGAAGAAGAAATGTAGTGAATTAATACCTGCTCATGTTCTGAATTGTTGTGGCTGTCCTCATCTTCAGTTAGAGCCATCAACCCATGGTCATCTTGAATGACTTCATCCTCCTCTGCATCACTGTCTGAATGTGATAGAGGGGCCCTGATTTCTATCCTTGCAGCTGGATAGTCCT
This sequence comes from Dactylorhiza incarnata, assembly GCA_033032865.1. Taxonomy (NCBI): domain Eukaryota; kingdom Viridiplantae; phylum Streptophyta; class Magnoliopsida; order Asparagales; family Orchidaceae; genus Dactylorhiza; species Dactylorhiza incarnata. Next base: position 47,681 of record JAWHQI010000134.1, read on the forward strand.
CTTCCTCCTGAGCAGCAAATAGTCCTATGTAGGCTTCCTCTTCTCCATCTGAATCTGAAGATGAAGATTCAGATTCACTCGAGATCTTTCCTTTCTTTGCTAGAAAGGATTTTTCTCCCTTCCTCTCCTTCTGGTGATGGGTCTTCTTTTCACCTCTTTCTTTTCTCTTGTCTGGACAGTCAGCAATGAAATGTCCAGGCTTGCTGCAGCAATAGCAAATGATGTTATTTGAAACATGTTTACTAGATTTAGAATCATACCTGTCCCCTTTAGGGTGCTGCCTTTCAGATCTATAGTGATCCTTCCTGGGATGAGAGGAGGAGGTAGGTTTGTTCTTCCATTGTTTCCTCCTTATCATCTTCTTGAACTGCCTAGTGAAGGCAGCAAACTCCTCATCAGAAGAGGAGCAGTCTGAAGTGCAGCTCTCAGACTTCTCAGTTTCAGCTGTCCTTCTTGGAGGTGACTGTAATCTGCCCTTGCTCTTCTTTGAGCTATCAGCTTTGAGAGCTATAGATTTCTCCCTTTCCTGAGCCCTTGTTGAGGTGTCCTCTTCCTTTCTTGCAGATAGCTGCATCTCATAAGAGAGCAGTTTCCCAAACAGTGTGTGGGTAGGGGTTTCTCCCAGCCTGCCACTTCCCTGATAGCACAGATTTTTGTGTCCCAATCCCTAGTTAGAGATCTAAGGAACTTATCATTCAGCTCATAGTTGGTGAACACTCTCTCATAGGTTCTCAGCTCATTTACTATTCTGAAGAACCTCTCACAGCACATGGAAATGCTCTCCTGGCTCATCTGCCTAAACGCTTCATATTCTTGGCTTAGGAGTGACTTTCTGTCATCTCTCACTTCTGCAGTCCCTTCCATATAAACTACTAATGTGTCCCACATTTCCTTGGCAGTAGTGCAGTGTACTAAGTTTTGAAATGTGGAGTAATCAATAGCATTTACTATGATGTTCTGGGCTCTCTTGTCCATAGTGAACAAAGTGACTTCAGTTAGGGTTAAGTCATTAAATGCCTCTTCCACCCTTCTGGTTGGATCTATTGTGGAGGCAGTTTGGAAAGTGAAGGGACCTTCCTTGACAGTAATATAGATCCTAGGGTCAGATGCTTCCATGAACAATCTAACCCTCCGCTTCCATATGCCAAAGTTGGCTTTGTTGCATATTGGCAACTTCATAGAGCCCATCTCCTTCTGCATTCCACTAGAGGCCATCTGATTCAGAATTATCAATACCTATGTAGGATCTGGTCAGACTGTTAAGTCTTTCTTGACCAACCTGCTCTGATACCACTTGAAAGATTATAGGTATATGATCTTATTCACCTAGAGGGGGGGGGGGGGGGGGGGGGGTGAATAGGTCTTTTGATTTTTACCTTTAAGATATAAATAGTTAAAGCTATTCTATGCAAGTAATCAAGCACAACTAGAAAATACAAAAGTGTTTATAGTGGTTCCCCAAGATAGTGTGTCTATGGGTAGTCCACTTTCCCCCTTCACCCTTCTAACAGTGTGTTAAACAGGGTCAACTCCTCAAATCTCAGCTCCAAGAGCCTACAGCACAGATCCCTCAGGATCTCTCAGGTTTGCACAAACCCTACCTCAGGCACAGCAGCCCTACCTCAGAGGAATCCACCTTCTACACTCAAGCTCAACAGCCCGACAAACTCAGGCCAACAGCCCTACAAACTCAGCCCTACAGCCCTACAACTTAGGCTAAACAACCCTACAAACTCAGGCTAATCAGCCCTACAATCTCAGGCAAAAAGCCCTACAAACTCAGGCAAAAATCCCTACAGTAAAAATTTTGTTGAAACTTACTACAGCAGACTGCAGAAGAGGTCCCCTGTAGTTCCTACACAGCCTGTGCTTTCTTATAGCTGGAGATGTTGATGGCAGCTACAAACTGATCTTCCTCTTCTGTTGAAGGATGGAAGATCACCTTACTCCTTCTTGTGGAGGAGCTTTCTTTCTCAGTTTTCTTCTTCTTGTTCAGTGAGCAGGAGGAGAAAAACAAGAGTAGTAGTCGTCAATGGAAAAGTAATTTCTTTAGCACCCGACCAGCATTCTTCAAAAGTGCCCTGACTCTTTCTTTTATACACCCTTGATCTTCAACGGCTCTTAGTTGATCTCCCGACAGGTATGGGAGAGATTGTTGGACCCCCATTACTTTTCTGCAACTTGCGCCAAAAGCAGAACACGCCGTGTCGATTTGTAGAGAAGATTCTGCGTTCGACGAACTATTTTTTTGCGTTCGACGATATGTTTTCTGCGTTCGACAAACCATCATTTTGCGTTCGACGAACACGCCAAGTCTCAGCGCTTGCTTCTTCCTGTCTCTGCGTTCGACGAACTGTCTTCTGTGTTCGACGAACACGCCAATTCTCAGCTCTTGCTTCTTCCCGTCTCTGCGTTCGACGAACTGTCTTCTGCGTTCGACGAACACTCCAATTCTCAGCTCTTGCTTCTATCCTGTCTCAGCGTTCGATGAACTGTCTTCTGCATTCGACGAACTTCATTCTGCGTTCGACGAACTGCCTTCTGCGTTCGACGAACTCGCCAATATGCCTTCTCAGCAGCTCCTGGTCTTGTCTCAGCGGTTCAGCTGAGACAGTGAAACCTTCTCAGCTGATTATATTCCATTGTATGGAATATCATCTCCCTGTATAAAACTTGAGACAAAATAGATTGTTTCATCAAATACAATATGTACTTAGCATTGTGAGTGATGCCTCTTCAAATCAAAGGAACATTGAGGGCAATATTCCCAACATTAATGATTATCCTCGCCTTAAATCTTGTTAGGTTTGCTCGAAGCACCCGGGTGTGGATCAAAGTAGAGTGCACTATCCGTTGCCCATTGCTAGATATTTATAGATAAACTAATACGGGTACCGGATATCCTAGTATACGAACCGACTCGTTAAGCCTCCGAGCCTGTTATATGTCTGAATATACATTTACAATCTCCTCTTATATTTGTGACATATAACGTTTATGTTTCGGAGTGCAGAAAGTAGAGAGCAACAAAAGTTTCCGACTTCACGCATTTTCCAGAAGAGTTAGCACAATCAAGCATAAAAGGAGTTTTTCAAAAAATAAACATCCAAAAAACACAAAAGTGCTACCCAGGAAATATAAGTCTGAAAACAAAATGAGCAAATGATCAAAACATATAACAATTCTACTCAGAGAGTAGATCATCCTCATCCATGTCATAGTCTACTTTCTCTCCTCCATCTCCACCAGTGCCTGCAAAGAATTTCATAAGTTTAGAATTTATGAATTCATAAGACATATGTAGTCACATTTGAAGTAAGCTAGCTCTACCTAAATGAGCTTAGTACTTATAGCAGGAGTGAAGTAACATTGCCAGCATCTTTATCCAGTCTAATTAGGACTGGTTAAGTTATGATTTAAACAAATCACATATTGTTATCTTACTCATTAAGGATCATTATGTACCTTATCATATGACTTGGTACAACATCATTTACAACATTATCAAGTGTGGAATAACGTGTTATGATCATTAATGTTAGATTAACCTTTTTGCAATGACTTTCTATTCCCAGTTGAATAATTCTCGAATCATCATACAATGAGAAAGATGTTTAGTTATCAAATGTGGAATAACTGGCATCTAACCATCTTGGGTTTTCATCAAGACATTATTTGGGGTTTTCAGTATGTTATTAGATGATTGAATGTTGTTGTTATTTATGGAACTATCACCTAGAGGGGGGGGGGGGATTAGGTGATATGGATGTTTTTGAAATTTAATGCACAAGAGCTAAACTATTCTATCATAGCACACCAACCAACCACAGAAACAAAGCACCCAAAACAACAGATGTATAGTGGTTCCTCAAGGTAGTGTGTCTTGAGTAGTCCACTCTCACTTTGCGCCTTTCTAGCAGTGTGTTAGGGTTGGAAAACTCTGCCAAAAGTCAGGTATGCAAGTCCTACAATCTCAGGCCCTCAAGCCCTACAATCAGTCCCTCAATCCCTACAAACTCAGGCCCTCAAGCCTTACAAGCTCAGGCCCTCAATCCCTATAGCTCAGGCCCTCAAGCCCTACAAAGCTCAGGCCCTCAAGTCCTACAACTCAGGTCCTCAAGCCCTACAATGCTCAGGCCCTCAACCCCTACAACTCAAATCTGAAACAGATCCTACAAACTCAGGCTTGTAAAAGCCCTATAGAGAAATATTAAGAGATACTTCTTTAGCCGGATGAAGATTGGCTTTTGTACATGAAGAGAATGCTTTTGATCTTTTCTTGGACAGGGCAGATTCTTCTTCAATCCTTTCTTCGATCTGGAACACTACTTATCTACCGATGTTGCTAGACTGGGACTTGGAGAACACTTGATGAAGATCATTTTGTTCTCTGGTTCTTATTCCTTTCTTTTATGTAGCCTTGTTACTGTTTGATTGATTCGTACGTATTCTCTGTGTTGAATTAGGTCAGACACTTATCTCTTTTATATATATGAGGAGTCGACTAACGGTCTCCTATGATGTCCTTTAAGTGTCAGTGGCCCATTTCTTAACGACACGCGCTGATTAGACCATCAGGCGGCGGCATTAAATACAGACAACGCGATTTGAAATGTCTTAATCTGTCTAGACGATATTTGCAATATCTCGACGACATTGACAATATCTTGACGACAGGACTTACCGTTACGCCGATCCATCTTGGACTTAGACAAATCTTCAAGTCTTCTTGAATCTTCTTTAGAGGAGAATATCTTGACGATACAAGATATCTCAGCTACACTTGCATTACAACGACATGAATTTATCTTAAAGATGTCGTCGTAATCTTGATGTTGACTTGCCGTCTTCTCGACGATGTCGTTGAAACCATACTGTCTAATCGACAATATCATCTTGATCATTCTGACTTCTCGTCGATATCATTTTGATCATCTCGGCGACAGTCCATTCTTATTCCATAAGCTGTCTTCACGAGTTCTCTCTTAGTCTTCTCGACGACATGGCATCTTTATGACGATGTCGTCAACATTGCCGAGAACTTTGACTTAAGTCTTCTTAAAGCTTACACTGATATCGTCGTGTGATCCCGGTTGACACGACAATATTCAACTTGATCGATTCTTCTTGTTCTTACGACGATATCATCGTGTGTACTTTAATGTCACAACGATATCATCGAATTGTCCATATTATCTCGATGATAACTAAAATGAACCTTCACCTTATCTCTGTATGCATTCTCGTCGATACATGAATGCTTATTCGACGATATGTCAAGTCCTTCTCGACGATTTTGTACTTAGTGAGATTGGAGATGTACTGGACATATGGTTTAATCTCTGCAAGCATAAACTAAGCATACCATCAAATACATAATGCTTTTATCATTGACCTGAGCACTTCTTCAAATCAGGAATATTGATGGGCATTGTTCCCAACAATCTCCCCCTATTTGAAGAAGTCATAACTTATTCAATGATAAATGCCATACACAGAAAGAAGTAAAATTCAAGCAAATCAAATTGATTCATCTACTAATCAGTACATAAACAGAATGAATGTTTTTAGACAAAAATTTGCAATCATTTGTCTATTCCATTTTTAGACAAAACATTCTCTGGTAGTAGCTTTCAACCTCTGTTACTGTTGCCTTTGCCTTTCCTCTTCTGCCCTTCATAGAAATGGATAGGCTTGGGAATCTTCTTTGGAGAGGGAGGAGGACTATGGGGGAATGCCAGCTTGTGATTTCTCCTCTTCTCCATTTTCTTGAGATGAAGATTCCAGTCAGCTGAATAATATACTCTCTCAGTGCATTCTTAAGGATATCCAAATTCTATCCAGCTTTCTGAGATAATATCCCTAGAGGGGGGACTCCAGTTAACTGCTTGTGGATCCTGCTCAATTTCCCTCAGCCTTTTCTGTCTGTACTTCCTGCTCTGAAGTTTTTTTTTTTTTGAAGTTGCAGATTCTCCAAATTCAATACCACATTCCTCTGAATCTGTGCTTACAGATGGTTCTGCTAATCCATAATCCGAGGGAGGCTTCTGCAAGGCTTACTTGACTTGACCTGCAGTTCACATAGCTTGATGTGAGCCTGCATTTATGATTGCCTTCCCCCCTTTAGGACATCTTCAATTAGACGATCAGCAAGGGTTTCTTGTACTGAAATGAGCCTTTTATGGAGTTGTTGTTCAGTTACATCCAAGTTGTTTCGAACTTCCAGCAGATGGGCATCTAAGGTTTGAGCATTCACATTCATCCTATTTAGAATGTGATCTCTATCATAATGGATGGTTGTTTCAATTTGCCCAAAGGCATTTTCCACATTGTTTGAGAAGGCTATCTGATTCTTCAGGATCTGATGGGTTTGATGGCCAACCTTGTTGATCTCTTCACCAAAAAGTTCCATTGCTGGTGTTGCTAGGTGATAGAAGTGAGCGTACAGAGTGTTGAGATGAAGTATCTCCTTCTTCACTGTGCTCAGCTTAACCTTTATTTCTTGCCTCAACCCATCGACTGTTTGCAGGATGATTGTTTCCATTCTCTGCCATTGAGCATTGAGTAATGCCGAGATCATGTCAAACAAGGATCCTGATTGAGCAGAGGATGTTTCAGCAGCATTCTCCTCTGGGGAAACTCTTTCTTCTGGGGCATCTTTAGGGGCACTGTCAGATGAGTAGTCACTGATCTGAACCATGGACTTCTTAGGAGAGATTACCTTCAGTGGCTCACTTTCTTTTGTTATTACTATCTTGCCTCCAAGAGCCAGTTCAAGCCCTGTGGAGGGTTCAGTATTCTCAATTACTTCTGGCTCTTGTCTTAAGCTTTCATTTATTGCTTCTCGGACGATCTTCATGTGGACAATATTTTCTTGATCTTCTAGGGTAGAGCACCCCAGATGGGTCTCCCCCTCACACCTTTCAGTATCTTAGGCTGAGCACCCTGATTGGGGCTCCCCCTCAACTAGAGCACTCTCCAGGATGGGACTTCTCCTTTCTTCAGGCACCTCTTTTTTAGCAGGTTCAGCTTCTTTTTCAGAGATATCTGGATGTAGAGACATCTCCCCCTCAATCTATTCAGGATTTTGCGGGGATGGGGCTCTTCCTTCCTCAGAGCTACTAGAGGACTCCTCCTCCTTTGAGGCAACCACCTTTGCAGCTTTCTTCATTTCCTTCTGCTGAACAGAAGAGGAAGCTTTAGGTCCTTTGGATATTGACCTATCTCATCTATCCAACATCTTAAATTCTAGCCTCTTGGAGTAGTGTAGAGGGACTCCCATCTTTTTGTTGAGTACTTCCCCAAGAGAATTCAGAAGGAAGATAGAGAGAAATCTTCTAAATGAGGGGGTCTTCAGACTGCTTTTTATTCTTTGGAATACAAATTCCCTCCAATCAGTCTTCTTGGAGAGAATGATCCTGCACATCACCTCAAACATGTCCTTAGAGATCCGGTCATGAGAACCCAGTTTGCATAATAGGACTTTGTCGATGATGTCGGTGAGAAGCTTCCCTCTCTAGTTGAATTCTGCCCTTTTAATAGACCCATAGGTCTTTCTCGAGTGCCCACACCAGGTATAACTTGAAGATAGGTCGTCAGTGGACACCTCTTCCTCTTCATCTTCTGTCTTCAGCCGAGGCAGACGCAACACCTTTCCCAGGCTTCTTGCGATTATTTTCACTTTCTTCCCAGCAACCACTGATTTCACTGATGTTTCAGAGCTGTTTAGTCTTGCTCCTCCAAAGAATTCCAGAAGCTCTCGGTGGAGAAGGAAGCAGGGTTCACTCAACAGATATTTGAGTCCCACTGATTCCAGTAACCTTATCACTGACCTAATTTCATCTGAGCAGGAGTTGCAACCTCCTCGCTGAAGCTCACACCCTGAAATTACTGAAGTCTCTTCTTTCTTGGAATCCATTGTAGAAGAATCGTGAGAGGTAGCAGTTGTCGGAGATAGAACGGAGGTTTGTCATAGGAATGTCTTAGGGCAAATGAGAGCTTAATTTTTATCCTAAGCATTCACTCTATTTATAGTGGAGGTAGATGAGGAGGCGCGTACCTTATCGTTTGTACTGAGGATTTATCGGACGGCTTTGATTAGTCGAAGTAATATCTTGTTTAGTGGTCATATCCTATTTTGACGATATGCCAGTATGTCATCGAGACATGTCGTCGTTATGCTGCTTTCCAACTTGGTCCATTTGTCATCGAGATATGCCTTATATCGTTGAGACAACTGATTGTGTCGTCGAAACGATTAATTATGTCGTCGAGACAATCATCATATTCTTGTTTGGCATAGACAATGTTCAACCCTTCTTGAGAGGCTCCTTCTGCACTTAGCTTGACCTTCTCCTAAGCAACAAATGAGTAGTGATAAAAGTAAATTGAGTAGGAAATTACTCTAAGTTTAACATCCCTAATTGGAATTTGAAGAAGTTAAACTTAGCCTCATCTAGGGGCTTTATGAATATATCAGCTACTTGTTTGTCTGTGGGGATAAACTCAAGAGTGATATCTTCATTCTCCATATGCTCCCTAATGAAGTGATACCTGATCTCAATATGCTTAGTCCTGCTATGTGAGACAGGGTTCTTAGCAATTGAGATAGCACATGAAGAGTCACAAACATGGGTGTTTTGGTCATTTTTAAATTGTAGTCTTCAAGTTGATGAGGGATCCATAACAGCTGAGCACAGCAACTCCCAGCAGATATATATTCTGATTCTGCTATGGAGATTGCCATACTTTTCTGCTTCTTACAGCTCCATGAGATCAGTCTTCCTACAAGGAATTGGCAAGTCCCTGAAATACTCTTTCTATCTTCTTTGCACCCTGCATAATCTGAATCTAAATAGCCAGTTAGTTCACACCTATTGTTCCTAGGGTACCATAGGCCAATATTAGGTGTACCCTTCAGGTATCTTAAGATCCTCTTGACAGAGGTGTAATGAGATTCCTTGGGGTTCACCTGATATTTAGCACAGACATATGTGGCAAACATTATGTCAAGCCTACTTGCAGTTAGGTAGAGAAAAGACCCAATCATGCATCTGCGCTTGGTTTCATCAAAGGATATTCCCTTTTCATCCTTGTCTAGAGACACATTGGATCCCATGGGAGTCTTCATAGAAGAAGCACTCTCCAATCCAAATTTCTTGACTAGCTCTTTAGTGAATTTGGTCTGTGAGATGAATATACCATCTGGAGATTGTTTCACTTGAAGACCTAAGAAGTATTTGAGTTCTCCCATACTACTCATTTCAAACTTTCCATGCATTTAGTTGGCAAATTTCTTGCAGAGATTGTCATTTGTTGAGCCAAAAATAATGTCATCCATATAGATCTGCATTAGCAAGATCTTCCCCTTTACTTCCCTTAGGAACAATGTCTTGTCAATCTTTCGCCTTGAAAACTTGTTCTCAATGAGAAAGCTTGACAAGGTCTCATACCAGGCTCTAGGAGCTTGTTTCAAACCATATAAGGCCTTTCTAAGAAAATAAACAAAGTCAAGACGAGTAGAATCAACAAAACCTGAGGGTTGTTCTACATATACTTCTTCCTATGCAGCCTATGAAGCTAACTTCACATCCATCTAGTAGACTTTGAAACATTTATAGGCTGCATAGGCTAGGAACAATCTGATAGCCTCTAATCTTGTAACAGGTGCAAAGGTCTGATCAAAATCAATGCCCTTCTCCTGTCTATATCCCTTTTCTACCAGCCTTGCCTTATTCTTTGTAATGACCCCATTCTCATCCAGTTTGTTTCTATAGACCCACTTGGTTCCAATAATGTTGTGTCCCTAGGGTCTGGGAACTAACCTCCACACTTTGCATCTCTTAAATTGATTTAGTTCCTCCTGTATTGCAGTAATCCAGAATGGGTCCTGATTTGCTTCCTCAAATTTCTTGGGTTCAATTTGAGAAAGAAAACTCAAGTACAATGCTTCATTTAAGGCCCTGCTCCTTATCAGCACTCCTTGACTGATATCTCCTATAATTTGCTCTTGAGGGTGATGTCTAATTTGTCTAAGTGCAGCAGGCAGTCTTCTAGGGATCTCTTCTATGGCAGGTTCTTTAGGTTGTACCTCTTCAGCTGTTTCTAATCCTTCTACATCATCTTCTTCCAATTCAACTATTATTTAATGGTCTCTGTCTCTTCTTAAAGTTTTAGCCTCATCTTCAATGGATAGCTTTTCCAATCTATCTACTGTACCTGCATCCAATAAAGAACTAGACCAGCCTCTATGAATAAGGCTAGTCTCATCAAATACAACATGTACAGATTCTTCTACTGCTTGGGTATTGATGTTGTACACTCTATATGCTTTGCTATAGGAGTTGTAGCCAACAAAAATACCTTCACTGCTTTTCTCAGCAAACTTAGTTAGTTTGGATTTCCCATTGTTGAGTACATAACATTTGCTCCCAAAGATTCTGAAGTATGATAATGTAGGTTTTCTGCCTTTCATCAACTCATAGTGAGTTTTCTTGTGGTCTTTGATGATGGAGGCCCTATTTATCACATGACAAGCTATATTGACAACCTTTGCTTAGAAGTATTCTGGTAGAGAGGAGTCACTCAGCATTGTCCTACTAGCCTATATTAAGGTTCTATTTTTCCTCTCTGCAACTCCATTTTGTTGAGGAGTTCCATGTGAGGAAATTTCTTGGGAGATGCCCAATTCTTGGCAGAATTCTGTCATGGCTCCTGACTGAAATTTTGTACCATGGTCACTTCTGAATTTGACCACAGTGCAGCTCATCTCATTCTGAATCTTCCTGACAAAGTTCTTCAAGATATCCAAGGTATCTGACTTCTTTTTAAGAAAGAATACCCAAGTGAACCTTGAATAATCATCAACTATAACAAGAGTGTAAGCCTTCCTTCCTAATTTGTGAACTGACATACGACCAAACAGATCCATATGCAACAAAAATAAGCACCTAGAGGAACCTTTATTGGAGATGCTCTTCAAGCTGGTCCTAGTTTGCTTGCCAAGGTGGCATACTTCACAGGGACCTTCCTTAATGCACTTAATATTGGGTCTATTTCTAACAAGGTCTAGAGAGAAAAGCTTACCTATGGTTTTGTAATTAATATGTGCAAGTCTCTTATGCCATTGAACACATAGAGCCTCTTTCTCATTAGCCACAAAACACAGAGGCATGGAAGAATTTGAATGAATGAAATTTAAATAATATACATTTCCACTCTTAATACCAGTAAAGGTAGCCTCAGAGTCCAAGGACTTCTTAACTAAGCACTTATCCTTGTAGAAAACAATAACATAACCTAGATCACAAAGTTGACTTATGCTTATGAGATTGTGATTCAATCCCTCCACATAAGCTACCCTTGTGATGGTGACTAACCCATTAGAGATGTTACCATAGCCTTTGGTCACCCCTTTTTTCTGAACCTCCAAATATAATTGTTGGTCCATTCTCCATAGGGGTGAAGTTTCTTTGATATCTCCTCACTCCAGTCATATGCCTGGAGCAGCCACTGTCCAAATACCAAATGGGAGATTTGTTGACATTTGGACACACCTGCAACAAAAATTACTTACCCATAGGAACCCAATTTGATTTGGGCCCTTAGTTTCTGTTAGTGGGATAAACTGGGACAACACACCTCTGGGTGGTCTGCACTCTCTTTGCACCATGCCCTATTGGGTTGAACCAACAGTCCAAGGCAAAGTGACCCACTTTCCCACAACACCAGCACTCAAACCTGTTGTATCTTCTCTTCTGCCTCACCATCTGAGTGGGATGGCAATGTTGGTGGGCAAGAGTGAGGACAGCTGGTCTGACAGGTCATAGGTGAACATCACAGGTGTGAGTATGAAGTGGAGCTCGTCTCACCATCTTTTGGTTTACCTTCTTGGGAACAGGCTTTGTAGGAACATCCTTTCTTTTGCTTTTGAGTGCTGTTGCTCCAGGTCCATGGACAAAGAGACCTGGATTCTTCATCTAAATCTCGTCATGGGGTGCCTTAAAAGCACTTAGCCCAAAGCCTTCTCTTTTATTAGTGATAGAGGGGTTACTGCCACTTGCTGAGCAGGAATTGTGAAAGTGAGGTTAGATCTTAAGGTTACTCTAGAGGGAGGGTGAATAGAGTATTAAAAACTTTTCACTTAATTTTATAGCGGATTTAAAATAGTGTTATATATATATGTGTATGGCAGAGTGATTTATAAAAACTAAATAAAGAAACAAAGCACACGGCATAGCACACAGAAAATCACACACAGAGGACACAAGGATTTTATAGTAGTTCCCCAATAAACTTGGGTACGTCTACTCTTCTACCACACTTGGTAGGAATCCACTAGGATTTTTGATCAGGTGCCCTAACACCAAGGGTTTTTGATCAGGTGTCCACACACCAAGGAGATTTTGATCAGGTGCTCTAACCAAACCACAGGTTTTTGTTCAGGTGCCCTGCCACCAATGGGTTAACTTTTGAAGGGAGTTATAACCCTGTACAAGAGGGGATAAGAAGGGTTTGAATGTTCTTCTCTGTCAATATTCTGAGAGAAGACTCTAGTGGATTGATGTTGTGAAGCTTCCCTGTCTGATTGAAAATTGTTGACAGCTTCAGGATGAAGCTTTCTCTTGAATGAAGTTGATCTTCCTGTAAAGTTGATGTATCTGAGAGATAGAAAATGTTTCTCAGATTATTTGTTGCTCTTTTGAAGATCTGAACTTGCAGCAGAAATCTGAGAGAAGGTGTTGATGTTATTCTCAGGGGTTGAAAGAGTTGCTTGAGGAAGAAGAAGACTGTAAATCTTTTTCACTTTGAGTATTTCTCTGTGTTTTATATTGTCTGTCGACTGATGCTGTAATACTTTTAGTCTTTCTTTCTTAATCTCTCTCCTGCTGGTCTGCCTTTTTCTTTTTGATTAAATCACTGATTTTAAATTCAAATCCTCTGTATAAGGAATAAAATAATCTAGAGGATTATTTCTTGGAACTGCAAACCAAGAATTTAATTCCTTTTCCATGAAAGATGCCTTTTCCATTAAATGTCAACGGCTATAATCTCGGGAACGGAATGGAAATGAATAAATCAAGGATGTAAGACAGTCTTGTCTTATTCTGGAAATGAATAACTCCAAATAATAATAGAATAGAGTCGTTGCTGAGTTCAGAGAATATAATATAACTGATCTGAAGAAAATTAGTTGAGCTGAGAGAGGAGTTCGACGATCTGTAAATTTAATTCGTCGATCTAAACTTCTGCTGAATATTCGTCGAACGCAGAATGAGTTCGTCGAACGCAGAACTTTGAGCTGTTCGTCGAACGCAGAATATAAATATTTCGTCGAACGCAGAATATAAATATTTCGTCGAACGCAGAGTATAAATATTTCGTCGACCGCTGAGACGTGTTCGTCGACTGCTGAGACGGCTGGAGTTCGTCGACCGCTGAGACGGGTTCGTCGACCGCTGAGACGGGCTAGATTTCTTCGACCGCTGAGACTGAGCTGTTCGTTGAACGCAGAATGTATTCCGTTCGTCGAACGTAGAATGCAAGCTGTTCGTCGAATGCAGAATGTAAGCCGTTCGTCGAACGCAGATAGCAATTCGTCGAACGCAGTGTGGAGTTCGTCGAACGCAGAATCTGAATCTTTTCTTGAGTTCTAACAGCCTAAAACTGTGACTTATTGACTATACATTGGGGTCAACTTTGTCCTTAGTTAACAGATAGTGATCCTAGCCCAAATCAGTAATTGGGTTGTTCCAATAATCTCCCCCTATTTGGGTTAGGACACTATTTGACAAAATTTGAATAAAATAAACAACAAAACAACAGAGCATATATATCTGATAGATTTTCATCAGATATATAAAATATGATACTCTGGGTTTTGAAAATTACATTGAAAATAAATAAGATAAAAACAAATAATCAAAACCTTTTGATTTTCTGAATTCTGCTTTCTGAAATTGTCTCTCTGAATTTTTCTGAAATCTAATTGTCTGAACTGTATCTGCTATATTTCAGCTTTCTGAATATGTTGATCTGAACTGTAGCTTTATAATCTGAATTTGCTGTCTGCTCTTGGCAGAAATTAATTCTTAATCTGCTTTGCTACCAATCAGAATTTGAATCTGTCATAACATCTTCTCCTAAATCTGTCATAATCTGAATCTGTATCTGTTGCTTCTTCTATATCAAAAGATGTATTCTGAATCTACATGCAAATACTGCATCTGAAATTGCAACATATGTAGCTTCTTCATGCAACATTTCCTTCTTTCATAAAATATGTTAGCCTGAGAGCATCTCCCCCTGAGACTGGAGCTTCTTCAGCTTTCTCCCACTTTCCTAGCTCATAGAACTTCTCCCCCTCAGCAAAAACTGCATCAAATGGAGCTTGTTCATAGAACTGAAAACATGCTTCTTTATCAGCATTTCCTCTTGAAGCTTAAGCATTTCAGAAAATAACCCCCCTTGTCAAAAAGGAAAGTATCTCCACCTGACAAAAGGAAAGTATCTCCACCTGACAAAAGGAGCTTCTTCAATACATCTCCCCCTGCCTAGTTTCAGGAAGACCTGGAGCTAGGCCCCTAGAAGAAGGGACTTTTGAGGAGGTAGGAAAGGATGCAATCTTTATATTGCTACTGTTCCTGCAAAAATAAAATAGAGATCAAGTGCAAAGGAATTGGAAAGAGAAGCAATTTCTGTAGGCATTCAGTTAAAATAAAAAAGATTTGATTTATTTTTATCTACATTATCTCTGATAAAGTGGTGCCTAATTTCTTTGTTTAGTCCTACTATGGAGAACTGGATTTTGTGCTATAGATATTGCACTAGTATTGTCACAAAATATAATTGAATTATTTAGATTGATCCCATAGTCTAGGAGCTGATTTTGTATCCACAACATCTGTGAGCAGCAACTGCCAGCAGCAATGTATTCAGCTTTAGCTGTTGATGTAGACATAGATGTTTGTTTCTTACAAAACCATGACACAATCCAATCACCAAGAAACTGACAAGTTCCTGATATGCTTTTCCTGTCTACTCTGCATCCAGCATAATCTGAATCTGAGAATCCAGTTAATTCAAATTCAGATGCTGTTGGATACCAAAGTCCTAGATTTGGACAACCCTTTATATATCTCTAAATTCTTTTTAATAAAATAAGGTGAGATTCTTTGGGGTTTACTTGAAACCTAGCACAAATACAAGTAGCAAACATAATATCAGGCCTACTTGCTGTTAAATAAAGTAATGAGCCAACAATTGCTCTATATACTTTTTGATCAACAGGTTTCCCTGATTCATCATTATCAACTACATCATTAGAGGGCATGGGTGTTTTCATGGTAGAAGAATCAGACATACCAAATCTTTTCACTAATTCCTTAGCATACTTAGATTGGGATATGAAGATTCCATTTGGAGTTTGCTTCACTTGAAGACCAAGGAAGTAAGATAGTTCACCCATACTGCTCATTTCAAATTTAGATTGCATTAGATTAGAGAATCTTTTGCATAGATTTGAATTAGTAGAGCCAAATATGATATAATCTACATATATTTGAACTAGTAAGGTTTGATTTTTATGTATCCTGAAAAATAAAGTTTTATCAACTATGCCTCTACAGAATTTATTCTCTAAAAGAAAATTAGCAAAGGTCTCATACCATGCTCTGGGAGCTTGTTTGAGACCATAGAGAGCTTTATTAAGCTTAAATACATAAGAGGAGTGAGTTGGAGAGATGAAACCTGGTGGTTGTTCCGCATAGACTTCTTCCTTGATTTCTCCATTCAATAATGCACTCTTCACATCCATTTGATAAACCTTGAACTTCTTGTATGCAGAAAATGCTAGAAAGATTCTGATTGCTTCTAACCTTGAAACTGGTGCAAAAGTCTGATCATAATCTATTCCTTCTTCCTGTGAGTATCCTCGAGCTACTAATCTAGCTTTGATTCTCACAATATTTCCATCTGCATCTAGCTTGTTCCTGTAGACCCATTTATTTCCAATCACTGGATGATTCTTTGGTCTAGGAACCAAATTCCAAACTTTGTTTGTCTCAAACTGATTGAGCTCCTCTTGCATAGCAATGATCCAGTTGGAATCTTGTTCTGCATCTTGTAGGGATTGAGGTTCAATCTGAGAGAGAAAATATGTGTGCATCATATTCTGATTAGCTTGATGCCTTTTTTGGACACCAGTTGATATGTCTCCAATTATTTGAGATCTGGGGTGATCTCTGTTATTGACGTAATCAACAGGTAGAGAGGGATCATCATTATTTGTAATTAATTCCTCTTGTGGAATATTACTGAATGCTTCTTTTTCAAGAATAACTTCACTGATTTCTTCATCACTTTCTTCACCATCCTGTTGTACAAGATTTAGAGAGCTTTCTTTCTGTAGAGCTAATTGATCTAGCTGCTCACAGAGTGTAGGTACCTGCAAGTTCTCTTTGGTAGAATAAATCTTCTCCTTGTAAAACATATTAGTTTCATCAAAGGAAACATGCATAGATTCTTCAATTTTAAAAGATGATTTGTTAAATATCCTATATGCTTTGCTAATTAATGAATAGCCTAGGAAAATTCCTTCTTCAGATTTTGGTTCAAATTTCCAAAGGTATTTTTTATCATTATTATGAATAAAATATTTATAGCAAAATGTTCTAAAATAGTTAACTTAAGGTTTCTTCCCTTTAAGTAACTCATAGAGAGTCTTACCCTTAAGTTTATGTATCAAACTCCTATTCAACACATAATTTGCTGTGCTAACAGCCTTTGCCCAAAAAGATAGGGGCTAATTAGCATCTGCAAGTAATGTTGTTGCTGATTCAATTAGGGTTCTATTTTTCCTTTCAACTACCCCATTTTGTTGAGGAGTTTTAGGAGCTGAGAAGCAATGCCTGATACCTTCCTTCTCACAGAATTCTTGCATGAGAAGAGACTCAAACTCAGTGCCATGATCACTTCTGATCAATGCAACTACAATAGAGTACTCAATCTGAATGCTCTTAAGAAAGTCTGTAAGAACTTTAAAGTTATCTGACTTTTCTCTCAAAAAGAACACCCAAGTGAATCTAGAGAAGTCATCTACAATAACTAGGGTGTATGACTTCCCCCCTAAACCCTTTGTTGCTATTGGTCCAAAAAGGTCCATATGTAGCAAGTATAAGATTCTAGGTGAATCACTTTAGATAAAGATTTAAAACTATTTTTAGTTTGCTTGCCTAGCTGACATGCCCTGCAAAGGCCTTCCTTCTTGTATGAACCAGAAGGTAATCCTCTAACAAGATTGTCCTGAGATAATTTAGCAATGGTCCTAAGATTTACATGTCCTAATCTCTTATGCCAAAGTTCACTAGGTTTGCTTAATTGATTAAATAAACAAATTTCTGATTTAGATGAGTTGAAATTTACTAAATAGATATTTCCTTGCCTAATACCTGATAAAATAGTAATATCATCAGAAGACTTAATAAGGCATTGGGAAGTATTAAAAGTTACCTGATAACCTTCATCACATAACTGACTTATGCTGATAAGGTTGTGCTTCAGACCTTTGACATAAGCTACCTCTTTGAAGGTAACTTCTCCAACCTTGACTTTTCCATATCCTTTTGTCTGTCCACAGTTGGAGTCTCCAAATATCACTTTTGGTCTAAGCTTTGCCTTGTAGTTGTTCAGATTGGCCTTGTTTCCTGTCATATGCTATGAGCATCCACTATCCAAATACCATTGTTCTTTTATTCTTAGATAGCTGTGTACCTGCAAAAACAGAAAAAAAAAAATATTTGTTCTTTGACCCAGACTACCTTGGGTCTTTTTGAATTTCCACAAAAATTAGAAATAAAGGATATTTCAGGCTGATCCTTATAGCCTTTTGGATGATATCTCCTTGGAGGAATTATCCATTCAGTGAAAGGATTCTTAGTATATTTAGAATAAGAATTCTTTAAATTTTCTGTATAATTTCTGTTCGACGAACTGGGCTGAGTTCGTCGATCGCCGTTCGACGAATGAATGAGATTTCGTCGAGCGCCGTTCATATAATGACTATACTGAAAATCTGTCTTCAGCTTTCGTCGATCTCCGTTTGACGAATTGAAGTCATTTCGTCGAGCTCCGTTCGACGAATTCTGCTGAATTCCTTTATTCTTAACAGCCTTGCTTTAAATATCTTTATTTACTTCTACAGCCTCTTTGCTCTTAGCAGAAATGAATTTTATAGGTGTTGACTGTATGTTCTTCTTAATCAGAGGTGGCTCACTTGATGATGCACCCAAGTCTAGTTTGCCACTTAATCTGGCATTTACTGTGCTTGTACTGTCCATCAGTTTGATGCTTCTCCCATTTAGGGATTCTTCAAATTTCTTAGCCTCAGATAGTTTATTCTCAATGAGAATAATATGTTCACTGGAGGCAGCCAAGTCTTTCTTAAGATTAGCATTTTCTTCACTTAATTTGTCCATTTCAGCTAGCTTATTTCTGAGAGAGAATATTTCCTTCTCAGATTTAATTAAGTCTAAGCAAAGAACTTTGAATTCATCATTGAATTCAATTGAATTGAAATCAAAATTAGAGATTACCTGATCAGCATCATTGTCAGCTTCTGATTATTTTTCATCTGAGTTATTTGCTGAGGCATTGATAGCCATCATACAGAAGCTTTTTTCTTCTTCATTATCTTCATCATCAGAGGAGCTGGATGAAAATGCATTCTCTGACTCACTGCTTGAGTCATAAATGGCCATCAAGCATTGGTCATTCTCCTTTGATTCTTCTTCATCTTCAGATGAGTTGGATGATGATTCTGATTCAGTTTCACTCCAAGTTTCTGCTACAAATCCTCTTCCCTTGTGTTTGTGCTTGTGGGAGGAAGACTTGCTGGAGTGTCTTTTATCTTTCTTTTCTTTTCTCTTCTCCTTCTTCTGATTTTCTGGACAGTCTGGCAGAATGTGTCAAGGTTTCCTGTAGCCATAACAAATAACTTCTTTAGAATTTGACTTGTCATACCTTAGCTTTTCCCTTGATCTAGAATCTTTCTTTCTGAAGTCCTTCTTAGCCATTTTGTAGAACCTTTTGGCTAGAAGGCTCATGAACTCATCATCTCTTGGAGCCTTTTCTTCTTCTTCAGTAGCTTGGAAAGCTATACTTCTCTCCATCTTGGATGCTGGAGATGAAGTAGATTGCTCTGCTTCTCTGGATTTGACGAGCTGCTCATAGGATTTGAGTTTTCCTAGCAGTGTCTCAGTAGTAATCTCATTGAGACCTCTGGCTTCCTTGATTGGCCAGATTCTAGAGTCCCATGTGCTGGGGAAGCACATAAGGATCTTATCATTGATCTTAGTGATGGAGATCACTTTGTCCAAGGTCTTCAGCTCATTGATAATGAGGTTGAGCCTATTATACATGTCAGCAACTGTCTCAGATTCTCCCTTTTTGAAATTTTCATACCGAGAAATAAGGTGGGATCTTCTGTCCTTTCTTTCATCAGCTGACCCTTCAACCATATTGTTTAGTGAGATCCAAATTTCTCTTACTAAGGTGCATTCCACCACTTTCTAGAAGATGTCATCAGACATTGTTTGTGCCAGAATGTTCATTGTCTTGGCATCTGCACTTCTTTGCTTTTTCTGGGCATCTGTCCACTCAGGAGGTGGAACAGCATTGTTGTTGGTTGGTGCTTCAGCACTTGTTGTTGCTGTAGGTGTTGGGTGTCCTGTCAAAATAACATTAAAAATTTCCTCATCAATAGAATTCATGTACAATCTAATCCTTGCCTTCCATAGTGCAAACTTACTGAGATTGCACATAGAAGGTCTTGTGCTAGAATATTCTTTGTTCTGTGCCATGAGTTTTTAAACAAAAATAAAATAAAATTAAAACTCTAAAATAAGTTTAAGATCTAATTGATCTTTTTGATTCAGGTGTTAGCCTGTAAAGAATCAACTATCCTCTGATACCAATTGAAAGTGAGGTTAGATCTTAAAGTTACTCTAGAGGGGGGGGGGGGGGTGAATAGAGTATTAAAAACTTTTCACTTAATTTTATAGCGGATTTAAAATAGTGTTATATATATGTGTATGTCAGAGTGATTTATAAAAACTAAATAAAGAAACAAAGAACACAACACAACACACAGAAAATCACACACAGAGGACACAAGGATTTTATAGTAGTTCCCCAATAAACCTGGGTATGTCTACTTTTCTACCACACTTGGTAGGAATCCACTAGGATTTTTGATCAGGTGCCCTAACACCAAGGGGTTTTTGATCAGGTGTCCACACACCAAGGAGCTTTTGATCAGGTGCTCTAACCAAACCACAGGTTTTTGTTCAGGTGCCCTGCCACCAATGGGTTAACTTTTGAAGGGAGTTATAACCCTGTACAAGAGGGGATAAGAAGTGTTTGAATGTTCTTCTCTGTCAATATTCTGAGAGAAGACTCTAGTGGATTGATGTTGTGAAGATTCTCTGTCTGATTGAAAATTGTTGACAGCTTGAGGATGAAGCTTTCTCTTGAATGAAGTTGATCTTCCTGTAAAGTTGATGTATCTGAGAGATAGAAAATGTTTCTCATATTATTTGTTGCTCTTTTGAAGATCTGAACTTGCAGCAGAAATCTGAGAGAAGGTGTTGATGTTATTCTCAGAGGATGAAAGAGCTGCTTGAGGAAGAAGAAGACTGTAAATCTTTTTCACTTTGAGTATTTCTCTGTGTTGTATATTGTCTGTCGACTGATGCTGAAATACTTTTAGTCTTTCTTCCTTAATCTCTCTCCTGCTGGTCTGCCTTTTTATTTTTGAATAAATCACTGATTTTAAATTCAAATCCTCTGTATAAGGAATAAAATAATCTGGAGGATTATTTCTTGGAACTGCAAACCAAGACTTTAATTCCTTTTCCATGAAAGATGCCTTTTCCATTAAATGTCAACGACTATAATCTCGGGAACGGAATGGAAATGAATAAATCAAGGAGGAAAGACAGTCTTGTCTTATTCTGGAAATAAATAACTCCAAATAATAATAGAATAGAGCTGTTGCTGAGTTCAGAGAGTATAATATAACTGATCTGAAGAAAATTAGTTGAGTTGAGAGAGGAGTTCGACGATCTGTAGATTTAATTTGTCGATCTAAACTTCTGCTGAATATTCATCGAACGCAGAATAAGTTCGTCGAATGCAGAACTTTGAGTTGTTCCTCGAACGCAGAATATAAATATTTCGTCGAACGCAGAATATAAATATTTCGTCGACCGCTGAGACGGGTTCGTCGACCGCTGAGACGGCTGGAGTTTGTCGACCGCTGAGATGGGTTCGTCGACCACTGAGACGGGCTGGATTTCTTCGACCGCTGAGACTGAGCTGTTCGTCGAACGCAGAATGTATTCCGTTCGTCGAACGCAGAATGCAAGTTGTTCGTCGAACGCAGAATCTAAGCCGTTCGTCGAACACATATAGCAATTCAGTGAACGCAGTGTGGCGTTCGTCAAACGTAGAATCTGAATCTTTTCTTGAGTTCTAATAGCCTAAAACTATGACCCATTGACTATACATTGGGGTCAACTTTGTCCTTTGTCAACAGATAGTGATCCTAGCCCAAATCAGTAATAGGGTTGTTCCAATAAATTGGTCAGATAACCATATGAGGAATCATGGTCACAGGAATTTGATGCCAGCAGCACCTTCTTAAAAGAGGGTTGCTCTTCAGAGGCTTTACCCTCTATTGTTTCTTTATTGAATCCTACACCAGCTCTAAATAGTGCAGAAAAGCTGTCAATAATGAGAAAGACAGTCTTGGGTTTTGAAAAGCTGGCAACAATTTTCTTTTCAGCCAACACTATTTCCTCAAGGTCCTTGATGACCGTGTTCTTCTGAGCCAGTTCAGCATTTTTGAGCTTTATGGCTTCCTTGAATCTGTCCACTTCCTTGCTCATAGCAGACAGCTTCTCAGCTGTCTCCTGGAGCTCAGAGTGGGTAGTTCTCAAGGAGTCCAACTCCTTAGCCTGAACTTTGAGGAGTTTCTTGCTTTTCTTGAAAGCTTTCTACAAAGTTTCATATTGTTGTATCAGTTCAGATTCAATCTCATAAGGGGATCTTGAGGATGTGTTGTTGGCAGTAGACTCACCTTCATCATCATGCAAAGAATCTGCCACTGATTCAGAATCAGAAGCAGATAGAGGAGATCTGATTTGTACCTTTCCAAGAGAGTTATTGTCATCCTGGGTTTCTTCATTGATGTCCATAAGGCCAATAAGGGCTTCCTCCTCAGTTTCTGAGGAGCTTGAATCAGAATCACTCAGGGTTCTGATCTTCTTTGCTATAAACCCTTTTTCAAATTTATTCTTGTCCCTTGACCTTCTTTTGTCTTCATGGTTCTTTGATTCCCTCTTCTTGGAAGGGCAATCAGCAATCATGTGACCTACTTTATTACAGGAATAGTAGACAGTGTTAGTTAAATCAAATTAACTAGGTTTTGATTTGTACCTGTCCTCTCTTGAGGAATTAGATCTGTCATATTAACTAGATCTTCTGGAGCTTGAAGAAGATGGTCTGTGGTTGTCTCTTCTCCTTCTAGAGATCGGTTTTCTGAACTACTTAGAGCGGAGAGCCATCTCTTTATCACTGTTGTCATATTCTGATGTGCAGGCATTAGAAGCTTCACTGCTTTCAGATCTATCCTGGTATGCAGGAGTCTCATCCTTGGATCTCCTCATGCTCTCAGCCTTGAGAGCAACAGATCTTTCTCTGGTGCTCACCCTTAAGCTTTCTTCTTCAGCCTTTTTGGTCTTAAGCTGAAGCTCATGGGAGAGTAGCTTCCCATATAGGTTCTTAGGCTCCATGTTGCCCAGTTGACCCATTTCTCTGATTGCACAAATTTTGATGTCCCATTCCTTAGTAAGGGATCTAAGGAACTTATCATTAAGATCTGAATTTGTGAATTCTCTTCCATAGTTCTTCAGCCCATTGACTATCTTGAAAAATCTCTCATAGCAATTAGAGATATTTTCATTCTTGCCTTACTTGAAGGCTTCATTCTCCTGATTCAGAAGGGATTTCCTGTCATCCCTTACTTCTTCAGTCCCCTCCATGTAAACAACCAGGGAGTCCCATACCTCCTTGGCAGTTTTGCAGTGAATAGGATTTTGGAGGGTTGAGTCATCAATGGCACTCACAATAATATTATGTGCCCTCTTATCTAGGCTTACCAGTGCAAGCTCATCCTAGCTCATATCAACATATTTCTTTGGCACTTTTTGAGTAGGATCAATGGTAGATGCAGTCATGAGGATGAAGGGACTCTCTTGAACAGCTACAAACACTCTGGGATCAGCAGCTTCCATGAAAAGTCTTACCCTTTCTTTCCAAATAGGAAAGTTCTCTTTGGTGCAGGTTGGGAGCTTCATGGATCTCATTTCTCTGTGCTGATCAGCCATAAAGAATAATTCCAAGATCTAAATCTGACTGTTAAGTCACTCTTTGATCAACCTACCTCTGATATAACTTGTTAGTTATGGAACAATCACCTAGAGGGGGGGGGGGGGGGGGGGGGGGGAATTAAGTGATATGGCTGTTTTTGAAATTTAATGCACAAGAGCTAAACTATTCTATCGCAGCACACTAACCAACCACAGAAACAAAGCACACAAGAACAACAGATGTATAGTGGTTCCTCAAGACAGGATGTCTTGAGTAGCCAACTCTCCCTCTACACCTTTCTAGCAGTGTGCTAGGGTCGGCAAACTCCGCCAAAACTCAGGCCCACAAGCCCTATAATCTCAGGCCCACAAGCCCTATAATATCAGGCCCTCAAGCCTTATACTCAGGCCCTCAAGCCATATACTCAGGCCCTCAAGCCCTACAAACTCAGGCCCTCAAGCCCTACATTCTCAGGTCCTCAAGCCCTACAACTCAGTCCCTCAAGACCTACAAAGCTCAGTCCCTCAAGCCCTACAACTCAGGCCCTCAAGCCCTACAAAGCTCAGGCCCTCAAGCCCTACAGCTCAGATCTGAAACAGATCCTACAAACTCAGGCTTATAAAAGCCCTACAGAGAAATAGTAAGAGATACTTCTTTAGCCGGATGAAGATTGGCTTCTGGACTTGAAGAGAATGCTTTTGATCTTTTCTTGGACAGCACAGATTCTTCTTCAATCCTTTCTTCGATCTAGAACATTGCTTATCAGCCGATGTTGCTAGACTGAAACTTGGAGAACACTTGATGAAGATTATTTTGTTCTCTGGTTCTTGTTCCTTTTTTTACGCAGCCTTGTTACTATTTGATGGATTCGTGTGTATTCTCTGTGTTGAATTAGGGTGGACACATATCTCTTTTATATGTTTAAGGATCCAACTAACGGTCTCCTATGATGTTCTTTAAGTGTCAGTGACTCATTCATTAACGACACGCCCTGATTGGACCATCATGCGGCGGCATTAAATGCAGACAGCGTGATTTGAAATTTCTTGATCTGTCTAGACGATATTTGTAATGTCTCGACGACATTGACAACATCTCGATGACAGGACTTGTCGTTATGCCGATCAATCTTGGACTTGGACAAATCTTCAAGTCTTCTTGAATCTTCTTTAGAGGAGAATATCTCGATGATACAAGATATCTCAGCTGCACTTGCATTATGACAACATGAAGTTATCTTAAATATGTCGTCGTAATCTTTATGTTGACATGCGGTCTTCTCGACGATGTCGTTGAAACCATATTGTCTTATTGGCGATATCGTCTTGATCATTCTGACTTCTCGTCGATATCGTTTTGATCATCTCGACGACAAGTCATTCTTCTTCTATAAGCTGTCTTAACGAGTTCTCTCTTAGTCTTCTCGACGACATGGCTTCTTTACCACGATGTCATCGACATTGCCGAGAACTTTGACTTAATTCTTCTTAAAGCTTACACTGATATCGTCGTGTGATCCCTGTTGACACAACGATATTCAACTTGATCGATTCTTCTAATTCTAATGACGATATCGTCGTGTGTACTTTGATGTCACAACGATATCGTCTAATTGTCCATATTATCTCGACGATAACTGGCATGAACCTTCAGCTTATCTCTATATGCAATCTTATTGATACATGAATGCTTATTCGACGATATGTCTAGTCCTTCTCGATGATTTTGTATTTAGTGAGATTGGAGAAGTACTGGACATATGATTTAATCTCTGCAAGCGTAAACTAAGCATACCATCAAATACATTATGCTTTTATCATTGACATGATCACTTCTTCAAATCAGGAACATTGCTGGGCACTATTCCAACAATTGCAACTATAAGTTCTTACTATCAAAACATAAACATAGGAGGAAAGTTTCATATTTCTATGAACTTTAATCTCATCTCCCCTGATGTTCTTATTGTGAGAACTTTATTCATGCCTTTTGTCAAAGTGTTTGCAATATTATCTTTTAATCTCACATCAATCAGGGTCATAATCCCTTAACTTGTAAGTGAGGTCAACCAGGCTTATTTCGTCCTTAGTTGCCTGCTTTTGCTATTGAAGAAAGTGTTCGTAGCAATCGTTTTAGTAGCCTGATTGTCTCAGTAAACTGCAACAGAACTCAAGTTTAGGCTCGTCAGAGGAATGTCCATCACCAAATCTCTTATCCACTTAGCTTCTTCTCTTGCTGAAGCTAGAGCGTAGAGTTTGGATTCTATAAAAGAGAGAGCAATACATGACTGCCTCTTGGACTTCCAGGCTACAGCTGCTCCTCCTAGTGTGAAAAGAAAACCATTAGTGGACTTGCTGTCATTTAGTTCCGAGCACCATGATGCATCAGAATATCCTTCAAGAACTGAAGGATGACCAGAGTAACATAAGGCATACTTTTGAGTGTGCTTTAAGTATCTCCTCAGCCGATCGAGGGCATTCTAATGGTCTTGGCCAGGATTGCTAGTGAATCTTCATAGCATGCCTACAGTAAAGGCTATGTCAGGTCTAGTGCAGACCATTGCATACATGAGACTACCAATCAGTTTAGAATTATCTAACTGTCTAACCGTAGCTCCTTCATTGGGATTTAACCGATTATTGTAGTCGTATGGTGTCTCTAATGCATTACTTTCACTGTATCCCTGGATATCCAGCATGGATTTTATGTAGTGGCTTTGACTTAGGGAGATGTCATTTCTCCCAAAGCTCACCTGCATGCCTAGTATAGTTTCAGCTACACCTAGGTCTTTAATGCTAAATTCTTTCATTAGCCCTGACTTGACGTCATCCACTTCAGATTGATCAGTCCCTAGAATGAGCATATCATCAACATACAAGCATATTATAGTGACTTTATTTGATCTATGACGCGTAAACATATTTATCTGAGAGACTGGACATGAATCCCATGTTCTTTACACTATAGTCAAATTTCTCATGCCATAATTTAGGTGCTTATTTTAGTCCGTATAAAGATTTAAGTAACTTACAGACTTGGTTTCTTGACCTTCTACAATGAAACCTTCAAGTTGATTCATGTAGATCTCTTCGGTCAGATCTCCGTTCAAGAACGTGGACTTAACATCCATTTGATGAACAATAAATTTCTCAATAGATGTAATAGCAAGGAGGATCCGAATGGTTGCTAGATGACACACGAGTGAATAGACGTCAAAATAATCTACTCTTCTTACTTGTGTGAAGTCTTTAGCCACCAGGCGTGATTTATACTTAGCTAAGCTACCATCAGGATTCAATTTTCTTTTCAGAACTCACTTACATCCTACAATTTTAGCCCCTTTTGGCTTATCAACCAACGTCCAGGTGTTGTTCTGAAGTTGAGAGTTCATCTCTTCATCAATAGCTTCTTTCCATAGAAGTGAGTCCCTTGATCGCATCGCTTCCTTATAGGTGGATGGATCGGCCTCAACGCGGTAAGTGACAAAATCACTACCGAAGGTTCTGGGAGTTCTCTCTCTTATGGAAGTTCTCCTAGACTCTAGGCCAAAGTTGTCTACAGGAACTGAGTAGGAGGTGTTCAGTACTAATTCAGGATCTTCGTTATTAGTAGTTACTTACATGCCTGGGAGTGACAGGTTCTTATCTTTAAGAAATTTATCTTCAAAGAACACATCATCCCTAGATTCTATAACGCATTGTTTGAAATGTCTAAGAATCTGTCTGCAACACTATCTTCAGCACAACCTAGATAGACACAACGGTTGGTCCTAGGTCCAATCTTAGACCGTCTTGGGTCAGGAACCCTAACATAGGCTATACAACACCAGGTCTTAAGTCTAGTGATGTTTGGGGGTCTCTTAAACCAAAGCTCGTAGGGTGTAACCTCTAACTTGGCATGAGGAATTTTGTTTAGAATGTGGTTTGCAGTTAAGACTGCTTCTCCTCATTAAGCAAAAGGCATGCCTAGAGTCAAGAGCATAGAGTTTAACATTTCTGTAAACGTTCTTTTTTTCGCTCAGCTATGCCATTAGATTGGGGTAAGGAGCAGTGGTTTCTGCTATGATTCCATGATGGGCAGGGAAACACTTGAACTCACTAAACATATATTCTCCTCCTCTATCACTTTTAAATCTTTTGGTTTTCATGTCAAGTTGGTTTTCTACCCTGGTTTTGAAAATACGGAATTTTTCAAACACTTCATCTTTAGTTTTAAGAAGGTAAATATGACAGAACTTTGAACAGTCATCTATAAAGGTGATCAAATACTTCCTGCCTCCTCTAGTAACAAAACTTTAAAGTCACAGATGTCGGAATGTATGAGTTCTATGGGTATTGTGCTCCTAGTAACCGCACAGAAAGGTTTCCTAGTGATCTTTGTCTGAGCACACATTTCACATTTTTCAGTTATGTTTGTAGTGTCTAAGGTGATCTGGTGAGTTATAGCAATTTGGAACATCTTCATGTAGTTCACGTGTCCTAGTCTCTCATGTAGAGTCTTAGGGCTAACTAAGTTTGATTGAACTTGTTGAACTAGTTCATTTGATAGACTCTGTCTGTACATCCAATTTTGGACGTAGGCACATCCAAAGTAGTGAGAGTTAACTGACAGTGTTACTCTACCGCTATTAAAATTGAAAGACATACCAGCATCACATAATAAGCTAATAGACACTAACTTAGCAGCTAGAGAAGGACTAAACTTAACATTTTTTAAAGTCAAAGTTTTACTAGAGGATAACAGCAATGTTGCATTCCCCACCTTCAGTACATCAGCTGTCCCACCATTTGCAACTGTCACAGTTTTTTTTGCATCGGTGAGCCCTGTCATCCGATTAATATTGTTGCAAACATGGCAGGTTGCCCCCGAGTCAAGGTACCACTCTGTACTGGCCTTCCCATTTCCATCCATAGCCACAAAGTTGGATGGCTCAATAAGACTAACCATATTTGCATGGTTGCCTTCTTGTGGTGCTTTGCCCTTTTCCTTTCAAGGAAGCCTGCAATCAGATGCACTGTGTCCCCACTCATTGTAATTGAAACACTTACCCTTGAACTTTGCTATAAAGATCACATGTTGTTTTTATAAGAAGATGAAAATTCTCTAAGTAAAATTTCGTTAGACAAAATATTATCTGAGATCGACTAACTTCGTGCTGCGATCGACAAATTATTGTAAACCTGCGATCGACGAATTATCTTAAACCTGAGCTCGACGAACGTCAAGCTCAGATCGACTAACTTCAGTCTTAGATCGACGAATTCTAATCAGAGATCGACTAAGTCAATCTCTTTATCCTTCTCACCTAAGATCGACTAAATACTCTCAGATCGACGAATATTTAATCAGATCTGACCTTGTTATCTCGTCTTCTCAATCAAATCAATTCAAATATTTTTCTCAGAGATTTTGTTTGTAAAGCAAGATTTTATTATAGCCGTTGGTATAAGCATTTAATGCTTTCATTCTTGAAATGTCAACTGTTCAATTCGGAGGAATAAATCAATTAAGACAAGTTCTGCCTTACCTTAAAAAGAAATGATTTTGTCTTTTCCTCATAACGGCCACAGAGTTCTTTTAAGAAGAAACAGAGCAATATATATACAAAAAAAAGCTCAGAGAAAGACATATAAGAGAGAGATACAAAAGATGAACATAGAGATATACCATAGAAGGATATAGATATACAGAGATAGATGTTTAGAAAGAATTAGAGAGATATACATATACATATACATCTGTTACTAATTCTTTTTGTAGGATTCTCTCTTCATCTATGAGCAACAATTTCAATTAGCTCAAGCTTCAGTTTCCAGACAACAATCAAAAATCTGAGAAAGAACATTCATCTACTCAGAATCATTTGCTGGAACTTCAAGAAGCTGAAGAGGCCTTACACCCTAAAGCAAAGCTCTCTTGATAACAATACTTCATCTTCTCAGGGGGAGCTTTGATCAAGATCAAATTCTTTAGTCTTCTCTCTGAATAAACAGAGAAGAACATTCTAACCTTCCTTACCCCATCTTGTAAAGGGTTCTAAACTCCCTTCAAAAGTTTAACCTTGGTGGCAAGACACCTTATCAAAAAATCTAGTTTGGTTTTTGGGAACCTTATCAAAACCCCATTGGTGTTAGGGCACCTGATCAAAAATCCTAGTGGATTCCTACCTTGGGTGGTAGAAAAGTGGATGTACCCTATTGAGAGGGGAACCGCTATAAGTTTCTTGTGTCTTCTATGATTGCTTTATTTTCTCTATATTGTGTTGTGTTGAATGTGTTTTCCATGTGATACATAATTAACTAATTTATTATATATCACCTATTTTAATTCCGCTATAAAAGCCCCTAAGCAAATTGCTTAAGTTTTTAAAATACTCTATTCACCCCCCCCCCCCCCACCCCCCCCCCCCCCCCCCCCCCCCCCCCCCCCCCCCCCCCCCCCCCCCCCCCCCCCCCCCCCCCCCCCCCCCCTCTAGAGTAAACTAGATCTAATACCCTCCTTTCAATTGGTATCAAAGCTAGGTTTGGTATTTACAGGCTAACACCTGAACCAATAAAGATCTTCCTTAGATCTATTTACTTTAGTGTGTCATTACTTTATTTTGTTTTATAAAATCCTCATGGCACAGAATAAAGATTATTCTAGCTCCAGACCTCCTGTGTGCAACTTGAGCAAGTTTGCACTATGGAAGGCAAGGATAAATTTATACATGAACTCTATTGATGAAGATATATATAATTCTATTTTGATAGGACCTCCACAAGCACAAGAACAATCTTCAACCAATGCTGTACCTCCTCCATGACACATAGACCTATTAAAGAAGTACAAGAATGCAGATGCCAAAGCAATGAATATATTGGCACAAACCATGTCAGATGATATATTCCTGAAGGTTGCTGAGTGTTCTTCAGCAAGAGATATATGGAATACCCTGACAGCAATTGTTGCAGGTTCCACTGATGAAAGAAAAGACAGAAGATCTCACTTGATCTCTCTGTATGAGAACTTCAAAAAGGGTGAAGAAGAATCAGTTGCAGATATGTACACTAGATTAAGTGTAATCATAAGTGAACTGAAAACACTGGACAAGGAAATCTCATTAACTGAAGTTAATGACAAGATCCTAATGTGCTTCCCCAGCACATGGGACTCAAGAGTCTGGCCTATCAAGGAAGCCAGAAGCCTAAATGAGATTTCCACTGAGTCCTTGTTGGGAAAGCTCAAATCCTATGAGCAATTCATCAAGACAAGAGAAGCTGAACAAGTGAGCACCTCCTCTTCAACAAAGAAGGACAAGAACATTGCCTTCAAAGCTACGGAAGAAGAAGAAGAGACTCCTGATAATGAGGAGTTGATGAGTCTGCTTGCCAAAAGATTCTATAAGATGGCAAGAAAAGACTTCAGGAGAAAGTCATCCAGGAGCTATGAAAAACCAAGGTATGACAAAGCTCCATCTAAAGAAGTTATATGTTTTGGTTGCAGGAAACCAGGACACATTGTAACTGACTGTCTAGAGAATCAAAACAAGGACAAGAAGGACAAGAGAGAAAATAGAAGAGAGAAGGACTTTAAGAAGAACCGCTCCAACAAATCCTCTTCAAGCAAACACAAAAATATGAGGAAGGGATTTGTAGCTGAAACTTGGAGTGATTCAGAATCTGAATCAGAAACTTCATCCAGTTCTAGTGAAGATGAAGGTGAAGAAAAGGAGAAAGAGTTTTACATGATGGCAATCAATGCATCCTCCAAAAACAATTCTGATGCTGAAATAGAATCAGAACCTGAAGAGGATGAGGTATTGTCAATCTATGATTTTACTTCTAATGAATTTCAATCAGAATTCAAAATTCTTTGTTTAGATCTGATAGCTTCTGAAAAGGAAATTATATTCCTTAAGAATAGATTAAAATAAATAGATGAGCTAACTTCTGAAAACTCTAAACTAAGAGAAGAATTAAAATTAGTTAAAGAAGAAACAATTCCTGAAAACGAAAATCTTAAAGAAGAAATAAAGAAATTAAAGGATGAAAATATTACTTTGAAAAACAACTAACTAGAAGCTAAGAAGTTTGAAAATTCTCTGAATGGGAGAAGCATCAAACTGCTGGATATAACCAGCACAGTAAATGCCAGGCTTAGTGGCAATAAACTTGGCTTAGGTGCTTCACCTAGTCAACTCCCATTAGTAAAGAAAAACTCTCTTACCTCACCAATAAAATTCATCTCTGCTAAGGGAAAAGAAGTAGCAGAAGACTCAACAAAAATTGCTGAAAATATGTGCATACAACAAAATTCGTCGAATGGAGATCGACGAAAACAAAACATTTCGTCAACCGGTGATCGACGAACTCTGAAGCCAGACCTTCAGTATAATTATTATTCGAACGGCGCTCGACGAAACCACGTTCATTCGTCGAACGGCGATCGACGAATTTATCCAAATTCGTCGAACGGATAAATTACTGAAAATCTAAAGAATTCTTATTCTCAATATACTAAAAATCCTTTCACTAAGTGGATAATTCCTCCTAGGAAGTTTCATCCACTTGGATATGAAAGTCAACCTTCCATATCAAATATTTCTGAATATTGTGGTAAACCAGCTGGATCCAAAGTAACCTGGGTCAAAAATAACTAACATGTTGTGTATCAGGTATTAGGCAAGAAAATATCTATTTGGTAAACCTTAACTCATCAAAATCAGAAATCTATTTATTTAATCAATCAAGCAAACCAAAAACAGTTTTAATACATTATCTAAAAGTAATTCACCTAGAAGCTTATACCTGCTACAATGGACCTTTTTGGACCAATATCAACAAAGAGTTTAGGAGGGAAGTCATACACTCTAGTTATTGTAGATGACTTCTCTAGATTCACTTGGGAGCTCTTTCTGAGAGAAAAGTCAGATAACTTCAAGTTCTTACAGACTTTCTTAAGAGCATTCAGATTGAGTATTCTACTCAGATTGCATTAATCAGAATTAATTATGGCACTGAGTTTGAGTCTCTTCTTATGCAAGAATTCTATGAGAAAGAAGGTATCAGGCATTGCTTCTCAGTTCCTAGAACTCCTCAACAAAATGGGGTAGCTGAATGGAAAAATAGAACCCAAATTGAATCAGCAACAACATCACCTGTAGGTGCTAATTTGCCCCTATCTTTTTGGGCAGAGGCTGTTAGCACAGCAAACAATGTGTTGAATAGGAGTTTAATACATAAACTTAAGAGTAAGACTCCTTATGAGTTACTTAAAGGGAAGAAACCTAAAGTCAACTATTTTAGAACATCTGGTTGTAAATGTTTTGTTCACAATAATGATAAGAAATACCTTAGGAAATTTGAACTAAATGCTGAAGAAGGAATTTTCTTAGGCTATTCATTAACTCCCTAAATTGAGCTAGGAATGATAAATGGAGATTCCTTAAATTGAGCAAATAAAATTTTCTACCCAACATAAAATGTTTCCTTAAGTTTAAGGTCAGAAATTTATTGTAGAAAATTTGTCTTGAATGCATTTCAATAGATCACCAAAGGAAATACATAAATCAATTAGGAAAGATTTATGATGAAACCATGGAACAAGATGAGAAGACACAAATAGAGTATTATTAAATATGAAACAATCTCAAAATAACACCAAAATTGTTATCACTTACTAAACAATTAAAAATAAGTGACCTGAAATTTTTAGTCGAAGGGAGATCGACGAAATATGTTGTTTGAGATTCGTCGATCGGAGATCGACGAACTTAAGTTGTTAGTCGAACGAAGTTCAACTAATCTATTTTCTCCTTCGATAAGTGTAACTCGTAGTTTGTCGATCAGAGATCGACGAACTTGAGTCGTTAGTCGAACGGAGATCGACGAAATTCTTACGACTCTTCGTTTTTAGAATTAGCCCTATTTCGTCTCCCTCCCTTCCACGCTTTTCCTCGATTTCGTCGAACCCTAGTATATATTCAAAATTTGGGTTAGGAATCATTCGCGCTCTCAGAATCCTGTGTCTCCTTCTCTTCCTCTCTTTCGACTCCTTCCTGCTTCATCTTCAAATGGCGATCTCTCAAGCTGTCCTCTCCTCCATGAAATTCGACACCGGCTTCGACATCGACATGGACACCTTCTGTCACTCAGACCAAATCTTCCAAGATATCTTGCAGAAATTTGAAGCCCAACAGCTAAGGAAGTTCATGACCACAAGAATAAAACTTCCTGTTAATGAAATTAAGGAGTGGGCACACACCTCCTTGAATCAAGATGAGGAAACCTTAATAGGATCAGTCTCAGGTAACTAAACCTTTCTAGCCTTTTCTATTCTATCTAATATGCCTGGATTAGGAAATGAAGTAGACATTCTGGAAAATTCCAATGAGGAATTAGTCTCATATTAGTGGTCTCAATCCTAAACAAAGCATTTTAATCTGTCACAGGGGCTCAAGTCATTCTGTCCCCCACAGTTGTGACTGAGCTGTTTGGATTAGTAAATGGAGAAGAAGACATGGAACTCTCCAGTGAAGAAATTGACTCTTTGCTAGCTAGGATGGGTTATAGTGGAACCAAACCAAAGCACCTCCTAAAGAAAAATCTGTCTTTGGAATACAGATTTTTGCCTGACATAGTAGGAAAAGTGCTGCTTGGAAAGCACTCAGCTCATGATTATATTACAAGGCACCAGTTGCTGTTGATGGGTGCAGTTTTGGATTTGAAAAGGTTGAACTGGGGAGCAGTACTGTTTGACTGCATCAAGAAGAAGATTTCCAAGTTGAACATAGGTCATGGAAGAGCACTGGGACTACTTCTAATGAGTAAGTGTCCTGAACTTTGTGTATCTCCCAAGATACATATAAATTCCTCCAAGAGGATCACAAGTGCCCTCTTTGGAAAATGGGAGAGAGTCATCATTAAGACTCCCAGGGCAGAGCCTTCTAGGATCTCAAGGGCACCATCTGCCACTTCCTCACGCCCATTGGAAGAAACTCCCTGCATCTCTCAATCTCTTCCCCAATCAACTCCTCCTTCTCAAACTCTAGGTGACAGCCCTTCTACCATAGAAAACCTCACCATTGAAGAAATCATTCCCCTCCATCCACCAACTATCATTCCAACACCTCAACCCACATCCTCACCTTCTCCACCTCATTTAGATAATTCATCATTTAGTCTAGGGTATTCATCCCCTCATGACTCTCTAGTACATGAATCATCTCCACCTCATTCTCCATCTCAGGAAACTCAGATCATGGATGAGATCATGACTGATTCCCTTCCTCCTATTTTCAGTCCTCCCTCAACATCATTCAACATTGAATCTAATCCACTCCCTCAGGAAACAACTCCTGAAATCACTCCTCCATCAATGTCACAGCCATATCTATGCAGAAATTGTATAGCTGCTTCCATTCCTTCCTCTTCCATTCCATCCACTGAACATAATCCATCATCATCTGACACCATGTTTGTAGATATTTCTTCTATAGGTAATCAAAATTTTAATTACCTTCAACCTCAAATTCAGGAGCTCTTGGCCAACAGCCTAGCTCCTATTCTTCTTTCAATCAAGGACCTATCATCCAAGATTGATTCTCTATCTTCTAAGCTTTATTCATCCTCTTCTATCCCTTCTTCCTTTGGGGGCCTTGATCCATGTTATCATGAATCTAGGCAGGGGAGAGATCAAATGAAGAAGCTCCAGAAGTTCTGACAGAAGCTCAAGATGCTGAAATGACCTCAGAAATCATCACTGATGGTGATTGTATTATCCATCCCTCAGTTGATTTGTATAGGTTATTATCTAAGTTTGATATTAAATATACCTCAACAGTATCATCAAAAGTATCAGTGTACATAGAGGACTCATCCAAGGCCTTGATATGCCTTCCTCAGCCAGCTCATTCATCCATCATGGAAAGTTTCATATCAACCATCCCTTCCATCTCTGATCAAGATATTCAGATGAAGGATGTTCCTGCAGAACCTGAGAATGCTCCTGCAGAATCTCATGATGAAACAACTTCAAAGATATTTCTCTCTCCACCAACTTTTTTGTGGAATGAAGAACCCATGCCCAGCTTTGATGAAATATGGAAAGAACAAGATGCAGCTTTTGAAGCTGAAGAGCAAAGAGATAGAGCTCTTAAATTGGTAAATGATCTTTATGATAACCCAATTCAATCTTCTAAAGATTCAGATGAAGATGATGATGATTCTGAAGAAGACAAGAAAAAGAAAAAGATATCAAAGAAAAGGAAAGTTGCTCCTAAGATCCCTTCTAAACCAAATCCCTCTCATGACACTCCTTACTACATTCTCCACAACATAAAACCTACCCCATACATGCCTGCATGGCAAAGGTACTCTAAGAATCAGATGAAAGAGAGACAAAAGAAGAGGAAGTACAGTCCTCCTCCTTCTAAGAAACCTTTCAGAGGACCTCCTCCTCTAGCTGCAGGCTCGGCTGGAATGAGCTCTCAGCCCTCCAGATCACACCACCATCAGCAATATCCAAAAAGGAGCTCAAGCAGTCAAAACAGGCCTACAAACTCAGACTCCTACAAAGGAAAGAGCAGGCAACAGCATCAGCCAAGGCCAAGACAGATAAATTATCCAGTGTCAAAAGGTATTGAGCATAGGAAAAGAAATCCTCAGTATGATCCATCCAATCAAGAAATCCCTTATGATGAACAGCCAATCTCTCATATCAATACTGAAGATGAAAATATCTCCCATATGGCTAGATTCAAAGAATTAATTGGATTGGCTCAAATTAACAAGGCTAAAGCTGAAGGAAGAGACATCTCTCAATTCACCACTATGTCTTCTTATAGAGAGCAGGAATTCAAAAAAATAGATCCAAAAGGTATTTTGCAGCAGATGAATACATGAAGATTCACCCTGAAGCTGTAGTACCAACTGCTATGGAACTGAAAATTGTGGGTGCTCAAGATTGCAAGATGAGCAAGGCTGAAGCCTCAGACCCAAACATGGTAATTGCATTTCAAAACCCATCTGCAGACAAGATGAATCCTTAACTCTTGAACCCCTTCTGTGTAATTATTTATTGACATACAATTCTAGAAATTTGTTATCTAATTGCCAGATCTCAAAACTAATTATCATTATTACTGCTTAACTAATATCTCCAACCCAAATAGGGGGAGATTGTTCGAACCATAGGTTTTGAATTGGGTTAGGATCAAATATTATGATTACTTATGTTAGGATCAAATATTATGATTACTTATGTTAGGATCAAATATTATGATTACTTATGTTAGGATCAAATATTATGTTTACTTATGATAAGATCAAATGTTTTTCTATGTTAAGCTCAAATGATAAACCATGTCAGGTTAAGCTAGACAATAGGTGACCTATCAAATCAAGCTATAAAGATCACATGTTGTTTTTATAAGAAGATGAAAATTCTCTAAGTAAAATTTCGTTCGACGAAATATTATCTGAGATCGACTAACTTCGTGTTGCGATTGATGAATTATTTTAAACATGCGATCGACGAATTATCTTAAACCTGAGCTCGACAAACGTCAAGCTCAGATCGACTAACTTCAGTCTTAGATCGATGAATTCCAATCAGAGATCGACTAAGTCAATCTCTTTATCCTTCTCACCTAAGATCGACTAAATACTCTCAGATTGACGAATATTTAATCAGATCTGACCTTGTTATCTCGTCTTCTCAATCAAATCAATTCAAATATTTTTCTCAAAGATTTTGTCTGTAAAGCAAGATTTTATTATAGCTGTTGGTATAAGCATTTAATGCTTTCCTTCTTCAAATGTCAACTGTTCATTTTCGAGGAATAAATCAATTAAGACAAGTTCTGCCTTACCTTAAAAAAATGATTTCGTCTTTTCCTCATAATGGCCACAGAGTTCTTTTAAGAAGAAACAGATCAATATATATATACAAAAAAAACTCAGAGAAAGACATATAATAGAGAGATACAAAAGATGAACATAGAGATATACCATAGAAGGATATAGATATACAGAGATAGATGATTAGAAAGAATTAGAGAGATATACATATACATATACATCTGTTACTAATTCTTTTTGTAGGATTCTCTCTTCATCTATGAGCAACACTGTCAATTAGCTCAAGCTTCAGTTTCCAGACAACAATCAAAAATCTGAGAAAGAACATTCATCTACTCAGAATCATTTGCTGGAACTTCAAGAAGCTGAACATGCCTTACACCCTGAAGCAAAGCTCTCTTGACAACAATACTTCATCTTCTCAGGGGGAGCTTTGATCAAGATCAAATTCTTTAGTCTTCTCTCTGAATAAACAGAGAAGAACATTCTAACCTTCCTTACCCCATCTTGTAAAGGGTTCTAAACTCCCTTCAAAAGTTTAACCTTGGTGGTAAGACACCTTAACAAAAAATCTAGTTTGGTTTTTGGGAACCTTATCAAAACCCCATTGGTGTTAGGGCACCTGATCAAAAATTCTAGTGGATTCCTACCTTGGGTGGTAGAAGAGTGGATGTACCCTATTGAGAGGGGAACCACTATAAGTTTCTTGTGATTTCTGTGATTTCTGTGATTTCTTTATTTTCTCTATACTGTGTTGTGCTGAATGTGTTTTCTATGTGATACATAATTAACAAATTTATTATATATCACCTATTTTAATTCCGCTATAAAAGCCCCTAAGCAAATTGCTTAAGTTTTTAAAATACTCTATTCACCCCCCTCTAGAGTAAACTAGATCTAATACCCTCCTTTCAATTGGTATCAAAGCTAGGTTTGGTTGTTACATGCTAACACCTGAACCAACAAAGATCTTCCTTAGATCTATTTACTTTAGTGTGTCATTACTTTATTTTGTTTTATAACAACCTCATGGCACAGAATAAAGATTATTCTAGCTCCAGACCTCCTGTGTGCAACTTGAGCAAGTTTGCACTATGGAAGGCAAGGATAAAGTTATACATGAACTCTATTGATGAAGATATATATATAATTCTATTTTGACAGGACCTCCACCAGCACAAGAACAATCTTCAACCAATGATGTACCTCCTCCAGGACACATAGACCTATTAAATAAGTACAAGAATGCAGATGCCAAAGCAATGAATATATTGGCACAAACCATGTCAGATGATATATTCCTGAAGGTTGCTGAGTGTTCTTCAGCAAGAGATATATGGAATACCCTGACAGCAATTGTTGCAGGTTCCGCTGATGAAAGAAAAGACAGAAGATCTCACTTGATCTCTCTGTATGAGAACTTCAAAAAGGGTGAAGAAGAATCAGTTGCAGATATGTACACTAGATTAAGTGTAATCATAAGTGAACTGAAAACACTGGACAAGGAAATCTCATTAACTGAAGTCAATGACAAGATCCTAATGTGCTTCCCCAGCACATGGGACTGAAGAGTCTGGCCTATCAAGGAAGCCAGAAGCCTAAATGAGATTTCCACTGAGTCCTTGTTGGGAAAGCTCAAATCCTATGAGCAATTCATCAAGACAAGAGAAGCTGAACAAGTGAGCACCTCCTCTTCAACAAAGAAGGACAAGAACATTGCCTTCAAAGCTACAGAAGAAGAAGAAGAGACTCTTGATAATGAGGAGCTGATGAGTCTGTTTGGGAGGTTGGGAAGAACAATTGATGCATGTCATGAACACACATGGCCATGCACGATCAATGTCGCATGATCGTGCGCTTTTGCACGATCGTGCGCCATTTCTTCATGCATGATCATGCACGTTCACTTGACTCTCCTCCCAGTTTTTTTCTTTCTGTCGTAGCTCGTGGGTCATCGGTCATACACGAGCGTTCATGAGTTACTACGCATGACGGGAATTTCACACGCCCATTACGTGGTTTCTTTACGCATGACCATGCACATTATAATGGCTCATTTTTATAGCTTATGTTGTTGCTCGTACGCAAACCTTCTCGCGCGATCGTGTGCGATCATTCACGCACAGTCAATTCTGGGCCACTCGAGCACGCATTTTTTCGCTCATATTTTCATCTCTTCGCGCATGATCATGCACTCAACTTGTGCACAACTGCACGCAGTCATTTTTCCTGACAGATATATGTACTTCATTTTGACCGAAATTTTAGGTCATCTTCCGTTTTAAAGTTCTGTTTTGTTCCTGAGCAGCTAGAGGTTGTGGTTCTACACCGAAGGCTTGCTCCTATCATTCCAAAGCTCAAGGAAGGATTCTTCGTGCAAAACCCTTGGAAATCGCCCCTCAAGGAGGTAGAAGGTCGTGTTGTATACTACATACCATCAAGAAGATGGGGCATGCTTGGTTGGAGGTGACAGCTTCTCCAAGTTCTTGGATGCAGTCAAGATCATCGTGGAAGAAAGCACCGGCTATGGTAGCTCCATTGGGATCAGAGGAATAATATCGATTAGCGTTTGTATCATATTCTTCTCTTTCACCCCTCTAGATTTCTTGGTACGAAATCTCTAGCCTATGAATGATGTGGATAGTGATTTTCATTGTAATGAACTTGTATTATGCATGTCTAGCCTAGGTGAATGCATTTTGTGATATTTTCTTCTAGTTGTGCTTGTGATTGCTTATTGTTGTGGATGAGAAGAGGTGTTTGTGACCTTTGCGTTTAGCCATCGTTTATGTGCAAAGAGGTACGTGTTGACGATCCTCGAGCAAGCCATCGTTTATGAGCGAATAGGTGTCTGCGACCCTCACCCCTAATTTAGGTTTTCTTTCATGCATGCTTAGCTTAATCATCAACTACCCCTCAAATCAATGTAATTCCTATTGAATTTTTTGAAGTGGAAGTAGAAGTGGAGTAGGCGGTCTGAGGAAGTTAGACCGCACGGTCTATGCGAGCTCTCTCTGGAGACTAGTCGAGGTCACGGCTAGTTGGGCTCAAGAAGTATGTAACATCATTTTTGTTTAAACATAAGTGTTGGTATTAAAACATAGTTTTCATCACATAAAAAAGATAGTTTGCGCTAGCGGAAGTTCGCGGCTTTTTACCTAACAAGAAATACAAGTTTATTGATAAAAATGGCGCAAGTTTTGCGCGTTCCATGTGTGTGGCAGGGTTTTTCCTTCTGCCATTCTGAGCTTGAACGTCCCGGGCCTCACGACTGCCATAACAATGCATGGTCCTTCCCAAGCTAGCGAGAGATTGTCTCTTTGTGGACCTTTACCAGCTGCTTCAATGCTTCGTATGACGAGATCTCCGACGTTGATTGGCCTTGATTTTCCCTGCGATCGTAGAGTCGGGATACGTGCCTCTGGTAGATTGCGACATGCTGGGCCGTCGTGTCCCTCACTTTGGGGATTAAATCCAGGTTTTCGCGAAGCGCTTCGTCATTCTTCTCAGGGTCGAAAGTAGGATGCTTGGGACTCCGATGTCGGTGGGAATGATTGCCTCCGTGCCATAGAAGAGATTGTACGGTGTTTCTCCCATTGGAGTCCTTTCGGTGGTGCGATATGCCCACAGTACATTTGGCAGTGCGTCCACCCACTACCCCCTTACTCATGTAGGGGGGTCTTGAGTCCTTTAAGGATGGTGCGGTTTGTTACCTCAATCTGTCCATTAGTTTGTGGATTAGCTACGGCCGTATGACGTAGATTAATTTTCAGATCCTCACACATATGGGTGAATGACTTCCCTGTGAATTGAGTGCCATTGTCAGCGACGATTACTGTCGGGATTCCGAAGCGGCAAACGATGTTCTTCCATATGAATTGCTTGGCATTCTCTTCGGTTATTTTGGCGAGGGGTTCAGCTTCTACCCATTTGGTGAAGTAATCGATTGCCATAATGATGAACTTCCTCTGGCCAGATGCCATGGGGAGGGGCCGAGCAGATCGATTCCCCATTGAGCAAATGGCCAGGAGCATTGGAGTAATGTGAAAGAGAGTGGGGGTTGATGGGGTATGTTCGCGTGGAGTTGACAACTCTTACATTTTTGGGCAAATTCGGTCGCGTATTTCTTCATAGTTGGCCAATAAAAACCCTGACGCAGGATCTTTCGAACTAGAGCTCTTGCACCCAAGTGTTCCCCGCAGATCCCACAATGAACCTCCATTAAGGCGTATTCTACTTTTGCTTCTGGGAGACATTTTAGGTAGGGTCCTGAGAAGACTCGTCGGTAGAGCTCCCCTTCGATGACGACGAATGAGGCTGCTCGCATTCGTAGCCATCGTGCTTCCATGCGGTCGTCTGGGAGATCTCATCGTTCAATGTAGGCCCAGAGTGGGGTCATCCAGGATGATTCTTCTCTGTCGATCTCGACGATCTCCCACGCCCATTGAATGCTTGGGATTATGATGTCTTCGACTCGACGCCACCGGGATTGGTAGTTGGAAGGGGAGGTTGCGAGTTTGGAGAGCACGTCAGCCCTTGAGTATGTTCCCTTGGGATGTGCAAGACTTGGAATGAGCGTATCTCTTGGAGGAGAGTCTTCAAAAATGCCATCTGGTCACTCCTTGCCTCGTACGCCCCCCAATCTGCGAGACCACCAGCTGTGAGTCGGTGTAGATGGTCAAATTCTCTGCTTTAAGGTCGATGGCGAGCCGGAGGCCGGTGATCATGGCCTCGTACTCGGTGATATTGTTGGTGGCCGGGAACTTTAATCTGAGGCCATACTCCAAGGTGATCTCTTCTGGACTGATTAGAAGCAACCCTGCTCCTGCTTCTTCGTTCATAAAGTCCGCGTCAACGTAGAGAGTCCATCGAGCGGTGGAGGTGTATTTAATGGGGAAGACCTCTGGCGGGAGGGTGTTTTCCATGATGAAGTCCACAAGCACTTGAGATTTGATGTCTGGCCGAGGTAGGAAGTGGATATCGAACTCGCCTAGCTCGACCGCCCACTTTACCAACCTTCTCGATACCTCCGGCTTTCGTAGGATGGCGCGTAACGGTAATTGGGTCAACACATTTATCGTGTGGGCTTGGAAGTAAGGCCGAAGTTTTCTTGTGGAAAAGATAAGAACGAAGGCCATTTTGTCAGCCGTCGGATATCTGGTTTCGGTGTTGGTGAGGACTTTACTGAGGTAATAGATGGTCCTTTGGATTCCTCCTTCGTCTTTAACAATCACCGAGCTGACGGTAGTTTAGGATATTGTCAGGTAAAGGTACATGGCTTCTCCTGGGAGGGGCTTTGACAGGAGCGGTGGTGAGGCTAGGTATTGTTTAAGAAGCTCAAAAGACATCTGCCACTCGTCTGTCCACTAGAATCCCGAATGACGTGCCCCCCGAAGAATTTTGAAGAAAGGGAGATATTTATCTCCTGTCCGTGCCAGGAACCGTTAAAGAGCGGCAATCCTTCCATTTAAGCATTGTACTTCCTTAATGGATCGGGTGGGGACATGTCTCCCAGCGCCTTGATCTTTTCGGGATTCGCCTCGATTCCCCGGTGTGTGACCATGAAACCTAAAAACATTCCAGCCGTCACACAAAATGCGCATTTGCTAGGGTTGAGCCGCATTTGGAAGCGGCAGAGGAGCTGAAAGCATTTTACAAATCCTCCAAGTGGTCGTGTCGATGAACGCTCTTTACGAGCATATCGTCCACGTATACTTCCATTGTCTTTCCGATGAGATCTTTGAATACTTTGTTCATCAATCTCTGGTATGTTGCTCCAGCATTCTTGAGATCGAATATCATGACCTTGTAGCAGTAGACCCCCTAATTTGTTCAGAATGCGGTGTGCTCCCCTCGTCAGTCGGGTTCATCCTGATCTAGTTGTAGCCTGAGTAAGCGTCCATAAAGCTGAGGAGTTCATGTCCGGCTATTGCGTCAACCAGCTGACCGATCCTTGGGAGGGGGAAGCTGCCCTTCAGGCACGCTTGATTCGGGTTACTGTATTCGACACACATTCGCCACTTACCCGATGCCTTCTTTACCAAGACCACATTGGCGAGCCATGTGGGGTACTTTGCTTCACAGATGAACCGTGCTTCCAGGAGTTTCAATACCTCTTCTTCGATTTCCTTAAGCCACTCCGGAGCGAAGTTCCTCTTTTTCTAGATTACTGGCCTACAGGCAGGGTTAATGTTTAAAGAATGAAAGATAACTTCTGGGTCTACCCCCGACATCTCTTCTGGACTCCAAGCGAAGACATCCTCGTTAGCGCGAAGAAAGAGGGTGTACTCCTCTCGCTCTTCCATGGATAAGAGGGATCCAACCTGAACGGTCAGGGTCGGATCTTGCTGAGATAATGACACTTCTATGAGCCCTTTAACGGATGCTCTGCATTGTAAAGTGGCCTCGTCCCGTAGGTCAAATTTGTCGATGTTGAGAGCGGTGGCCTCCACTGGTCGGGCCTATTTGAGATAACATGTTCAAGCTGCTTCTTGGTTTCCACTTACGACCCATATTCCCGTGGTAGTTGGGAACTTCATGGATAAGTGGGGAATGGACGGAACTGCTCCAAAGGTGGATTGAAGTGGTC
The DNA here is from genome assembly GCA_033032865.1 of Dactylorhiza incarnata. Lineage (NCBI taxonomy): Eukaryota > Viridiplantae > Streptophyta > Magnoliopsida > Asparagales > Orchidaceae > Dactylorhiza > Dactylorhiza incarnata. Next base: position 91,538 of record JAWHQI010000134.1, read on the forward strand.
TTCCAAAAATGGCACTGTAGGCGGAGGAGGATTCCACAACCACGAACTGAATGTTATGCGTCGATTGACTTGGGAATTCACCCAGTGTGACGGGGAGGGTGATCATGCCCTGAACTGGAACAGGTCGATTGTCTAAGTCGTAGAAAGGTTTGGCCACGGGGTTAAGAAGCTGCTTTGTAAGCTTCATATTATGCAGAGTGGACATGAACAGAACGTCGACTGAGCTTCCATTGTCGACCAATATCCTTTTGACGTTGAAGCAAGGGTTCCCAATCCCTGCACTTATTACGAGTGGATCATGGTGCGGTAGCCGCACCCCTTGCAGATCCTCATCTCCAAAAGTGATCATGATGTCTTGTCTGAGCTTCTTATCTTCGTGGTCTCTTGGAGGTTTTGCGATCGAGAGGACCTGTGAGACGAGCGTTGGGGTTCCAGCGATGGTCTCACTACTAAAAAAATGACTTTTAGCCACACTTTTTTTGCCACGGGTCAAAAATCGTGGCTAATAGGTAAGTATTAGCCACGACCCCTAATTCGTGGCTAATGATCAAGTATTAGCCACGGATGCCTAATTTGTGGCAAAAAAATTTTATTAGTCACGGTTTATCGAATTCGTGGATAAAAAGATACTATTAGCCACGGTTTCCTAATTCATGGCTAATATTTTTGCTATATTTTTTAATTCATGGCAAATACATAAGTATTGGTCATGGTTTTTTGCCGTGGCAAAAAATTAGTATAAAATAATTGACTAATACTTGATTATTAGCCACGGGTCAAAATTAGTATTAAATTTTGTTTTTTTTATTCATAACATATGATAAATATATAAATGTGTTAATTTAAACATTAATTTACCTTTTTATTCATAACATGTGCGTAGATATGTTGATCTAATTAAGATCAAAACTTTGTCGAACCACCACAATAGATATCTATCTACTGAATAATCCAAAGTGAAGTCATTATATATAGAATATAATGACCTTGTGTTTTGAAATTGTTTTTGAAAAATCAGTGAATCAGTTACGTAATTAAATTTGTAGAGGACCTGTGAGGCGAGCGTTGGGATTCCATCGATGGTCGATCTCGATCTCCCCAATCATTGGCCTTCCTCCTGTCGCCCCCTGGGGAGCGGGAGGTTGCCCCCTGCCTCTCTAGACGACTAAGGTTGGTTGGGTACTTGGCACTGCAGGAACCTTCTGAGGAGTCCCTGGCGAACGAGACACTCAATTTCATCCTTGAACCTGGCACATTCTTCGGTGGTGTGCCCGATTCCTCGGTGGAATTCGCAGTACTTCGATTGGTCACTTCTTGGGTTCAGGGGAGGTGCCCTTGGCCTATGAAGTTCTAGGCTATTTTCGATGGCGTAGAGCACGTTGGTTTTGCTGGTGTTCAATGGGATGTAAACCCTAGGCGGTCGCGGATCTGGATCTCTCTGAGGATTGCGTTGGCGCTTGTCGATGCGGCGCTCGTCGCTACACCGCTCTTCCTGCCTTCCGGAGGTTTGCTCTAAACCGCTTTTCCTTTTTTGGCTGCCTTCAAACTGTTGTCGGTGCGCCTCGATAGCCTTATCTGCAGCTATTTGAGCTTTTACTCGATGAACGAGATCGGGATAACTTGGTACAGTTTCCTTCATCAGGGCTAAGTAAAAACCACTTGGACGAAGACCCCCTAGGTGTAAAACCCGTATTCTCCGAGGGTGGGACCCACTCAGGGCCACGTAGGCGGAAGTCAAAGTCAAAGGTCAGCACAGGAACCAGCGATCCGAGGCACAAGACAAAGTTAACCAACAGTTGCAGCACAAGATGGGCGAGTATTGGCCTTAATACTCGCCAAGAGGGCGAGTGTTGACCTTAATACTCGCCAGGTAGGCGAGTATTGGCCTACATCCTCGCCAGACGGGTGAGGATTGGCCTTATGCTCGCCACCTAAGCTACTATGGTCCAAATACTCGACGAGTATCTCCTAGTCGCCAGGGCGGGATGGGGGCTACAAAAGGCCCCCCTCCCCTTGGATTTGTCTATAAATAGACCCCCAGGAGTACTGGAATTGGCACCTGGAAAAAAGTTCAGAACCCCCTTCCCACTAAAAAGAGAATCTTCTTTAGCCAGTGCCTTCCAAGTACCAAGCTCGGCCACTTTTGGTTTTGGAGGGGAAGACTCTCTTGAGCTTCTGGGTACGTGGTGGGACCTCCCTGCCGCAGCACCTGGGGTCCGGTTGTTGTTGCTCTTTCAGCTTCCTCGTAGCCGCCAGCTTAGTCATCTCGTCGGACTGCTGGGCAAGTAGCCTCCGGCTGCAACGGTCCGAATTTTGAGGTCAGGATTTTCCTGGCGTCAACACTTTGGTGCGGTAAGTGTGGATCACAGCTAGAGGGAGAAAACCGAGTGGAAAGGCAAGATGGTTGTAGTAGGCGACCAGGAGGAAGTAGTCGGCAACTCATCAGGAAGTGGCAGGTTCGTGATGTTTGAGGTCTTCGAAGCGTTCGCGCAGCGCATAGAGGGGGCTATGCGAGTAGTGTTCCAGCAAGGCGCGGAGGTCACGGCGACCTTGCCTCATCACCCGGTTCTGACCGAGGGTGAGGATCCCCCCCAGCGAGCAGGCAAGGAGCATGTTGTCCAGGAGCCAGAGCGACCAAGGAGGTCGCAGTTCTTCTCGCAAACCTCGCAGGGAATTTGCTTCCGCGAGGTACCAGGATACTCGCCCTATTGGCGAGTATGGAGGTGATACTCTCCAAGTGGAGGAACGTCGCCCAGTGAGTGGGAGGAGCCCATTCAGTGAAGAGATCCTTGTCGCGCCCGTGCCGGAAGGATTCAGGGATCCCGTGTTGAAGTACTACTCTGGGAGGGATTACCCTGTCCGTCGCATCCAGTGGTTTGAGGATATTATCTCTATCCTAACCATGTCGGATGCGTTCAAGTGCCGGCTGTTCGCCATCACTTTTACGGGGAAGGCCAGGGACTGGTTCCACCAGTTGCCCCTCGGCTCGATCTACTGTTTCGAAGACCTGTGCCGAGGAGTAACGACCCGGTTCGCCACGGACCAGAAGCTGAAGAAGGAGGCAACGACCCATTTCCTTGTGGTCTAGGGACCTGAGGAGCCGTTGGGTGCCTATATCGAGCGTTTCCAGGAGGAAGTGCTGCACATCGAGGAGGTGGATCGCACCATCCTGCAGCTGGCCTTGACGTTCGGGATAGGGCAAGGCCTCTTCAAGCTGGAGCTAGGTAGGAACCCTCCCTACTCCTATGACAACCTCATCGTGAGGGCCAACAAGTTCGTCCAGGGGGAGGCTTCCAACCGGGACTTCTTGGCCAAGCTCGCGGAGCTGACCAAGGCAGCAGAGGAAGGGAAGGAGAAGGTACCTGAGAAGAGGAAGAGAGAAGAGCACCCGAGGGCGAAGAGGAGGAAGCCGGAGCGGAGGACGGAGGAGCCAGGTAGGAATGATGAGAGGAGACTCGTCGTGGCTCCGGAGCGCCGGGAAGAGGAGAGGCGCTATCAGGTTCCCGACAACCAGCCACCATGGAGGTCGGCTGGACGGCACCAGCGTCAGGACCAGAGAGGGAGATCCCCCGAGAGGAGGCCTTTCCATCAGCAGGGAAGGCGTGAAGAGAGAAGGAGAGATGAAGCCATGATGGTCGCCAGGCCTGGCCACCATCAGGGGAAGAAGAAGAAGAAGAAGAAGCAGAGGAGGGAGCAGGTAGAAGAGGTTCCGCTCTACTACGACTTCCACCAGGCGGAAGGGCATGCCATGATGGCTTGCCCGGATTTTTGGGAAGCCAGGAGGAGGCTAGCCGCAGGGGAAGCCGGAGGGGAGTAGCGGAGGATAGAGGCCCCTGCCGAGCCGCAAGCAGGGCAGGCTGCCGTCGTTCGAAGGAGGAACGAGGACAGGGTCGACCACGGAGGTCGTGGAGACCTTGGACAGGGAGGCAAGGCAGGAGGAGGAGTAGGAGTGATCCATGGGGGAGCAGGGTTGGGAGCTTCCCGAAAGGGGAGCCTCCACCAGATCTATCGCCGGAGCGTCGCCTCGACCTCGCAAGCCCCGCCCCCCATTGGAAGAGATCACCTTCTCTGAGGAGGTCCTGCTATGGAATGAGAACCCCTTCCATGATTCCCTCGTAGTCCAAGCCGCCATAGAGGACTTCACCGTTGATCGAATCCTGGTCGATAACGGTAGCTCCGTGAACGTCATCTTCAAGGAGACGTTCGATGGACTGGGAGTCAGTCCAGACAGAGTTCGAGCAGCTGATGGTCCCCTCTTTGGCTTCTCCGGAGAGAAGAAAGAGGTGGAGGGGGGAGCAGATCTCCTTGTAACCCTCGGAGGCACCTCCATCAACTGTCGATGCGTAATCGTCGACGCCCCGAGCTGTTACAAGGCCATCTTCGGGAGGCCACTTCTCAACGCCTTCAAGTCCGTCCCATCCTCCTACCATCAGTGCTTGAAGTACTGTCAGGGGGATGTCCAGGTGAGGATCAGGAGCGATCCAAGAGCCGCCGGGGAGTGCTACCTCAGCGCCGTCAGTACCATCAGCTGGATGGCTGACGCAGAAGAGTTCGGAAGGGTGCTGGAGAGCCCATCCAGGCTGGAGGTAGCCGAAGAGGTCGAAGAGATCGAGGTACTCTCCGCAGCAGGAGTACCAGGATTGATGAAGATCGGCGGATCCCTGAGGATCGAAGAGAAGATAAAGATGGCAGCGTGTCTGCAAGAGAACGTCGACATCTTTGCTTGGAGCGCAGCAGAGATGCTGGGGATCGATCCTGAGGTCTCTTTCCATCGCCTCAATTTGGATCCCGCTACCAAGCCAGTCCGCCAGAGGAAGAGGAGGAGTGCCACTATCTTGGCCGAGCCAATTCGGCAGGAGGTGAAGAAGCTGCTTGATGCAGGCTTTGTGTCAGAGATCCAGTATCCAGGCTGGGTCTCAAATGTTGTAATGGTAAAGAAAGTAGGGGGCAGCTGGAGGATGTGTGTAGAATTTTCTTTAATGAATAAAAGCTGCCCGAAGGATTGTTTTCCATTGCCTCGAATCGATGCGCTAGTTGATTCAGCCGTCGGTTTTTCTGTGATGAGCTTCCTTGATACGTTTTCAGGATACCATTAGATCTGGATGCATCCCCCCGACTGCCGTGATGTTTCTTTTATCACTGATGATGGCTGCTACAGCTACAAAATGATGCCCTTCGGGCTGAAGAATGCCGGAGCCACCTACCAGCGGATGATGGACCATATTTTTAAGGAGCAGAAGGGGAGGAACCTCGAGGTGTATGTGGACGACCTCTTGATTAAGAGCAAGGGCATCCAGGAACACATTGCTGATCTGGTGGAGACCTTTGCGACGCTAAGGAGGTTCAAAATGAGGTTGAATCCTGCGAAGTGCGTCTTTGGAGCAGGAAGAGGCAAGTTCCTGGGATATCTCCTTACCCCGGAGGGAGTAGAACCCAACCCTGACAAGGTTAGGGCGATCTTGGAGATGCCTTCCCCAAAGACGATGAAGGAGGTGCAAAGATTGACTGGAAGGTTGGCGGGTCTTAGCCGCTTCCTGTCAAAGGCCGGGGAGAAGTGCTCTCCATTCTTCAAGACACTCCGCAAAACTGAGAATTTTGAGTGGTCCGAAGGATGTGAGAAGGCGTTCGAGAAGCTGAAGGAGCAGTTGACTCATACGCCTCTCCTTCAGAGCCCGAAAGAAGGAAAAGACCTGCTCATCTACCTGGGAGTGGGAGCAGAGGCTGTGAGCTCTGTGCTAGTCCGAGAAGAAAGGAGGAAGTAGCTACCCATCTATTACGTCAGCCGGGTGCTGAAGAAGGCGGGGCTGAAGTACCCAATCCTGGAGAAGCTGGCCTTCGCCTTGGTGGTGTCGGCGCGGAAGCTCCGACCTTATTTCCAGGCTCACTCCATCCGAGTGGTGACAGACCATCCTCTCCGAAGTGTCTTGGAAGGAGTGGAGCACTCAGGAAGATTAGCGAAATGGTCGGTAGAACTCAGTGAGTTCGACATTTCCTTCTCCCCCCGGGTGGCGATCAAGGCCCAAGCGGTAGCGGACTTCTTAGCAGACTTCTCGGCGGAAGCAGAGCCAGGGGAGGAGGTGTTCGACCCAATCCCTTGGAAGATGTTTGTTGACCGAGCTTCAGGAAAGAACTCTGTGGGGGTGGGCATCGTGCTGGTCAGCCCACAGGGAACGGGGATCGAGCAAGCCGTCGAGATCCTCTTCCCCGTCACAAACAATCAGGCAGAGTACGAGGCCATAGTGGAAGGCTTGCGTCTTGCCAAGGAGTTGGGGATCTGTGATGTCCAGGCATTCACGGATTCGATGGTGGTCGCGTCGCAGATCAGAGGAGAGCTCGAAGTGCGCGACACCGTCCTGCAGAAGTACTTGGTGAAGGTCAAAGGACTGATTGGAGGCTTCTAGTCTTTCTTCGTCGAGCACGTCCCGAGAGAGGAGAACTCGGCGGCGGATCGTTTGGCCAAGTATGGGCCGAGAGCTGGGGAACCATCACGGAGTTGTTTCGACCGTCCATCGAAGAAGGGGAGATGATGGAGATCGAGCAGCGTCCTTCATGGATGGATCTGTTTGTGGCGTTCCTCGCCACCGGCCAGCTTCCAACAAATGATGGGGACCAGAGGAGGTTTCGGTACAAAGCGGCGTACTATCTTTTGCAGGATGGGGAGCTGTACCGCAAAACCATCTCGGGCCCCCTGGCCAGATGTGTCTCTGAAGATGAAGTACCCCGAGTGTTGGAAGAGATCCACTCGGGAGAGTGTGGAAGTCATTCTGGGACTCGCACTTTAGAGCAGAGGGTCTTGAGGCATGGTTACTTCTGGCCTACTATCCGGAAGGTTGCTGAGATCTTCTCGAAGAAGTGCCAGAAGTGACAGCTCTTCGCCCCCTCCAGTTGCAGCCAGCCCAGCAGCTCCGATCAATCACCGCCCCATGGCCGTTCGCCATTTGGGGGATGGATTTGATTGGCCCTTTCCCCCTAGCTAGTGGCCAGAGGAAGTTCGTTCTCGTCATGATCGACTATTTCTCCAAGTGGATCGAGGCCAAAGCTTTGGCCAAGACCACCTCTCAAGTCGTGAAGAACTTCATCTGGAGGGAGATCGTCTGCAGGTTTGGGATTCCTCTTGTCATCGTCACCGACAATGGTCCCCAGTTTGCCAGCTTGGAGCTGGATGATTTTTGCAGGCAGCTAGGAACTTGTACAACCCGTATTCTCCGAGGGTGGGACCCACTCAGGGCCACGTAGGCGGAAGTCAAAGTCAAAGGTCAGCACCGGAACCAGCGATCCGAGGCACAAGACAAAGTTAGCCAACAGTTGCAGCACAAGATGGGCGAGTATTGGCCTTAATACTCGCCAAGAGGGCGAGTATTGACCTTAATACTCGCCAGGTAGGCGAGTATTGGCCTACATCCTCGCCAGACGGGCGAGGATTGGCCTTATGCTCGCCACCTAAGCGACTATGGTCCAAATACTCGCCGAGTATCTCCTAGTCGCCAGGGAGGGATGGGGGATACAAAAGCCCCCCCCCCCCCCCCCCCTCCCCTTGGATTTGTCTATAAATAGACCCCCAGGGGTACTGGAATTGGCACCTGGAAAAAAGTTCAGAACCCCCTTCCCACTAAAAAGAGAATCTCCTTTAGCCAGTGCCTTCCGAGTACCAAGCTCGGCCACTTTTGGTTTTGGAGGGGAAGACTCTCTTGAGCTTCTTGGTACGTGGTGGGACCTCCCTGCCGCAGCACCTGGGGTCCGGTTGTTGTTGCTCTTTCAGCTTCCTCGTAACCGCCAGCTTAGTCATCTCGTCGGACTGCTGGGCAAGTAGCCTCCGGCTGCAACGGTCCGAATTTTGAGGTCAGGATTTTCCTGGCGTCAACACTTTGTTGCGGTGAGCATGGATCGCAGCCAGAGGGAGAAAACTGAGTGGAAAGGCAAGATGGTCGTAGTAGGCGACCAGGAGGAAGTAGTCGGCAACTCATCAGGAAGTGGCAGGTTCGTGACGTTGGAGGTCTTCGAAGCGTTCGCGCAGCGCATAGAGGGGGCTATGCAAGTAGTGTTCCAGCAAGGCGCGGAGGTTACGGCGACCTCGCCTCATCACCCGATTCTGACCGAGGGTGAGGATCCCCCCCAGCGAGCAGGCAAGGAGCATGCTGTCCAGGAGCCAGAGCGACCAAGGAGGTCACAGTTCTTCCCGCAAACCTCGCAGGGAATTCGCTTCCGCGAGGTGGACGAGCGGGAGAGGTACCAGGATACTCGCCCTATTGGCGAGTATGGAGGTGATACTCGCCAAGTGGAGGAGCGTCGCCCAGCGACTCGGAGGAGCACATTCAGTGAAGAGATCCTTGTCGCGCCCGTGCCGGAAGGATTTAGGGATCCTGCGTTGAAGTACTACTCTGGGAGGGATGACCCTGTCCGTCACATCCAGTGGTTTGAGGATATTATCTCTATCCGAACCATGTCGGATGCGTTCAAGTGCCGGCTGTTCGCCATCACTTTTACGGGGAAGGCCAGGGACTGGTTCCACCAGTTGCCCCTCGGCTCGATCTACTGTTTCGAAGACCTGTGCCGAGGAGTAACGACCCGGTTTGCCATGGCCCAGAAGCTGAAGAAGGAGGCAACGTCCCTTTTCCTTGTGGTCCAGGGACCTGAGGAGTCGTTGGGTGCCTATATCGAGCGTTTCCAGGAGGAAGTGCTGCACATCGAGGAGGTGGATCGCACCATCCTGCAGCTGGCCTTGACGTTCGGGATAGGGCAAGGCCTCTTCAAGCTGGAGCTCGCCAGGAACCCTCCCTACTCCTACGACAACCTCATCGTGAGGGCCAACAAGTTCGTCCAGGGGGAGGCTTCCAACCGGGACTTCTTGGCCAAGCTCGCGGAGCTGACCAAGGCAGCAGAGGAAGGGAAGGAGAACGTACCTGAGAAGAGGAAGAGAGAAGAGCCCCCGAGGGCGGAGAGGAGGAAGCCGGGGCGGAGGAAGGAGGAGCCAGGCAGGAATGACGAGAGGAGACTCGTCGTGGCTCCGGAGCTCCGGGAAGAGGAGAGGCGCTATCAGGTTCCCGACAACCGGCCACCATGGAGGCCGGCTGGACTGCACCAGCGTCAGGACCAGAGAGGGAGATCCCCCGAGAGGAGGCCTTTCCATCAGCAGGGAAAGCGTGAAGAGAGAAGGAGAGATGAAGCCATTATGGTCGCCAGGCCTGGCCACCATCAGGGGAAGAAGAAGAAGAAGAAGAAGAAGCAGAGGAGGGAGCAGGTAGAAGAGGTTCCGCTCTACTGCGACTTCCACCAGGTGGAAGGGTATGCCATGATGGCTTGCCCGAATTTTTTGGAAGCCAGGAGGAGGCTAGCCGTAGGGGAAGCCGGAGGGGAGCAGCGGAGGATAGAGGCCCCTGCCGAGCCGCAAGCAGGGCAGGATGCCGTCGTTCGAAGGAGGAACGAGGACAGGGCCGACCACGGAGGTCGTGGAGACCTTGGCCAGGGAGGCAAGGCAGGAGGAGGAGTAGGAATGATCCATGGGGGAGCAGGGTTGGGAGCTACTTGAAAGGGGAGCCTCCATCAGATCTATTGCCGGAGCGTCGCCTCGACCTCACAAGCCCCGCCCCCGTTGGAAGAGATCACCTTCTCTGAGGAGGACATGCTAAGGAATGAGAATCCCTTCCATGATGCCCTCGTGGTCCAAGCAGCCATAGAGGACTTCACCGTTGATCGAATCCTGGTCGATAACGGTAGCTCCGTGAACGTCATCTTCAAGGAGACGTTCGATGGACTGGGAGTCAGGCCGGACAGAGTTTGAGCAGCTGATGGTCCCCTCTTTGGCTTCTCCAGAGAGAAGAAAGAAGTGGAAGGAGGAGCAGATCTCCTTGTAACCCTCGGAGGCACCTCCATCAACTGTCGATGTGTAATCGTCCATGCCCCGAGCTGTTACAAGTCCATCTTTGGGAGGCCACTTCTCAATGCCTTCAAGGTCGTCCCATCCTCCTACCATCAGTGCTTGAAGTACTGTCAGGGGGATGTCCAGGTGAGGATCAGGAGCGATCCAAGAGCCGCCAGGGAGTGCTACCTCAGCTCCGTCAGTACCATCAGCTGGATGGCTGACGCAGAAGAGTTCGGAAGGGTGCTGGAGAGCCCAGCCAGGCTGGAGGTAGCCAAGGAGGTCGAAGAGATCGAGGTACTCTCCGCAGCAGGAGTACCAGGATTGATGAATATCGGCGGATCCCTGAGGATCGAAGAGAAGATAAAGATGGTGGCGTGTCTGCAAGAGAACGTCGACATCTTTGCTTGGAGCGCAGCAGAGATGCCGGGGATCGATCCTGAGGTCGCTTGTCATCGCCTCAATTTGGATCCCGCGGCCAAGCCAGTCCGCCAGAGGAAGAGGAGGAGTGCCACTATCTTGGCCGAGCCAATCCGGCAGGAGGTGAAGAAGCTGCTTGATGCAGGCTTTGTGTCAGAGATCCAGTATCCAGGCTTTGTCTCAAATGTTGTAATGGTAAAGAAAGTAGGGGGCGGCTGAAGAATGTGTGTAGACTTTTCTTTAATGAATAAAAGCTGCCCGAAGGATTGTTATCCCTTGCCTCGAATCGACGCGCTAGTTGATTCAGTCGTCGGTTTTTCTGTGATGAGCTTCGTTGATGCGTTTTCAGGATACCATCAGATCCGGATGCATCCCCCCGACTGCCGCGATGTTTCTTTTATCACTGATGATGGCTGCTACAGCTACAAAATGATGCCCTTCGGGCTGAAGAATGCCGGAGCCACCTACCAGCGGATGATGGACCATATTTTCAAGGAGCAGAAGGGGAGGAACCTCGAGGTGTATGTGGACGACCTCTTGATTAAGAGCAAGGGCGTCCAGGAACACATTGCGGATCTGGTGGAGACCTTTGCGACGCTAAGGAGGTTCAAAATGATGTTGAATCTTGCGAAGTGTGTCTTTGGAGCAGGAAGAGGCAAGTTCCTGGGACATCTCCTTACCCCGGAGGGAGTAGAACCCAACCCTGACAAGGTTAGGGCGATCTTGGAGATGCCTTCCCCAAAGACGATGAAGGAGGTGCAAAGATTGACTGGAAGGTTGGCGGGTCTTAGCCGCTTCCTGTCAAAGGCCGGGGAGAAGTGCTCTCCATTCTCCAAGACACTCCGCAAAACTGAGAATTTTAAGTGGTCCGAAGGATGTGAGAAGACGTTCGAGAAGCTGAAGGAGCAGTTGACTCAGACGCCTCTCCTTTAGAGCCCGAAAGAAGGCGAAGACCTGCTCATCTACCTGGGAGTGGGAGCAGAGGCTGTGAGCTCTGTGCTAGTCCGAGAAGAGAGGAGGAAGCAACTACCCATCTATTACGTCTGCCGGGTGCTGAAGAAGGCGAAGCTGAAGTACCCAATCCTGGAGAAGCTTGCCTTCGCCTTGGTGGTGTCGGCGCGGAAGCTCCGACCTTATTTCCAGGCTCACTCCATCCGAGTGGTGACAGACCATCCTCTCCGAAGTGTCTTGGAAGGAGTGGAGCACTCAGGAAGATTAGCGAAATGGTCAGTAGAACTCAGCGAGTTCGACATTTCCTTCTCCCCCCGGGTGGCGATCAAGGCCTAAGCGGTAGCGGACTTCTTAGCAGACTTCTCGGCGGAAGCAGAGCCAGGGGAGGAGGTGTTCGACCCAATCCATTGGAAGATGTTTATTGATGGAGCTTCAGGTAAGAACTCTGTGGGGGTGGGCATCGTGCTGGTCAGCCCACAGGGAACGAGGATCGAGCAAGCCGTCGAGATCCTCTTCCCCGTCACAAATAATCAGGCAGAGTACGAGGCCATAGTGGCAGGCTTGCGTCTTGCCAAGGAGTTGGGGATCCGTGATGTCTAGGCTTTCACGGATTCGATGGTGGTCGCGTCGCAGAACAGAGGAGAGTTTGAAGTGCGCGACACCGTCCTGCAGAAGTACTTGGTGAAGGTCAAAGGACTGATTGCAGGCTTCCAGTCTTTCTTCGTCGAGCACGTCCCGAGAGAGGAGAACTCGGCGGCGGATCGTTTGGCCAAGTATGGGCCGAGAGCTGGGGAACCATCACGGAGCTGTTTCGACCGTCCATCGAAGAAGGGGAGATGATGGAGATCGAGCAGCGTCCTTCATGGATGGATTTTTTTGTGGCGTTCCTCGCCACCGGCCAGCTTCCAACAAATGAAGGGGACCAGAGGAGGTTTCGGTACAAAGCGGCGTACTATCTTTTGCAGGATGGGGAGCTGTACCGCAAAACCATCTCGGGCCCCCTGGCCAGATGTGTCTCTGAAGATGAAGTACCCCGAGTGTTGGAAGAGATCCACTCGGGAGAGTGTGGAAGTCATTCTGGGACTCGCACTTTAGAGCAGAGGGTCTTGAGGCATGGTTACTTCTGGCCTACTATCCGGAAGGATGCTGAGATCTTCTCGAAGAAGTGCCAGCTCTTCGCCCCCCCCCCCCCCCCCCCCTCCAGTTGCAGCCAGCCCAGCAGCTCCGATCAATCACCGCCCCATGGTCGTTCGCCATTTGGGGGATGGATTTGATTGGCCCTTTCCCCCTAGCTAGGGGCCAGAGGAAGTTCGTTCTCGTCATGATCGACTATTTCTCCAAGTGGATCGAGGCCAAAGCTTTGGCCAAAACCACCTCTCAAGTCGTGAAGAACTTCATCTGTGGGGAGATCGTCTGTAGGTTTGGGATTCCTCTCGCCATTGTCACCGACAACGGTCCCCAGTTTGCCAGCTTGGAGCTGGATGATTTTTGCAGGCAGCTAGGAACTTATCTTCGATTCGCCTCCGTGCATCATCCAAGGAGCAATGGCTAAGTGGAAGCCGCCAACAAGCTGATCATCAACCTGTTGAAGAAGAAAGTGGAGAACCTAAGAGGTAACTGGGCGGACCAGCTCCCCTCGGTCCTATGGGCTTTGAGGACCACTCCTAGCTCAGCTACCGGGGAGACACCGTTCAAGCTCTCTCATGGGTGAGAAGCTCTCATCCCAGTGGAATTTGAAGTCAGAAGTCCGAGGGTGATTGCCGCGGAAGACGGAAGCAAAGAATGGCGACTAGAGAATGAAGAGGCTCAGAAGCTATCTCTCGACTACATCGAGGAACTAAGAGATTTAGCTTCGGTCAGGCAAGAGGAGATCAAGCGTCGGATGGCGAGGCATTTTGATAAGAATGTCCGCCTCAAGCACTTACAAGCAGGTGACCTGGTCCTGAAGAAGGTAGACGCGGCGGGAAGATCAGCGGCCATCGGGAAACTCCACCCGAACTGGGAAGGGCCCTTCATCGTCCACGAGTCACTTCTGACCGGAGGATACCGCCTACAGAACCAGGAAGGGGAGCTGCTTGGGAATACTTGGAGCGGTGATGACCTGAAAAGGTTCTACCCCTAAGGGGGAATGTGTATGTCCCGCTCTTGTAATCCTTATTTATTTATAAATAAAACCCTTCCTCTCCCTGAAACACGGGACTGGGAAGCTTCTTCTGTCACAACAAGAATCTTCAAAAGAATAAAAAAGAAAAGCAGGTCGAATTGATCCAGAGGCAAGGTTGGAAAACGAACCTCCGACTTTATCCTCGTAAAATCCCGGAGCGGATGATCGGACAGTGCCTCGGTTGAGCAACCCTTTAAGCCCAAGCCTCTGCATTGACGGTCGAGATCAGCTCCCCCCTTGCATGTTGGCCACGGTTCCGACTGACTGCGCTTCTCATTCGACTGGAGAGATTACCAGGAAGAAGTCTGGACGCCGACCTTCCGATCGGGCAAGGAAGTGATCAATTTAACTCGCTCGCAGCAAAGTGTTTCGTGTCCTGCTATTTTCTCCAAATTGTGTGTTATTGTGCTTAAGTGTGCTTAACTCCCCTTAAAAATTGTTGAGTAGCAGGAGACAGGTTTGGTCGGCATTCATCATCCAAATAGGAGGAGACCTCGGGACGGTGTGTCCCCTTGGAACTCCCCGACTGTCATTCCCTACCGGACGATCTGCTCGTCGATATCCGTCACCACCAGTTGGGAAACGAGCCTCTTACTTGAACCTCGTAAAACCCCGGAACGGATGATCGGACAGTGCCTCGGTTGAGCAACCCTTTAAGCCCAAGCCTCTGCATTGACGGTCGAGATCAGCTCCCCCTTTGCATGTTGGCCACGATTCCGACTGACTGCACTTCTCATCTGACTGGAGGGATTACCAGGAGGAAGTCTGGACGCTGATATCCCGACTTGGAAAAAGAGGTGACCGATTCGATCGACCGAAAGACGAAGACATTCAAGCATCCAAGTAGGAGGAGGCCCTGGGACGGTGTGTCCCTATGGGACCTGCCCAGCTGTCATTCCTTACTTGACGTCGTCCTTCAAAGGCATTCAAGCATCCAAGTAGGAGGAGGCCCTGGGACGGTGTGTCCCTATGGGACCTGCCCGGCTGCCATTCCTTACTTGACGTCATCCCTCGAAGACAACAAACAGGAGGGAAGCCTAACGAGTTCTTCACTAGGTGCCAGTCGGGCCCTCAGGTGCGAGTATGCAGGTGCGAGTAGGTTGATACGGGTATGCAGGTGCGAGTAGGTTGATACGAGTATGTTGGTGCGAGCATACGTTGGTGAGCATACGTTGGCGAGTATATGAACAAGAAGACGGACGAGTATCCATGAACAAGCACTCAACCTCGCCGTAATCCTAAGAGCCTAGCGAGCTTCTCTTATAAAGAGGCGAGCGACTACGACCGAGCAAGCCTAAAGAGCCTAGAGACAATCACCTCAGCACAAGACAATCAAAATAGCATCCATCCACAAAGAATAAATACCGCCATCAAAAAATGTTCACCAACAAAAGAATCATCAACTCGCCGCAGCGAGGACATATCAAAAATGTTCAAAAATACTCGACGACAATGGTCAACCCGAAGGATCATCGTCCTCGTCATCCTCGTCATCCTCGCCAGCCTTGAGTATATCCGAAAGGAGCGCCTCCGTGGTCAGTTTGTTTGCTCCCGGCACCAGCAGCTCCATCACGTGCAGCTTGGCGAAGACCAGGTCGCCGGCAGCCAGGGCTATATCTCGTCGAAGTGCTGACAACTCCTGTGAAGACATAAACTTCGCCTTTGGCGGGCGAGAAGGTCCCGCTTCCGAGGATGGCTGCGCAACCATCTGAGACTCCAGCTCGGCGATCCGAACATGAGCGGCCTCAAGCGAAGACTGGCTCACCTGCAAGTCGTTCTCTAGCTTCGAGATTTTCTGGGCTGCGAGTAGCTGTTCCTCCTGTAAACTCGATTCGGCCTTTTCCTCGGCCATCCTCGCACGCTTCAAAGCTGCAGCCTCGCGCTTGTCGGCAGCCTCCGCTACCTTCCGGAGGACCTGGATTTCCTCCTCAGCACCGAGTAGGTTGCGCGCGGTCTGGTGGAAGAGCTCCGCGGCCCGCAGCATAGCGCGCGACCCTTGATCTGCGAGGAACCGAGGGGACGCGTCCTTGAGGATCTTCGCGTCATCCCGACCATAAATGGTGAACAAGACGCTGAAGGCATCGTCGTTGGGAACCTCATCCTCGCTCCATGAAGGGAGCCGAGAGCTGAGGTGGACCTCGCTCCGTTCCCTACTCCAGCCGATGAGGTGCTCGCCGTCCAAGCCCACGTTACGCGAGCCCTGCCCGAAGTTCAGGTGGTTCTCGGGAACGTTGTCTTCCTCCTCGAGCTTCTTCTGCGTCTCCACCCTCCTCACAACCTCTTTTCGTTTTCTTTTCTTCTCGGCCGGAGGGTCCTGAGGATCCGGCCATCCCGCCAAACGAAGGATCTCCGCCGTATCGCCTACCCCCGGAGGGATTCCCGAAAGCGGGGAATCCTCCTCGCCTTCTTCCTCGTCGTCTTGCCGAACACTGGCAGATGCCGCCGATGGAGACTGAGGAGGAGGAGTGTCGCCAGCGGCGGGCAAAGATATTGTCGGAAAATTCCGGCATCCTGAAGAAAAAAGTGTTAGCCTGCACTAAAGATCGAAGCAAACCAACTCGCGCCATGACGAACTCACCATCACCCGGCTCCATATAGGCGAGGTGGTCGACGTCTCTTCGCCAATAGACGATGTCGAACTTCTTTTTCTTCATCGCGAGGAACAGATCTTGACGCCCGCCGAGGAGCGCGGGTGTGGCAAATGCCGAGGCCGGCCTTTGTTGTGGGCGCGTTGGTATCTGTGAGAAATCGCCGGTGAGGAATATGAACCTCTCGGTCCAGCGATGAACCTTGTTCGAGGTTCCCGAGATCTTGCAGTGATGACTGCCGAAGTAGACTACCCCGTCCTTCGTCGCAGCCATGTAGAAGAGTTTCCGGAAGACTTCCAGGTCGAAGGCGATCTTCTCGGAGCGCAAGAAACACAGGTAGCCGAAGATGATGGCTATCGAGTTCGTGTTGATCTGCGCAGGTACCCACCCATAGTACCTAAGGATCTGGCAAAGTTCGGGCCAGAGGGGAAGTCGCAACCCGACCTCAAAGTGCGAGAGGGGGAAGGCTAGTTTCCCCTCCGAGAAGGAGTTTATGCGCTCTCCGGAGGCAGGAAGGCAGGCGCGGAAACCTTTGGCGAGGTACTGGTGGACGAACCTCTCCAAGTCGTCCGGGCGGGGTGATGGATTTTCTGAACTTCTTGGCGATGAAGTTCTGGGCGTAGGCCAGGCGACGAAGTTCGGCATCGACAGAGGGCGTCATCGAGAGGGAAGGATTCTTACTCGGCGAAGTAGAAGCTCAGAAGGTTTCGAAAAAGCGCATCGAGTTCAGACCCCTACCCCCTATTTATAGAAATCGGCAAGGGTGGGCCCGCGCAGGCATTACGCGCTAGGTGTTACCTTCCCGCTCGCTCCATTCTACCTACTCGCAAAAGCCCTGTTCGGCCCGTTAAAACTCGCCGCAAAGCGACGATCATACCTACCCGCTTGATTCTACCTACTCGCAATAGCCCTGTTCGGCCCGTTAAAACTCGCAGATGGCAAGCACAAATCCGAATAAAGAAGCAACAATCAGCACAAATCAACAGTCCAATTTATTACAAACAATCAACAATGTTCGGAATGCAATAAAGAAAAACATGGCGGCCTAGTTAGCAATGGGATCGCCGCACCTATCCGAGGTTGCTCCATGTCGCCCGGAGTAACCCAGTTGACGCGCGAATCCCATCTGCTCCTTGGCCCTCGCCATCAGCTCCTCGCTCATACGGATATGTTCCTCCATGCGAGTAAGGGTCCCTATGGACCCGATACTCGCCCGCATCCCCGGATGTCCGCCCTCAGCAGCTCCTGTTGATGCTCCATGTCCGCCATCCGCCTCTCCTGCTCGTTGATCATATAATACTTGGCTTCCGCGGCCTCCAGACGGTGCTCGAACCCCTCGATGTTCGCAACTCGCCCCTCCATCTGGGATAAGCGCTGATGGACCTCGTACGCCATCAACCTTTCGACTTTCATCTCAAGGTCGAGGTAGGCGGAGGCCATCTTCGCCCTGTACTCGCGGGTAGGAAGGCCCTGCGCTTCGATGAAGGCCGACCCCGGAGACAGCGCCCGAGCTGGAACAGGGCGAGTTAGCAAAAGCTGAAGAATTCTTAGCTACAGCAAATTACCTATTACCTGCTCGCACCGGCGGAACCCTTGGCTGATGCCGCGGAGAAGGTGTTCGCCGAAGGTTATCCCGGCGAGGAGACGGCGTCCGCCGAGGACTAAGCCGGCGACGAGGAGATGGAGGAGGACGTCGCGGGGAAGGAGATCGGCGAGGAGAACCATGTCGCCCCCCTGCTCGCCCTCCACGCCCATTCCCGCCACCAGGGCGATGAGGGGCAAGAACAACATCAGGACGCCGAGGAGGCGGGAGAGCAGGTGGATCCTGAGGCGCTACTCCGCGAGTGTCGATCCTCGCTGACGAAGAAGGCTGGGCCGCAAAAGTGGATGAAGGGAGTGAAATGGTGACCCTTGAGCTCTTCAGAGTCATCCGCCCTATGCGGATACTACCCTTCCCGCTCTCAGAGGAAGGGATCGAGGGGCGAGAAGGCTCTTGAAGCGGGACGGCGTCCGCGGGAAGGGGCAGAGGAGGAGGAAGTTGTTCGACCGGAGGAAGCCCCTCTGCCGAGATATCCTACAAACTCGCCCCCACGAGGTGTTCGCCTGCAAACAGTATCAACATCAGCGAAGAAATAGTCCCTGGTCTTCAGCGAGAAAGACGGTAGTCACCTGCGACGAGTGGGTCGGGAGGGGCGTCTAAGTGTTCATCCTCGCCACCCCGTTGGGCCGCTCTGTCCCTCAGACCCTCGTCACCCAGCCAGGTCGGGGTCACTTCGGGTAAGGAAGTCGCGAGATCAGCGCGCACCTCTTCCTCGTTTGGTCGCTCGGACTGACGACCCGAGGAAGCCCGCTTCTTCTTACGAGAAGTCGGACTCTTCGTTTTATGCATCAACTTCCGAAGAAGCTCGGTCTTCGCAAGGATATCCTTGGGAGTCATCATCTCGGCAACTGCAAAAAAGCGGCGTGCCAAAGAAGGGCCATCCCTCTCTATTTATAGACGTCGGGGACCCCAGAGCCTTCCGAGTAAGACAGATACTCGCCAAAAGCTGCTCGTCAAATATTTGTTGGATGTTTCTTACCGAGCAACTACGTTACTCGCAAAGAGCGGGGATTGTGTACAACCTGTATTCTCCGAGGGTGGGACCCACTCAGGGCCACGTAGGCGGAAGTCAAAGTCAAAGGTCAGCACAGGAACCAGCGATCCGAGGCACAAGACAAAGTTAACCAACAGTTGCAGCACAAGATGGGCGAGTATTGGCCTTAATACTCGCCAAGAGGGCTAGTATTGACCTTAATACTCGCCAGGTAGGCGAGTATTGTCCTACATCCTCGCCAGACGGGCGAGGATTGGCCTTATGCTCGCCACCTAAGCGACTATGGTCCAAATACTCGCCGAGTATCTCCTAGTCGCCAGGGCGGGATGGGGGCTACAAAGGCCCCCCCCCCCCCTCCCCTTGGATTTGTTTATAAATAGACCCCCAGGAGTACTGGAATTGGCACCTGGAAAAAAGTTCAGAACCCCCTTCCCACTAAAAAGAGAATCTCCTTTAGCCAGTGCCTTCCAAGTACCAAGCTCGGCCACTTTTGGTTTTGGAGGGGAAGACTCTCTTGAGCTTCTGGGTACGTGGTGGGACCTCCCTGCCGCAGCACCTGGGGTCTGGTTGTTGTTGCTCTTTCAGCTTCCTCGTAGCCGCCAGCTTAGTCATCTCGTCGGACTGCTGGGCAAGTAGCCTCCGGCTGCAACGGTCCGAATTTTGAGGTCAGGATTTTCCTGGCGTCAACAGAACTGATCTTCGATTCGCCTTCGTGCATCACCCAAGGAGCAATGGCCAAGTGGAAGCCGCCAACAAGCTGATCATCAACCTGCTGAAGAAGAAAGTGGAGAACCTAAGAGGTAACTGGGCGGACCAGCTCCCCTCGGTCCTATGGGCTTTGAGGACCACTCCTAGCTCAGCTACCGGGGAGACACCGTTCAAGCTCTCTCATGGGTCGGAAGCTCTCATCCCAGTGGAATTTGAAGTCAGAAGTCCGAGGGTGATTGCCGCGGAAGATGGAAGCGAAGATTGGCGACTAGAGAATGAAGAGGCTCAGAAGCTATCTCTCGACTACATCGAGGAACTAAGAGATTTAGCTTCAGCCAGGCAAGAGGAGATCAAGCGTCGGATGGCGAGGCATTTTGATAAGAATGTCCGCCTCAAGTACTTCCAAGCAGGTGACCTGGTCCTGAAGAAGGTAGACGCGGCGGGAAGATCAGCGGACATCGGGAAACTCCACCCGAACTGGGAAGGGCCCTTCATCGTCCACGAGTCACTTCTGACCGGAGGATACCGCCTACAGAACCAGGATGGGGAGCTGCTTGGGAATACTTGGAGCGGTGATGACCTGAAAAGGTTTTACCCATAAGGGGGAATGTGTATGTCCCTCCCTTGTAATCCTTATTTATTTATAAATAAAACCCTTCCTCTCCCTGAAACACGGGACTGGGAAGCTTCTTCTGTCACAGTAAGAATCTTCAAAAGAATAAAAAAGAAAAGCAGGTCGAATTGATCCAGAGGCAAGGTTGGAAAACGAGCCTCCGACTTTATCCTCGTAAAATCCCAGAGCGGATGATCGGACAGTGCCTCGGTTGAGCAACCCTTTAAGCCCAAGCCTCTGCATTGACGGTCGAGATCAGCTCCCCCCTTGCATGTTGGCCACGGTTCTGACTGACTGCGCTTCTCATTCGACTGGAGAGATTACCAGGAAGAAGTCTGGACGCCGACCTTCCGATCGGGCAAGAAAGTGATCAATTTAACTCGCTCGCAGCAAAGTGTTTCGTGTCCAGCTATTTTCTCCAAATTGTGTGAGTTATTATGCTTAAGTGTGCTTAACTCCCCTTAAAAATTGTTGAGTAGTAGGAGACAGGTTTGGTCGACATTCATCATCCAAATAGGAGGATACCTCGGGATGGTGTGTCCCCTTGGAACTCCCCGACTGTCATTCTCTACCGGACGACCTGCTCGTCGATATTCGTCACCACCAGTTGGGAAACGAGCCTCCGACTTGAACCTCGTAAAACCCCGGAACGGATGATCGGACAGTTCCTCGGTTGAGCAACCCTTTAAGCTCAAGCCTCTGCATTGACGGTCGAGATCAGCTCCCCCTTTGCATGTTGGCCACGGTTCCGACTGACTGCACTTCTCATCTGACTGGAGGGATTACTAGGAGGAAGTCTGGACGCCGATATCCCGACTTGGAAAAAGTGGTGACCGATTCGATCGACCGAAAGACGAAGACATTCAAGCATCCAAGTAGGAGGAGGCCCTGGGACGGTGTGTCCCTATGGGACCTGCCCGGCTGCCATTCCTTACTTGACGTCATCCTTCGAAGGAATTCAAGCATCCAAGTAGGAGGAGGCCCTAGGATGGTGTGTCCCTATGGGACCTGCCCAGTTGCCATTCCTTACTTGACGTCGTCCTTCGAAGGCATTCAAGCATCCAAGTAAGAGGAGGCCCTGGGACGGTGTGTCCCTATGGGACCTGCCCGGCTGCCATTCCTTACTTGACGTCATCCCTCGAAGACAACAAATAGGAGGGAAGCCTAACGAGTTCTCCACTAGGTGCCAGTCGGGCCCTCAGGTGCGAGTATGCAGGTGCGAGTAGGTTGATACGGGTATGCAGGTGCGAGTAGGTTGATACGAGTATGTTGGTGCGAGCATACGTTGGTGAGCATACGTTGGCGAGTATATGAACAAGAAGACGGACGAGTATCCGTGAACAAGCACTCAACCTCGCCGTAATCCTAAGAGCCTAGCGAGCTTCTCTTATAAAGAGGCGTGCGACTATGACCGAGCAAGCCTAAAGAGCCTAGCGATAATCACCTCAGCACAAGACAATCAAACTAGCATCCATCCACAAAGAATAAATACCGCCATCAAAAAATGTTCACCAACTATGAATCATCAACTCGCCGCAGCGAGGACATATAAAAAATGTTCAAAAATACT
Source organism: Dactylorhiza incarnata (assembly GCA_033032865.1). Taxonomy (NCBI): domain Eukaryota; kingdom Viridiplantae; phylum Streptophyta; class Magnoliopsida; order Asparagales; family Orchidaceae; genus Dactylorhiza; species Dactylorhiza incarnata. Next base: position 113,002 of record JAWHQI010000134.1, read on the forward strand.
CGACGACAATCGTCAACCTGAAGGATCATCGTCCTCATCATCCTCGTCATCCTCGTCATCATCCTCGTCATCCTCGCCAGCCTCGAGTATATCTGAAAGGAGCGCCTCCGTGGTCAGTTTGTTTGCTCCTGGCACCAGCAGCTCCATCACGTGCAGCTTGGCGAAGACCAGGTCGCCGGCAGCCAGGGCTATATCTCGCCGAAGTGCTGACAACTCCTGCGAAGACATAAACTTCCCCTTTGGCGGGTGAGAAGGTCCCGCTTCCGAGGATGGCTGCGCAACCATCCGAGACTCCAGCTCGGCGATCCGAACATGAGCGGCCTCAAGCAAAGACTGGCTCACCCGCAAGTCGTTCTCTAGCTTCGAGATTGTCTGGGATGCGAGTAGGTGTTCCTCCTGTAAAAAGCGAGGAGGTAAGGGTAAGGTGTACGCGAAGGACAAGAGATCGGAAGATAAAAGCCTGACGAAATACCAAGGTCACCTCAAAGCTTCTGCTCGATTCGGCCTTTTCCTCGGCCATCCTCGCACGCTTCGAAGGTGCAGCCTCGCGCTTGTCGGCAGCCTCCGCTACCTTCCGGAGGACCTGGATTTCCTCCTCAGCGCCGAGTAGGTTGCGCGCGGTCTGGTGGAAGAGCTCCGCGGCCCGCAGCATAGCGCGCGACCCTTGATGTGCGAGGAACCGAGGGGACGCGTCCTTGAGGATCTTCGCGTCATCCCGACCATAAATGGTGAACAAGACGCTGAAGGCGTCATCGTTGGGAACCTCATCCTCGCTCCATGAAGGGAGCCGAGAGCTGAGGTGGACCTTGCTCCGTTCCCTACTCCAGCCGACGAGGTGCTCGCCGTCCAAGCCCACGTTATGCGAGCCCTGCCTGAAGTTCGGGTGGTTCTCGGGAACGCTGTCTTCCTCCTCGAGCTTCTTCTGCGTCTCCACCCTCCTCGCAACCTCTTTTCGTTTTCTTTTCTTCTCGGCCGGAGGGTCCTGAGGATCCGGCCATCCCGCTGAACGAAGGATCTCCGCCGTATCGCCTACCCCCGGAGGGATTCCCGAAAGCGGGGAATCCTCCTCGCCTTCTTCCTCGTCGTCTTGCCAAACACTGGCAGATGCCGCCGATGGAGACTGAGGAGGAGTCTCGCCAGCGGCGGGCCAAGATATTGTCGGCAGATTCCGGCATCCTGAAGAAAAAAGTGTTAGCTAGCACTAAAGATCGAAGCAAACCAACTCGCGCCATGACGAACTCACCATCACCCGGCTCCACATAGGCGAGGTGGTCGACGTCTCTTCGCCAATAGACGATGTCGAACTTCTTTTTCTTCATCGCAAGGAACAGATCTTGACGCCCGCCGAGGAGCGCGGGTGTGGCAAATGCCGAGGCCGGCCTTTGTTGTGGGCGCGTTGGTATCTGTGAGAAATCGGCGGTGAGGAAGATGAACCTCTCGGTCCAGCGATGAACCTTGTTCGAGGTTCCCGAGATCGTGCAGTGATGACTGCCGAAGTAGACTACCCCGTCCATCGTCGCAGCCATGCAGAAGAGTTTCCGGAAGACTTCCAGGTCGAAGGCGATCTTCTCGGAGCGCAAGAAACACAGGTAGCGGACGACGATGGCTATCGAGTTTGTGTTGATCTGCGCAGGTACCCACCCGTAGCACCTAAGGATCTGGCAAAGTTCGGGCCAGAGGGGAAGTCGCAACCCGACCTCAAAGTGCGAGAGGGGGAAGGCGAGTTTCCCCTCCGAGAAGGAGTTTATGCGCTCTCCTGAGGCGGGAAGGCAGGCGCGGAAACCTTTGGCGAGGTACTGGTGGACGAACCTCTCCAAGTCGTCCGGGCGGGTGATGGATTTTCTGAACTTCTTGGCGATGAAGTTCTGGGCGTAGGCCAGGCGACGAAGTTCGGCATCGACAGAGGGCGTCATCGAGAGGGAAGGATCCTTACTCGGCGAAGTAGAAGCTCGGAAGGTTTCGAAAAAGCGCATCGAGTTCGGACCCCTACCCCCCTATTTATAGAAATCAGCAAGGGTGGGCCAGCGCAGGCATTACGCGCTAAGTGTTACCTTTACGCTCGCTCGATTCTACCTACTCGCAAAAGCCCTGTTCGGCCCGTTAAAACTCGCCGCAAAGAGACGATCATACCTACCCACTTGATTCTACCTACTCGCAATAGCCCTGTTCGGCCCGTTAAAACTCGCAGAAGGCAAGCACAAATCTGAATAAAGAAGCAACAATCGGCACAAATCAACAGTCCAATTTATTACAAACAATCAACAATGTTCGGAATGCAATAAAGAAAAACATGGCGGCCTAGTTAGCATTGGGATCGCCGCGCCTATCCGAGGTTGCTCCATGTCGCCCGAAGTAACCCAGTTGACGCGCGAATCCCATCTGCTCCCTGGCCCTCGCCATCAGCTCCTCGCTCATACGGATATGTTCCTCCATGCGAGTAAGGGTCCCTATGGACCCGATACTCGCCCGCATCCCCGGATGTCCGCCCTCAGCAGCTCCTGTTGATGCTCCATGTCCGCCATCCGCCTCTCCTGCTCGTTGATCATATAATACTTGGCTTCCGCGGCCTCCAAACGGTGCTCGAACCCCTCGATGTTCGCAACTCGCCCCTCCATCTGGGATAAGCGCCGATGGACCTCGTACGCCATCAACCTTTCGACTTTCATCTCAAGGTCGAGGTAGGCGGAGGCCATCTTCGCCCTGTACTCGCGGGTAGGAAGTCCCTGCGCTTCGATGAAGGACGACCCCAGAGCCTTCCGAGTAAGCCAGATACTCGCCAAAAGCTGCTCGTCGAATATTGGTTGGATGTTTCTTTCCGAGCAACTACGTTACTCGCAAAGAGCGGGGATTGTGTACAACCCGTATTCTCTGAGGGTGGGACCCACTCAGGGCCACGTAGGCGGAAGTCAAAGTCAAAGGTCAGCACAGGAACCAGCGATCTGTGGCACAAGACAAAGTTAACCAACAGTTGCAGCACAAGATGGGCGAGTATTGGCCTTAATACTCGCCAAGAGGGCGAGTATTGACCTTAATACTCGCCAGGTAGGCGAGTATTGGCTTACATCCTCGCCAGACGGGCGAGGATTGTCCTTATGCTCGCCACCTAAGCGACTATGGTCCAAATACTCGCCAAGTATCTCCTAGTCACCAGGGCGGGATGGGGGCTACAAAAGGCCCCCCCTCTCCTTGGATTTGTCTATAAATAGACCCCCAGGGGTACTGGAATTGGCACCTGGAAAAAAGTTCAGAACTCCCTTCCCACTAAAAAGAGAATCTCCTTTAGCCAGTGCTTTCCAAGTACCAAGCTCGGGCACTTTTGGTTTTGGAGGGGAAGACTCTCTTGAGCTTCTAGGTACGTGGTGAGACCTCCCTGCCGCAGCACCTGGGGCTGGTTGTTGTTTCTCTTTCAGCTTCCTCGTAGCCGCCAGCTTAGTCATCTCGTCGGACTGCTGGGCAAGTAGCCTCCGGCTACAACGGTCCGAATTTTGAGGTCAGGATTTTCCTGGCGTCAACACTAGGGTCAGGAGTTCAAGATCAACTCCCGGGATTTGTCTGGCCTCTGCAGTGAAGCGACAGAAGAAATTCTTAAGAGTTTCTCCATCTTTCTGGCAGATCCCTGAAAGATGAGAGGGTTCTCGAACGATCCTGCGGTTGGCGATGAACTGGTCGGTCAACTGTCGCGCCATCTCGGCGAAGCTGTCTATGGCTCCGTCCTGCAGAGAGTGGAACCAAGTGTGCGCTTGGCCTTTCAAGGTTGCTGGAAACACCTGGCAGAGGAGTTGATCTGGAGCGTTGTAAATTCTCATGATGATGGTGAAATGGTTGACATGTTTTAGTGGGTCATCCGTTCCATCAAACATTTCTATGTTGGGGAGTTTGAAGCCATGAGGAACTGGGTGAACTAGAATGTGAGGTGCCAATGGGGAGCCATTGTGCAGGGGACGGCGAGCAAAAGTTGCACGCCGCCCGACCTGACCGTACTTATGACATCATGGATTTCTTCTCGAGTGGCCCTCCCTATTGCTTGCACAGGGGCGATTCCTCCATGGCATTGTTGGTGTTGGCCGCCTTCTGGTCCCCTAGCCGGACGAGCGGCATGAGCGGAGCTTGCTGCATCCGAAAGTTCTTCTGAGACATTATCCTCCCGAATCGCTTCCTCGATCGGATCATGATTTGGGGCTGGGGGGGAGCGGAACATTCGACATTGGAGGTGGAACGGGAGCTCGAGGAACCTCGAGATTTCTCAGTAGGATTAACATCTCCGTTTGATGCTCCTCCATTTGTTGCACGCGCCCTTCCAGTGCTACTATGGGAGCATTTCTTGGTTCTTCCGTAGGAGGCGCGTTTATGAGTGAATGCGAGGGAGCTGGATCGACGCGCCCCTTGGAGATTGGTCCTTCGGTGGTGCGGGCACTTCTTCTGGCCATTGCCAGATGCTTTCATGGGGAAATATCTGAAGACCCTTGCAGAGCTTTGGGAAAACGTTCCCACAGACGGCGCCAAACTGTTGCGGGTCACTCGAGGCTCTGGTAGACCGGCCGAATTGAACCACCTTAGCTCATGAGCGAGCAGAGTGCGCAAACAGTCAATGAAAGAGTTAATAAATAAAATGAACACTTTTATCGTGGAAAACCCGGAAAGGGTGAAAAACCACGCGGTCGGAGCTGTGTTGACCAAATTCCATTATCTTCTGGTTCGTTACAATTGGAAGCTGAGAACTCAAGCGCGATAGGCCGCTGCTCGTTACAACGGTAAAGAAAGTAAATCTCGAGGGTGACAGGACACCTCTCGAGAGATTAAGTATTTCTCTGGGAAGGAAAGTGAGATTCTCGAGTCACCTTTCGTAACCTTCAAAGGCTTGAACGAGATCTTCGAAGATTCGAAGAAGATCTTCGAAGGCCGAAGGAGATCTTCAAGCGCCGAAGGAGAATTCCAAGGAAATCTTCAAAGGAGCTCACTAGGGCGCAGAAGACAAGGTGTCTTGAAATGAAGGCCCCAGGCTCCTTTTATAGCCTTGGTCAGGGGTAACCCGGTAATTTCGCCGTCGTAACCACCATAACCACCTCACGGATGAATCACGTTGTTCGATTTGGAGCACACGGATCGCCACCTTTTGGATATTCTCGTCTTGCCCCCCCCCCCCCCCCCCCCCCCCCCCCCCGGAAGTTCGGTCAGCTTGGGCAGTTCGGGCAGCTTCGTTGATGGCATTTGAGCAAAGTGAACTCGACCTGCAATTTGGGAAATTGGGAAATATTAACTACCGCGCGCGTCATGAACGCGGAAGCATTTTGAGCGCGCAACGAACATGAGAGTGTTTTGACCGTGCAACAAACACGAGAGCGTTCTGAGCGCGCAATGAACACGGGAGCGTGTGGAAACACTTTGCTTGTTTTTCGGACCGAAAGTCGGAAATGTGGTCGAGTGTCGATGGGGGCGTGCTTGTAAGAGCAAGAGCGCGCCCCTCGAAGGCTGCGCTCCCCGACACAGAGAGCCGCTCCCGACCTCGAGAGGGGGAGAGCGATGGGGCTCTGACTGCGCCCCTGAGGGGGTGTCGGACTTGTCGTGCCCCCGTCGGGGGAGCAGGCGTGGCCGCTCCCATAGGGGGAGCGGCTAGGGCCGCACCCCATGAGGGGTGCATCCTGGGCCGCACCCCACTTGTCGGGGTGCGGCTTTGGCCGCGCCCCGCTAAGTGGGGCGCGACCCGCACCCCCTTTGCAGGGTGCACGTCTAACTGCCACCTTAGTGGGGCGCGGTGACGGAGTTCGGCAGGGCTTGGCGTCGTGCAGCGGTTGTAGGGGTTTTCCCACTCTCTTTGCCGCGAGACTTGGCATGTCTCCACTATCCCCACCTACTCATTATGGGGCTTTGGCTAGGTGCACCCCTTGATTCTACGAATGAGTGCATATCAAAAATAATGATAGGCAAGTGTGTTAGATATTTTATAGTATATAAAATTGGCTTTTGAGGAAAAAAATGCAAATAAAAAAATTTGAGTCTCACATTGTCTAATAGTGTTTTAGTGTTTCTGTTTTACAAGATGTCTCCCTCATACCCTACTTAGATGAGGTAAAGGGCGAGTTGTGGACAACTATACAAGCGAGCTCGGCACACCACGCCACGCCAAGCCGATGCGAGCTGGGGCTGGGCTTGGGCGACAACCAATATTTTATTATCTTTAAATAAATTTGGTTTATTTTTATTTTCGGATTTATTTATGACAATTAATTCCAAGAGTTGTGTTTCACGTTCGGGCATACTTATTAGGTTATTTCAGTTTTATGGAGTATTCTGAAATTATTCTAATTAATTTCCCAAAATATCTCCCACTGATGCTGTTTTCACTCTCCTCAGCTTTTAGTTCTCTGGGCGATATCCTCGGCTTTACAATTTTGCACTGTACGTTGATATCCTCGGCTTTATGATTTTTTATTGTACGTTGATATCCTGGGCTTTACAATTTTTCATTGTATGTTGATATATTAGATAATGAGAGGAATATCAAGACCAGAGTGCTCTTTTCAGAGTTATAAGTGTTTTCAATTACGTTTTGGTTCAGCAAACTACATCTATTTATACAAGAATAAAGATAGAACATCTAGAATCTTCATCCTGGAGCCAAGGAGGCACATTTATGAGAGCCTTTAATGCTTGTTGTGGCTGACTGGTGGCTAATTTGGTTACCGATGTAGGTTCTTTCATTTACGCCATGTGGACAGAGTTATGACCTTTCATCTGCTTCATGGGAATGGAGAATTCCATTAATGGTTTTAATTCGGTGCTGCTTGGGAACGCCATGGTCTTTAATATGCCCCCGCAAACTCGGCATGGCTTGAATGCAGAGTTTGGATCTAAATGTTTTGAATTGATTGTTTGAGGCTGCCTTTGTGAAAAGATCGGCAACCTGCTGGTGAGATGGGATGTGAGTGATACGGAGATCACCACGCTCAACCTTCTCCCGAACAAAATGAACATCAACTCGGATGTGCTTTGAGCGTTTGTGGAAAACAGGATTGGCTGTCATGTAGGTGGCCGACAAGTTGTCGCAATACAATGTTGGCGGAGAGGGAAGAAAGACATGGAGATCTTGGAGGAGTTGTTGTATCCAAATAACTTCCGCAGTTGCTGCCGCAATGGACTTATATTCGGCCTCTGTACTAGAGCGGGCCACATAGTGTTTTTTGGAAGATGACCAGCTGATAAGATTGCCCCCGTAATATACACAATATCCTTGAGTAGACCAACTGCCGCCAGGATCGCCGGCCCAATCTGAATCTGAATACGCCGTGAGAAGGCGATTGGGCATAGGCCGAATAAGTAAACCGTGGTCATATGTTCCTTTGAGATAGCGGAGAATACGTTTGACGGCTTGCCAGTGGGCAGTGGTTGGGAATGGAGAAATTGACATGCACGATTGATAACATAACATATATCGGGGCGTGTTATGGTTGCATATTGAAGAGCACCAACAATGCTGCGGTAGAGCGTGGGTGTATCCATGAGAGTACCATTGACAGATAGCTATGAGCGAGGATCGGCAGGACTGAGGGTGGGTTTAGAATCATGCATATGGGCTCGAGTAAGAATATCCAAAATGTAATGAGATTGAGTGAGGAGAAGACCGCCCGAGTGAGGAATGACTTCGATACCCAAAAAATGGTGAATGTTGCCAAGATCCTTTAACGAAAAATGTGTGTCAAGTGTGCGTGTAAAGTCACTAAGATAGGCTTGGTTGTTGCCTGTAAGAATAAGATCATCGACATAGATCAGGAGATAGGTGATGGATGATTGTTGGTGATTAACAAATAGGGAAGAGTAAGAGTAGCAAGCAAGAAAGCCTTGTTCAAGTAGAAAACTCTGTAATTTGTAAAACCAAGAGCGAGGCGACTGTTTAAGCCCATAAATGGCCTTGTTGAGACGACATATATGGTGGGGATGGTGCACATCCTTGAAGTCGGTTGGTTGTTTCATGTACACGGTTTCATGGAGGTCGCCATTTAGGAATGCGTTATTGACATCAAGTTGTCGAATGAGCCAATATTGAGATACCGCGAGGGATAAGACTAAGCGAACGGTGGTGGGTTTGACGACAGGAGAGAATGTCTCAAAAAAGTCAATACCCGGGCGTTGGTGGAAACCTTTGGCTACGAGACGAGCCTTGTACCGTTCAATCGACCCATCAGGGTGACGCTTAATCCGAAAAACCCACTTGCAACCGAGAATGTTGGCATTAGGTGGAGGAGAGACAAGCGTCCAGGTGGAATTTTGCTGGAGAGCCTGTAATTCATGGCACATGGCATCATACCAGTGTTGGTCTTTGAGGGCATGAGAGTAGGAGGTGGGAACAGTAGAGAGAATGGGATACTTGGTGGATGTAAATGATTTTGGTTTTAGAGAGTGAGTTTGAGCGCGGGTGGTCATAGGGTGTTGAGAGTGTTCGGCGGGTCGCATGTGTGGTAGAGGGACGGGTCTGGAAGGTGGAGGTGTTGTTGTCATGGGGGATGTGTCTGGAGGTAGAGGTGTTGTTGGCATGGATGGATTGGAGGGTGTTGAAATGGGCGATAGGTTGTCTGGAGGGATGGTAACAGCTGGAGCGGACGGAAGGGTATTTTCACCCGGAATATGAACTGGAGGGGTGTTTTTTGCATGAAAGTGTTGGAGGATGGTAAGAGGGAGATGGTGAGGTGGTGCAGCTGCAGCTGAACTAGAGGTGATGGAGGAGTGAGGAAAAATAGTTTCATCAAATACAACATGGAGGGCGATATATACCCGAGCAGTAGGGAGGTGGTAGCAAAGATAACCTTTGTGTTTGGTGATATTGCCCAGAAAAATGCAAGGTTTAGAACGAAAATCTAATTTGTGTTGATTGTATGGACGCAGAAACGGGAAGCAAAGACAGCCAAAGGTACGCAATAATTTGTAGTCAGGAGTACGATGATATAAGATTTGGTAAGGGGATTTGTGATGGAGAAGGGGCGTGATGGTTCGATTAATAAGGTACACGACAGTGGCGAAAGCGTGTTCCCAAAAGGATAGGGGTAGAGAGGCATGAGCAAGCAATGCAAGACCTTTGGCCACAATGTCTTTGTGACGACGTTCAGGGGCACCATTTTGTTCATGAGTGTGGGGACAAGGGTGTTGGTGAGAAATGCCAAGTGTGGTAAAAAAGTTTGTTAGGTTTCGATATTCACCACCCCAATCAGTTTGGACTTTTTTTTATCTTGTGACCGAATTGTCGTTCGATCATAGTAATGAAGTGGCGAAATAGTTCAAAAACTTGATTCTTTGTAGCGATAAAATATACCCAAATGAATTTGGTGTGATCATCCAAAAATTGCACAAAATAGTAGTTGTTATTTAAAGAAGAAATTGGAGTAGGACCCCATACATCACTAAAAATTAGCTCAAATGGCTTATTAGAGGAAACATGAGAGGAGGAAAGAGGACATTTGTGACTTTTTCCAAGCTGGCATGAGCCGCAAATGGACAATGCTTTAGTGGAAGAGACAGGTAGTTGAAAGGTGGAGACAAGTTTGCGGACGATCTTGTCATTTGGATGACCAAGGCGGTTGTGCCAACCTTGAAGAGATGTGCGCTCACCGATGCAGGCGTAATGATTGATGGAAGATGAAGGTTTGACGGCGTTGTTTAGACGATAGAGACCACGATCAAGTGTTCCCTGGAGTATGATTTGGCCCTGCATGTTCTTGACATAACAACATTGAGAATTAAATTCCAAACTAACATTATTGTCAAGGGCAAATTGGGAAACACTAAGAAGGTTTTTGTGAATACGAGGAACATGCATGATATTGCTGAGGTGAAATGTTTTGTTTGGGGATGAGAGGTTGCCTGTGCCAATATTAGAGATTGGAAGAAGCTCACCGTTACCGACTTCAATGTGATCATCACCCGTGTATGGAGAGTGTATGGAGAGATTGTTTAGATCAGAAGTAATGTGAGTGGATGCTCCTGAGTCCAGATACCAAGTTGGATCCGATGATTCGGGCGGCGAGACAATCATCGCAGCAAGTTTTTTTGGTTTGTCGCATGTGAAGGAGTGATTAAATCGTTCCCAGCACTTGCTAGCAGAATGACCTCTTTTACTAAATATTTGGCACGTGAGTGGCTCTTTGTTCTTCCCTTGAGAGTTGATAGAGGAGCGGCCTTCATGATGGATGAGTTTGCTGGTGGGATGATGATTCTTTGAAATGGTATTGTACTTGTTAAAGTGTGTTTGAGTTCTGGGCTGTCCTGATTGTTTATATCTGGACTGGACTTGTGCGGCATTTGCAGAGTGAAAATGTTGTTGGTTTGTTTGTTGGTGGAGTTCCTCATCCAAAAGAAGACTCAAGACCGCATCAACTGTCATGAAGCCAGTTGCAAGTTGTACTTTAACGGCAGTTCCAATAGATGTATATCGAGAGTCCAAGCCATTGACGATGTGCATGATCAGTTCTCGGTCCGAGATGGGATTATTCGTCGAGGCTAACTGATTTGAGAGTATTTGTTTTTTGTTGACATATTCCATGCAAGAAAGAGCGCCTTGTTGAAGTGATGAAAGTTGATAGCAGAGCGACATCACCTTGGAATCAGATTGAGGCTTGAAAATTTTTTCAAGCTTTATCCAGGCTTGACGAGATGAGGGAACATTAATAATATAGTTGGCAGCCGTGTCGAAAAGTGTGCATCACAACCAAAGCAAGATCAATTTGTCTTGCTTCTTCCACATCAGATATTGAGGAGAAGGTTGCATGTCGAGACTTGTGGTCTCTTGTGGAGGCAACACAATTTTTGGTGGTTCAAGATCATCACTATCAACGTAGTTTTCAAGATTGAAGGCTTCAAGAGCATCATGGACATATGACACCAACATTGGGTAATTTCCGCCGTCGAGTTTGATGGCTAAGGATGGTAAGGGAACATGGATCTGTGGGGCGGTTGAAGTTACTGCAGCCTGTAGAAGAGTGGTTGCAGGATTGGTTGAGGAACTGTTGGGAGTCATCATGAGGGTAGGATCGTCGCGCTCTGATTCCATATTAGATAATGAAAGGAATATCAAGACCAGAGTGCTCTGTTCAGAGTTATAAGTGTTTTCAATTACGTTTTGGTTCAGCAAACTACATCTATTTATACAAGAATAAAGATAGAACATCTAGAATCTTCATCCTGGAGCCAAGGAGGCACATTTATGAGAGCCTTTAATGCTTGTTGTGGCTGACTGGTGGCTAATTTGGTTACCGATGTAGGTTCTTTCATTTACTCCATGTGGACAGAGTTGTGACCTTTCATCTACTTCATGGGAATGGAGAATTCCATTAATGGTTTTAATTCGGTGCTGCTTGGGAACGCCATGGTCTTTAATATGATATCCTCGGCTTTATAATTTTTCATTGTACGTTGATATCCTCGGCTTTACAATTTTTCATTGTACGTTTTAACGTTGCTCGTCGCTCTCTGCATTGCATTTCATGTGATTAGTATCTTACAATTCGTCCGCCAGAACTATGTGATCGTCGATCGATCACACAGTTGTTTGCTTTTCCTTTATATTTACTGCAATGAGCATCTAGGGACTCGATGTTCCAAAGAGGTTGGGCGTACAGTTTACTTTGAGATAGATTTTATCGTGGTTAACTTGCACATGAGAAATGTAATATTAATTTTAGGGCGGTGCAAAATTACTTAGTGCTTAATGTTTTTAAACAATTAATTTAACAAAGTGTGATGTTGATATCTATGAAACAAAGTTCAAAGTGAGTGCTCTTGTGTTTCAACTTTCTCTAGTTCATACAATTAAAAACAACATGCAAAGCTTGCGCACTAGAGGGATCAAATATTGGTGCCAAATATGGTTCTTTTCAATCAAGGGTCATCTGTTGGAAATTTCTCGTAAAGTGGACTCAATTCATCGAGATGACCCGTTAAAGTCATACGCGAATATTTGAGTCTCTTCGGACTTCTACAAGCGTGTGTTAGTTCAGTCGCGCGAACGATTGAAGCATGTGATAGGTGGACGAGATCGTCTCGTACTTGATGTTACGAACTCGGTCTCACCCTTGACGCGATTTTAGCATGATCATGAATATAATTAATTTTATGGAGTATTATTTGGGTTTTAATGGACTTAATTCCATCCATTAAATATTTAGTAACTCCTCTGGGTTTCTCCTATTAAGACCCACGGTATTCATGTGTATTGATGATCGAGTTTTGGGCGTGAACAAGGGGCGAAATCCCGAGTTTCTCTTCACCTTTTTGGTAACTGCCATCTCTCTCTCCTCCTTTTCTCTCCCATCCGGCGACCTTGAAGTTTTTCCTAGATCTCTACATCGCCGGCGGTGTGCTGCTTGCTTCTCCAACTGTGAGAAAACAAGAGTCATCTCCATCCTTTTGGAGGGTGCCGATTCATCTTTACCTCTTGCTGGATTAGAGCTCCTGTTGGACGAGAGAGAAACTAGCAAGAGATCTGCTACTCGCCATCTTCATTCTTGCTGAGAAAAGGGGTGCCAATCCGAACTCCTGCGGGTTTCAAGCTTTCTCCACACTATAGATCGTATTTGGAGTAGCCGAGATCCACCATCTTCCTGCAAAGCCGTCGCGTCTCTTCCTCTCACTGGATTTGGACGAGTGGGGATTTTCTTCTGTTTACTTTGGTAGGAGAATAATTTCGTGGGCCTGGAAGATAACTCATAATATAAACTTCTTATTTTAGATGTTGTGGGCCACAAGGAGGTATATTTATGACCTTTTATTAGCAAACAAGCAATTCATAATTTTGTTACCATTTACCTGAGCTGAGATTTTGATTAGACTGGATTAATATGACGGATTCATACCCACGTTTATCCATAATCATATTAACTTTCACAATTATTATATGCGTGTATATGTTTGTTGCTAATCTTGTTCCAAGGAGCGGACAAATTAAGCTTAAGAAATTCTTGTATGTTTGCCGGTTCTGCTAATGCTGCGGATTTCATAAGGAAAAATACGTCAGGACTTTTGGGAATCACAGCTATGATGAAACATGAGCAAGAATTCAAGAACGGTATAAATTTATTTTCGCACTTCAGTTACTGTTTATTTACGTGTTCTTGAATTAATCAATTAATTAGAAATATTAATCTTGCATATTACACTCCAAATAGAGATTAGTAGATTTTGAATAAGACGATCCTGCATCTGTATTGTCGCTACATTTAGATTTTTGTGATTATCCTAAATTTTTCGATAACACTATTAAGCGTAGCGACACTATATTTTCTAATACCATCCGCTTGGATTCTACTCCAAGACGTTGTCCGAGATATGAGCAATTCGTAAGAAAATGTCAGTCCGGTTGTTCTGGAGAGGAGAAAGGAGTTCTCCGTGTCCACTCCAAAAAGGAGGAAAAGCCGCTTTTAAACCGGCCGTTTTAAAATGGTGGCAAATCGGTTGTTGCCAAATACTCAAATTCCGGCCTGATTAGAGTGGAATGGAGGAGAAGGGGAGTACCAAACAGAGTCAAAGTTTCCCTGTCCGTACAATGCCAAAATTGACATTAACGTTCCAGCACGAAAGTGGGGAGCCCCTCCGCGTCCCCTGGTTCAAACACAAAAGTTTGGTTTGAGCGGGGAGAGGCTTTCAGAACTGGAGTGCTACACAGATTCTAAGATTCTGCTTGAGATCGCATTGCATCGACGACCTTTTGAGATCTAAGCACGCCCTGGCAGCACGCTTGCAGGCTTTCCACAATAACGGGCACTCCGGAACACCATTTAGACCTACATTAAAAGTCCGTTTGGTACAGCGGGGCGGTCATGAACGTGATGGTTATGAACCGTCGCTCGTGAGCAACCGACCTGATCACCCATGGAACTTCATCCACTTTAATGTTCAAAATTAGTTTTTCTTCTTCTTGATGGAGGTCATAGCCGTTGTGAAGTCAAACACACATTTCACGACGGCGACATTTTTGTCTAAACTCATCAGATCAAAAATGCAGCGTCAAACGACCCTTAAACCCGCTCAGAGACATGTTTCGAGTCACCGACATAAAACAACATTGTCAACGATCACATTGTTTCGCGACGTGCTCCCACAAATAGGCGAAAGCTTTAAGTCCCGAGTCCCGACCTAAGGCACAAATAAACGTCCGGGCTCGCTATAATAACAAACTCGGATCGTACAAATTCAAGTGAAACAGAGCTCTACAGTCAAGGATTGATATTTCGGTCCGCTGCCGGGTCAAAACCAAGCCTATAATAGCGCGCCACCTATAAAGTGCATTTTAGACGAACAAACTTGATTTATTAAAATTCTCTCCCAGTCAAGTTACAACAACGATAAATAAATAAATAAAATTTAAGTTTATATTATTGTTATGAAATTAACAAATAACAATATTATTAAGCCTCAACCGAACAGCACGTTTAAACGCAAGTCAGCAAAAATATTATTAAATCAAAATCCATAAATAAAAGAATAAAAGAGAAATCAAAAGCGACCTCGTCGTCTTCTCAGACGCTCCACTGTTGGTATATAAAGAAGAAGCAGGAGAGGCGATTCGGGCTTCAGTTTGGTTCTCCTTCGACGCCCATTTGAAGCGGAAGCCGATTACAGTAATTTTCTCCCATCTCGCGTTCAGAATCTTCAGATCCTTGTGCTAATAAAGCCAGGTATTGCCCTAATTTGATTTCACCTTCTTTTTTAATCATGATTTTTGGTGTTTGGCGCCGATCCTTCGCTTCTACTCCTTCGGTTTGCTCTTCTGGGGGAAAATTGGAGTTCGGAAAACCTAATGGCGAAAATTTGATCTATGATGTGTAGTAGTTTTCCTGAAGCGGAATTAATTATTATCCGCTGGTTTTCCCCCCAGTTGTGTAGAATATGAAGATCTTTACTATTAGTTAGTAATTATACGGGCTTAAAATAGGATATATCATCGATTTCCCGAAATCTCGTGCAGAGATTTTCTAAATTATTAGGGTTCGAAATCTCGCGCCATAAATGATGAAGGAGCGGGAAAAATTATATCAAGTTCTTCGGGGAAAGAGAAAGGGGATTAACTTACCCAAAAGATAGTATTATAGTTCACTGCAAAATTCTGAAATATAAATACCGATTAAATAAATTAAAATTAAATAATAATTTATATAAAGACTGATTTTTTCAACAACAAAAAAAGACATCTGAGAGTTAGTAGTTTTAAAAAAGATCATCGGAATCTTATTATTTTATTATAATTATTGTTATCGAAATAATAGCCAAGTTAACCTTGAATAAGAATATATCAATAAAAACAGAACCGAAAAGTTGAGAATTTATCTGAAACTGAACCGATCACTAGCCCGATTATACTAATTAGGGTACATTGGGACCGTTGAAATATATGGGGATATGAGCCTGAAAAATCGGGACCCTTGAAGTAAAGCACATTTTACACATGTCGTGATACTATTGATCACAGATTTTCTCTCTCCTAAGGATCCAGTAATTTCACGGTTAGTTCTGTTGGTTCGATCAGTTATATTATTATAAATATTGTTATCAAAATAATAGCAAAGTTAACTGTGAATAAGAATATATATCAATAAAAAAAACGAAAACAGAGAATTTGTCTGTAACTGAACCGATCACTTTGGTTAGTTCTAGAGATTCGATCAATTCTGATTCCACAGTTTTTTTTGAAAATAATTGAGTTCATTGATATTCCTGATATAGTAGATGTCATCACAGATATAGTCATATTCAATTTGATGAGATTATTTAATCTTAAAAGAGATTCTCTATATATAATTTCACACATGAGGGGTTATTTCTTGGCTTCGCATAGTCATTAATAATTTGCTTATTTTTAAATAATAATTGATAGAAATAACGCTCATAAGAGGTCCAATCAGTTCTATATTTTAGGGCTAGAGTATGCGAGAATAAGCTAAAGAACAAAATGTAAATTATTTAAATTTGATTAAAAATTCAGGTAGCATTTAATAGTTAATATTTAAACAATACTTAATATCTATTTTATGTGTTTTCAGTTAATTCAAAATACATTAGACATCAAAGTGTATCAAAGTCTAGTAAAGCTATGTTAAATAATAGTACATGTTAATTTCATTATCATATGAGTATATGTTGTTTATAAGAATAATACATGTGTAAAATTTAACTCCATGATTTGTGGTGTGGTCATTTTTTAAGAAAATATTTATTTGTAATTTGCTCTATTAAGTATATAGTTGAGTAGAATCGAGAACCGAACTAAAATTTATGGCTCAGATATGATTGTAGGCTTCAATTACATTGGTCAAATTTGAAAGGTTTGAACTGGGCCTATATAGATAAGTTTTTTTGTTTTGATTAGAACCAAAGCGAATTGAGTTGCACCCCTAGTTTATTTTATATAATATATTAGTACCATTTGATTAAGAATTAATATAATTAGATTCATATTTTTTTTCTAAATTTCAAAAATATCATATCTGTTTTCATCATTAAAATAATGTGAAAGTTTGAAAAGAAAATCCTATCTATTTTCTTCATTATTGGAAGTTACAGGATTCCGAGCTCTTTGTCACGGACTTGTCCCCTTGACAAGGTCGCATGCGGCCTTAGCTCCTTTCCGCGCCCTTCGCAGTTAGCTAAGTCAGCCTTCTCCAACACTAATCGTGGTAAGATGAAGATGAGTAAGTGAGCACTTGAAAGAGAGAGCAAGAGAGTAAGAGTGAAGAAAGTAAGAATGCTTAGATTGCTTGAATTCTTGGATGATTTACAAATGAGGGGATCTCCCCCTTATATAGGCCCCCCAAGAGGTTTCCCTCCAAAAGATGGAAGGATCTAGAATTCTCTACCTCTTTCTTGTATCTACATCTTTCAAGAATCTTCTAGACTAATTTTTAGAATTCTATGTACAAGAATATTCTCCAAGATCCTAGATTTCTCTAGAAATCTCCGGAGACTAACCCCAAGTCGTGACATCCTCCCCCACCTAGCCTGGCGACGCCCTCGTCGCCTCGTACTGCTGAATGATGTCCTTGAACTGCCAGAGATCTTCTATGGATTCCCATGTTGCTTCGGACTCTGGCCTTCCTTTCCACTTGATCAAATATTGTGTGCTAGGCTGCACACCTCTTCTCCGTACTGTCCTCTTGGTGAGCACCTCATCCACCTCTCGATCAAAAGACTTGGTCATCACTGGTGGTGCTCTATGTGATGTCCTCCTTTGAAGGTCTTCATGGTCTTCATGATATGGCTTCAACATGCTGACATGAAAGACTGGATGAATCTTCAAAGAGTTGGGTTGGTCAAGGTGATAGGATACCTTACCCACCCTTGCAATCACTGGAAATGGGCCTTCGTATCTACGAACCAAGCCGTTGTGCAAGCTGCGCAAAGCCTTGAACTGTTGAGGGAGAAGTTTCACCATCACCTTATCCCCAACTGTGTATTCCACCATTCTTCGCTTTGAATCTGCCCATTTCTTCATCCGCTTGCGTGCTTTCTCTAAGCATGCTCTAGCTATGTCCGCTTGCTCTTCCCAAGACTTGGCCATCCTCCAAGCTCCTGGGCTTCTTCCGTTATCTGCCGTAGTTGTCAATGTATGCGGAGTGAGTGGTTGCCTCCCCGTGGCAAGCTCTAACGGACTCCGACCGGTCGCCTCGCTCCGCTGCAAATTGTATGAGAATTGCGCCACATCCATCAGCTTGGCCCAGTCCCGCTGATTGGCGCTCACAAAGTGTCGTAAATAACATTCCAACAAGGAATTCACCCTCTCCGTCTGCCCATCGGTTTGAGGGTGGAAGCTGGTGGAGAAGTTTAGTTCTGACCCGAGTAATGTGAATAACCCCCTCCACAACTTCCCTGTAAATCTGGGGTCTTGATCACTAATGATAGACTTTGGCAACCCCCAATACTTCACCACATTCTTGAAGAATAGGCGTGCCGTCTCCTCCGCGCTAGTATCCCTTGTGCTAGGGATGAACGTGCCATATTTGGAGAAACGATCGACTACCACCAAGATCGATCCGAACCCCTCCGATTTTGGCAACGCGTTGATGAAGTCAAGCGTCACCGACTCCCAAGGGTGCTCTGCTACCGGCAGTGGTTCCAACAATCCTGCGGGCTGCTTGTTGTCCACCTTGTCTTGTTGGCAAACAAGACAAGTCTTCAAGTATAACTCCACTTGATCCCTCATCCGTGGCCAGAAATAAGACTCCTCCATTAAAGCCAAAGTGCGTTTCTGTCCCGGATGTCCAGCCCACTTTGTATCATGGCACTCCTTGATGAGATCTCTCCGTAGGTTTTCCCACTTTGGGATGTATAATCGCCTTCCTTTGGTGTAGAGTAGCTCCTCCTCTACCCAAAATCTTCTAGCCTGACCCTCCTTGGCCAACTCCATGAGTTGCATGGCAAGAGGATCCTCCTTCAACCCTTACCTGATTTTGTCCAACAACTCCCCATTAGCTGTGGACATTGCGGCTAGCTCAGCTTTGCGGCTTAGTGCGTCAGCCACAACATTGGTCTTCCCCGCCTTATGCTCCAACACAAAGTCGAACTCCGACAAGAAGTCCTGCCATCTAGCTTGCTTAGCGGTCAGTTTCTTCTGCGTCTGGAAGTAAGTAATCGCCACATTATCCGTCTTGATGGTGAACTGCGCCCCAAGTAGATAATGCCTCCATACTTGCAAGCAATGGATGATGGCCGTCATCTCTTTCTCTTGAACAGTGTATCTCCGTTCCGCCTCGTTGAGTTTTCGACTTTCGAAAGCTAAGGGGTGGCCATCTTGCATTAGCACTCCTCCAATCGCAAAGTCTGATGCATCCGTATGCAACTTGAACCTCTTGCTAAAGTCCGGTAAGGCAAGCACCGGTTCCGTACAAACCGCTGCCTTCAAGTCTTCAAAAGCGCTTTGGCATTCCTCCGTCCAAAGCCAAGCCTTGCTTTTCTTCAACAAGTCTGTCAATGGCACTGCCCTCCTCGAGTAATCCTTGATGAACCTGCGATAGTAGTTCACCAGGCCAAAAAATGATCGTAAGTCTGGTACCTTCGTTGGCGGTTCCCATTCATCAATTGCCTTGATCTTTGCCATGTCCATCCGTAGTTGGCCATGTCCAATGACATGTCCCAGAAATTGTAACTCCTCTTGTCCAAATGAGCATTTAGACCTCTTCACATATAGCTCATTCTCCCGCAATGCTTGGAACACCAAGCCAAGATGCTTGGCATGCTCCTCTATTGTGTCGTTGTACACCACTATGTCATCCAAGTACACCACCACGAATTTGTCCAAATATGGGTGGAATATTTGGTTCATCAAAGTGCAGAAAGTTGATGGTGCATTGGTTAACCCGAAAGGCATTACCATCTATTCGAACGACCCGTACCTTGTGATGCAAGTGGTCTTAGGCTCGTCCCCCTCCGCAATCCGCACTAGATGATATCCCTTTTGCAAATCCAACTTGGAGTAGATCCTCGCCTTCCCAAGCATGTCAAAGAGATCCGCAATGAGAGGGATAGGATACTTGTTCTTGATCGTCACCTTGTTTAGTGCCCGGTAGTCCGTGCAAAGCCGCGACGTTCCATCCTTCTTCTTTTGGAAGAGCATCGGGGCACCAAATGGCGCCTTTGATGGCCTGATCATCCCTGACTCAAGTAGAACTCGAAGTTGCTTCCTTAACTCCTCCAATTCCGGGGGAGCCATTCTATATGCTGCCTTGGCGGGTGGCTTTGTCCCAGGCTCCAGCCCGATCTTGTGGTCCACCTCCCTCCGAGGTGGTAACTTGAGAGGTAATTCGGCGGACATGATGTCTTCATTCTTTACGAGAACATCCGCAATGAGTTTAGGCACCTCCTCCATCATGTCACCTTTGCCTTCCTCCTTTAGGGTGGCCAAGTAAGCTGGTTCACCCTTCTTGAATCCCTTTGCAAGTTGCATGGCCGATAGTTGTTTCGGCCCCTCCTTCGATGGTTCTTGTACCGTTGGAACCATGCATGCGTTTCCTTCCTCCAAGATGCAAACCGAGCGATGTGCCAGCATGACGATGGCTTGCATCTTCTTCTCCAAAAAGTCCATCCCAAGTACGACCTTGAAGTCATCCATGGGTGCAATTGAGAAGTCCACCCGGCCCTTCCAGGTGCCCATGCACAACTCCACGTTGCGTGCAACTCCATCAAGTGGTTTCGCCTGACCGTTCACGGTCTTGATCCAACCTCCGCCCTTCATAACCTGTAAGCCCAATCTCTTGGCTTCTCCTTCTGTCATGAAGTTGTGTGAAGCTCCGGTGTCGATTAAGGCCTTGGTTGCCTTCCCATTGACAATGACTTCCACATACATCAGCCCCTTGCTTGATGTAGCTTTCGCTGGCTGCACATTCGACGCATTTAGCAATTGTAATGAACTCATTTGAGAAGTACCTTCCTCCGATGGGGTGACATTTTGACTTTCCACAATAGTTGATAATGACCCCAACTTTGGGCACTTGCTCATCGGATGTGGCCCCTTGCACACATAACATCCGCCTCTGGGTGCGAAGTTCTTCTTCCTTTCCTCGAACTCCTTCCTTGGATCGGGCAAAGTATTTGACCCTCCTTTGAAATGAGTCTTATTGTCTCGTCGGTCTCCCCCACCTTTTCCATTGCCCACCTTGTCCTTCTTCTCCTTGATAGGATTTGGTTGGCGCTGGAACTCGATAAGAGACTCGGCGATGGCAATAGCATCACAGGTGGTTCTTGGGTCCTTCCTCTTGACCTCTTGTTTCACCCAATTTTGCAGCCCATCGATGAAGTTAAAGAGAAGGATATGTTCGGGGACATCGAATACCTGAAGTGATAGAGCGGTAAACTCCTTCACATAGTCTCCAATGGCGCCCTTCTGTCGTAGCTCCCTGAGCTTCCGCAAGTTCTCATCCTTCACATTTTCAGGGATGAAGTTCCTTCTCAACTCCTGCTTGAAGTCCTCCCAAGTATCGATCCGGTAGAGTCCCTTTGCAATATCTGCCTGGATTTTCCTCCACCATAAAGAAGCAAGGTCTTCCAAATAATAACCAGCATGGCGTACCTTTAGTGCCTCATCTGTGATGTCATATCCTTCCAAGTATTTCTCCATGTGCCAAAGGAAATTCTCCACCTCTAATGCATCCCGCTTTCCTGCAAACTTCTTGGGTTTGGGCACATCCAGCTTTGCATTTGCCATGGCTGCACCAATTCCACCATTTCCACCATTTCCACCATTTGTAACAACTCGCCTACGCACGTCATTCACTTCCGTTTCGAGACTTGTGAGGCGATCTTCCAAGTCGCTTATGATGGTATCAAAAGCGCCTTCCGACTTGCCCATAGTTTGCTCCTTGAGAAGGTCAATATCCGCCTGCAACTTCTCTTGTTCAACATGAAAAGTGTCAAAGTACTTACATATTTGATCCACTTTCCGATGAAGAGTAAGATGCGCCTCTTGTAAAGCTTCAAATTCCGCTGGGTCAACCATGTTCTGCTCCATGCTAGAACCATCGCGACCCTTGCTTTGGTCCCTCTTATTCCTTCTATCTCTTTTCTCCTCGGCTGCCCTGCCGCGCTCGTCAATAACGCTTGAGTTGTTGTTCCCTTCCAAAGCCATCTTACTCCTTGCAAGAACCACGAACTCGAGTCGAACCTCCCTCTGATACCAACTGTCACGGACTTGTCCCCTTGACAAGGTCGCGTGCGGCCTTAGCTCCTTTCCGCGCCCTTCGCAGTTAGCTAAGTCAGCCTTCTCCAACACTAATCGTGGCAAGATGAAGATGAGTAAGTGAGCACTTGAAAGAGAGAGCAAGAGTGAAGAAAGTAAGAATGCTTAGATTGCTTGAATTCTTGGATGATTTACAAATGAGGGGATCTCCCCCTTATATAGGCCCCCCAAGGGGTTTCCCTCCAAAAGATGGAAGGATCTAGAATTCTCTACCTCTTTCTTGTATTTACATCTTTCAAGAATCTTCTAGACTAATCTTTAGAATTCTATGTACAAGAATATTCTCCAAGATCCTAGATTTCTCTAGAAATCTCCGGAGACTAACCCCAAGTCGTGACATCTTGCTCGGGTCGTAAGATTCCAGGCTAACAAATAGATTCATTTTTTTTCTTGCAAAATTTCAAAAATATCATATCTATTTTCCTCATTAAAAAATATGGAAGTTTGATGATGATAAATCAGCTTACCTAAATAATGGAGGCCAACTGGAATAAACTTGCATTAAAGTAATAAAATTATAATAAAAAAGAAAGATATTTAATCATTTACATAAATTTGTATTTTCTAAAATAACATAAACATTAAACACAGGTTAATTAAGAAAAGAGTGGCAACTGGCAAGGAATATTAATTTTCTGTAAATCCTAATATAATAACACAGCTGCTTAGCATTCCTGCCCGCCAATTGGCAAAACTACATGGTAAGAGTTAAAATATTAGGGGTTTTTAAGAGAAATAATGCTACAATGTATTCAAATTATAGGAAAACTCGTTTTTAAGTTTTAATATAGATGATCGGCTGCCGCTTCTCACATCCAATTAGTTTTATGGTCGTTTGGCACGATAGCGGCGATCATGAACGTGGTGGTTACGAACTGTCGTTCCAGAATGCTCGATCACACCTAAAGAACTTCATCCATTTTAAATTTTTTTGTTTAAAATTGATTTTTTTTCTTTTTGGTGGCGGTCATAACAGTTATGTCAAACACATTTTCATGATGGTAGCGTTTTATCCAAACTCATCGGAGCAAAATTATTGCGTCAAACGAACGACGGTGCGTAAACTCTACGTTCACCATTGCCACCACTATGCCAAACAGACTCTTAGGTTGTATGCATATATTATAACATGTTACTAGCAAAATTAAGCCCAACTACCCACTCTCCAATCGGACGGAGATCATCTTCATTTGGGACCCCTCCATTTGGTTCATTTCATGGCGATGATAAATTCTTATTTATCTAAAGGTGTAAAATTTTTTAATTATATGAAAAATTAAAAAAAAATGGAATTTCTTAACCCTTAGAAAGAAAGAAGAATGAGTTTCTTAACCCGTCGAAAAAAAATGGAATTTCTTAACCCGCTATGAAATTGTTAGTATCTATTTGGCTCAAATGAAGATGATTTTAATTCCTCACTTGCCCAATTAAATAAAGAAGCCCAAGTGATAAGGGTGGGGAGTGTTGTCGGAGCAACGGTGTAGTACCCAAATAAGGAGAGGCCCGTGGCGGGCATCCAGGATGACAAAATTCTTTGGAGAACATAAGTGCATGGATTAATATAAGGCAATGTTATAAGAAGTCCTATAACGGCTAAACGCAGTCTATTAATATTCGCAGTCCAATGAATATAAGTGTTTTAAGGACTGCGAATAGCTGTTTTAGATATTTTTAGGACTATGAATAGTCGTCGTTGGACTGCTAATGCGAAGTTTTCTAGATCGATGAAACACTAAGACAAGCACACCAAGGATGAACAAAAAACACTTCTTTATTGCTTGACAAGTTGTTTACAACAATTACAAATGAAGCAGACTGAATACAAGTCGCATACAACTTGATTCACAACAGTCGAGAATAAGAAATAACAACAGGTCGCAGAACAGAGTCCGCTTCTCCACAGCTCGCTAACGCCCGGCGTTGTCGCTAACGCCAGCGTTGACTCAGACCGCACGAGATCGATGCGAGCACACCCTCTTGACGAGACCTCAGATGCAGACCGCCACCTCATACAAGTCGCTAACGCCCCGCGTTGTCGCTAACGCCCCGCGTTGTCGCTAACGCCCCGCGTTGACTCGCGATCTTGCACAGCTCGCAACTCTTGCTCCAGGTCGCCCAGAACTCACTCCGAGTTCACTTTCACTTGAGACCGCCCGTTGAGATCGCCCAAGCTCTCCTCCGAACTCACTCCAAGTTCGCTCTCACTTGAGATCGCCAATAGAGACCGCCCAAGTCGACCACTCTTTCTCATATACTCTGTGGGGGGATTGCCCCCGTATTTATAGATTCCGGAGCCGCCACCAAAAGGTGGGGGCTAACGTCGGCGTTGACTCTAACGTCGGGCGTTAGCTCACTTCACAATTTCTAACACTCCCCCTTGAAGTGAGCTCCGTCAACCATTCCGAGCAGCGAGCGAAGCCTCCTGAACGGCCCCGCAGATAGGGGCTTTGTGAAGATATCCGCTATGTTGTCTTCGCTCCGCACATGCTCCACCGCAATCAATCCACCCAACACCTTCTCCCGGTTGAAGTGGTGCTCGACCTCTATGTGCTTGGTTCTCGCGTGACAGACTGGGTTGGTTACCAGTTTTAGAGCACTCATTGTCACCGCGGAGCACAGTAGGTCCGCTGACCTTCTCGTTCACATCCTCCACCAGCCTTCTCAACCAGACGCACTCCTGGGCTGCTAAGCACGACGTCTTGTACTCAGCCTCTGTGGTGGAAAGGGATATAGAGTCTTGTTTCTTGCTACACCACGAGATTGCAGCAGCTCCACATAAGAACACATAGCCAGATGTCGACATGCGATCATCAACATCACCTCCATAGTCTGCATCTGTGTACCCGTATAGCTTGAAGTCTGACTTCTCTCCATAGGCCAACCCCATCTCAAGGGTTCCCTTCACATACTTCAGTATTCCTTTGGCTGCCTCCAGATGAGGCTTCCGCGGCTCCTGCATGTACCGACTAACTCGGCCGACGGCGAAAGCGATGTCCGGCCTAGTGATAGTCAGATAGATTAAGCTCCCCATCAGTGCCCGGAAGACTTTCGGATCAGAAAGAAACCTCCCTTCTTCCTTCCGAAGCTTCAGCCCAACCTCCAGTGGAACAGAACTACTCTTCCCCTCTTTCATGCCGAATCTCTCGACGATCTTCTCAGCGTAAGCCCTCTGGGAAACGAACAGTCCGCCACTTCTCTTCTCTACCTGAAGTCTGAGGAAATGGTGCAGTTCACCAAGATCCTTCATCTCAAAACGGATAGATAACTGCTGTCTAAGCGTCGCGACCTCTTCACTGTTGTTCCCGGTCACGATCATGTCGTCGACGTACAGCAGCACCAACACATGAAGATCTCCACTCTTCTTCACGAACATGCTAGAGTCCGAGTCTGAGGCATCATAACCACAGAACTGCAAGTACTCTGCAATCTTTTCATACCAGGCTCTCGGCGCCTGTTTCAACCCATAAAGGGCCTTCTTCAGCTTGCATATGTGATGTGGATGTGACTTGGACACGTACCCAGGTGGTTGCACCATGAATATGTCTTTGTCAACCTCTCCATATAGGAACGCGTTCTTCACATCAAGCTGCCACATCTTCCACCCTTGGTACGCCGCCAGAGCTATGACCGTCCTCACCGACGTCATCTTCGCCACAGGACTGAACGTCTCTTCGTAGTCCTCTCCATTGGTTTGTGAGAAACCTCGAGCGACAAGTCTCGCCTTGTATCGCTTTACTCCTCCGTCAGCTCTCTTCTTCACCTTGTACACCCACTTGCAGGTGACAGGCTTGATCCCCTCCACCATGGGAACAAGGTCTCATGTCTCGTTTTTCTTCAAGGCCTCCATCTCCTCATCCATGGCCACATCCCACTCCTTGGTGCCAACAACATCTTCAAAGCGGGCAGGTTCCCTCTCGTCGAGTGGTCCTGCGAAGAAGCAGGAGACCAAACTTACGAAGTTCCCCTCCTTATAGCGAGAAGGCGGGACGATGGTCCGCTTCGACCTTCTCAAGGCTTGGCCACTTTCCACCACTCCGGTAGACTCCTCCTCAGCAGCTCTTCTCTCTTCGTCTCTTGGAGCACTGCTCCCCCTGCTTCTCGAGCCAGAAGCTCCCCCTGAGCCAGATGGCGATGGGGCACTGGGAGATAGCTCCAACTCCAACACAGAGTCCTCATCGACTCTCTCTTCTCTCCTGCTAGATTCTCCACTCTCCGGCAGCACCACAGTAGAGACTCCCTGGTACACTGAGACACGCACACCAAGGATGAACAAAAAACACTTCTTTATTGCTTGACAAGTTGTTTACAATAATTACAAATGAAGCAGACTGAATACAAGTCGCATACAACTTGATTCACAACAGCCAAGAATAAGAAATAAAAAAGGTCGCAGAACAGAGTCCGCTTCTCCACAGCTCGCTAACGCCCGACGTTGTCGCTAACGCCGGCGTTGACTCAGACCGCACGAGATCGCTGCGACACCCTCTTGACGAGACCGCAGATGCAGACCGCCACCTCACACAAGTCGCTAACGCCCCGTTTTGTCGCTAACGCCCCGCGTTGACTCGCGATCTTGCACAGCTCGCAACTCTTGCTCCAGGTCGCCCAGAACTCACTCCGAGTTCACTTTCACTTGAGACCGCCCGTTGAGACCGCCCAAGCTCTCCTCCGAACTCACTCCAAGTTCGCTCTCACTTGAGATCGCCAATAGAGACCACCCAAGTCGACCACTCTTTCTCATATACTCTGTGGGGGGATTGCCACTCTATTTATAGATTCCGGAGCCGCCACCAAAAGGCGGGGGCTAACGCCGACGTTGACTCTAACGCCGGGCGTTAGCTCACTTCACAATTTCTAACAACTAATAACATCGCCCTTAATATAATCCAACATAAAATGGGAAAAAGGGATTTGATGCTATGGCATGAATCCAATGATTGATATACATGATGCCAGAATTTTAGGGGGAAAAGGGTTTCCCGTTTGATAGAATTTTTTTATTAAGACCTCTAAGGCTCTGTTTGGCATGATGGTGGCTTATGAACCGTCGTTCGTGAATGTCTGATCTCACCTAAGGAACTTCATCCATTTTTATGTTTCAAAACTAGTTTTCTTTCCGCGTTGGTGGTCGTAACCGTTGTCATTCCAAACATACATTCTATGTGATCGTAATCATTGTCATGCCAAATATACATTCTATGACGGTGATTTTTTTGTCCAAACTCATCAAATCAAAAATGTCACGCCAAACGGAGCCTAAATCCATTGTTTATTCATATAACTTTATGTGTTCTAGCATAAAGGGAAATGTGAGTTTTTTAAAATCTGGACCAAATTACCCATGTTTTATATGCCTAGGGTGCAAAGTGCTATTCATATAACTAGTATTTAATATAGGTGATTGTTATTCATATAATTTTATGTGTATATTAGCTTTTTTTTTGGGGGGGGGGGGTGCCAATTTTAATAATTCGGGGTGCCAATTTTAATAATTCGGAGTGCATTGTGCCGAAACTCCGCAATTCGGGGGTGTATTGTGCTAAAACCCTTTTGGATTTCATATTGAAATTGAAGGATATTTAGCTAGATAACACAAATCCAAAAGTTGGACAAATAACAAAATATTAAGGCGATTATTAACCGCAATCCGAAATTGACTTGTCACACCCCATTGTTAACTGTAACTCAAAATTTTTAAAAAAGTTTTTCCGCAACCCAAAATATTAAATACTAGTTGTATATTACAAGGCTAAATATCTTGTAAAATACACTAGTTACAGAGAACACTTGTTTGAATGGAGATAAATCCTGCTAAAGAAGATAAATTATGCTAGAGAAAAAAGACTTGGCCGAAAACCTTTGAATTATTGGAAGATAAATCAAACAAAAGGAGATAAATACAGGAGTGGAGAACTTACGAGATTCGCCCGAGCTAGCAGAAGCAGGGCGGAGGTGGAGGGTGAGTAGACGAGCGATGGCGTTTGGTGAGCAGACGAGCGGCGGCGGCGGGTGAGCAGACGTGCGTCTACGATGTCAAGGGCGAGCAGATTGGGTAAGTAGGGGTCGGGTAGGGGTTTTACTCGGTTGCGGATAAAAAATAGGGGTGGTAAGAAAAAAAATGTGTTTTCTAAAATTTTAAAGTGGCCAATTTCAAATTGTGATTAACAATCACCTATATTAAAGAGGCTCTAATATACATTTATTTGAAGAAACACCAAACCATTTTTCAGTTTTACTAATCTGAGTCTGCTTGCATTATTTTTAGGTGCTGATTGTCTGTAAATTGTTTTCCTAAATTCATTCAATTTGAAAATCAAGTTCAGATAATAAAAGGCAAGATTCTCCACATGGACATGGATTCCCAGAATGGAACTCATAATTTCACCCAAAATCGGGAGGAATCCCAACAGAACAGCAGCGGGATGAAACTGGGAGATTACATACCTATCTACATCCCAGCAATCGACATGGGTCTCCTCCTACACTCTAGCCGGAACCAGAAGACGGATCGCTTCCTCGATTTCCTGAAAGCCCGTCCATCCAGCGAATGGTTTTCGAAACTTCTCCGACGAAATGGTGGTCCGGCGAATGAATCTTCCCCCTCGGATCCTACCGCAGATCACGGCCGGCGGCCGCGATTCCGTGCACTTTTCGCCCGGAAGATCAATTGGCGGGTTCTATGGAGATATTTAGAGAACTGGATAAAGAGTCCCGAGCACATTGCGCTCTTCGTCTGGTCCCTCTTTGTTGCGGCGGGCCTGATCATGCTCTTCCTCGTCATGACCGGGATGCTCAACGGAGCGATTCCGAGCAGCAGCCGGAGAAAGGATTGGGCGGAAATCATCAACCAAATTCTCAACGCGTTCTTCACCATGATGGCTCTTTACGAGCACCCGAAAATCTTTCACCACACGGTCCTGCTCTTGAG
Organism: Dactylorhiza incarnata; assembly: GCA_033032865.1. Classification (NCBI taxonomy): domain Eukaryota; kingdom Viridiplantae; phylum Streptophyta; class Magnoliopsida; order Asparagales; family Orchidaceae; genus Dactylorhiza; species Dactylorhiza incarnata. The sequence goes on from JAWHQI010000134.1 coordinate 141,633, forward strand.
ATGGCGGAACGGGGACGAGGTCGAGGTAAGGAAAGTGTACTCCAAGAACGGAGATCAGAAGCCCCACGAGAGGACGCATATGATGATCGTCGTGGTGCTTCTTCACATCACTTGTCTCTCGCAGTATGCCCTCTGCGGCCTCTATTGGGGTTACACTAGAAAAACGCGGGCGGAATGGGCTGAAAACCTCTCCATCGGCGTCGGGATAGCGGCGCCGGTTCTCGCCGTCGTGTACACGATGTACAGCCCTTTAGGCAAAACCAACGACGAGCTCGGAGAAGAAGCAGAGCTCGAGAAACAACGGGAAGATCGAGTTGAAACAGGGGTTTATGAAGAACGAATCATCATCACAAGCCCCGAGTGGATCGGAGGAGCATTCGATTGCGGCGACGACACCACCGTCATCTGCCTCTCCTTCTTCTGCACCTTCTGCGTGTTTGGATGGAACATGGAGAGGCTCGGATTCGGAAACATGTACGTGCACATCGTCACATTCGCCCTTCTCTGCATCGCCCCCTTCTGGATCTTCGCGATCTCCGCCCTCAACGTCCACGATGATACCATTAAGCTGATCGTCGTGATCGCCGGGAGCGTGATCTGCGTCTTCGGGCTACTCTACGGCGGGTTTTGGAGGGGGAAGATGAGGAAGAAGTTTAAGCTTCCAGGAAATCTTCTATGCTGCGGATCTTCTACCATGACGGATTACATTCAGTGGTTGTTCTGCTGGGCGTGCTCGTTGGCGCAGGAGGTGAGGACCGCGAACTTCTACGACATCGAGGAGGACGAGTTTTGCAGGAAGGTTAAGGACGGGAAGGGGAGAGAAGTGCTGATTCCTTTGCCCAGAGAGAGTGATTTGAGTTTGGTGGGGATTTATGGACGGAGCCTGTCTTGTCCGGCGACTGTGGTGGCGGCAGAACGGCGGAGCTGGCCGATTGCCGTTGGACGAGCGGCGACGCGTCCGAAAGATCTGGAAATGGCACCGCCTCGGCCGGCTCTGATGTCGGTGGAAGAGGAGCAGCCATTGAGGAATATGGAGCTTTCAGATCAGGAGACATCAAAGTGAGCATGTAAAAATGGGAGAGAAGAGTAGGCTCGGCCAGAAATTTGGCCGGAAATAAGAGCGGGAAAGAAAAGAGTGGCTGTAAAAACGTGTTAGCACATAATTAGATTTTTTTTTCTCCTTTATGTTTTCACATTTTAAGAATGAAAAGGTGGTCTTGGTGATCTTCTTTGTCATCTTATATGATTTTAAATATGTTTTGTTGGTGATTTTTTTGTATACAGGTTTCCAGATTTGGAAAAAATTTGTTTGCGCCCACTCGAAAAAAAATTGTTTGCGTTGTAGGAGAACAAAAGCTATTTGGCGGCTTCCCTATTTTTGGCGATCACCTATTTCTGAACTCTGCTCGCATCTTCTCTTCGTTGTTGACATTGGTGGACTGCATGGAGCAATTTCGATATGGATCATGTTTCGAAAAAGGAGGTAAACCCTCATACCTATCTCAACCTTGTTGGAACATGGTCTTCCGCATCTCCTATGTTTGAGAATAACAAATCCTATGTGTATTTGATCTTGTGTGTTTAAGTGTGCAGGTTAACATAGTCCATATGACTCCAGGAGTACTCATGATGACTGCCCCCAAATTTGAGGCAAGAATTCCAACATGGCCACTAGCGCCAGCGGTAGCAATTATTAGCGACAATCCGGCAGCGATAGCGCCGGGCGCTAGCAATTATTAGCGACAATCCGCCAGCGTTTATAGAAGGATGCTAGCGCCTGGCGGTAGCGGATAGCGCCGGCGGTAGCGTGACGCACATGAGGAATAGAGCAAAAGGTTGCCGCGGATGAGAGATTCTGCCGCGCAAAACGTTACCTAATCGGGGATAGCGCCGGCGGTAGCGATAGCGCCGGTGGTAGCGCTTGGTCTATAAAAGGACCCCCTCTCCTCTCGTTTTCTCACACCTATTGCATACACCTCAGAGAGAGAGAGAGAGAGCTCGAGTTCCAGAGGCTTGTCTTGGCCGAATTTTGAAGTCCTAGCGGAGAGCTGCCAACTTCTGAAGGAGAATTCCATCAAGCCGATTCCAAACGAAGATCGCTTCGACAAACGCTGATTCTCCAGCGGATCTTCGCCTCCACTTTCAGAAGTTCATTATAAGGGAGTTCTAATTATTTTTATTTCTCTTTTTCCTTGTAAACGGTAGTGAAATCGCCTCGTGTTGGCGACTAGGTCTTAGGGTAGACTTAGGGCTGAAATTCGCCTTGTGTTGGCGACTAGATCTAGGGTAGGTCTAGGGGGTGCTCGAGGCCACATCCGGGGATGGATAGGCTAGAGCGGCTTGAGGCCGAATCCGGGGAGGATAAGGCTAGGGCCACCGGTTCGTGGGGAAGCGAGTCGGGATAGAAAACGAAAAAGATTTTTTCATTAGTCGCCTCCGATCTCTAGCGTCATAAGAGATCAAGTTTTGTAAAACTCATTTATTAATAAAACATGTCTCTTCATTTAGTTTTACATAACTTCTTATTGTGTTAATATTTCAATATTGCAAAGTTTTTCTAAATAAAATCTAAACTTTTTGAAAACCCTTATTTACCCCCCCCCCCCCCCTCTAAGGGCGCCGACCGATCCAACAAGTGGTATCAGAGCGGTTTTGTTCCAATCGGCTTAACCACCGAGAACAATGACGTCTCATGATCTCGCTTCTACTAGTGAGGGAGATTTTTGTGAAGAAGAAAATCACTTAGACCACCTTTATTTGAAGGAACAAATTGTAAAGGATGGAAAATCTTAATTGAAAAATTTGTTAAAACTTTAGACATTGAAGTATGGAATTTAACAATTATAAGACCTGCAAATGAATCGAGTAAAAAGGAACTTCAACTAAATGCCAAGGCCAAACATTATTTATTTTGTGCACTATCAAATGAAATTTTCAAATCAATATATTGTTTTTCTAGTGCTTATAAAGTATGACAATTTCTTGAAGAAATGTATGATCTTCCTCTCGCAGGTATGGAACAAACACTGGAGGAGAAGAACGTACAAGCATCCATTGTCATACAAGAAGATCTCTCTCGGAGCAAAGCCATGGAGAATATTGACATAGAGAAAGAGAACAATACATCAAAAGAAGATGAAATATCAACTATGATGGAGGAAGGACCAAAAGATGACGAAGAAACTTCATGCTCATATGTTGCCTCCTCAAATAGCGCTGTAAGAAAGACTAAATCCTCTTCTTGTGTAATAACTTCTATCTCTAGTTTCAATATACTAAAATCGGCTAAATGTAAAATCAAGAAATTGAAAAGTACTAATAAAAATCTACGTTTAGAAAATAAAAGGTTAAAAGCTAATGATGTGGCTTCTCTATCTAGTCCTTCACTTGAAAACATAAAACCGTGTTTTGATTGTAATACTATTAAGGAAAAAGTCAAAGAACTTGAAAAAGAAATTATTTGTATGAAAGAAAATAATGAAAAATTATGTTTAGAAAATTCATCTTCAAATAATAATTGTGCTATGTGTAAAGACTACAAAATTGAAATTAAAGAGATGGACGAACTATTTAATGAATATAGAGATAAATATGAAAAACATATTGAATCAATCGTTACCACTCTTAAAAAAAGCACAATTGCTTATAATAAGGCTAAACATAATTTTAAAACTAAGAATGATGAATTAAATGTTAAAATCAACTTGCTTAAGAAAATCATAAAGAAAAACGCTCAAAATATTCACTTACAAAATCAAACTATATCTAAATACAAGTTGAATACAAATATACTTAAAACTAATTATGAGAATAAGAAACAACAAGTTTTTTTAAATCATAAAACAAGGTTTGAATGTACACCAAAAATTAAAAGTGAAAACTTAAATGCAAAGATCCATTTATCTCTATCTACCCAACAAAAACCAAATCTCTATTATTCTCAAAACCTAAATAAACCAAATAATAAACAACAAAAGATTGTAAATGAAATTTCAAAACGTTACCGTCATCATCATTTACAATATCAATCCTTTCCCAACTTAAAGTTAAATGCAAATAAATTTCCAATAAATAATGTTTTGCAAAATCACAATGGAAATTTAATAAACAAAAATAATATTAAACCAAGGTATGAATGGAGACCCATACTTAAGAATGACGCAAACAAAAGGGTCCATTCATCCTTGTCTCCCCAAAAGCAAACACGTAGTATTTGGGTACCCAAAGGAACCGTTACACCCGGTCCTCTTTGGATACCTAAATCTCTCATCCATTAGGTGTCACCAAATGCATGAAGTAGAATAGTTTCAAAAGGGAAATATACAACTAATCTACTTCATGATATGCTTTAAATGTCTTTCTTTTTTGTTTTCTTATTTGTTGTAAATTCTCATGCTATGGTCATCTTATATAGGAAACATGATCAAAAATTTAGTGAGCCCATAAAATTAATCAAAATTCAAAATCTTATTTAGATGACCTACTTATTATTCATATATTCATTGTATACAATTAAATTCAAAATTTTCTATGTGGTAGTAAAATACTTAACCATAGGATTTCAAAGATTATGCCACATAAAAAATTACCTAAATATCACCACTTCATAACATCAAATTTTAAATGAAACATTCTAATCAAACATCCAAAGGATAATAAAATTAAACAACAACAATATCCAAGACATAGGTTCAAACTCCTGAATTATTACAAAACTGAAATAGAATTCCTCTCACACTACTCCTCCTCATCTATGTCCTCCACACTAGGACTCGGGGAGCGTCTCCTGCGAATCCTCCGGATCAAGTGGCGGGGCGGATCCGAAACTGGGCTCTCCCACTCCCTCCGCTCTGGTGTAGATGGTTTCAAATTTAAAGCCTTCATCATAAACTTCATCATTTTCTTCATCCCAGAGACATCCTTCCTTATCACAGAAACGTCCTCCTCCACCCGTGTCATCCGCTCATCCATCTCCTCTCAAGAGGACCCATATAGAGCATCCCGAGCCCCTCGAGATGACCCTCCTCGCAGGAGTGGTGGTTGAGCTGATGACGATGGCTCACCCAAGACAAAGGATGCTCGCAAATGCGAGGTGTTGGATCGTATGACGCCCTTAGAGGGGGGGGGGGTGAATAAGGGTGTGTCTAAAAATTAATTTTTACTTAGTAAATTTTTTTTTAAAGAGATTTTACTTTACTAAAAAATTACTTATAAATACTTTCAAAACAATGCAACTTTAGTATTAAACCAAAACACAAATTTCTAAGATAAAGATTATGCCACCAAATATGTAATTAAAGAAAAAGACATAATTATATTAATCATGAAATTTGAGTACAATAAAAATGATCTTAACAATGCTTAAGATCAAGGCACAATTATGTTAATAAAAAATTCTACAATTTTGGTTTACCAATCCTTCTCCCAAGGATCGGAAGGCTATCGCTTGTCTTTCCCAAGCCCAAGCCCAAGCCTATCCTCTAGATCTTCCCAAGATCTAGACGTAGCACACAAGGCCACGATTTCCCACCAAGCCACGCAAGGACTTGGACGCTCCGCACAAGGAAGTGATTTTCCCCTAAGCCGCGCAAGGACTTAGACGCCGCACGCAAGACGACGATTTCTCTACCAATACAAAATGAAAAGTATGTGAATGAAAATACAATATGAAAAGAACAACTCCCTAGAATATCAGATCTCTGAACGGATTGTTGAAGCCTCGAGATGATCGATGATGTAGAAGCGCGCCCGATCTCGTCTTCAATCTTCAATCCTTCTTTGCACAAATGGGAGTTGAAGAGGTTCTGGAGCTCTCTGGTTCGTATGCACTCAGGAAGGGACTTGGAATTTTCAAAACTTAGAATGCACGAACACAAGGAGTCAATTTATAGAAAATCGCTGTCGCCTGGGCGACAGTGACTGTCGGAATTTTCCGACAACGTTAAACTGCCGCTGGAGTGGCGTCGTGCGGGCAGTTGCTGTAACCGTCGAGCTGTCGCCTGGGCGACATCGATGTCGGATTTCCGACAGCGCAAAACTGCCGATCGTGGGTGGTGTTGTGGGCAGTTGTTGTAACCTCCGAGTTGTCGCCTGGGCGACATCACTGTCGGAATTCCGACAGCTCAAAACTGCCTTTCGTCGATCTGCCGTGGAGGGAAGTGGTTGTAACTTCTCTACTGTCGCCTGGGCGACAGCGGCTGTCGGAATTTTCCGACAGTGAAATTTCCCACATTCATATTTAGCTCCAGCAGAAATGTGAACATCTCATACCTGTTATCTGCACACCATTAATAAAAAATAGAATCAAATACAAACGGGACTTTGTTATTATCAAACCGGAGGAGTGCGAAACGCATGCTCCAACAATCTCCCCCTTTTAATAATAACAAATCCGTAAAAAAAAAATCATGTCTATTTAGATTGTTGATTTTAACATTTGGTGTGTGCACAAAAATAACATGATATATTTCTCTTAAAATAAATAATCTCCCTTTAGATGAAGGCTCCCCCTAAATGAATGCTCCCCCTAAATATATGCTCCCCCTAAATATATGCTCCCCCTAGATATATGATGTATTGTGTAGGTGGAATATTTAGGTGTAATAGATTTTTGATTTTTCTTTTTATACGTGTTAATTTGGTATCATTCTCCCCCTTTTGGTATTAGCAAAAGTTAATATTAGATAAAAGAGTAGTTCTTAAGGGAAAGTATATAGGATATAGAAATGAAGAGTAAGTGGAAGCACTTTGTTGGAAATGATTGAAGTTCATGAAATAATAGGAATATGCCATAGTATGAATAAACTCATGAAGTGACGGTATAGCCATATGAAGTAATGAAAGAAAATAACTTAAACATGTGTAAGGTCATTTGAAAGTATCATAGAAAGACACAATAGTGTATAGTATTATGGAATATTTTCGGTCCAATTCTCATGAGATGAATGTTTATATAACATAATGATGTGTGCATGTGATACTTAGATCAAACATATGAAGTTATTTAATTTACATGATCATTGAAATGTAGAACATAATATAAGCATATAAAGTTAACTTTGACTTTGAAGATATAGCACAAGATGAAATAGAAAACCATTTTTCTTTTGCACAAGACACTTTACAATTCTTTCCAAGGTGCTTAACCTCACAATGCTCATTAAGACTTATCAGGAGGGTAAGTAGTGCTTGGTGGAGTATCCTTGTCTTTATTTTAAACTTTTTTTTATCACAAATGTTGTGATACCTTTTTTTTGTGAGATTTTGATATATATTTTTTTTAAATGACCAAGGATCTCCGAATTCACTTGAATCACAAAAGATGGCATAAATTATTGTTGTGCTAACAAATCAAGGTTGAAAGTTGTATTTATGAAGTGCTATTTTATTATGTTAAAGCAAATATGATCCATGTATATATTAAATAAAAAGTCATACGTATGGACCAAAAGAAGTGAATGTGATAGTTCATTATGATAGATAACCAATTTCTCATACTTAGAGGCATGCGAAAACAATTTCCAATGGTCTAAACAACTAAGTAGGAGTGTCAATACGATGATAGCTTGGAAATGAAAGCATATAATCATGTAAGAGTCATTTTTAAAAAAAAAATAGAAAGCACATGGTTTGTCATCAAGTCATGAGATGAAGCAGTAATAATGACATATAACTATTGTAAATCATCAAAGAGACCCAAAATTGAATTTTTAGCAAAAATGGAGCTGTCGGAAATTTCCGACAGTCACTATCGCCTGGGCGACAGCCAAAATTATAAATAGGGCTTTGGACCGAGTCAAACCCTATTGTGCTTCATTTTTCTGGACTGTAGAACGAGAGAAGGCTGTCGGAAGTCGGCGACAACTCTAGATCTAAGGTATGGATTTTGGATTTTTATGTTTTTGACTCAAATTTGTTAGGGATTTTTGATTTTGAAAGTAGAGAATAAGGAAAATGTTGTTTTCATCTTGATTTTTGATGATTTGGTGTAGGTTTTTGAAGTTGTGTTTTTTGTTTTAAAAAATGTAGATCTAGTTTAAAGCAAGTGGATTTTGTTGGATCTTTGTTAAAAATGTTTTGATTTTGGGATTCTTGTGGTTGGAGGTTTGCTTTTGTTCATAGTTTAATTTTAAAAATGGAAGATTTCTTTTTGAAAGAAGGTTGAAGATGATGAATAGTAAGGATATGGAGAAGATTTTGATTTGAAAAACAAATTTTTTTTTTTAAAAATTGTTGTTGAAATAACCTTGATTTGAGTAGATCTGGAAGGGTATGTAAAAAATTTCGAGAGAAGTTCACTGGAGAGCTGTCGGAAATTTCCGACAGTCACTGTCGCCTGGGCGACAGTGTTCCAGTGCACAACACATGTTTAATCAAAATTTTTTTATGTTATTTGCAGAATGGCTTCCAGTTCCAAAGCTCGAAGGAGTACTTCGGAAGATGCACATAGTTCATATCAAGTTTTTCCTGGGGTGGAGAAAGCTATTGTTGGAGTTGCGAAGTATGTGGAATTTGATTCGCCGAAGCACGATCATATCTATGATCGGCTTGCGAATGCAGGTATTCTCTCAATAATCACCCCAGAGCCATTCTCTTCCTTTTTGATTCGTGAGTTCTATAATCATTTGGAAGATCCAAATTGCACTGAGTTGGATGGAGGAGTAAGATCAAGAATTCAGGGTCAACATGTGGAAATAACACATGTTGATCTAAGAGAGGAATTCGGATTAGTGATTAGTGAAAATGTGCCGGATATAGTGGAGAGTTATAGAAAAGATAGAGATTGGACCCTTGTAAACATGAGTTTACATGGGAATCAAAAAAAGACTCTAACCACTGAAGTTACGTCACTCAATCCGGATGCTTTCTTAGTTCAAGATATCTTAAGGAATTCAGTCATGTTGAAGAGTGGAGATACAAGAAGTATTACGGCTCAGTTGACCCTCATTACATACTACATTATGGAGGATGAGCTTTTTGATGTGGCGGACTTCATACTCTCCCAGATTAGGTATGCGTATAGATTAAAGCATCCAAGATGGGTGAAGGTTCATGCGCTGCCAATGGGGGCGATAATTCAGCGTGTACTCTATAAGAAGTACGGATGGATAGCGCAAAGTTCTTATTTGGATGATTGTTATCCGGAGATATATTATACGGGTTCGATGAAAGTGAAGAAGACGCCGAAAAAGGCTCATCCGGGAATTGAGATTCGAGAGCCGCCATTGCCTAGGGCAGGATCACTACGAGAGTCCATTGATGATTTACGTGAGTCATTAGAGGATCACAAGAAGGAAGTGAAGAAGGACCGTAGTCGAATGCAGAAGTTTATGAAGTTTCTCGTCAAAGGTCAGAAGTTGAAGCCAACGCCGGAGGAAGAGGCCGAATGGCAAGTTCCGGACGAAGAACCGCCACGCCAATCGGTGAGGCGGACTCGCCGTGGTAAAGCTGTGAGACGAGGACCTCCAGAAGATTGTCCAGAGAGCAGCGGGGCTGGTTATGAAGATTCAGAGTAGTTTCATCAGGTTGCTGCTGCTGGGAGATGTCGGAAATTTCCGACATCCACTGTCGCCTGGGCGACAGTGAATTTCTTCAGATTTCTATTTCTTGTTTAATGAACTTGATCCTTATGATTTTTCTACTGTTTTATTGGAACAATATTGATGTAATATTGATGATGTTTGAATTTTTGTTAAGTCTTTTAAAATTCTATGGTTTGATTTTAAAATTTAGACTTTTTCTTTTTAAATTGTTTAGGTTTTGTGATAATAATTTTTTTTTAAAAATTTAATAGGCTTTAAATAGTGATATATTCATTGTGAAATGTCTAGAATTCGCAATTCTAGCATTAGCATAGAAAAACGGGAATCCGGTAACGGCTTAGTGAATATATCTGCTAGTTGATTTTCCGTGCCTATAAAGTTGATTTTTATATTACCCTTCTTAATATGATCCCTTATAAAATGATGTCGGACATCTATATGCTTAGATCTAGAATGTAATACGGGATTGTTAGTTAAGTCTATAGCACTTTTATTGTCACACTTTAATTCTACACTACTTTGTTGCATGTCAAAATCTTCTAATATTTGTGACATCCAAAGAGCTTGGGCACAATAACTACCTAGTGCAATATATTCGGCCTCGGTAGTAGAGAGGGCAACAGAATTCTATTTCCTACTCGACCATGAAATAAGTGAAGGACCGATAAAGTGACAAGTGCCACTAGTGCTTTTCCTATCTAAAGAACATCCCGCATAATCGGAATCCGAAAAACCATGTAAAATAAAAGAATCATTATGAGGATACCATAAACCTAATTTTGATGTTCCTATGAGATATCTAAAGATACGTTTCACCGCTTTTAAATGTGACTCTTTAGGATTAGCTTGAAATCTAGCACATAAACAAACAGCAAACATAATATCAGGTCTAGATGCGGTTAAATACAATAAAGACCCTATCATACTTCTATAAAGGGTTTGTTCAATTGAAACACCACTTTCATCTTTTCCTAATTTTAGTGAAGTACTCATAGGAGTGTTTGCATGCTTAAGGTTTTCAAATCCAAATCTTTTTAACATATCATAAATATATTTGGTTTGACATATAAAAATTCCATCATGTTTTTGTGTAATTTGAAAACCTAGAAAATATGAAAGTTCTCCAACCATACTCATTTCAAATTCATTTTTCATAATTTGAACTACTTCATTACACAACTCTTCATTAGTGGCTCCAAAAATAATATCATCAACATAAATTTGTAAAATAACTAAATCATGATCAATTTGCTTAATGAAGAGTGTAGAATCAACACTTCCTATTTTATAATCGTGCTTTAACAAATATTGAGTTAATCGATCATACCAAGCACGAGGCGCTTGTTTAATCCATAAAGCGCTTTATCTAATTTATAAACATAATTTGGATATTTCTCATTTATAAAGCCAGGGGGTTGTTCTACATAAACCTCTTCTTTTATATACCCGTTTAAAAATGCGGTTTTGACATCCATTTGATATAATTTAAATCTTTTAAAATAAACAAATGCAAGAAATATCCTAACCGCTTCTAATCTTGCTACGGGTGCAAAAGTTTCATCAAAATCTACCCCTTCAATTTGTGCATAACCTTTTGCAACTAATCTGGCTTTATTTCTAATAATTCTAGATTCATTATTCATTTTATTTTTAAAAATCCACTTAACACCAACTACAGGACGATTTTTGGGTCGTTCTACAAGATTCCAAACCTTATTACGTTCAAATTGATTAAGTTCTTCATTCATAGCTAAAAACCAAAATTCATCATTTAAAGCGGTGGAAACATCTTTTGGTTCTATTTCAGAGACAAAACAAAGGTTTGAAAATTAAACATGTAGCGATGAACGAGTACTAACCCCTTTTTGCGGATCTCCAATGATAAGCTCCTTTGGATGATCCTTTGAAAATCTCAATTCACTTGGAGGCACATATTCTTCTCTTTCTTCTTCTCTTTCTTCTCTTTCTCCTTCTCTTTCTTCTCCTTTTTCTTCTTCATTTTCTCCAAGTTCTTCATCATCATTCTCCACCGAAGGAAGGGGATCATCTTCTTTTCCTGTTATTTTCTTTTCTACACATGAAGCAAACTCATCAAACCTAACATGAATGGATTCTTCAACTATTTTTGTTCTTTTATTAAAAATCCGATAAGCTTTACTAGTTGAAGAATAGCCAATAAAAATACCTTCATCACATTTTTCATCAAATTTTCCTAAGGAATCTTTAGAATTCAAAATAAAACATTTACAACCAAAAACTTTGAAATAAGAAACATTTGGTTGTTTATTAACAATTAATTCATAAGGAGTTAATTTTAAAATAGGGCGAAGCATTACTCTATTTATTACATAACATGCCGTGCTAACCGCTTCAGCCCAAAAAGATTTTGGTAATTTGAATTCAGATAACATTGTACGGGCTAACTCTTGAAGAGTTCTATTTTTCCTCTCCACTACACCATTTTGCTGTGGTGTGCGTGGAGCGGAAAATTCATGTTTAATTCCTAACTCCGTACAAAAAGAAATGAACTTTTCATTTTCAAATTCTCCTCCATGATCCGATCGTATGCGTTTAATTTTTAACTCAAATTCATTTTGAATACGCAAACATAATTTTGAAAATTCTGAAAATGCTTCGGATTTGGAGGTTAGAAATAAAGTCCAACAAAAACGAGAATAATCATCAATCAAAACAAATGTGTATTTTCTACCTCCTAAGCTAGAAATTCCAATTGGCCCAAATAAGTCCATATGTATTAATTGAAGTGGCCTAGTGGTAGAAATAATGTTTTTACTTTTGAAAGATGATTTTGAAAATTTTCCTTTTTGGCAAGGCACACATAGTGAAGAAGATAAATTTCCATTTAGCAAAGGTAAACCTTTAATTAATTTTTCTTTTGAAAGTTTTGAAATTAACTTGGCACTAGCATGTCCAAGTCGCCTATGCCATAAATCTAATTCATCATTTTTTGATAAAAAACATTTTAAGGTAGAATTTGAAAAATCAAGAAATTTAATCATATATACATTATGACATCTAGGTGCGGTAAAAACAATTTCATTTGTTTTGGAATTAATAATTTTGCATAAATTTGTAGAAGATTCAAATAAAACATTTAAACCCTTATCACATAATTGACTAATAGAAATCAAATTATGCTTTAATCCTTCTACAAATAAAACATTTGAAATTGAAAAATTTTCGTTACCCACAACTCCGATGCCGATGATTTTTCCTTTTCCATTGTCTCCGAATGTAACAACTCCTCCTTTCTTCATCTCTAGGCTAAGGAACTTTTCTTTATTGCCCGTCATGTGCTTTGAACAACCCGAGTCCAAGTACCACACGTCTTCTTTGTCCTTAGCCTGCCAACATACCTAGAAAGAAGAGGTAAGTAAAGATCTGGTTACCCAAGTGGTTCCACCCATAATGTAGGTAGAAGCCTTAGGCACCCAGATTTGTTTGATTTTACTTTTTCCTTCTTTCCAGCAAGAGTCCGTAGTGTGACCAAATTATTGCATTTGGCACATGTAATGTATTTAGAGGAGTATAACTTTTCTGGACTTTTACTGGATGAGGATGCAGTATTTAACAATTCATTAATTTTAGAATTTTTAAAAGTGAATTTTCTGGACTTTTCACTGTCGCCGGCGACAGTGGTTGTCGCCGGGCGACAGCTTCCAGATGTGTATCCGAGCCCAAACCTTCCAGATCCATGGCGTTGGTATCCTAAGATCATATCCAGTGATCTTCGGCCCATTCCAAATTTTTTCATGGCTAGTGTTAAGTCATGAATCTGGTGTCTCATTTTTGTATTCTCGGATACTAGATTTACGCATCTACGTTCAAAAGATTTCTTTCCCTCATGGACTTTGGAGATTGAAGATTTCAGATCTCTCTCTAAAATCTCATTCTTGTTAGTAAGAATTTTTATTGTAGAATGAGATTTGGAAAGAGATTCTTCAAGTTCATTAATTCTTCCCAAAAAGTGATCACACTCTTGGCAAGAGATATCTCTTTTTCCAATAGTCTTAATTTCCCTTAACAATTTTTTGTTTTCTTTAAGTAAAATGTCATTTTCAGATTTAAGAAGATCATTGTCTTTTAAGCTTTTTTCAAAAAAATTGCAAGTCTTTAAAAATTCAGAAAACAATTCATCATAGGTTGGAGGAGTTACCTCAGTGTCGCTTTGGACACTGCATTCGTCATCAGATATGACGCTCTTTCCCATTAAGCATATGTTGGCCTCCTCTTCTTTACTTGAGTCGGAACTGCTTGCATCCTCAGAAGTAGTATCATCCCAGGTTTCCGCCTTCAACACCTTCTTCGACCCTTTGTGCTTCTTTTCTTTAAGTTCTTTCAAGTACTTTGGACACTTGCTTCGAATGTTTCCTAATTTCTTGCAGTGATAGCACTCCGGTGGTGGTCTCTCTTCCTCCCCATCGCCTTCCTTTCTTTTTTCTTCCTAAAGGTCTCCTTCTTAAAATATTTCTTAAACGAATTCCTTCTCTCCGGATTTTTCATAAATTTTCTAAATTTTTTAACAAATAAACTTTCCTCATCTTCTTCATCCTCCTCAGAATCACTAGTTTCTTCCTTCTTTGATCTTAGAGTCAATCCCTTCTTCCTTGGCTCCATATACTCTTGTTGTTGAATTTTCAATTCAACTTCATGAGTTTTCAAGTTCCCAATGAGGCTTTCCAATTGTAAGGTCTTAAGATCATGTGACTCGGAAATTGCAGTCACTTTAGGATTGAACTTCGGGGGAAGTGATCTTAAGATTTTCCTTACCAAATCTCCATTTGAGAACACCTTTCCTAGCACCTTTGAGTCGTTCACGATTTTTGTAAATCGTGTGTACATCGTATCAATCTCTTCATCTGCCTCCATTTTGAACCTTTCAAATTCAGATTCCAGTTGAAATAGCTTTGAATCCTTTACCTGCGAAGTACCTTCATGAGTGATTTCTAATAAATTCCAAATTTCAAATGCAGTATTACAAGCACAAACTCTATTAAATTCAGTGCGATCTAGTGCGCAAAATAAAGCATTCATGGCTTTTGCATTGTTCTTACATTTTAATTTATCGTTGTCATCCCACTTGTCTTTGGGCTTATCCATGGTTACATCTCCTACAACAAATATTGGAGAAGTGTAACTAGATTCTACCATATTCCAGACTTCTATATCTAGCGCAATTAGAAAACAACGCATACGTGTTTTCCAATAATTATAGTCTGTGCCCGTAAAAAGTGGTGGCCTATTAATTCCTTGCCCCTCAACGAACGCGTGATCGTTGTGCGTCATTACTCCCGGTGGTAAAACCATTTTGGAGTAACCTACCTCTGATACCACTTGTTGGATCGTATGACGCCCTTAGAGGGGGGGGGGGGGGGGGGTGAATAAGGGTGTGTCTAAAAATTAATTTTTACTTAGTAATTTTTTTTTTAAAGAGATTTTACTTTACTAAAAAATTACTTATAAATACTTTCAAAACAATGCAACTTTAGTATTAAACCAAAACACAAATTTCTAAGATAAAGATTATGCCACCAAATATGTAATTAAAGAAAAAGACATAATTATATTAATCATGAAATTTGAGTACAATAAAAATGATCTTAACAATGCTTAAGATCAAGACACAATTATGTTAATAAAAAATTCTACAATTTTGGTTTACCAATCCTTCTCCCAAGGATCGGAAGGCTATCGCTTGTCTTTCCCAAGACCAAGCCCAAGCCTATCCTCTAGATCTTCCCAAGATCTAGACGTAGCACACAAGGCCACGATTTCCCACCAAGCCACGCAAGGACTTGGACGCTCCGCACAAGGAAGCGATTTTCCCCTAAGCCGTGCAAGGACTTAGACGCCGCACGCAAGACGACGATTTCTCTACCAATACAAAATGAAAAGTATGTGAATGAAAATACAATATGAAAAGAACAACTCCCTAGAATATCAGATCTCTGAACGGATTGTTGAAGCCTCGAGATGATCGATGATGTAGAAGCGCGCCCGATCTCGTCTTCAATCTTCAATCCTTCTTTGCACAAATGGGAGTTGAAGAGGTTCTGGAGCTCTCTGGTTCGTATGCACTCAGGAAGGGACTTGGAATTTTCAAAACTTAGAATGCACGAACACAAGGAGTCAATTTATAGAAAATCGCTGTCGCCTGGGCGACAGTGACTGTCGGAATTTTCCGACAGCGTTAAACTGCCGCTGGAGTGGCGTCGTGCGGGCAGTTGCTGTAACCGTCGAGCTGTCGCCTGGGCGACATCGATGTCGGATTTCCGACAGCCCAAAACTGCCGATCGTGGGTGGTGTTGTGGGCAGTTGTTGTAACCTCCGAGCTGTCGCCTGGGCGACATCGCTGTCAGAATTCCGACAGCTCAAAACTGCCTTTCGTCGATCTGCCGTGGAGGGAAGTGGTTGTAACTTCTCTGCTGTCGCCTGGGCGACAGCGGCTGTCGGAATTTTCTGACAGTGAAATTTCCCACATTCATATTTAGCTCCAGCAGAAATGTGAACATCTCATACCTGTTATCTGCACACCATTAATAAAAAATAGAATCAAATACAAATGAGACTTTGTTATTATCAAACCGGAGGAGTGCGAAACGCATGCTCCAACACGAGGTACTGTAGATGGGAGGATAGCAATCGATAAAAAAGAAACCTATGTCTATAGTAGGATACAAAACCTGAATGACTCGCTGAATGATGCCACCCAGAGGCAGGTTGTTGAACCTCTGACGGGATGGTTGACACAACTTATAAGAATATCGGATCAAGGAGAGTAATAAATCCTCCACGTCAAACCTCTCCCGTTCTAAGATGAAATAGGTGACAAAACTAAGCTGTGCGGTGATTTTTGCTGTGTCACCCAACTTCAGCATAATAGTATGACGTAAGACATCCTGAACCACCAAGGCGTCAACTGTGAGAGTCGAAACGGTAGAGATCAGACTCCTGCATTCCCTGTTATGCAGCACCATGTTCACCAGAGTCCAATCTCTATCTGCCCTGAACTTCTCAACAATTTCCAACCGGTGAGAATGCTGAGACAATCCGAACACCATCCTCAACTGTTCATGGGTGATTGTCACCACTTGCCCCTGCACCTGTGACTGCACCCCTCCATCTAGCTGTGTCCTAGAAGGGTCCTCCAAATGGGTGTAAAACTCTCGTACCAACAGGAGTGAATAAAGTCAGCACCTCTGCGGCGTCAAAGAGCTCCATGATGTGGTGGTGTCGCGGTAAATCAAACTCCACCATATATGGCACTCCCACCACTGCCGCCTCTACTGCCAACTCCGTAGTCTTCTTGCCTTTAGGTGCCATCTGCCACATTACAAAAATTTATTAAAAAAAAAATGATGAAATATCTTTTATCTAAAAACTAAAAAAATTTTATATCTCCTTAACATTAAAAACTTTCAAAATTGCTAGATCTAAGAAATCAACTCCAAATTCAAGTTAGATCTACAAATCCACATGATATTTTCATATTTTCAATATCTTCAATACTTCCTAAGCAAAAATTGCTAGATCTAAGAAATTAACATCAAAAATCAAATTAGATCTCCATACAATATTTTCATATTTAAATCTAGAAAAATAAAATTATATCATACAATACTCTCAAAAACCAAAATCAAGTTAGATCTAAAATCAAAATCAAAATCAAAATCATAGTAGATCTAAGGATCAAAATTAAGCATAATATTCTCAACATCAAAATCAAGCTAGATCCGAGAAATCCACCAAATCAAAACCAAAATCCTCATAAAAACACAAATCTTGGAGAAAAACTAACAGTGTAGATCTAGTTTCTAAATCTACCTAAAAACTTCAAATTTCTTCATCTCTAACATCACAATCAAGCTTTAAAACAAAAATCACAAGAAAAATTGAAGATTTACCTCAGATCTGGGCGTAGAACGGTGCGTCCTCGAGGGTTTTTCGGGAGAAAGGGCGTAGAACGGTGCGTCCTCGAGGGTTTTTCGGGAGAAAATGGCTGCAAGTGGCGGATCTGAAAAGATTAGGGGGATTTAACAAAAGCCTCGATAGCGCCAGCGCTAGCACTAGCGACGGCGGTATCGGGCACTTCTGAGTTTTAAATAAAATAAAATTCTATTAAATCTCTAAATTCATTATCTACTATATGTACTACTTGGTTATGCAAGATTGCATATATTTTGACTTGAATTAGGTGTCCCAGATTCTTCAAATTTAAACAAATTCAACAATGCAGTTTTTTGGTTTTTAACCATCAAAAACATCTCCTAAAATTCTGCAAATTCAGCATGAAACTACTAATGAGACACCTAATCAAGATCAAACATCAAAAATTTCAAAATCCTTAAAAATCACTTACTGTTTCCCGCGCTAGCGTCGATGTTCAATTTTCTGTGATTTTAAATTTTTTAAAAATTCCTAAAAATATATTAATCAATATGTACTATTTAGTTTTGCACATCTGATTTTCTTTTATTTTTGAAAAATCAAATACAAAAATAGAAAATCCAAATTACAAAAAATATGTTTTGCTTCATTGTTTTTGTCCTTTGCTTAAAGTCTATTTTTCAAAAAATAAATACAAAAATATAAAACCTTAAAACAATCAAAAATTTATATGGATTTTTCTGTGAAAATCAAGCATGATTTGATCTATTATTTAGAACTTCTATTATGTTACAATTTATCTTTTCAAATTACTTTGAACATTGTTTTCATCATGCTTTGATATATCTATTACTATGTGCACCAAGTATATCTTTCAAAAGTTATGTAGAATCAAGCTTAGCATGTCTCTAAGTATGAGTAAATGTTTTATATTTGATAATGATATTTATTCACTCACATTTTTGGCATTGTCTACTTTTGGTTTAATCTAAGAATGCTTGTGTATGTTTTGTATTAGTCCAATGAATTAAAATTGCACAAGTATATTACCTACACTCCTTTATTTGCACCTTTTAAAAATTAAGAAAAGTGGTTCTGTTTTTCATAAATTCTATTGATTTGCAAAACAAGTGTATTCGGAGAACTTTGTATAAAACAAAATTATAAAATAAATGACAAAGATAACTCCACCAAGCACTACTTGAACCTCCTGATAAGTCTTAATAAGCGTTGTGAGGTTGAGCACCTTGGAAAGAATAGTAAAGTGTCTTGTGCAAATCAAACCTTTATTTCAAAATAAGAAAAACCACTTACTCTTAAAGTACACCGGATCACAAGTCTCAAACTTAAAAATAAAATATGTGATCCCCCAAGCACTACTTTGCACCCTGATAAGTCTTAATGAGCATTGTGTGTGCAAAGCACCTTGGTAGTTGTACATTTTTTTGTGCATTAAAGTGTGTGGAAGTAAATTTATTTGTGTTTTGTTGTGCTTTTACTTTACATAATACTTGTATTTTTGATTAAAACACTTGTACACTCTACTCAAAAATACACTTTTGTACACATCATTATCTTCCATAACACTTCTTCTCATGAGTATTGGATCCTAATGCTAATTCTGTACTACTCCTTATTTATGAAATGCACTAGATAACCTAGCATGTTATCTACAATGTTCAGTATGTTTTGAAATTATGAATTAAAGTACCATTGTAGTAATTTCTTTGTGATAACATTATTTCATGCTTGATTACTTTTATTGCCAACTTTAATTGAAAATGATTTACTAAAACATCTTCTTTTTGAAATATAACTCATATCTTTTTTATGGATCACTCTTGCTTACAATAAGATGTTTTTTTGTATTTCTACAAGTCCTCCGCGGCATTACCATATAATGGTTTTACCTTGTACTTTCATGCTTACCTAAAAGTCTTCTATTTTAAAATTACTTTCTTTTCAACAAATACTTGACTTGCTTGGTAAACCTTATATTGGTTAGTATCAACATGAATATTTTTTGCTACAACTCTGATATTTTTACAACTCTTGTACAAAAAGGATAAACTACTTTGACGATAAGCTAAAACTCTCATTTTTTTTATAAAAATTATTCTAAAACTCCTTATCATTTCCTTCTCACCAAGAAGCTCGATCATGCTATACCTTATTATCAAAAATTTTTTGTGGTGCCTCCTAACCCACTTTTGCTAATAACAAAAGGGGGAGAACTAACATGATAAATATAATCTGCTATCAAAAGAACAAAACTCATATGATTAATTAAGTTGATAGCATACATTTTAGGGGAGCATTCATATAGGGGGAGCATGTATTTAGGGGGAGCAACTCTAAAAATGCTAAAATCTACAATTATCATAAGTCATCACTCTCACACACACAAGTAGGTTTTCACCATGCTTATCTATTAATGCTCTGATTTATCATTAATGAATTTGTTATTATCAAAAGGGGGAGTTTGTTGGAACATGGTCTTCCGCATCTCCTAGGTTTGAGAATAACAAATCCTATGTGTATTTGATCTTCTGTGTTTAAGTGTGCAGGTTAACATAGTCCATATGACTCCAGGAGTACTCATGATGACTGCCCCCAAATTTGAGGCAAGAATTCCAACATGGCCACTAGCGCCGGCGGTAGCGATAGCGCCGGGCGCTAGCAATGATTAGCGACAATCCGACAGCGTTTATAGAAGGATGCTAGCGCCTGGCGGTAGTGGATAGCGTCGGCGGTAGCGTGACGCACATGAGGAATAGAGCAAAAGGTTGCTGCGGATGGGAGATTCTACCGCGCAAAATGTTACCTAATCGGGGATAGCGCCGGCGGTAGCGCTTGGGCTATAAAAGGACCCCCTCTCCTCTCGTTTTCTCACACCTATTGCATACACCTTAGAGAGAGAGAGAGAGCTCGAGTTCCAGAGGCTTTTCTTGGCCGAATTTTGAAGTCCTAGCGGAGCGCCGCCAAATTCTGAAGGAGAATTCCATCAAGCCGATTCCAAACGAAGACCGCTTCGACAAACGCTGATTCTCCAGCGGATCTTCGCCTCCACTTTCAGAAGTTCATTATAAGGGAGTTCTAATTATTTTTATTTCTCTTTTTCCTTGTAAACGGTAGTGAAATCGCCTAGTGTTGGCGACTAAGTCTTGGGGTAGACTTAGGGCTGAAATTCGCCTTGTGTTGGCGACTAGATCTAGGGTAGGTCTAGGGGGTGCTCGAGGCCACATCCAGGGAAGGATAGGCTAGAGCGGCTTGAGGCCGAATCCGCGGAGGATAAGGCTAGGGCCACCGATTCGTGGGGAAGCGAGTCGGGATAGAAAACGAAAAAGATTTTTTCATTAGTCGCCTCCGATCTCGAGCGCCATAAGAGATCAAGTTTTGTAAAACTCATTTATTAATAAAGCATGTCTCTTCATTTAGGTTTACATAACTTCTTATTGTGTTAATCTTTCAATATTGCAAAGTTTTTCTAAATAAAATCTAAACTTTTTGAAAACCCTTATTCACCCCCCCCCCCCCTCTAAGGGCGCCGACCGATCCAACAAACCTTACTGTGAAACCGATATGCGATGCAATGTGTGGTTCTATTCATTTAGTTCAAGTGTTATAACAGTGCTCTTAAGAATATTTTATGATCTATCCTACGAGAAAGAAGATAATCTCCTGTGATTATTTTTGCTCGTCGTGATATCAAAATAATATCCCTGAAGATCTCTTTTGCTTGTTTGAATATCAAAAGTGATATCCTGGAAGATCCTTTCTGCTCGTCAAGATATCAAAAATGATATCACAGGCTGCACTATACTTCCCCGGATATCCCTGGGCGAGCATTTGTGTTATCTTGGCGAACAATAATACTTGCCTGAATATCATAACTGATATTCAGGACGATCATTTGTGCTTTCATGAGAGAGCGATTATACTGGCCATGATATCATAACTGATATCCTGGGCGAGCGTTTGTGATCTTCTAGGAGATTATTTCTAGTTTCATGGATATCAAAATTGTTATCCCATGGAAAAAATTGTGATTTCTCGTAAGAGTGAGGATATTGTAATAAGGTAAAGCTCTAAGTTTTGAAGTTGTTCATATTGAAGATGAAGTGTATGAAATGTACTGTATTTATTCTTGAAAAGTAGGATTTAGTGTTCAAAAAAGGCATATAATATGTTGGTCTGGTATAAAGATTTTAAAGGCCAGAGAATTTTCTTGCTCCTGATCAGGTAAAAAGAGAGTCCCTAAGCTTCAAGATTTCGAAGTTAAATTTTGACTTTTGGATTGTAGAACCAATTGTCGGGCAATCATAATATTCAATGCTGACATAGAAGGTAAAATTAGTTGTTGAAAATTTTGTGGAAGAACATAATCATTCCTTGTGAGATGCATCAAAACAACATTTACTACACTCACATAGATGTGTCACAGAAGATTGGGGTAATGTTTCAAAGTCAATGACAGAAGCGGGAATATAAATTATTGATGCATAAACATATATTATTGTAGGTTTCCAAAGAAGAGATTCATACAATTTCATTGTTAAGGAGAGGAGATAAAAAACATGATGGTGGTGATGCATCTAAATTACTAGAATTATTAAAAAATGAAAATGTCATCACAATATGTTCTCATCATTTAATTTTCAAATCTACGATACAAACAAATTAACTAACTTTATTTGAATTTTTCATAATGATAATGTCATGGAATAACTAAAGCAAGTTGCACACTAGAAGATTGTTGTGAAAAAATCATCAAAAATTATTGTGAAAAGGAACTCAAGGAAGATCACAAATGCAAGTGTTTTCTTTCCCTTGAGGCTCTTGAAAATGTGATGAACCATAGAATTTAAAGTTTCGGATTTCCCATGATTTCATGAAGCCTGAACTTCATCTGCCGTTGGAGTGTTGAAAATTCTCCAACAGTGCTGCACTCGAATTATTGTTGAACATTCTCCAACATGAATGTATTTGTTTCCTGCTGGTGTGTGTGAGTGTGTGTGGGTGTGTGTGTCGGGGGGGGGGGGGGGGGGGGGGGACTTAATAACTTGTATTTTCTTTGTTGGAACACTCTTAACAATGAGACGTGTTCAATCGCACACTGCCTCGTCTGCCTTTGAAATGTCTATAAAATAATCCAACACCTAAAGTATATGATAGTGTGTTATATAGTGAAATTTTTGTGACATTAACTTGTATTTTCTTTGTTGGAACACTCTTAACAATGAGACGTGTTCCATCGCACACTGCCTCGTCTGCCTTTGAAATGTCTATAAAATAATCCAACACCTAAAGTATATGATAGTGTGTTATATAGTGAATTTTTGGTGACATTAACACGATGACACATTATTATTCATGCAAAACCTCCTCAGACTGAAGCTTGAGAAATAAAGTGGCCAAATTCTTGAGTAATTAAGAAATCTTCTTGGTCCACCAATAAATTCTAAGATGATTATTAAGAGATGCGTGAGGGTGAAGATTGGTGTGCTCTATAAACTAAATATGTTAAGAAAAGTAACTTCATAAAATTGTAGAAGAAAGCAAGTATTATGAAATGATAGTAATTATTAGGAAGTTAATCAAAATGTACTAATAAAATATGAGAACATCCATGTAATGTTCTGATGGTTTTCTTAGGTCGGGCATGAGATCCGGCTTAAGCACCTGCATCTTGCTCAACAGAAAAATGTCGGAAACTAGCCATCAAAAAATTATAAATTACCCTTGCACAATTGTATTTGATGAATTCTTGTGTCTCACTAAGCTCATCATCGGCTCGGGTATGAGATTCCTAAGAGAATAAATCCTAAGAGAATACATAAAAGGTACATTCAGTGAGAATCGAGGCTGATCAAACAAATGAGAAATTCTCAAGTCCTTTATTACTTTCTTGCAACTGTCATCCAGTTTTGACATAATAGATGTTGCTAAATCACAAAAAATTAATGCAGAGCAAATAGTATTCAACATGCAAGTCTTCTTAACTTATAATTTTCTTATCCATATGTGAGAAAATGTCAAACTAAAGCATCATCAATTTAACTAGACATGGCAAGTATTTTTGTTGCACCGATGAGCATTTTTTCACCCAAGCATACATTTTTTGCTCACCCGGGAGTACATTTTTGGTTTACTGAACAAGCACTTTTGCTCGTCAGGCGACTAATTTTGTTCGACGGGCAACCAATTTTACTCCCATGGCGATCAATTTTGTTTGCCAACTATAAATAGTGCTCAGGCCGAGCAAAAGTGCTTCTAGATGCGCATTACAAATGATTGTGCAAGCTCTTAAAAATGCTCGCCAAAGCTAGCTTTACTTATTCACACCTAATATGCTCCAGTAGGCAACCTACCATACAAACAAATATATACTTATTGGAGAAAAAAACAATGCTTCAGTGAATCAATGACATGAAACAAATATGAATGCAAATGTAAATGATACCTTATACCAATTTTTCCTTCACTTCACTTTAATTTTTGGTTGTGTACCGCCTTGGCTTTGTCTCATAGAAGACGGGATGATCTAACCATGTCAGACGTCGTGACTTTTATCAACGAAAAATGTATTTCCGAAGTCTTAAGCAATGTCGGAAGAAGAAAGAGGATGAGCTGCCCACGAAAATGATTGCAGGGATACCATTACGGGTTCACACATATGCCAACGATATATGTATATACAAGGATGCCACATGGTGTCATCGCAACGACCCCATCCTCAAATCTGGAGACGGGGCCCGTATACAATTGTTCAAATTTTGGAGGTTTA
This sequence comes from Dactylorhiza incarnata, assembly GCA_033032865.1. Lineage (NCBI taxonomy): Eukaryota > Viridiplantae > Streptophyta > Magnoliopsida > Asparagales > Orchidaceae > Dactylorhiza > Dactylorhiza incarnata. Next base: position 165,870 of record JAWHQI010000134.1, read on the forward strand.
AAATCCGTGATGGAATTTAATAATGAACTTATTATGTTCTCTAAGCACTTTCATTGATAACAATACTCAACAACTCCCCAATATCTCATCTATATAAATAGATCTTAACTGATCGATGAGAGTCCATTGGTAGCTTGATTTAATCGAAAAAGTGAGAACGTCAGGAGATAAATGGTTTATCAAGCTCTTGCATGCCCGAGTTGGTAGCTTGATAACTCATTGTTATTAGTTGATTTGGCACCTATCTCTATTATTTGGAACCTGCTTGACCATGGAAAAACTCGCCAGCCGTCTGAAGTACTCGTTGGTCATTTACCAAAACTCGTCGACCATTCAAACGTACTCACTGACATCATCAATGCATTCGCCAACCCCTTATTTTGTTCTGTATTTTGTATTTTTACTTCATTTTGTCCTACTTTGTAAACGATCAACCCATCTTTGAGAAGGTGCCCGTAGGCCTGTCCTTTGTTCCCTATAAATATGATATGAATATTGACCAAAGGGGGTATCAAAACTTGTGTAAGAATCCACATTGTACCCGCATACCTTAAACAGTGTCTGCGAGTACCCACTAAAGCATTGTAGAGATTTGTAACCATATTGTAATAAATTTTTAAAGAATATAATCACGGTCAACTAAAACATTCACGACTCAAAGTACCCTTCCACTCACAATTCCCACTTCTCTTTTTATTTTCACCACGTGTGGAGTTGAGGCACTTTATAGCTCAACAAAACAAATACGTGACCTTCAGATCTTGAGTGGTCGACGAACAGTTTATTGCAATGACATGATGAGACACAATTGTCTAATTTTCCAGACTACTCCCTGATTATGACCTAAAATGAGGAATTAGCCAATGACAGACACAATTTCTATAGGCTGGCAGCGATTCCTACCCCTTCACGAGTCCTTGATTTTGAAGAATCCACAAATCCTCTAGAAGAGGAAGAAGAACCTTCCTTTTTTTTCTGCTATGATTCGATGGAAACCTATCCCAGTTGGATTTAGAGAAACTTACCTCTCTTGATTCACCGAGGAAGATCCTATTAATCATTTGTAAGCTTTTGAGTATGCAATATCTTTATGAAACCTCTCCGACTAAATCTGCTGCAAATTATTATTCATGAGTTTTGACAGAAAAGCAAGAGATTGGTTATATAAGATGTCTCCTCGGTACATAAATTCTTTTAAAGAACTTCGAAAAGAACTGGCCTCAGACACTTTTTGAAATTAAATAAAGAGTATCTGAAATCTCTGGGCACTTTATTGACAAATTTCAAGAGGTAATTCTCAGAATCCACCATGCTAATCATGTTATGTATCAAGTAGCCATAGTATGTGGACTTCAAAAAGGGCTTTTCAAATTCGAGGTTAGTCAAAGACCACCAAGTTCCCGTGGAGAATTGATTAATATGAAAAACCATTATATTGAGGGAGAGTCTGTTAAAATTTTTAGAGGCAGAAAAGAAGTAATAAAGCGGAACACTTCAACACAATCCATAAGTATGGCAATCAGTGACAATGGGAAGACAGAATAGTACTCATGTATTAACTATCTATTCATAATGCGAGGCATACATGACGAGATATGATTCATAAGAATCACGAAGGAGAGAAACACAAGACACAAAAAACAAGCCACTGGCGAACTGCCAAAGCAGAGACCGCCAGACCACCCGAATAGACAGACCGCACAACTTCCCCTGAGACCGCGCGAACAGAACATGCTTGATGACCTGCGAACTGTCAAACCGCAAACCCCATACCGCATGACCTGCTGGTTTATTCAACTGCTAAAAACAGAACAACTGTCCGCACTTCCAGACCGCTTGACCGTGAAGTCACCCGATCTCTGAAGCTTCCCGCGAACACAAGAACCTGAACTGCACTGATGCCAGACCGCAGCTCCTGATCGCCTGACCGCTAAGTCGCTTGATCCCTGAGCTCGCTGCAACCAGTCAAGGAACTCACACAGCCACTCTAGACCGCCCGACCTGAAAACGAGACCGATCAAATCAGACCGCTAACAGAGAACGCCTGGGCTGCGAGTTCAATAGTTCAATGAGAACAATGTGTTCTTTTGAGACAACCAGTTCTTTCTTAAGATTGGCATTATCTTCACTTAGTTGGCTCATTTCAGCCAGCTTATTTCTGAGAGAGATTATTTCCTTCTCATATTTAATTAAGTCTAAGCAAAGAATTCTGAATTCATCTTTGAATTCATTTGAATTGAAATCAAAGTTAGATATTACCTTATCACTGTCATTTTCAGGTTCTGATTCATCTGAGTTACTTCCTGAGGCATTGATAGCCATCATGCAGAAGTTTCTTTCTTCTTCATCATCACTGGAGCTGGATGATGATGCATATTCTGACTCATTGCTTGAGTCATATATATCTATCAAGCATTGATCCTTCTCATTTGAATTTTCTTCATTTTCAGAAGAGCTGGATGAAGATTCTGAATCTGTTTCACTCCAAGATTCAGCTACAAAGCCTCTTCCCTTATGTTTGTGTTTGTGGGAGGAAGGCTTCCTGGAGTGTCTTTTCTCTTCCTTATTTTTTCTCTTTTCCTTCTTTTGAGTCTATGGACACTCAGGTAGAATGTGTCCAGGTTTCCTGTAGCCAAAACAAATAATTTCTTTAGAACTTGATTTGTCATACCTTGGCTTTTCTCTGGATCTTGAATCCTTCTTTCTGATGTCCTTCTTAGCCATTTTATTAAATCTCTTGGCTAGGAGGCTCATAATTTCCATTTCTCCAGGAGCTTTATCTTCCTCTTCTATTGCCTGGAAAGCAATGCTCCTTTCCTTCTTAGTGGCTGGAGATTAGGTAGATTGTTCAGCTTCTCTGGACTTGATAAGCTGCTCATAGGATTTTAGCTTGCCTAACAAGGTCTCAATAGAGATCTCATTGAGGCTTCTGGCTTCCTTGATTGGCCATATCCTAGAGTCCCATGTGCTGGGGAAGCACATAAGGATCTTATCATTTACTTCTGTGATAGAGATCACTTTGTCCAGAGACTTCAGCTCATTGATTATGAGGCTGAGTCTATTGTACATGTCAGCAACTATCTCAGTTTCTCCTTTCTTGAAATTTTCATACTGAGAGATAAGATGAGATCTTTTATCTTTTCGCTCATCTGCTGATCCTTCAACCATATTATTGAGTGAAATCCAGATTTCTCTTGCTGAAGTGCATTCCACAACTTTTTGGAAAATGTCATCAGACATTGTCTGTGCCAAAATATTCATTGCTTTGGCAACTGCACTTCTCTATTTTTTTTGACCATCTGTCCACTCAGGAGGTGGAACAACATTGTTGTTTGTTACTGCTTCAGTACTTGTTGTTGTTGTAGGAGCAGGAGGTCCTGTCAAAATAACATTAAAAATATCTTCGTCAATAGAATTCATGTATAATCTGATCCTTGCCTCCCATAGTGCAAACTTATTTATATTGCACATAGGAGGTCTTGTGCTTGAATATTCATTGTTCTGTGCCATGAGTTTTTAAGCAAAAGAAAACTTTAAAATAAATTAAGATCTAATTGATCTTTTGATTCAGGTGTTAGCCTGTATACAATCAGCCTACCACTGATACCAATTGAAAGTGAGGTTAGATTTTAGATTTACTCTAGAGGGGGGGGGGGGGGGTGAATAGAGTATTAAAAGTTTTTAACTTATTTTATAACAGAATTAAAATATTGATATATATATGTGTAAAACAGAGTGAATATGAAGACAAATAAAAAACACAGCACAACACAGTACAGAAAATAAACACATACACAGAAGACACAAAGATCTATAGTGGTTCCCCAATTAACCTGGGTACATCCACTCTTCTACTACACTTGGTAGGAATCCACTAGTTTTTTGATTAGGTGCCCTAACACCAATGGAGTTTTGATCAGGTGATCAAACACCACTTGAGCTTTTGATCAGGTGCTCAAACCAAACACAGGTTTTTGATCAGGTGCCCTGCCACCAAAGGTTTAACTTTTGAAGGGAGTTAGAACCCTGTACAAGATGGGATAAAAGGGTAAAACAAAAATGTTTATAAGGTTCTTCTCTGTCAATAAGCTGAGAGAAGACTAGTGGATTGTATATTGTAAAGCTCCCCCTGTTTGATAGAGATGATTGACAGTTGGTGGTGGAGCTTTCTCTTGACTGTAGAAGATTGAGAATCAGCAAATGTTCCTAAGAGAATATTTTAGATGTTCTCAGGAAGGATGATGTTGTTGCTGTAGAAGATGAAGACTTTGTTTCTCTGTCAATATTTTCTTCTTCTACAAAAATCGTGTGTCTCTTCTAACTGATATCTCTCTTCTCTATCTTCTATATCCTTTTCCTTAGAAGATGTCTCCTAATTTTGAAATTTCAAATCTTCTTAATAAGGAATAGAATAATCTGAATTAAATATCCTTCTTGGGACTGCAACAGTAACCAAACGATTTTGGCAGTGTACTTTAATTCCTTTACCGTGAAAGATTCCTTTTGCATTAAATGTCAACGACTATTATCTTGGAAGAAGAGAATAGAAAGGAATATAATAAGGCAGAAATCTTGTCTTATCTGATTATAATAAGTCCCAATAAAAGAGTAGATCTGATGTTGATAGTCGATCTGAGTTCAAAGAATAATATAACTGATCTGAACAAACTGAGGAGAAAATTCGTCGAGCTGAGAGAAGAGTTCGTCGATCTGAAAGTTGAGTTCGTCGAACTAAAGTTGGAGTTCGTCGAACTGAGCATCTGATACTGATTCATCGACCACAGAAAGGAGTTCATCGAGCTCAAGTTGGAATTCGTCGAACTGAAAGATAAACTGCTGAATCTGGCTGGAAGATCTGAGTTCGTCGAGCTGAGAAGCTTTTTCGTCGAACACAGAAAGGAGTTCGTCGAACTAAATGTGAAGTTCGTCGAACGCAGAAACTTAGAGATTTTCCTAAGTTCTAGTAGCCTAAAACTATGACCCTTGGACTATACAACGACGGTCAACTTAATCCTGGTCAACTCATAGTAATCCAAGCCCAAATCAGTTATAGGGTTGTTCCAACATAAAGGAATTCTGTTCTCAGAATTCTTGAGTAGGCTGTATGAAGAACAACCTACTAGATGTTTCATAGAATCTGCTCTTGATTAACCCCTGCTTATGATAGTGATGTATTGCAGGAGCTTTGTATGTCAGATTTCTTCTTTTGCTGATTGAGATCTGGCTGCTATTAGATAGTGATGCAGAGCAGCTTTCAGATCCTCCGTTCTATCAAATGAAGAACAACAGTACTCTCTTCTCTTTTCTGTTCTTTGTTAGGGTTCCTGAGAGAGGAGGAAGAAGAAGGGAAACCCTAAAATAGAAGAAGACGGCTGATGGTAATGAATGTTGTGTTCTTCTCTTTCTTTTCTGTCCTTTTATAGTCTGTCTTTAATTTGAATTTCTTTCCCTTTCTGGTAAGACCTGAAAAGGTATTTTCTTATAGACAAGCTCTTTCTTTCCATCTTTTAATTCTCGTCCCGTCCACCAATAAGGAATATACTTCCAAGAAACCCTTTGTCTCCTTCTTTATTGCTTCCTACTACTTCAGGCAATTATTAGGTCATTGGAGAATAGTCTTGAAAGATGTGGGCCATGAGAGAGGCATCAGGATGATAGCTGAAAAGATATACTTTTACAGACTGTATTCGACGTAGCGTCGAATTCACTTCCTCTCTTATCGACACAGCTTCGAGTTCTTGTAGGAGCAGCTTTGATTTCATCTGTGCTCTGATTGAACTCTACTAGTCGACATTGCGTCGATATCTTATCGACGAAACTATCAAGTTGTAATGCATGCCTCTGAACTTCAATATTTGTGTCGAGATGAAGTCGACGTTGCGTCGACTTTAGATGGCTTCAACAGATATTCTCTTCTGCGTTGAGTTGAAGTAGAAGCTGCGTCGACATCTCAAGTTACTTCGACAAGTTCCTGACCTCTACGTCGATATCTATTCGACGTAACGTTGACTTGAGTTACTTCGACGGGAGGGTTGAACTACTTGGACTTCTAGTCAGAGTAGCGTCGATATGGACTCGATGTTGCGTCGAATTCTATTCGACGCAAATGTTAACTTTGCCCAATTTTGCACCCCTTGAACTAGTCTTGACACTCTAGGTTGAGTGTGACACCCTAAGATATCTAATGACCAGATTACCCTCACTATATAATGGGTAATTTAATCCTAGGGGTTAAAATCACTTTTCATATAATTTGTTAAGTTAAATCACAGGGTTTTTCCCAACAATTATTGTTAATTCTATGAAGGTACTTCAATGAAGGCATTGAGACTAGTTTAGGCTATTTTCAATTATTCTGCGTTTTCATTTTGTTTGTAAATCCTAACTTTTAGATTTTATTTAGATTTGACCTTCAGGTTTGCACTAGTTTAATTTTTCTTGTTCATGTGTTGTGAGTCATTGATATTTAGCTTTAATTGGTCCAAATCCTCCCCCAATCCATTATGTATGCTTACCATCATTATTGCAGATGAGTGCCATCAGGGAAGCTATGGGTATAGTTCCTACAACTCTTCTTATGGTGAATCAACCTCTTATGGTTCTTCATATGATAAGCCTTATTATACCCATGCACCTCCATAAAGGTTAGTTACCCCGCAAATTGGTTATAACAATAGGCCAATTGTATGGACCATGTGTTGAAGGATTGTGTAAAATCTTAAATTACCATGGAGGTTGAGGAGTTGGTGGACACCGACTTTTCACCATCAATCCATTTGATTGCTCCTTTATGTGTTAAGGAGAGATCTATGATGCACTCATGTATTAGTGAGAGTACTGCAAATTTCTTCATCAATATGGCTGCTGATTCGGATAATGACCTAGAGATGATTTCCTCCTTTATGACATCTTCATCTCTAAATTTTTTGCAAGAGGATTTCATACATATTTTCTCAGATTCAATCAAACATGCATTTTCTCCTTTTTGTTATTTTTGATAACTCTACCACTACAACAAATTTTGTTCTTGGTGATGACTATTTGCAGGTAATACCTGAATGTGCTCCTGTTGCAGTGTTTGAGGATAATGATCAAAAATTCTCTGAACCCCTTTATTCTTCCTCTAATGATCTTATTGATAACTGCACTTTAATGTCCAATGAACATGATTGTAGGAAGTTGTCATAGGAATGCAAGGCAGAATCTGAGCTCACTTTGAAAAGCATTAAGGATAACTCTCTCCTATATGAGGAGATCTCCCCCTTCATGTGAGGAGGTTCAATTTGATGCTTCCATTGCCTATGTTGCTCCTAAAATTACTAAGTTTATTCATCCTCCTCTTCTTCCTGGTGTATTTAACATTCGTTCTTATAAGCCCCTGCATGACCATGAGTTTATGGACCCATTTTGGGTGATCTTGAGATGTAATCCTGGATGGACAAACATTTTGCAGTGACTGAACACTTTGCTTATTCCACTCTGTCAACACTGCTGGTGCTTAACCTGAAGGATTGACTACAGGGTGGCATGAGATTCTTCTTTGATGAAATGATATTGGAGGAGAGGAAAAAGTTGAAAAAGGAGGAGACTTGGGGATGGTGGACTAACATTCCATCTATCCATCCCTACCATATGGTCCCTGAACTTTTTTCATTTATTTTCAGTTACTACTTCAAATTAGCATATTGTTGATTATGTCAATAAGTATGCATACGTAGCGATTAGGATTTAGTAGAATTGAGTTTTTTTTGTGTGTGGTAAACTATTCTTTTTAGAACTATACATAATACATGTATGAAGTCAGCTCAAGGACGTTAAACAAAGTGTTTCTTGGGAGAAAATTCGGGCTTTTGTGCTAATCCTATTTTCCAGTTGTTTTCCTTTTATCTATTTTTTTATTTCAGGTGTTGATTGACTGCATAATTTTCGACACCCTAGATTGTGGGTATATGAATTATGGCTTTTGAAGAAGCTCATGGATTTGGGTAACTTTGTGCCTCTTCTTAGTACCTTATTTTTTATCTTTATCATTGAGGGTATTGTTGAATTCAAGTTTTGGGGAGAGTAGTCTTAGACATGCGTAGCTGATTGCGATGCAATGTTTAACATGTGTCAATTATTTGCATGCTGATTTTTTTTTTTTTGCATTTCATGTATCAGTGCATCCAAACTTCTTTGATTGTTATGTTACCATGACAATTACCTCACTTATGTTAATGTGTAGTTTAAATTCTTAGTTGATGTTTTCATGATGTTATAGGGTTTTTAGGTGCAAAGATTAAAGCTTACTATGACTTACAAATCATTCCATATTGCTAGTGTATATATCTATACTACTTTAAAAAGATATATGCACACAAAACTGAAAACTTGATAACGCAAGTCACCATTGAGCGGCCCCTGCTGGCTAGATTCGGAATATGTTATTGTGGCTTAAATTTTTTGCCAACGAATACTGTCTTTAAGAAGGATCATTTGAGTCAACAGCCACGGCGGGTTGAGGTTGACCTCTGCTTATTATTTTTTGCATGGGAGAAACTGAATTTTAATGTGTTTGAGTATTTTTTTAAATGAGCACATAACAAAAAATGATATCACATAAGATTAATCAATGTATTTTACTAAGAACAAGTAGATATTGTTTTAATTTGTGTGGATGTTGCTTGAGTTCCTATGGAACTAATGATATTAAATAATTTAGTGCAACGCTTTAGAGCTAAACTGTTGAATGAATTCGCTGAACCATTATATGTAGCTAAGAAAATCAGGTTGGAAAAGGAGCAAGATTAAAAACTATCCTGAACATAAAATAATGTTGTATATAAGATAATTATTCACAACAGTTGAAATCTAAATATTTTGCTAAGGCATCCCTTTCAATATTTTTTTTGCAAGACGATGCGGTTGCAAATGTCATATACTTTGCTGAAGATTCCCTGTTAGAGCCTGCACAAAACACATAGAAGGTGAGTTGATCTCTGGAAGTGACAGAAGAAATGTTAGCTAGCCAGCCCGCTTCACAAGCGAGTTATCCCATCAAGATAAAAGCTTCACAAGCGAGTTATCTCATGAGGGCGGCGCCACTCACCAACCTCTCTGGGCGAGTGGCACGTGAAGGTGTCACTCGCCAACCTCTCTGGGCGAGTGGTCCGTGAAGGCGCCAATCGCCGGACTTCTCGCAAGATGGGTCTGCGAGCTCTCCTTTTGTGAGTGAGGGACCCAATCATCCCGCCTCCTCGTCGCGGCGCGTACTCGCCATGCGCTACTCGCGGGGGATGGTCCTTCGTTCGCCTTGCCCGCTCGATTCATTTTCCAGAAGATGACAGTTGTTCGCACTCGCTCGACTTAACTTCTAGCGAACGCCGGGTTGTACAACAGGGAGACATGAGATTCTTCTTTGATGAAATAATATTGGAGGAGAGGAAAAAGTTGAAAAAGGAGGAGGCTTGGGGATGGTGGACAAACATTTCATCTATCCGTCCCTACCATATGGTCCCTAGACTTAATTCATTAATTTTCAGTTACTACTTCAAATTAGCATTGTTGCGGATCGCTCGGGTGCTCTGGTAGACCGGTCGAATTGAACCACCTTAGCTCGTAAGCGAATCAAGCGTGCAAACAGTCAATGAGTAAGTTAGCAAATGACACGAAGATTTTTAGCGTGGAAAACCCGGAAAGGGTAAAAAACACGTGGCCAGAGCTGTGCCGGCCAACTTCCACTATCTTCTGGGGGGTTACAATTAGGGACTCAGAACTCGAGCGCGACAGGCCGCTGCTCGTTACAATGGCAGAGGGAGAGGGAGCTCCGAGGGTGACAGGCCACCTCTCGGAAAGCTAAGTCCTTTTTTTTTCTGAGAATAATAGTGATAACAAAAGTGAGAATGCTGGTGAGAACAAAAGTGAGAATGCTAAGTCGCCTTTCGGGGAAAGGAAATCTCCAAGTCCACGAAGGAGATCTTCAAGCACCGAAGGAAAACTCAGGGGAAATCTTCGCAGAGCTCTCCGGGTGCCGGAAGCAAGGTCCCTTGAAATAAAGGCTCTGGGCTTCTTTTATAGCTTTGGGTAGGGGTAGCCTGCTAATTTTGCTGTTGTACCCACCGTAACCACCTGACGGGCGAATCACGTTTGCCGATTCGGAGCATGCGGATCGCCATTTTTCATAAATGACCGTCTCGTCCTTCGGGCAGTTCGGGCAGGTCGGGCAGTTCGGGCAGCTTCGTTGAAGGTGAAAAAGGCGATGAACGGTTCCTGCAATCTGAGAAATTAGGAAATGTTAACTGCGCGTGCGTTCAGAATGTGGGAACGTTCTGAGCGCGTTTAGAACATGGAAACGTTCTAAGCACGTAGGGAAGCATTCTGAGCGCGCAACGAATGGAGAGCGTTCTGAGCACGCAACGAACCCGGAAGCGTTCTGAGCGCGTTTGGAACGTGGAAACATTCTGAGCGCACAAGGAAGCATTCTGAGCGTGCAACGAATGGTGAAGCGTTCTGAGCGCGCAACGAACATGAGAGCGTTCTGGGTGCACAAGGAACACGAGAGCGTTCTGGGCGCGCAATGAACACAAGAGCGTTCTAGGCACTCAACGAATACGAGAGCGTTCTGGGTGTGCAACGAAAATGAGAGTGTTTTGGGCGCACAACGAGCACGAGAGCGTTCTGGGCACGCAATGAACACGAGAGTCTTCTGAGTGAACGAAGAACGGATGAACGCCATTGGAGAGTAGTCGATATGCAAACGAGGACGCGCCCTCTGAAGGTCGCATCACCCAGAAAATAGGAAACCACGCCCTCTAAGGGGAAAGTGGGCTACGACCGCACCCGCTGAGAGGGGGTGTGGTTTCGGCCTCATCCACCGTGAAGCAGGGAGGGTTTGGGCGCACCCCACTCGGGGAGAGTGGCATGGCCGCACCCCAACAGGGGGGGTTTAGCCGCACCCCCTTGAAGGGGGTGCAGCCAAGGGGTGTGGTTTGTCTGCACCCCCCATGGAGGGGGTGCGGTTTGTCCGCACCCCCATGGAGGGGGTGCGGCTTGGCCGCACCCCCAACCATGGGGGTGTGGTTTGGCCGCACCCCCAACCATGGGGGTGTAGTTTGGCCGCTCCCCCATGGGGGTGCGGTTTGGTCGCATCCCCATGGAGGGGGTGCAACTTGGCTGCACCCCACCATGGGGGTGCGGTTTGGCCGCACCCCACCATGTGGGGTGCGAGCTATCTGCACCCCAATAGTGGAGTGTGGGCTAACCGCACCCCAGTAGTGTGGTGCAGTTTTGACCGTGCCTGGTGCTGATAAAGGGCGAATCGCGTGCCGACGGATTCCTTCACTCCCATGATCGTGGGTTGGACTTTGACCCTATTAACTCCACCCCTCTTTAGCGGATCCTCCTCTGAACGCACCCCGGGAGTGCCTGTAAATCTACGGGTGCACATCATAAGCCCCCCAAACCTTCGGAGTCCAGATTACTATGTGGAGGAGTGTGGAGGTTTTGATTTATTCGCAGCAATTCAGACCATGGTCATCTTCGCATGACGCGCTGCACCATGCTGGAGTTAAGTTGTTGCGACATGCGCAGTTATGAGCCTGTCGTTGTGCGAACTTTCCGAAAGTCGTCGCTTGGCTCCAGTGCAGGCGGGACTTCTATCTTGTCTTGATTGGTTCTGAGCTTGCTGGTCATCGATTGCATCGAAGATCGAGCTTTGCCGTTTGAGACCTGAGTAGCTTGGTGGAGAGATTTCTTGCTCGAACTGATAACTGCAGTCTGAGAGCGGTCCTATAATGACGGGGAAGAATGATATGACGGTGAAGGGCGGAGGCATTCGAGCCAGTAGTGTGTGGCCAGGGGGATTGGCCCCGGAAAACCGGTGATGGGCGGATGCTTCGAACCATGGCGGTGAGTTCACTGGGGGAGTAGAGTGAGCTCTCTCCCTATCTGGCGGACGTTGGATCGATCCTTCGAAAAGATCGGCGTCTCCACGTGGGATACCCGATCGATGGCAGGCGGAGGTCTAGCGACCTTACCTATTTTAACTTGGCAGGGACCGACCGCCAAAGGGGCAAGCCCTTGGCTATGGCAGGCGGAGGTCTGGCGACCTCACCTATTATAACTTGGCAGGGACAAACCGTCAAAGGGGCAAGCCCTTGAAGATGGCAGGCGGAGCTCTGACGACCTTACCTATTGTAACTTGACAGGGACCGACCGCCAAAGGGGCAAGCCCTTGGCGGTGGCAGGTGGAGGTCTGGTGACCTTACCTATTGTAACTTGGCAGGGACCGACCGTCAAAGGGGCAAGCCCTTGGCGATGGCAGGAGGAGGTCTGGCGACCTTACCTATTGTAACTTGGCAGGGACCGACTGCCAAAGGGGAAAGCCCTTGGCGATGGCAGGCGGAGGTCTGACGACCTTACCTATTGTAACTTGGCAGGGAACGACCGTCAACAGGGCAAGCCCTTGGCGATGGCAGGTGGAGGTTTGGCGACATTACCTATTATAACTTGGCAAGGACCGACCGCCAAAGGGTAAAGCCCTTGGCGATGGCAGACGGAGGCCTGGAGACCTTACCTATTGTAACTATGTTATCTGAAACATATAAAGTTAATGAAGTCAGAAAAGTATTTTGCAGAAACAATGTGCGGAAGTTCAATTACACGTTTTTGTGGAATGCTGATAAGGCTGATATGGCGAAGAGGTGGCATAAGTTCAACTCCGTAAATGGGGGGAGCTTTTCTCCTAGTGCGATTACTTTTAGGGGTTGCCCCCCAGTCTTTCCTGGCAAGCGGATGACCAGTCTCTTGTCGGTCAGGGTGGCGTCAACTGATTTGATGTTTTACTTTGCAAGAACCTTCTCAGAAGCCCTTGTTGAATAAGACGCTCGATTTCCTTCTTTAATTTGGTACAATCTTCTATATTGTGTCCGTGTCCGTGGTGGAACTCACAATGATGTGATTGGTCTCCTTTGTTTGGGGCGATCGGCTTGGGCCTATGAAGCGCCACCTTACCTTGGATTGCGTAAAGTATGTTGGCCCTAGAAGTGTTGAGGGGAGTGTTGTTCTGACGTTGTTGATGCCCCCCGGCTTGGAGGGAGTCGTCATGAGGCCTGTCATTTCTCTTCGATATCGTTGGTGGGTCTTGCTCTCTTTTTCTTTTTAGTTCTGCCTTCAAATTGTTGTCGATGAGCCTCTATTACTTCGTCGGCGGCGATTTGGGCGTCGATCCGTTGAACAAGATCGGAGTAGCTGGGTAAAGTCTCCCGTATTAACGCGGAGTAAAAACCACCAGGGCGGAGCCCTCCGAGGAGAAACCCACGCAGGAGCTCCGGTTTTACCCCAGGGATTTTCCATGCCTCTATGGTGAAATGGCGGAAGAAATCTGTAAGGGTTTTCCCTTCGCTTTGACGGATCCCGGACAGGTGGGAGGGATCTTTGACTATCCGGCGGCTAGCGATAAACTGGTCCGTGAATTACTGAGTCAGCTCTGTGAAATCCTTGATTTCTTCCTCCTTCAGGGAGAAGAACCAGGTGTGAGCCTGTCCTTTCAAAGTCGCCGGGAATGCCTGACACAATAGTGGATCTGGGGCATTACAGAGTTGCATCATGATCGCGAAGTGCCTGACGTGCTCCGATGGGTAGCCTGCTACGTCGTATGTCTCAATATTCTTTAGGAGCGTGAAGCCCAGGGGGATTGGATGTGCCAGAACCTCAAGTGTGAATGGTGAACGACGATGGAGAGGGCGAGGGGCCAAAGCGGCACACTTCCTGGCTCGCTCTCGTTCTTCGAAAATTATGTCACAAATTTCTTCACGTATGAGCCTCCCATCTGTGGGCTCACGGCCTACCACTTCTGGGCGGTTGCGGTGATGCTGAGCTTCAGGCTCTTTGGCCGGTTGGACACTGAGACATTGGATGGCTACGTTGGGGAGCCCGTCTTCAGGTATAATGTGCTTGCGAACAAATTCCTCTGTTGGAGTTTGGTCCGGGGCTGGCGGAGGTGGACTACTTTGTCTGGAGGCAGGATTATGAGCTCGAGGCACTTTTCTGCTCACAAGATATTCTTCAACTAGGCGCACATGTTTCTCCAGTGTTGCACGGGGTGCGTGCATGACCTTTTCTGTAATATATGTTCTATCGTGTGAGTGGGAGGGAACTGGATCGGCGTACCCCCAAGAACTAATCTTTCGCGAACGTGAGCGATCTTTCCTGCCATGGTCTCTAGTCACGAGTATCGTTGTGTAGAGGATACGGTCTTCTGAATCTTCAGAGCTTCGGGAACCTGTTACAGACAGACGACGCCAAACTGTTGCAGATCGCTCGGGTGCTCTAGTAGACCGGTCGAATTGAACCACCTTAGCTCGTAAGCGAACCGAGCGTGCAAATAGTCAATGAGTAAGTTAGCAAATGACACGAAGGTTTTTAGCGTGGAAAACCCGGAAAGGGTAAAAAACCACGTGGTCAGAGCTGTGCCAGCCAACTTCCACTATCTTCTGAGGGGTTACAATTAGGGACTCAGAACTCGAGCGTGACAGGCCGCTGCTCGTTACAATGGCAGAGTGAGAGAGAGCTCTGAGGGTGACAGGTCGCCTCTCGGAAAGCTAAGTCCTTTTTCTTTTGAGAATAATAGTGAGAACAAAAGTGGGAATGCTAAGTCACCTTTTGGGGAAAGGAAATCTCCAAATCGACGAAGGAGATCTTCAAGCACCGAAGGAAAGCTCAGGGGAAATCTTCGCAGAGCTCTCTCGGGTACCGGAAGCAAGGTCCCTTGAAATGAAGGCTCTGGGCTCCTTTTATAGCCTTGGGTAGGGTAGCCTGGTAATTTTGCCGTTGTTACTACCGTAACCACCTGATGGGTGAATCACATTTACCGATTCGGAGCACGCGGATCACCATTTTTCATAAATGATTGTCTCGCCCTTCGGGCAGTTCGGGCAGCTTCGTTGAAGGTGAAAAAGGCGACGAACGGTTCCTGCAATATGAGAAATTAGGAAATATTAACTGCGCGTGTGTTCAGAATGTGGGAACGTTCTGAGCGCGTTCAGAATGTGGAAACGTTCTGAGCGTGCGGGGAAACATTCTGAGCGCGCAACGAATGGAGAAGTGTTCTGAGCACGCAACGAACCTGGAAGCGTTCTGAGCGCATTTGGAACGTGGAAACGTTCTGAGCGCGCGGGGAAGCATTCTGAGCGCGCAACGAATGGGGAAGCGTTCTGAGCGCACAACGAACACGAGAGCATTCTGGGCGCGCAAGGAAGACGAGAGCGTTCTGGGCGCGCAACGAACACAAGAGCATTCTAGGCGCTCAACGAACACGAGAGCGTTCTGGGCGCGCAACGAACACGAGAGTGTTCTGAGTGAACGGTGGATGAGCAGTATTGGAGAGTAGTCGATATGCAAACGAGGACGCACCCTCCGAAGGTCGCGTCACCCGGAAAATAGGAAACCGCGCCCTCTAAGGGGGAAAGTGGGCTAAGACCGCACCCGCTGAGAGGGGGTGCGGTTTCGACCGCATCCCCCGTGAGGCCAGGAGGGCTTGGACGCACCCCACCAGGGGAGAGCGGCTTGGCTGCACCCCAACATGGGGGGTGCGGTTTGGCCGCACCCCCATGGAGGGGGTGCGGCTTGGTCGCACCCCCCCATCGTGGTGGTGCGGTTAATTGGTCGCACCCCCATGGGGGTGCGGTTTGGACGCACCCCCAATATGGGGGGGGGGGGGGGGGTGCGGGTTGGCCGCACCCCACCATGGGGGTGCGGGCTATCCGCACCCCAGTAGTGTGGTGCGGTTTTGACCGTGCCTGGTGCTGATAAAGGGCGAATCGTGCGCCGACGGATTCCTCCACTCCCATGATCGTGGGTTGGATTTTGACCCTACTAACTCCACCTCTCTTTAGCCGATCCTTCTCTGCACGCACCCCGGAAGTGCCTGTAAATCTACGGGTGCACATCAAGCATATTGTTGATTATGTCAATATGTATAAGTAGCGATTATGATTTAGTAGAATTATGTTTTATTTTTTGTAGTAAACTATTCTCAAGGACGTTAAACAAAATGCTTCTTGGGAGACAACCCTGCCTTTTTGTGCTAAACCTATTTTCGAGTTTTTTTTTCTTTTTATCTGTTTTTTTTATTTCAGGTGTTGATTGACTGCATAATTTTGGACACCTTGGATTGTGGGTATATGGATTATAACTTTGTTCCTCTTCCTAGTATACCTTATTTTTTATCTTTATCATTGAGGGTATTATTGAATTCACGTTTGGGGAGAGTTGTCTTACACATGTGTAACTGATTGCGATGCAATGTTTTAACATGTGTCAATCATTTGCGTGCTGAATTTTTTGTTTTCAAGGATAATCCATTTCAAAACATGCAATGGGCAACACTAAGTAAAGGGCACGGTGTATTTTCAGGTGTATGAAAGATCATGAATTACTTACTTTTCATTCTTCTAATTAATAAGAATTTCTCTCAAAACACTCGTTCGCGGGCAATTTTCCTAGGACAATAATTTTTTAGAAAAAGAAGGATGCAAAATTTGATCATTTACCTCCATTATTATCTTAATTTTAGTATCTTCTTCCATTATAGGGATATCATCATATATTATTATCTTAATTTTAGCTTCTTCTTCCTCGTCTCCTCCAATGCAAGGGTGCCTTCAATGAAATTTATGATAGTACATATATAGCACATGTATATTATAGAAGATTAAAATATCATGTATATATGGCATGACAGGCTGCCATAAAACACAAATATGATTGCATTCAAAGTGCAACAAATTAAACTAGTGCGGTTAATAAAAAAAATTACTTGTGATAGATCATTCATGTATGGGTGTTTAATTTATATATATAGTATGTTAAAAAAAATAGATGAATACATGACTGTTTATCTTATATTTAACAACCTCAAACTTTCTTATTTTAATACAAGTAAACGATACAAGGTGACGCATGAAGGACACACATGAAAGACGGTAGAAGCAAACGATACAAGGAGACTCACAAATGACAATATAAGTGAAATATGAAACCTCACAATAAGTAGAACATCTTAACAACCACAACGCCAACCAGCACCACCACCTCACTTGAAGTGAATTGCGAGTCTCAGGTTTCTAAGAAAACTCATAAAATTTCTGCAAAGGTGTTAAGACATTTTCCTTTAATTCCAAGACTAAAAAGACTTTATACGTGTTCAAAGACTGCTGATTCAATGAGATGGCATGCTGAAGAGCGTTCTAAAGATGGTAAGTTAAGACATCCTGCTGATGGACAAGCATGGAAAGACTTTGATGTGAATCACCCAGATTTTGCTTTTGATACTCGTAATGTAAGGCTTGGATTGGCTAGTGATGGATTTAATCCATTTGGCAATATGAGTCTATCACATAGCACATGGCCTGTGATCTTAACAGTATATAATTATCCCCCAAATTTATGCTTGAAGCCAGAAAATCTTATGATGTCCTTGCTTATCCCCGGACCACGATCACCTGGAAATGCTATTGATGTGTATATACAACCACTAATTGATGAGCTTAAGATATTATGGGATGTCGGGGTAGAAACATATGATGTTTCGAAAAATCAAACATTTCAAATGCGTGCTGCACTTTTATGGACAGTTAGTGATTTCCCTGCATATGCCATGTTATCTGGTTGGAGCACCAAGGGGAGGTTGGCATGTCCTGCTTGTAATTATGAAACATCTTCTACTTATTTGAAACATAGTCGGAAGATGTGCTACATGGGTCATCGAGTCTTTTTGGATTCAAATCATGAGTGGCGCTCCAATAAAATTTCTTTCAATGGAAAGACTGAATATAGGTCCGCACCTTCCTTGTTAGATTCAAAAAGAATTTTAGAAGATTTACAAGACTTTCCTGATATATTCAAGGAGAATGATAAAAAAAAGTTTTGCCCATGGAAAAAAAAGTCCATATTTTGGCAATTGCCATATTGGAAAGACAATGCTTTACGACATAACTTTGATGTCATGCACATTGAGAAAAACATATGTGATAATATAATTGGGACTCTCTTAGAGATTGATGGAAAAAGAAAGGATCATGCAAATGCTCGTTTGGACCTTCAAGAAATGGGGATAAGAAAGAAGCTCCATTTGAAGGCAACAAGTGATGGCAAGAAAACTCAGCTCCCTAAAGCTTGTTTCTCTCTAACAAAAAATGAGAAATCTATTTTTTGTCGTGTTTTAAAGGATGTAAAATTTCCTGATGGTATGGCCTCTAATATTTCACGATGTGTTCAAGTTGACGAAGGAAAAATATCAGGATACAAGAGTCATGATGCTCATATTATGCTACATTTCTTGCTACAAATAGCAATAAGAGGTATAACTCCTAATCAAGTTGCAATTCCATTGATTAGGTTTTGTTCCTTCTTTCGTTGTTTATGCCAAAAGGTTATTGAGATGAAAAGTTTAGATCATTTAGAAGTTGAGATTGCTGAAACACTTTGTCAGTTTGAAAGAATCTTTCCTCCTAGTTTCTTTGACATAATGGTCCATTTACCCATTCACCTTGCAAATGAGGTTAGATTAGGTGGACCAGCTCAATTTAGATGGATGTATTATATGGAAAGATATTTGGGTGAACTAAAATCATTTGTTCGAAATAACAGCCGCCCAGAAGGCTCTATCGCTGAAGCATATTTGGCTAAGGAATCTTTGACATTTTGTTCAAGATATTTATCCAGGGATGTAGATACACGAATGAATAGAATTTCACGAAATAATTGTGAATTTTCTAACAACGGCTATCCTATTGGGGGAAGGACTCTCTTTTCTCTCGATCATAAGTCACAAAACCAAGCTCATGGTTACATTTTATTCAATTCTGACGGAGTTGAAGATTACATCAGGTAATATAATTTATCTACAAAAATATGTTATATTTTCAATATAGTGCATGAGATTTGTCTTTTAATAAAAATAGTACTTGACAAATTTTTTTTATTTTGTAGAGAACATGAGATTTATCTTCAGAATTATAAAAAAAGAAGTACATGGAGCAAAGGTAGAAATCAAAGAGATGATTTCATTCAATGGTTTGAAACACGTGTCATGAATGAGGATGTATCTGATTATATAAAGGAGTTATCTAGGGGACCAAATAATATTGCAAAAATGTATTCTGCATATATTATCAATGGATATAGATTCCATACAAGACAACGTGATGCTAGGAGAAAAACTCAAAACAATGGTGTCACTTTGGAAGCGGTAACCCGGAGCTTCAAAAGTGTTAAGGATGGAAATCTTGATAAGATTTCTATGAGATATTATGGAGCAATAACCAATATAATAGAAATTGATTATTATGGGCATTTGAATTATGTATTGTTCAAATGCGTTTGGTTTGAGGCTGAAGAAGACAAATATGGGATGACATGTGTTTACTTACAAAAAAAATGTTACAAGAATGATCCGTTTGTTCTAGCGTCTCAAGTACAACAATGTTTTTATGTTCAAGATCCTTTAAATGAAAATAAACACTATGTATTGAAAGTACTTCCAAGGGACACATTTGATATAGGAGATAATACAAGTTCAAATATCCAAGAAACACCTGAAATTTCAATAAATATTGTTGTATCCGAGGATGATTCTGAAGTTGATTTGGCTAGAGAAGATGTACCAGATGATATTATTGAAATGCCTTTATCTGAAATTCATGTTCAATGCAAGGATGATGTGGCTTTTTTTGAAACCGAAAGTGACACTGACTCATTAGGTATTGCTCATTTATTTTTTGCTCTATGAAATGACTTGCTCAATTTATCACAAATTATGTATTACTTTTTTCTTTGTATTCACTGAAATTTATTTATTCTATTTATCACACAAGTGCATATTGAAGCTTAATATTATTTTAATGATTTGATTACAGAGCTTCAAGAATGAAGAAAGCAGCAACTGGTTTTGATTTACCTATTCAAGCAAGGTCAAGTATGGAGTTGGCACGAAAATTTCGTCAAATTAAGCAGGAGAAGGCTGATATTTTGCATAAAAGGCTTCGAGGTAATAGTGCAAATAAAATTCAGGTGGTTGATGACAAATTTGATCAAAATCAAGTTCAAGCTATGCCCCAAGAATGCAATAACATTAAGGGAAGTCAACCACATTTTGGTGGGAGAACTAAGCCACTTCAAGTTGATGAAGGTATTAATCAAGAAGGGATGATTACAGAATCAAACAAAAAAGCTAAGGGAAGTCCTAATAACAAAGTAACGAGGAACAAAAGATGTGCATCAACGTTGATTGATGACTTCGTTGAAGCTCAAGTGGATTCTCTTGAAGGAAGAAATCAGCTTCCTACTCAAGTGAATCAAAATCAACCACATTCTGGTGGGAGAACTAAGTCACTTCAAGTTGATAAAGATATTAATAAAGAAGGGATGGTTGCAGAATCAAACAAAAAAGCTGGTATTTTACTAATTCATTTATTTTCTTTTCATTTTTATATTTAATTATGCTAACATATGTACAATAGTATTAGAAATGATGATTAAAGTAGCTCGTGGGAAAACAATGTGCAAAGACATTCATGCAAGAACTATGGAGGAACGAGAAGAGGTAACCTTAAATGAAGATGCTCAGCCTATAGGGCCTACTGATCGTGCTGTATCAAACTTAAGTTTGTTCTTAGGCACACTAGCTAGGAATTCAACATTTTGTCCTTTAATTTATACAAGTTGGAAAGCTATGCCAGATGAAAACATAGAGCGTGTATGGAATTATACTAAGGTATGTGTATATGCGTTTAATATTCTTAATTTTATTTCTACGCGATTCTAAGATTAAAATATTTGTTCTTATTTTTGATTTTGTAGTCAAAGTTTATTTTGCCTGATGAAGCCATTAATTGGGTAAAGATTACTGTTAGAGATGCTTGGAGACGATATAAACACATGATTAAGAAGAATCATTTTTTGAAATATACTAATATGACTGATAGGCTAAAAAACCGTCCTGTAAAGATTCCAGAGCCTCAGTTTAAAAAGCTTTGCTACTTTTGGAGTTTGGAAACTATAAAAGTAAGATTAAAAGTTATTCTTTGTTAATTTTCCTGAATATATAAATTTTTATTTGCTCTCATATTTTTTTGTTTAATGTGTAGTCGATCAGCGAAAGGAATACTAAAAGTAGAGTTGCACAAAAGTGGAGGCATCGAATGGGTCCCAAAACTTTTGCTATAATTCGTGAAAGAATGGTATATAACTTCTTATTTGAATTTTCTTACTTCAAATTATATTTATTTATTATTATGCATATGTAGCGTTCAAATGAGAAGAGAGATCCCACTCAAGCTGAAGTTTTTATTGAAACTCGAAAAGGCAACAAGGGAAAAGAGCTGGACTTAGAAACTAGTAATGCAATTGTAAGTTAAATATTATTATCAAGATAAAATATAGGTTACTTCAAGGTAATTATATATTAATTTTATTTCAATTTTTTATCAGTCTCAACTTCAAGATAGTATGACAAGTAATGGTGAAACTAGTGCAGAAGCATTTCAAGCAGTATTTGGGAAAGAACATCCGGGATCAGTGCGTTGTTTTGGGAAAGGTGTTACACAAAAAAATTTGAAACGGAAGGAAGAGATTGCTGCTTTGAAGAAAGTACATAATGAGGAGGTGATTGTATTGAATGAAAAAATGCATAACGTAGAAAATACACTTAATCAATTAAAAAGTGTACTTAAGACTATGTTGAAACAAAGCAACCCAGCTGGAATTGATATAGAATTATTGGAAGATCTATTGGGTTCATCTCCCGGTGATGAAAATAGTGCTCAAAAGATAATTGGAGTACCACATGCATATTCTTCAACATCAAGTCATTTACCAAATTTTGGAGAGGTACATTATAGACTTTCATATATTGATCAATGTTCATGATCTATTCATATATTTCTTTATTTTGTGCAGAAATTTCCTTATGCTGGGGAGGCAAACGAGGAGTTGCAATATGCCGATGATGAATCATGAAGATTATTTGGTGTTCAAGTTCATTTTGATATTATTCCTTTTGTGGACTTAAGACTTTTCATGTTATGTTCATGATGCTTTTGTGTGTTTCTCATCTATGAATTTGTAAACTCTATATTACTTGTCTGGGCCATCCTTCAACTATTTGAATTTGTAAACTTATATTTTTCCTATATTGCTTTTATTCATATGTACGATGCACATTTGCAAGCTATAGGCTCTGTACATTTTAGGAATGTAGCACAAGGTGTGCCAACCCGTTTGAGTAGAGGAGACCTTCATGCTTTAAATCTCAGTGCTGAGTCGGACCTATCATTCAAAGCGCTTGTCCAGGAAGAGAACTTCAAGCTTGTGGGTACTCTATCAATGGAACAACAAGTTGTAATTTTGAGGTACATTTTATCCTTAAACGTCCATATGTTTTAATTATACACTATGATAGTAAAAGTAGAGTTGCACAAAAGTGGAGGCCTGCGATGAGCGCCTACCACAGGTATTCCTTTTTATTCTCCTTCTCCCACCAACAAATTTTCTGGTTTCCTTACTCATATTTCTTCATGTCTTCTATTCACTTCCAGGTACTCGGGATCTCGAAAAATAGCTCCACCGCTGAGATCAAGGCCTCATTTCAGAAGCTTGATAAGGCGATGCATCCAGATGTCTGTATCTCTTCCGATAAGGATGCCGCCTCCCTACAGTTCTTCCGATAAGGATGGCTGAACGCAAAGCTGGAGGAATAACAAACATTAATTATTTCAGTTGTCCATTATGGTAAGACCCACATAGTAGACCACCTCATAAAAAATATTTCCCATCAATGATTTTTTTTTCATGAGTACTTTATAAAAGAGAAGTTCACCCACCCCACAGTAAACTTCCCCTTAATTCAGAATTTTGGATGGCCGTGATTTGTACGGTAATGTAATGCATTACACATTCAGTAATTTTTTTAAACAGTATAGGGATATAATAGTGACAGTTCTTCATAAGAATTGATTCTCCAAGGACTAAGTTCCTAGTCATTTCTTTATAGTTGTTTCCTAATTTTAGAATGTTCGGTATTGCTTCACTTTTATAGTGCTGTTTGAGCGCTTCCAATTACGAAGTTCTTTTTCCTCAGTCAATTATACTGGAACTGCTTCCTATCTTCAGGTATGGGAGTTGATTTTAGCTCGTTAGATCAAAGCAAGCGCATAAGAACTGGAGGAGAGTATGCACCCTCTGGTTTTACAAATTCACCCTTTCACCCACAGCCAACTCCTCTTTGGCCAGCATCAGGGTATACTATAACTGTTATCATTTTGCCTTTTAAATAGTTCTGACTACTTTTTACAAAGTAATTAATGCTTTTGCATTTAAAATTTGTAGGTATATGGCCCCTCCTGTTCTGTATTCCCCATATGGTGGATATCCCGTTCCTCAGGTGGCTTTGCCCTCCCCTGCTCCTGTACTAGCCCCTAGTGGG
This sequence comes from Dactylorhiza incarnata, assembly GCA_033032865.1. NCBI lineage: Eukaryota > Viridiplantae > Streptophyta > Magnoliopsida > Asparagales > Orchidaceae > Dactylorhiza > Dactylorhiza incarnata. The sequence continues at coordinate 189,331 of JAWHQI010000134.1, forward strand.
TATGCTTCTGTTCAGGTCATACCCATAACCCACTTTTTTTAGATGCATTTACTGTGTGCGTGTGTATCTTTAAATATATCTTTTTTTGGTTTGTTGGGAGGGGGGCGGGGTCCACAATCTTTACTTATTTATATGTGATTTTAACTATAAGTTAGGTGTTTAGCAGATATATTTCATTACTGATCAAAATCGTATTAAACATAATTACCTAAAAGTTGGGTGCATGATTGATTGTGAATGCCTGATGCTTCAGTTCATGCAGTTCATGCATTGTCCTTTCATTTCATGCACATTTATACATAAGCTACAACATCGACCACTCTGAAGATCGACCGTGGGGAACCTCCACGCAAACATTGCTGGACTGGATAGAGGCCAGGATAGATCTTTAAACTGGTAAGTCTCTATTTTTAATTGGTGTTCTGCTTAGGACAGAAATTCCAGTTCTTATCTGTTTTAATCACCAGATCTGAATTGCTTCCAGGTTCTTTAATTGTTGTTTTGCTGAGAATGATAGGTAGCAGTAATAAATCAAGTTTTAAATTTGTTAAATACTTATTTTAATGTATATGTATATAGTCCCCATTTCATATGGAATTAGCATGAATGTTGTCTAGGTTAAAAGATTGCATTCATGAACTTCAGTTCCTGTAACTTTGTTCTAAATCATCGTTCTAAATTGGTTTGTAGGGAGATGGAATATGCTCGTGTGTGCGTTAAGCTCGATTTGGCGAAGCCACTCATAACAGGTGTATGAGTTTGAATCCAGTATCATCCTATCTCATTATTTTTTTGTTTGTTTACAACTTAGTTTTAAATTAGTCCCTTGAATTTTACTTATTCATCAATTGTTGAACGTTTTGTTTTGGTATCTTTTCTTGAGTGAAACAGTTAATCATGCCAAGTAAAACCCATTTTGATTCTTTGAACCAGGTTAATGTCAGCAGAGGTTCCTGCAGGAGTGTGCCTGCTACAGTCCAGATCTCTGCTCCCCGGACCCAGCTCCTACCCTGAAGAGATCGTCTTATATGAATTTTCTATTATTTTTTCTACATGATAAATATTGACAGTGATGCTTTAGGATTGTAATAAATATTTTTTAAGTAATATATTGTTATGGCTTTGTGCATATAAGTTCCAAATAACTTAGCAGTGTTGAATAATGAAGGAATTTGATAATTTGATTCTTTTCAATCTGTGATGAAGGCGGTTTTGTAGAGATTTTAACAATTGGATTTTTGATAGGGATTGATTACAAACTTTTATGTTCGTGTGCATTAAGCTTCGTATGTGGGTGTTCACGAATGACGATTTAACCACCGCGTTCACGATCGCCGTGCCGAACGGAGTCTTATATATATCAAGACCACGTGATGCTTATGTTGAATAAAAATAATATTTTTTTTTTAAAATTAAAAGTTTTAGCAACAGTTTTTAAATGTAACACTTACAAAACAATATATTGCAAATGTTGTCATAAGTATGCAAAAAAACTGTTGCCTAAGGTTTAGCAACAGTTTGTAAATGTAACCCCTATGTCAACATTTTATAAATGTTGCAATAGGTGTACAAAAAAAACTGTTGCCTATAAATAAAGTATATGCAACAGTTTTTTTACTAGTGTTGCCAAAAAGTACAAAAACTGTTGCCTTAGACTTTAGGTAACACTGGTATAGACAACACCATTTGGCAACATTTTTTTATGTTTTGGCAACAGTTTATTATCTTTGGCAACAGTTTTTTAAGTGTTGCCAAACACCAAAAATGTTGTAGTGGCACCACCACCTCCTCCCGAACCACCACCTCCTCCCGAACCACCACCACCTCCTCCCGAACCACCACCATCTCCTCCCGAACAACCATTCCCTGCACCTCCGCCACCACCGCCTCCCGAACCACCGTTCTGCAAACAAAATAAAATAATTTTAGGAATTAGCACAACACAATTAATAAATGTTTATATTGTGAGGTAGAGAGGACTCACCATTTTGCCTCTCTGTGGGGAAGGTAAGCAGGAATTAAGTGCAAGCAGGAACTAATTGGATACCCATTGAATGGAAAAGCTCAGTATTTATTTATAAGAGAAATTCGGTCCTCTGTGTGTAAATAACGCAAACATCAGGGCCCGTTGAGTAAATAGCTAGTCTTTATTTAATATTAGTAAATAGCTAGTCTTTATTTAATATTAGTAAATAGCTAGTCTTTATTTAATATTTTTTGTGTTGACGTCGGGAGTTTCTCCATGGAGTATTTATTGCTGATTTGCTTCCAACCTAATATTTAATTTAATTTTAATGATACACAGCTTGAAGTCTTGAACTAATAATAATATTCTCGTCATCAGATCTGATCATTTTACCGCAGTTTAAAAGTAATTGTTTTACAGCGGTTAAGAAATCTTAATTTATACAATTGCCATTTATGGGCTTTATTCATTAAAAACTTATTATAAAGGGATAAATGGATGCAATCATTTAATTATGCATTGTTAATAATAAACTACATAATTAAAACATCTAAACTTAATATAATATGAGTGACAATACACGGGGGAGTACCATGTCCATAACAGTGCCACGGCCCACGGCGGATCCGCGCTCGCAGCCCACTCGCAACATACGACATCATTCCAAGTACGACATCAATTGTCTGGCTTCACCCGCATCCAAGCGGACTTCGCCGTACGTTGACATTATTCTCCCTATCTTTGTCAAACCTATTGCTCCGCTCTTCCTTCTGGATGCTCAGCTCATACGATATATGTCACATGTGCATCAAGAAGGATAAATAAACTAATAGAGATTAATCCCTTCAATAAAAATTTCTGATATTTCTATGATAACTCAATATATGCATGTTACAGTCTCTGAAACTAATGGAAAATTTTGGAAGGACTCAATACAATTTTTAAGGAATTAAATAGTGCATCAAGAAGGATAAATAAACTAATAGAGTATAATCCCTTCAATAAAAATTTCTGATATTTTTATGATAGCTCAATATACGCATGTTACTGTCTCTTAAATTAATGGAGAATTTTTGAGGGATTCCTAATATTTTTATGAAATTAGAAAGTGCATCAAGAGGGATAATTAAATTAATAGAGGATAATCCCTCCAATGAAAATTGCTGACATTTTTATGATAGCTCAATATAGGCTTGTTGCATCCTCTGAAATTAATTGAGAAGTTTTGAGAGATTTCTTATATTTTTAGTAAATTAGCAAGGACTCTTGATGATGATAAATACCACCTGTAAAAGTTTGAGAAATTTTGGATCACTTTAAGTATTTTTAAATATTAAAGTATAGATTTGTTTGGGATGTATAATTTATTGGAGGGTAAATTAGCGCTCAAAATAGCTCAACAAATTATGGGAGAAAGGTTAGGGCATCCATAACTTCTATTTTTTATTTCACGATTTTTCTAATTATTTGGTAATTAATAAATTAAAATGAGCTAAAAATGGGAGGAAATAATATCGGGTAATAATTATGAATTCGGAATGCCCCGATAAAATCATTTGAGTATTATGACCTCTTAATTAAACCTCCTGTGAAGATTTGGAGTCTTAACGATTAAATCAGGTATTTATAATGAATAGTAAATGAGAGGCTCAGTGATATAACATGCTCCAATAGATCATCGAAATATGAAGAAGACTTGTAATCTGATAACAACCCTAAAAGGTGTAACTGAAATAACTATCGGGTTCGAATAACTTAAAAACCGGCAAACCCTAATTCGATTAATAACCGACAAAATTTGCTACAAATTATAAAGTTTGCATCCCCGAAAGAGAGATGCCTCTTATGAACAGAAATGCCTTCTCGGAACGTAGATGTCTCTTGTGAACAAAGACGCCTCTTATAAATAGAGATGCCTCCTCGGAACGAAGAGGAGAACTAAAGATGCCTCCTTAGAACGGGGATGAAACTGTACGTAGTTACAGGAATTTGAATTGTTTCTTATTTTGTTCTTCTTATTTCAGTATTTCCAATTACTGCACTTCATTTCAGTATTTTGTTTACTGCTCTTCAGTCCAGTATTTTAATTACAGCACTCTATTTCAGTATTTCATGTACTGCATTATATTCTAGCATTTTATTTGCAGTACTTATTTCAACATTTTACTTACCGCATTTATTTGTAGCAATTTATTACTAATGCGCATTTTGTTGAACCCGGAAACCATGGTTCAACCTCGAAGCCCGGAAACCACGGTCCGAGAGGAGTTCAGACTAGTGTAGCTTGTTCTTACTTCGCCTGAGTTTTGTCACTTGACCGGTCACTCGGAACAAAGAAACTCACTCACACAATGTGAAAAACTATGAACAGACCCTCGAGCTACAGCGAGGAGGATCCGCCACTAACCAGAAGATCTTGAAGAACTTCCCCTCCCAAGCCAATTACTGAGCTAGGCACCTTGGAGAGTGCTAGAGAGAACGCCTCAAGCCACCCGGAAACCATGGTGAGTAGTCGGACAGAGTCCTCTAAGCTACCAAAGCAAGCCTAAGGAGAGAAAGACCAAAAAAAGATCCTCTCCAAAGGTGCCATTGGGGGTCTATTTATAGTTTTCTAAAAACGGTCTGCGGATAGCCGGATCCCGCCTTTTAGTTCCGCTAAACGCAACCCGAAATGGTCTTCCAACAGCGGAATCCCGCTGTTTGAGATGGCTAATTGCAAGCCAACATAGAATTCACAAAAAGAACAGACCAACCACTCAACAAGCGAGCCCAGGCTATTCCAAGCCAGCTCGTTGGACTGGCGAGCACCCGGTCAAGCTGGGGCTCGCCACTCACATTAAGCTGGCGGCGAGCACCGCCTAGAGGCGAGTGCGAGTTGACGCTCGCCGCTCGCCTGACCAACTCGCCTGGACCCAATTCTGCTCTAGATCACCTAATGGCTCGGTTTACCCATCGACAAACACGGGGTTGTACATAATCCCCGCTCTTTGTGGGTTTGTCTCAAGCTCGTAAAGATGGTTCAATCCCGAAAGTTTGGAGAGTGCCTTGGGAGTGGGGAGAATCTCTTGGTGGGTCCCACCAGAGGCTATATATACCTGGAGGACACCCCCCTCCCCACCCCTAAACCTACTTCTCCTTCTCGCCAATAAACTGACCCAAAATGCCAATATCTCAAGAGCTCCTAGCACGCCTTGCCGCCATGGAGAAGAAGAAAGGCGAGGTGACTTCTGCCGGCCTAATGGGGATCATTACCGAGCATTCCTCGCGGGCCGCACCAAAGCAATCGTGAAGGCCTCCTGCCAAGAAGACGAGGCGAGAGCCCCTGGAGGGGCAGGTAACTGTGCTTGATACTCCCCAACAACTTGGATTTAGCTTGGGCCTCGGGCTCTCAGAACAGGTGCGAAATTTACTTCCCTTGATTCTTCTTGTACTCGCTTGCGACTACCCACATGACTCCTTCAACCCTAACTTTCTAATCCCGCAGGGTAATGTTGTTGTAGATGTTAATGCAGATAACTCGCTGATCGGCGAGTAGGAGGAGGCGAGTTGGCGAGTCGCTCTTGGTAATGATCTCATTCCTGGTAAGCTATGTCGCCTTTTATCGTCATTGACTCGCGCCTCACTTCCTTCTTTCTCACAGTACCCGGGTATGTCGACCTCTCGGCGAACTCTCTATAACTGAAGTCGCCCACGAGAACCTTGGCCCAAGAATTCGCCAAGACCACTCTCTCCTCTGAGAATGTTACTATCGAGGACTCTGCGCCTCCTGATGTGCGAGACCACGGTAAGACCCCCCTGCGAGCTGGCTCAGGGAAATCCTTGAAACTTCCCATCTCCTGCCCTTTCGGTGGGAATCCTAGCCTCCCCCCCCGCCCCCTCGGTGCGGTGACTCCGCTTCGCACCGCGAGGGTAACTCCATCAGCGATTGGCTCGGTAGGCCCCCTTACTCGCCCTTTATCTTTCTTCCCTACTTGCTGTTGGGGCATGCGTTCCGCACTCGTCCGGTTTGAGAATAACAAATCCCGAATGTATTTGATCCTATTTTTGATTAATGGTGTGCAGATAACAGGTGCAAGAATAACAGGTTTTCAATTGGAGCAAAATAATGTTTTGCAGAAAATGGAGCTATCGGATTTCCGACAGCAGTATCGGATTTCCGACAGCGCATGATTTCTTCCGTTTCTCCGATCACTGCTCAACGGCTTAGAGCTATCGGATTTCCGATATCGCTAACGGATTTTCGACAGTGCACGATCTTCCAGTAACGCCACGATGTGCAGCAGTTACCCAAGCTAACGGATATCCGATAGTGCTATCGGATATCCGACAGCCCACGTCTCAACCACGACCTCCACTTCACGCAGAAACTTCGAATTAGTGGGACACGTGGCAACCTCTAGAGATATCGGATATTGGCGATACCTAGCTAACGGACGGCGATAGCTCCATTTTATTAATAGAGCTCAAAATTTCGTGGAATTCATTTTTTCAGACTCCCAGGGCATTCCTCCAGAGTGTTATCGTCCAGAGAGCTCCAGAGAACAAAAATCCCCATCCTTGAAGAAGAAAAGAGAGATCGAAGCTGAAGATTGTACACGCGTTCCAAGGAGATTTTCTCAAGGAGTCTTCGCTGCTTTGGTCCAGAAATCTTAAAGGGGGTTTTCATTTTGTATTTCATTTTCATTCACATTTTACTTTGTAATCGTTGAAGAAATCGTCGTCTTGCGTGCGGCGTCTAAGTCCTTGCGTGGCTTAGGGGAAAATCGCTTCCTTGTGCGGAGCGTCCAAGTCCTTGCGTGGCTTGGTAGGAAATCGTGGCCGTGTGTGCTGCGTCTAGATCTTGGGAAGATATAGAGGATAGGCTTGGGCTTGGTCTTGGGAGAGACAAGTGATAGCCTTCTGATCCTTGGGAGAAGGATTGGTAAACTCAAATTATTGAATTTTTATTATCATATTTGAGCCTTGATCTTAAGCATTGTTAAGATCATTTTTATTGTATGTAAATTTCATGATTAATATAATTATGTCTTTTTCTTTAATTACATATTTGGTTGCTTAATCTTTAACTTATAAATTTGGATTTGAATTAATTCAAAAATCACATTGATTAGAAATTGTTTATAAGTAATTTTTAGAAAAGTAAAACTTGTTTAAAAATTCTTAAGTAAAAAATTATATTTTAAACACACCCTTATTCACCCCCCTCTAAGGGCGCCACACGATCCAACAAGTGGTATCAGTGCTAGGTTAATTCCTTATATGGTTTAACCACCTGGAATTATGGCGCACCATGATCATGCTTTTTCCGAGGGGCAAGGAATAACTAGACCACCATTATTTACGGGTTCCGATTATAATTATTGGAAAACTAGGATGAGGTGTTTTTTAATATCATTAGATATTGAAGTATGGAATATGGTTGAAACGAATTATACTCATCCTACTTTTACAATTGGTGATATTGTCATGGGGAAACCCAAAGATAAATGGGATGACCAGGACAAATTAAAATGCAAAAATAATGCGAAAGCAATGAACGCATTATTTTGTGCTCTTGATAAAACTGAATTTAATAGAACCTGCCGCATGTCAAACTGCATATGAAATTTGGAATTTATTGAAAATTACTCATGAAGGTACCTCGCAGGTGAAGGACTCATAGCTTTTCCAATTGGAGTCAGAATTCAAAAAGTTCAGGATGGAGGTAGATGAGGATGTGGATACCATGTACACAAGATTCACTAAGATAGTAAATGACTCAAAAGTTTTGGGAATTTTTTTTCAAATGGTGATTTGGTAAGAAAACTTCTTAGATCTCTCCCTCCTAAATTCAATCCCAAAGTGACGGCTATTTCTGAATCTCACGATCTTAAAGCTCTTAATATTGAAAGCCTGATTGGGAACTTGAAAACTCATGAAGTTGAATTGAAAATTCAACAACAAGAGTATATGGAGCCAAAGAAGAAGGGATTGGAACTAAGATCTAAGAAGGAGGAAAGTAGTGATTCTGAGAAGGAAGAAGAAGATGAGGAAAGTTTATTTATTAGAAAGTTTAGAAAATTTATGAAAATCCAGAGAGGAGAAATTCATTTAAGAAGTATTTTAAGAAGGAGACGTTTAGGAAGAAAAAAGGGAAGGAAGACGATGAGGAGGAATAGAGACCGCCACCGGAGTGCTATCACTGCAAGAAGTTAGGACACATCCGAAGCAAGTGTCCAAAGTACTTGAAAGAACTTAAAGAAAAGAAGCACAAAGGGAAGAAGAAGGTGCTGAAGGAGGAAACATGGGATGATACTACTTCTGAGGATGAAAGCAGTTCAAGCTCAAGTAAAGAAGAGGAGACCAACATATGCTTAATGGGAAAGAGCGTCATATCTGATGACGAATGCAGTGTCCAAAGCGACACTGAGGTAACTCCTCCAACCTATGACGAATTATATTCTGAATTTTTAAAGACTTGCAAATTTTTTGAGAAAAGTTTAAAAGATAATGATCTTCTTAAATCTGAAAATAAAATTTTACTTAAAGAAAACAAAAAATTGTTAAATGAAATTAAGACTATTGGAAAAGGAGAAATTTCTTGCCAAGAATGTGATCACTTTTTTGGGAAGAATTAAAGAACTTGAAGAGTCTCTTTCCAAATCTCATTCTACAATAAAAATTCTTACTAAAAAGAATGAGATTTTAGAGAGAGATCTGAAATCTTCAATTTCCAAAGTCCATGAGGGAAAGAAATCTTTTGAACGTAGATGTGTAAATCTAGTATCCGAGAATACAGAAATGAGAAACCAGATTCATGACTTAACGCTAGCCATGAAAATTTTTGGAATGGGCCGAGGATCACTGGATATGATCTTGGGATACCAATGCCATGGATCTGGAAGGTTTGGGCTCAGATACACGTCAGGAAGCTATCGCCCGGCGACAACCACTGTCGCCGACGACAGCGAAAAGTACAGAAAATCTACTTTTAAAATTTCTGAAGTTAATAAATTGTCTAATACTGCATCCTCATCCAGTAAAAGTCCAGAAAAGTTATACTCTTCTCAATACATTACATGTGCCAAATGCAATAGATTTGGTCACACTACAGACTCTTGCTGGAGGAAAGGAAAAAGTAAAATTAAGCAAATCTGGGTGCCTAAGGCTTCTACCTATACTATGGGTGGAACCACTTGGGTAACCAGATCTTTACTCACCCCTTCTTTCTAGGTGTGTTGGCAGGCTAAGGAAAAAGAAGACGTGTGGTACTTGGACTCGGGTTGTTCAAAGCACATGACGGGCAATAAAGAGAAGTTTCTTAGTCTGGAGATGAAAAAAGGAGGAGTTGTTACATTCAGAGATAATGGAAAAGGAAAAATCATCAGCATCGGAGTTGTGGGTAACAAAATTTTTTCAATTTCAAATGTTTTATTTGTAGAAGAATTAAAGCAGAATTTGATTTCTATTAGTCAATTATGTGATAAGGGTTTAAATGTTTTATTTGAATCTTCTACAAATTTGTGCAAAATTATTAATTCTAAAACAAAAGAAATTGTTTTTACCGCACCTAGATGTCATAATGTATATATGATTAAATTTCTTGATTTTTCAAATTCTACTTTAAAATATTTTTTATCAAAAAATGATGAATTAGAATTATGGCATAGGCGATTTGGACATACTAGTGCCAAGTTAATTACAAAACTTTCAAAAGATAAATTAATTAAAGGTTTACCATTGTTAAATGGAAATTTATCTTCTTCATTATGTGTGCCTTGCCAAAAAGGAAAATTTTCAAAATCATCTTTCAAAAGTAAAAATATTATTTCTACCACTAGGCCACTTCAATTAATACATATGGATTTATTTGGGCCAATTGGAATTTCTAGCTGAGGAGGTAGAAAATATACATTTGTATTGATTGATGATTATTCTCTTTTTTGTTGGACTTTATTTCTAACCTCCAAATTCGATGCATTTTCAGAATTTTCAAAATTATGTTTGCGCATTCAAAATGAATTTGAGTTAAAAATTAAACGCTTACGATCGGATCATGGAGGAGAATTTGAAAATGAAAAGTTTATTTCTTTTTGTACGGAGTTAGGAATTAAACACGAATTTTCCGCTCCACGCACACCACAGCAAAATGGTGTAGTGGAGAGGAAAAATAGAACTCTTCAAGAGTTAGCCCGTACGATGCTATCTGAGTTTAAATTACCAAAATCTTTTTGGGCTGAAGCGGTTAGTACGGCATGTTATGTAATTAATAGAGTAATGCTTCGCCCTATTTTAAAATTAACTCCTTATGAATTAATTTTTTAGTAAAAAACCAAATGTTTCTTATTTCAAAGTTTTTGGTTGTAAATGTTTTATTTTGAATTCTAAAGATTCCTTAGAAAAATTTGATGAAAAATGTGATGAAGGTATTTTTATTGGCTATTCTTCAAGTAGTAAAGCTTATAGGATTTTTAATAAAAGAACAAAAATAGTTGAAGAATCTATTCATGTTAAGTTTGATGAGTTTGTTTCATGTGAAGAAAAGAAAATCACAGGAAAAGAAGATGAACCCCTTCCTTCGGTGGAGAATGATGATGAAGAACTTGGAGAAAAAGAAGAAGAAAAAGAAGAAGAGAGAGAAGGAGAAAGAGAAGAAGACAGAGAAGAAGAAGAAAGAGAAGAATATGTGCCTCCAAGTGAATTGAGATTTTCAAAGGATCATCCAAAGGAGTTTATCATTAGAGATCCGCAAAAAGGGGTTAGTACTCGTTCATCGTTACATGTTTTATTTTCAAACCTTTGCTTTGTCTCTGAAATAGAACCAAAAGATGTTTCCACCGCTTTAAATGATGAATTTTGGTTTTTAGCTATGAATGAAGAACTTAATCAATTTGAACGTAATAAGGTTTGGAATCTTGTAGAACGACCCAAAAATCATCCTGTAGTTGGAGTTAAGTGGATTTTTAAAAATAAACTGGATAGTGAATCTAGAATTGTTAGAAATAAAGCCAGATTAGTTGCCAAAGGTTATGCACAAATTGAAGGGGTAGATTTTGATGAAACTTTTGCACCCGTAGCAAGATTAGAAGCGGTTAGGATATTTCTTTCATTTGCTTGTTTTAAAAGATTTAAATTATATCAAATGGATGTCAAAACCGCATTTTTAAACGGGTATATAAAAAGAGGTTTATGTAGAACAACCCCCTGGCTTTATAAATGAGAAATATCCAAATTATGTTTATAAATTAGATAAAACGCTTTATGGATTAAAACAAGTGCCTCGTGCTTGGTATGATCGATTAACTCAATACTTGTTAAAGCACGATTATAAAATAGGAAGTGTCGATTCTACACTCTTCATTAAGCAAATTGATCATGATTTAGTTATTTTGCAAATTTATGTTGATGATATTATTTTTTGGAGCCACTAATGAAGAGTTGTGTAATGAAATAGTTCAAATTATGAAAAATGAATTTGAAATGAGCATGGTAGGAGAACTTTCATATTTTCTAGGTTTTCAAATTACACAAAAACATGATGGTATTTTTATATGTCAATCCAAATATATTCATGATATGTTAAAAAGATTTGGATTTGAAAATCTTAAGCATGCAAATACTCCTATGAGTATTTCACTAAAATTAGGAAAAGATGAAAGTGGAGTTTCAATTGACCAAACCTTTTATAGAAGTATGATAGGATCTTTATTGTATTTAACCGCATCTAGACCTGACATTATGTTTGTCGTTTATTTATGTGCTAGATTTCAGGCTAATCCTAAAGAGTCACATTTAAAAGCGGTGAAACGCATCTTTAGATATTCTATAGGAACATCTAAATTAGGATTATGGTATCCTCATAATGATTCCTTTATTTTACATGGTTTTTCGGATTCAGATTATGCGGGATGTTCTTTAGATAGGAAAAGCACTAGTGGCACTTGTCAATTTATCGGCCCTTCACTTATTTCATGGTCGAGTAGTAAACAGAATTCTGTTGCCCTCTCTACTACCGAGGCCGAATATATTGCACTAGGTAGTTGTTGTGCCCAAGCTCTTTGGATGTCACAAACATTAGAAGACTTTGGCATGCAACAAAATAGTGTAGAATTAAAGTGTGATAATAAAAGTGCTATAGACCTAACTAATAATCCCGTATTACACTCTAGATCTAAGCATATAGATGTACGACATCATTTTATAAGGGATCATATTAAGAAGGGTAATATAAAAATCAACTTTATAGGCACGGATAATCAACTAGCGGATATATTCACTAAACCATTACCGGATTCCCATTTTTCTATGCTTAGGCTAGAATTGGGAATCCTAGACATTTCACAATGATTATATCACTATTTATAACCTATAAAAATTAAAAACATCACCATAGCCTTACATTTTTAAAAAGAAAAACTAAATCTTAACATAAACATTCACCAAATAAATCATGTCCAAATATTATAAACTATTACAAAACTTTAATAAAAGGTACTTAAAATGTCTCACAAAAGAAGTTCACAAAATAAAGAAGAAATCTGGGCTGAGAGGCTGTCGGATGGCGACAGTGAGGTGTCAGATGGCGTTAGCTAACAACAGTCGTTTTTAATCCGAATCCTCCTCATTTCGACTACCTGCTCCACTACTTTCTGGAAGATCATAATTTGATCTCCTTACCACTGTCTTCATACGTCGACCATGAGTAACAGATTGGCGTCGCGACTCCTCCTCCGTGGGCACTTCCCATGCTGTGGCTTCTGCAGGCGTAGGTTTTAGTTTCAGTCCCTTAACAAGGAACTTCATAAATTTCTGCATCCTTGTCCTATCTTTCTTCACCTCCACCTTGTGTTCCTCAAACGACCTTCTATGCTCTTGAAAATCTTCAATGTGTCTATCTAATTTTGTTTGGAAGGTGTCGATTGCCTCCCGCATAGGCCCTCCACGTGCCATAGGAGGCTCTCTCATATCCGTAGTAGGCGGCTTCCGTTGATTTTTCTTACCTTTTATACCCGCCGTCTGATATATGTCCGGGACACAATCTCCAACATAAAAGCTTTGATCTATCCATGTGTATTTCTTGAATAGAATACGCTGGATGATCGCACCCAAAGGGAGGGTGTGTGCCTTTTTCCACTCCGGATTTTTGAGGCGGAGTGTATAGCGGATCGTGGACAAAAGAAGATCGGCCACATCAAATAATTCGTTCTCCACTATAAAATAAGTCACAAGACTAAGTTGAGCCGTAATACTATGAGTATCACCGGACTTCAACATAATCGCGTGCCTTAGTATATCTTGAACAAGACGAGCATCGTCTGTTAATGTCGTCATAGTGGTTATAAGGTTCTTTGTGGAATTTCCATGCAAAGACATGTTCATTAAAGTCCAATCTCTCTCAAGTCTATAATTTTCCACTATGTCCAAAACGTTCGCACTTTCCATTATTCCAAATTCAGTTCTTAAATCAATGGGAGTAATCTCCACGTATTGCCCTTGAATTTTGGATCTAACTCCTCCATTCAAGTCAGTATATGAAGGGTCCTCAAGATGATTATTAAATTCTCGCACTAAATAGGAGGAGAAGATGTCTTGGATAATGATCGAAAGTATACCTGCCTCAGCAATCATATAATAGACACGTTCATGTCGGGGGAGATCGAATTCCACAACCTTTGAAAATCCGATTTGGGCTTTCTCAATGCCCGGATAACTTTGATAAGACGAGTGAGCGTCTCCTGACTCACTCCTTCGCGATCTCCAACTGGAAGACATATCTGCATGAGACATAAATTTTTTTAAAAAAACAGCAAAATGGACCTGTCGGATATCCGATACCCCTCTGTCGGATATCCGATAGCTAAAAAATTATGTTTCCGAAATTTTTTTTAACACAAATTCTTACTATAAAAAATCCACACATTTTTCACACTAAAAAATATCCTTCATCATTTATATAATTTTTGAACAATCAAAACTTAGGTAAAAAAAAAAACACTATTCATCATCTTCTTCCTCTAACACTTCAAAGTTTTTTGGTCATCATCTTCTTCCTATGAAACTTCTTCCTATAAACTTCTAGATCTACAAAAAAAAAAGGGAGAAAGAAGGAAAATCATGTTTCAACAAACAAAAAGTTCTAATCTTTCTTCAAAAACACTAGATCTAAACATTCTTTTAAACACCAAGATCCAAAATGTCTAGATCTACTAAAACTTCTACATTTTATCTTCACAAAACTCGATGAAAACCAAGAGGAATATCAAAATCACAAAACTATTTGAGAAATTTTAAACAAAACTTGCAAAATCAACATATCTCACCTTAGATCTGATGTTTTCCGGCGGCCTGGAGCTCTAGATCTCAAAAATTTTCCTAAAACTGAAGTGAGGTGTCGGTCAAAAGACGAAACGCATGTTTTTATCTTTTCCGAGCTGTCGGATGGCGACAGCTAGCTATCGGAAATCCGACAGCTCCAAAAAATGAACATCACTTCTTCTCTAGCTTTTTTCATTCCCTGTTTCTATACATGTTCATATGAGAATTTTTTAATCTTACATAAATGATTCTTCATGTGTTATTTTTCGTAAAAATAGCTTAACACATAATTATGATGTTCAATCTTACGTTATCACTATACTGACACTTTCCTATAGCAATTAAGAATTGTTTTCGCATGCCTCTAAGTATAAGAAATCTTTTATCTATGACAATGAGCAATCACAAACACTTACTTTGGAAATACATGTTAATAAAATTTATTTTATACATACATCATGATTGCTCGAACATAACAAAATACATTTCATAAATTCCACCTTCACTTTTGCTACTTTGCACTTATTCAAATTTTACCATTTTTGCATGCAAGTGAATTCGGAGATCCTTTATGTATATAAATATTCAAAAAAAAACATAAAAGGCAAATTCAAATGCAAAAGAAATGATTTTGAAAGAAATAAATAAATAAATTGAAAAGGATCCTCCACCAAGCACTACTTAGCCTCCTGATAAGTCTTAATGAGCATTGTGAGGTTAAGCACCTTGGAAAGAATTGTAAAGTGTTTTGTTATGCAAAAACAAAATGGTCCTTTTTATGTATACTTGCAAAGTTTCTATAAGTTCAAAAGTTTGGCTCTATGTATATTTATGTTATGTTTAACAATTCCATGATCATGTATACTTTAAATATATTGATATGTATTCTTTCTCAAAGTATCACTACTACACTTCATTGTTATTTATAAAATTTCTTCTTATGAGCATTGGACCGAAACGATTCAATATTCTATCTTCTCATGTGTCTTTCTCTGATAATTGAAATTGAATCTCATAATGGTTAAGTCTATTTACTTCTATACATTATAACACATTACTCGAATGCTTGACCTCATCAATCTCATATCACTTACAAAGCTTCCGCTAGTGTACTCCACCTTTCCCTATATTCTTTCTTATTTTCTATCTGATCTCTATCATCCTCTTTCCTCGTCTCTATTAATTACTTTTGATAATATCAAAGGGGGAGAAGATAATAAGAAATCACTTAAATCACTTAAAATCACATAAAATACTTAATTAATTAAGTGAGCATACATGTAGGGGGAGTTTATATGTCAGGGGAGAATATTTTTAGAAGGAGCTAATATTAAGGGGGAGATCATATTAAGGGGGAGATCATAAGTTCACACTTGTACACACATCATGTACTTTTCACTATCTCTATAGGATTTATTCGATTTCTTTTTATAAGGATTTGTTATTATCAAAAGGGGGAGATTGTTGGAGCATGCGTTCCGCACTCGTCTGGTTTGAGAATAACAAATCCCGAATGTATTTGATCCTATTTTTGATTAATGGTGTGCAGATAACAAATGCAAGAATAACAGGTTTTCAATTGGAGCAAAATAACGTTTTTCCAGAAAATGAAGCTATCAGATTTCCGACAGTAGTATCGGATTTCCGACAGCGCACGATTTCTTCCGTTTCTCCGATCTCTGCTCGACGGTTTAGAGCTATCGGATTTCCGATATCGCTAACGGATTTTCGACAGTGCACGATCTTCCAGTAACGCCACGACGTGTAGCAGTTACCCAAGCTAACGGATATCCGATAGTGCTATCGGATATCCGACAGCCCACGTCTCAACCACGACCTCCACTTCACGCAGAAACTTCGAATTAGTGGGACACGTGGCAGCCTCTGGAGATATCGGATATTGGCGATACCTAGCTAACGGACGACGACAGCTCCATTTTATTAAAAGAGCTCAAAATTTCGTGGAATTCATTTTTTCAGACTCCCAGGGCATTCCTCCAGAGTGTTATCGTCCAGAGAGCTCCAGAGAACAAAAATCCTCATCCTTGAAGAAGAAAAGAGAGATCGAAGCCAAAGATTGTACACGTGTTCCAAGGAGATTTTCTCAAGGAGTCTTCGCTGCTTTGGTCCAGAAATCTTAAAGGGGGTTTTCATTTTGTATTTCATTTTCATTCACATTTTACTTTGTAATCGTTGAAGAAATCATCGTCTTGTGTGCGGCGTCTAAGTCCTTGAGTGGCTTAGGGGAAAATCGCTTCCTTGTGCGGAGCGTCCAAGTCCTTGCATGGCTTGGTAGGAAATCGTGGCCGTGTGTGCTGCGTCTAGATCTTGGGAAGATCTAGAGGATAGGCTTGGGCTTGGTCTTGGGAGAGACAAGTGATAGCCTTCCGATCCTTGGGAGAAGGATTGGTAAACTCAAATTATTGAATTTTTATTATCATATTTGTGTCTTGATCTTAAGCATTGTTAAGTTCATTTTTATTGTATGTAAATGATTAATATAATTATGTCTTTTTCTTTAATTACATATTTGGTTGCTTAATCTTTAACTTATAAATTTGGATTTGAATTAATTCAAAAATCACATTGATTAGAAATTGTTTATAAGTAATTTTTAGAAAAGTAAAACTTGTCTAAAAATTCTTAAGTAAAAAATTATTTTTTAAACACACCCTTATTCACCCCCCCTCTAAGGGCGTCACACAATCCAACACTTGCCTTTACTAATGTTTCTTCTCGCAGATGACACAGCCGAAGAATCTGATGAGAGGCTCTACTCTACCCCGCCTTCGCCAGACTCCATCGGCGAGTTTCTCAGGGATCCTACCAATACTGTCGAGATGAAGAGAAGGCTGATGAGCCTTCTGTAGAAGCATGCATACATGCTCCGCGAGCTTCAGGAGGAGAGGGCTTTGCCAGACAATGATACTTTCCCTCGCATTCTAGACTTAGAGCGACGAAAGTCGGCTCTGGAAGGGGATTGTGGTCTGCTCGTGAGAGAGGTGCATCGGCTTGCGGGAGATGCTCCGGCGTTGCTAGAGGATCACTTCAGAAAGGTCGATGAGTGCGCGCTTGTACTTTAACAAGAGATCGCCGCTACTAGTGATTATGCTCTCGCGAGCCGACCTCAGCCAATACGAATGTTCGCTTGAGGACTCCGTAGATGAAGCTCGTCCCCCACCGTTCGCTCTGCTCGGCTCGCTTAATGAACTTTAAGTTTCTTTTTATCTGATGCTTCTTTGTATGCTGTATGAACTCTTGATTTCATTATGTTTAGCCCCGTCTCGCGGGCATCTGTACTTTTTCTTTCGTTTTTCTTTTGATCCACTGGTGCTCTATAGTTATTCGTTATGCTCATGCTCGCGGCTCGCCATACGATGAAGGGGCTCGCCGGGTAGGGTAGTTCATGCAGGTTTGTCGAAGAGAGAAATGAATCATGCTCGCATGGGGCAGGGGCGAGTGGGCGCAGGATACACATATTGAATTTCTAGTCACGGGACCCCCTCTGACCACTTTTCCCTATAAATACCCCCCCCTTTTCTTTCTTGATGCCAATCACCTACCATATTTATTACCCTATCTACCCTTCTCTCTTTAGCTCATTTGTTCTGCTCGCCTATCATCCTTAAGAAGATGGCTAAGACCCCCGACCAATCCGATGGGCGAGCGAACTACGTGGCGAACTTCGTCGATCACCTCTTCCCCGAGGGGAAGTGTCAGAGGACGATCGCCTCGCCTTTGAGGTCGCGTATCTCCCCCCGGGGTATTCAACTCGCTGCCCAAAGAACTGCGAAGTGATCAACTCATTTTGCGAGGATGAGCTTGCCTTCCCCCTCACGCATTTTGAGGTCGGCCTGCGCATCCCTCTATGGCCCAAGGTGAAGCAGTTTCTGAAGTATTTTGGGACTGTGCCCGTGTAGGTCAACTCTAATGCGATATCCATGCTGATGGCATTCTCCTGTTACATGCGCGAGGAGAAGATCGAGTTCAGCCTCACCGCCATCCGTAAATTGTTTACCTACCGAGCGACCGCGGATGGAGTCGCCTTCCTGGCCGGCTTGCGCATCAAGGTCTGCGAGACCTCCAACAAAGTGCACCACTGGAACGACCGATTCCTCTTTGTCAAGGGGATTTCGACAACATACCATACGCCCCTGTCCAGTGAGCTGATTCGATCTACCGCGCGCCTCACGTGGATGGTGCGACAATGGAGTTCTGCCAGTTCTTCAAGGAGAAGAACTTTGAGGTCGCCTATCTACGGCGACACCTCGACTCGCTCCTCCCAGTACCACAAGGTAAAGGTATGCATATTTACCCTCGCACATGCGGATGGATTTTTGCATAATCTCAATTTTCTCCTAACACTCTTTGTTGCTTCAGGCGAACGGTTGATCCCCGCGAACCAGCCCTACGCGGGTGGCGAGAAATTGGTCTCGCGCTTCAGATTACTAAGGTTGCGGTGAAGGCATGCGTTGGCGACCTGGGCCAACTGAAGCCCGATGCGAAGGGGAAAAGAATGCTTGTGGATCTTGACCCCTCGGTCCCCTCCAGCTCGTAGAAGAAGCTGAAGAAGATGGTGGTCTCGAAGAAGGACACCAAGGCGAGCGATCTGAACCCTTCGACTTCTCGCCCTGCAGGAGTGAGTGAGGGGGAGCGACCTGACTTCCACCCTCACTTCGGCCTCAGGGAGAAGCCTCTGGACGGCATGGGCGACCCCCTGCTCTCTTGGGAGGAGTTAGGGAAGATCTCTCTATCTGCTCGCCTCCCCTCCTGCATCGAGAAGGGTCACGCCGGCGAGGACGCCTATGCTCTAGCCTTTGGGCTATACGGAAGAGAGGATGTCGAGGACTATGACAAGGCGACCCTATGGGAGCTCACCTATGAGGGCTCGCAGGCTCAGATGCGCTCCACAAAACTATCCTACATGGCATTCCAGCGCGACATTTCTTTTATGAAGAAGTATTATAAAGCCGAGGTTGCTCGCGTGCTCACCGAGGAGAAGGTTGGGTACCTAGAGACGCGACTAGGGGCCGTCGAGAGGCTCTTAGAACAGGCCCCGACGAAAGAGGTAGGTCTTGCCTGGTTCATTCCATACTTATCACCATATATTAATTTATTGTCTATATTTCTCCTATGTCTCGCTGACTCGCGTGACTCATGCAGGAAGTCGATGCCGCGAATCAAAAGGCTTCCAGGAATGCAGAGCTGGAGGCTGAGGTGGAATCTTTGAAGGCCCAACTCGCTCAGGCTCCTGCCGATGTCCCGACGAGGGGCGGCGGTGGATCATCCTCCAAGCGCGAGGAGATGCTGCACTTCACCCCTAGTGAGGTTGAGGCAGCCCGAAGGAAAATGGTGATCTCGACAGCCGAGACCACCCTCCAGAAACTGTGAGATGTTGGCACGTTTGGGGCGGGGTGGGAGCATGTTACTACAGCGGAGTTGATACCCGCGCTATATATTCATGACCCTCCGGCCGGCTCATCTTCAGATTCGCACGCTTACTTGCCTAACCAAAATGAGGACAACGAGTGAAGACCGCTTCTCTAAGAAGATTTTTTTTGTTCATTTTCTTTTGACAATGTAGGAGAGGCGAGTTCTTCAACTCTCCCTTTTATTTTTTGACATATGTAAGGGGGGAGACCCCAGTTTCAACTCTCTAGTGTTTCTCTACTTTTCTGTAATGAATTTCTTCATTTCCATAACACAACGAACGCTCGTTTCAAGAATTTTATGTTATGCGAGAACTCGGGGCTTGCGAGATCTTAAGGCGTGCGGGACCTAGACATGCGCGAGACCTAGGTTTCACCCCCTGCGCACTCGTATTCCTTCGGTAGAGCTGACATTTTCTGATCACAAGTCTGTGACTGCGCCGAGTCCCTCTTCTCGCGGCAAGATGCCAGACTCGCATTCTTGCCCTTCTATATGAGAGTGCGAGTTGAACGAGTAGGATACCTAGCTGAGGTCTCCTCGGGTCGCATACCCCCTTGATCTAGGTTGGGCCTCATCCTCCTGGTTTTTCCTGTCATTTAACCACTCTTATTTTCATTCCTAACCCGAGTGGTCAACCTACACCGCCGGCTTGTGAGAGCCCGGTCGGTTGGACTAACTCAAGGGTTCAACCAACTTTGTTTTTATTTCTTCAACCCGAGTGGTAGACCTACCCCACCGGCTTGTGAGAGCCCGGTCGAAGGGACCGACTCAAGGGTTCAATCAACTTTGTTTTCATTTCTTCAACCCGAGTGGCCAACCTACCCTGCTGGCTTGTGAGAGCCCAGTCAGTGGGACCAACTTAAGGGTTCAATCAGCCTCATTTTTATTAATTCAACCTGAGTGGTCAACCTACCCTGCCGACTTGTGAGAGCCCGGTCGGTGGGACCAACTCAAGGGTTCAGTCAGCCTTGTTTTCATTTCTTCAACCCAAGTGGTCAACCTACCCTGCTGGCTTGTGAGATCCTGTTCAGTGGGACCAACTCAAGGGTTCAACCAACCTTGTTTTCATTTCTTCAACCCGAGTGGTCAACCTACCCCGCCGGCTTGTGAGAGCCTGGTCGGTGGGACCAACTCAAGGGTTCAACCAACCTTGTTTTCATTTCTTTATCCCGAGTGGTCAACCTACCCTGCCGGCTTGTGAGAGCCCAGTTGGTGGGACGAACTCAAGGGTTCAATCAGCATTGTTTTTGTTTCTTCAACCCGAGTGGTCAACCTACCCCGCCGGCTTGTGAGAGCCCGATCGGTGAGACCAACTCAAGGGTTCAACCAAATTTGCTTTCATTTCTTCAACCTGAGTGGTCAACCTACCCCGCCGACTTGTGAGAGCCCGGTCGGTGGGACCAACTCAAGGGTTCAACCAACCTTGTTTTCCTTTCAGGGCGGAGACTCAAGCATTTGTAGGTAAGTTTGTCAGGGTATTTTTTATTATTGACTAAGAGTAAAAATGTTTAAGGTCGTCGCCGCTCCAGGTGTTGCTGAGTGGGACTCCCACAATATCCTGGAGGCGGTACCCTCCCGACTTTAGTGCTTGTCAAAGTTTTAAGAACAAGATCCCCTTTTACAAAAGTTTTAATTCTAATATGCTTATCAAAGTACATGACCATCCTACACTTGACCTCCTCCTGGCGAATGGTTGCTAGGTCTCATAATTCTTCCACGAGATCGAGTGAGTGCCATTGTTCTTCCTCATTTTCTATTCTCCATTCATCATCTCCTTCCCCTGCAACCATGACTCGAGGGGACCTCACCTCAAACTCTACTGGTAATACAGCCTCAGAGCCATGGGAGAGTTTGAAGGGGGTCTCCCCCGTGGATGTGTTTGGGCTGGTTCTCAAAGCCTAGAGGACCTAGGGCAACTGCTCAACCTAGTTACCTTTTAGGTTCTCTACCTTCTTCTTCAACAGGTTCACGATGATCTTATTTTCCGCCTCCACCTGTCCGTTACTTCGGGGGTGATGAATGGATGCGAAGCAAAAATCAATTTCTAGTTGGCCGCAGAAGCTGATGAGCTCATCACTCGCGAACTGTGGCCCATTGTCCTTAACGATGGCTAAAGGTAGGCCATGCCGACAAACTATCTCTCCAAAAATGATGTTCCACACTATCTGCAAGGTTGTCTTTGCAAGCGCTTTAACCTCCAGCCACTTGGAAAATTAATCAATAATGTTTAGAAGGAACCTCCTCTGCCCACTGGCCTGGGGGAAAGGGCCCACCAGATCCATTCCCCAGATTGCGAAGGGCCATGGTGCTATGATGGTCCTCAACCTTTGATTCAGCAGGAGTTGCAGTGGCGCGAAGAGTTGACATTTCTGACACTTCCTCGTATGCTCTTCTGCATCCTTGCGGATCATGGGCCAAAAGTAACCTTGCCTCAACACTCTCTTTTCCAAGGTTCGACTCCCAGACTTACTCCCACATTATGCTGAATCAAGAAGAGAGCTTCGACCCCTTTCTTCCTCTTCTTTGATGTAGTGAATCGCAGCAAGAAACTCTGGCAGAGGTCTTCGAAACCATAGATGGTACCGGAAGGGAGTTGATGAAACCAATCCCTCGCCTTTCCCCCTTAAGGGAGATAGAGAACAACTTGCACTTGAAGTGTACAACCCTCATATTTCCCGAGCGGTGCGACCCGACCCGGATGAAGCCAAGATAGCAAGGGTGGCCAGGACGGACAAAACGACCACGTGGGGCGGTCGAAACTGACCAAGGCAAAGAGAGGCCGCGGGGAAGGCGGGGGGAGCACCCGCTCCCCCGACTCTCTTCGGGCGAGTGGGAGGGGCCTCCCACTCGCCAATCACCCTTAGGCGAGTGGGAGAGACCCTCCCACTCACCCGGGCGAGTGGGAGGAGCCCTCCCACTCGCCGGGCGAGTGGCAGGGGCCCTCCCACTCGCCGGGCGAGTGGGAGGGGCACTCCCACTCGCCGGGCGAGTGGGAGGGGCACTCCCACTCGCAGGGCAAGTGGGAGGAGCCCTCCCACTCGCCGGCCACCTTGGAGGCGAGTGGGAGGGGCCCTCCCACTCGCCACCCCCCTTTGGGCGAGTGGGAGGGATTCCCCCACTCGCCCGGTACATTGGGGGGAGATCGACATGGCCTCCCGTGAGGGGGGAAGTGGGCATCTCGAGTCCCACTCGCTCCCCCTCATGCGTTGATCGTTCGTGGTCATGGTTGGACTGCGGATAGCAGGATCTTGGCTATCCGTAGTCCATTTTTGGGAAAGTCTATAAATAGACCCCCATGGGCACCTTGGGAAGGGTTGGTTACTACCCCCTCCCTCACGTGATCTTGTGAGCAAGCACCCCCCTCCCTTGACATCCTTCAGCTGACAGTGAGGTGGTTCTTAGTGCCCTCCAAGGTGCCCAGGCTCAGCATTGGCTTGGGAGGGGAAGCGCTCTAAGATCTTCCGGGTATGTGGTGGGACCTCCGCGCTGCAGCTTAAGGGGTCCATTTGTGGATTCGAGTGTTCAACAAGTCCAAGTCTTTCAGTTCTTAGTGACCGGTCAAGGGTCTAGGCTTAGAACAAGTAAGGGTTAGTCGCAACCCCCTTTCGAACGCTGAGACCGGGAAACTGGTTTCAACATTCTGGTGCGGTGAGCATGGAAGCGACTAGCTCGGAAAGCTCTGAGCCAAGTCTCATGGCCGGAAGCGATGAGTTGGGAGACTCACCCCCTATCAGCGAGTACCTGAAGAAGGGTGATTTTGACGAGTTCAAGAAGTCGATCCTGGAGCTCTTGCGGATCGCACCTCCCCCTCGCGGCGAGTGCTCGGCACCACCCACACCCGTGCTCACCTCGCAATCTCCGATGGAGGCGGAGCAAGCACATCAGCAAGGAGGGAAGAAGAAGGAGGAAGCGAGAAGTCAGGGGGACCAGGGACCCCCCGTTGGGCAGGAGCAAGGCTGGGGGTTTCAACCACCAGTCGCCCTACCAACCTGGAGGCCGCCAGGAGGACCCCCTCAAGGCCAAGGAAGAGGCCATTTCCAAGGGAGAGGAAACTCTCAGGGGGAGCAGGGACGGTTCAACCCAGCAGGGTGGCAGCCGGACACAAGGCCATTGCAACCCTACCACCTGCAAACCATGACGATTGGCCGAAAAAGAGGAAATAAGAAGAGGGGTCGCGCAGGGAAGGAAGTAAGGAGGATGGCATTGCCATACTGTGACTTCCATCAGCAGGAGGGCCACGCGACAACCACATGCCCAGAGTTTCTGGAGTTAAGGAAAGGAAGAAGAACCTCGGCAGAGAGGAGACAACTATGCCCCAAAGGACCAGGAGGAAGCTGAGGAGATGGAGGAAGTGATGAATGAGATGGCCAAGGTGCATGTGGCCGAGTAAGCTGAAGGAAGCGCAATGTAATGGTATGTAATCTATTTATGATATATCAAAAGTAGTTAAAGATAGCATCTAAGTCGAGTCCTCGACTGGAGACCACTCGCCCGGGCTTGTTGATGCCGGTCGCTGGGTGGCTCGTCGGGTAGATTCGTTTTAAGTCGAGTCCTCGACTGGAGACCACTCGCCCGGGCTTGTTGATGCAGGTCGCTGGGTGGCTCGCCGGGTAGATTCGTTTTAAGTCGAGTCCTCGACTGGAGACCACTCGCCCGGGCTTGTTGATGCCGGTCGCTGGGTGGCTCGTCGGGTAGATTCGTTTCAAGTCGAGTCCTCGACTGGAGACCACTCGCCCGGGCTTGTTGATGCCGGTCGCTGGGTGGCTCGTCGGGTAGATTCGTTTCAAGTCGAGTTCTCGACTGGAGATCACTCGCCCGGGCTTGTTGATGCCGGTCACTGGGTGGCTCGTCGGGTAGATTCGTTTTAAGTCGAGTCCTCGACTGGAGACCACTCGCCCGGGCTTTTTGATGCCGGTCACTGGGTGGCTCGTCGGGTAGATTCGTTTCAAGTCGAGTCCTCGACTGGAGACCACTCGCCCGGGCTTGTCGATGCCGGTCGCTGGGTGGCTCGTCGGGTAGATTCGTTTCAAGTTGAGTCCTCGACTGGAGACCACTCGCCTGGGCTTGTTGATGCCGATCGTTGGGTGGCTCGTCGGGTAGATTCGTTTCAAGTCGGGTCCTCGACTGGAGACCACTCGCCCGGGCTTGTTGATGCCGGTCGCTGGGTGGCTCGTCGGGTAGATTCGTTTCAAGTCGGGTCCTCGACTGGGGACCACTCGCCCGGGCTTATTGATGTCGGTCGCTGGGTGGCTCGTCGGATAGATTCGTTTGGGTTGGTAAGGCTCCAAGAAGAGAAGCCGGTCTGAGGGCGTGTTGAGTTCCTCCACCTCCAGGTGAGCTCGGCTCCCTGTTAGGTGTTGAGCTCCTCCACCTCCAGGTGAGCTCGGCTCCCTGTTAGGTGTTCAGTTCCCCTACCTCTAGGTGAGCTCGGCTCCCTGTTAGGTGTGGAGTTCCTCCCTCCAGGTGAGCTCGACTCCCCGGTAGGTGTGGAGTTTCCTCCACCTCCAGGTGAGCTCGGCTCCCTGTTAGGTGTTGAGTTCCTCCACCTCCAGGTGAGCTCGTCTCCCTGTTAGTTGTTGAGTTCCTCCACCTCCAGGTGAGCTCGGCTCCCTGTTAGGTGTTGAGCTCCTCCACCTCCAGGTGAGCTCGGCTCCCTGTTAGGTGTTGAGTTCCCATACCTCTAGGTGAGCTCGGCTCCCTGTTAGGTGTGGAGTTCCTCCCTCCAGGTGAGATCGACTCCCCGGTAGGTGTGGAGTTTCCTCCACCTCCAGGTGAGCTCGGCTCCCTGTTAGGTGTTGAGTTTCTCCACCTCCATGTGAGCTCGGCTCCCTGTTAGGTGTTGAGTTCTTCCACCTCCAGGTGAGCTCGGCTCCCTGTTAGGTGTTGAGTTCCTCCACCTCCAGGTGAGCTCGGCTCCCTGTTAGGTGTTGAGTTCCTCCACCTTCAGGTGAGCTCGGATCCCTGTTAGGTGTTGAGTTCCTCCACCTCCAGGTGAGCTCGGCTCCCTGTTAGGTGTTGAGCTTTCTCAACCTCCGGTTGGGCTCGGCCCATAGGAGGGTTCTTAAGTGGAGAAAGGTTTTTCCTCCCACCACAGGTCGAGCTCGGCTCGACTGGAGGTGTTGAGTTTCTCTTCCACCTCAGGTCGAGGTTAATCCGACCCAAGGTGTTGAGCTTTCTCCACCTCCAGTTGGGCTCGGCCCATAGGAGGGTTCTTAAGTGGAGAAAGGTTTTTCCTCCCACCTCAGGTCGAGCTCGGCTCGACTAGAGGTGTTGAGTTTCTCTTCCACCTCAGGTCGAGGTTAATCCGACCCAAGGTGTTGAGCTTTCTCCACCTCCAGTTGGGCTCGGCCCATAGAAGGGTTCTTAAGTGGAGAAAGGTTTTTCCTCCCACCTCAGGTCGAGCTCGGCTCGACTAGAGGTGTTGAGTTTCCCTTCCACCTCAGGTCGAGGTTAATCCGACCCAAGGTGTTGAGCTTTCTCCACCTCCAGTTGGGCTCGGCCCATAGGAGGGTTCCTAAGTGGAGAAAGGTTTTTCCTCCCACCTCAGGTCGAGCTCGGCTCGACTAGAGGTGTTGAGTTTCTCTTCCACCTCAGGCCAAGGTTAATCCGACCCAAGGTGTTGAGCTTTCTCCACCTCCAGTTGGGCTCGGCCCATAGGAGGGTTCTCAAGTGGAGAAAGGTTTTCCTCTCACCTCAGGTCGAGCTCGGCTCGACTAGAGGTGCTGAGTCTTTCCTCCACCTCAGATCGAAGTCAATTCGACCTAAGGTGTTGAGCTTTTTCCATCTCCAGGTGAGCTTGGCTCCCTGTTAGGTGTTGAGTTCCTCCGCCTCCAGGTGAGCTCGGCTCCCTGTTGGGTGTTGAGTTCCTCCGCCTTTAGGTGAGCTCGGCTCCCTGTTAGGTGTTGAGTTTCTCCACCTCTAGGTGAGCTCGACTCCCTGTTAGGTGTTGAGTTCTGCCACCTCCAGGTGAGCTCGGCTCCCTGTCAGGTGTTGAGTTCCCCTACCTCCAGGTGAGCTCGGCTCCCTGTTAGGTGTGGAGTTCCTCCCTCCAGGTGAGCTCGACTCTCCAGTAGGTGTGAGTTTCCTCCACCTCCAGGTGAGCTCGGCTCCCTGTTAGGTGTTGAGTTCCTCCACCTCCAGGTGAGCTCGGCTCCCTGTTAGGTGTTGAGCTTACTCCACCTCCGGTTGGGCTCGGCCCATAGGAGGGTTCTTAAGTGGAGAAAGGTTTTTCCTCCCACCTCAGGTCGAGCTCGGCTCGACTAGAGGTGTTGAGTTTCTCTTCCACCTCAGGTCGAGGTTAATCCGACCCAAGGTGTTGAGCTTTCTCCACCTCCAGTTGGGCTCGGCCCATAGGAGGGTTCTTAAGTGGAGAAAGGTTTTTCCTCCCACCTCGGGTCGAGCTCGGCTCGACTAGAGGTGTTGAGTTTCTCTTCCACCTCAGGTCGAGGTTAATCCGACCCAAGGTGTTGAGCTTTCTCCACCTCCAGTTGGGCTCGGCCCATAAGAGGGTTCTTAAGTGGAGAAAGGTTTTTCCTCCCACCTCAGGTCGAGCTCAACTCGACTAGAGGTGTTGAGTTTCTCTTCCACCTCAGGTCGAGGTTAATCCGACCCAAGGTGTTGAGCTTTCTCCACCTCCAGTTGGGCTCGGCCCTTAGGAGGGTTCTCAAGTGGAGAAAGGTTTTCCTCCCACCTCAGGTCGAGCTCGGCTAGAGGTGCTGAGTCTTTCCTCCACCTCAGATCGAAGTCAATTCGACCTAAGGTGTTGAGCTTTTTCCATCTCCAGTTGAGCTCGGTTCATAGGAGGGGTGTTTAGTGGAAAAAGGTTCACCTTCCGTCTCAAGTCAGGATCAACCGAAAAGCTCGACAGGGATGCCCCGTTGGCAGATCTTTTCGCGGAATACCCTAAGGTCCCACCTACTCGTCAAATAGGTGGGTTGGACTTTCTTTCCGAGCTTGGGACAAGCTCGCAATGAGCGGGGATTGTGTACAACCCTCATATTTCCCGAGTCGGTGCGACCCGACCCGGATGAAGCCAAGATAGCAAGGGTGGCCAGGACGGACAAAACGACCACGTGGGGCGGTCAAAACTGACCAAGGCAAAGAGAGGCCGCGGGGAAGGCGGGGGGAGCACCCGCTCACCCCGACTCTCTTCGGGCGAGTGGGAGGGGCCTCCCACTCGCCAATCACCCTTAGGCGAGTGGGAGAGACCCTCCCACTCACCCGGGCGAGTGGGAGGAGCCCTCCCACTCGCCGGCCACCTTGGGGGCGAGTGGGAGGGGCCCTCCCACTCGCCACCCCCATTTGGGCGAGTGGGAGGGATTCCCCCACTCGCCCGGTACATTGGGGGGAGATCGGCATGGCCTCCCGTGAGGGGGGACGTGGGCATCTCGAGTCCCACTTGCTCCCCCTCATGCGTTGATCGTTCGTGGTCATGGTTGGACTGCGGATAGCAGGATCTTGGCTATCCGCAGTCCATTTTTGGGAAAGTCTATAAATAGACCCCCATGGGCACCTTGGGAAGGGTTGGTTACTACCCCCTCCCTCGCGTGATCTTGTGAGCAAGCACCCCCCTCCCTTGTCATCCTTCAGCTGACAGTGAGGTGGTTCTTAGTGCCCTCCAAGGTGCCCAGGCTCAGCATTGGCTTGGGAGGGGAAGCGCTCTAAGATCTTCCGGGTATGTGGTGGGACCTCCGCGCTGCATCTTAAGGGGTCCATTTGTGGATTCGAGTGTTCAACAAGTCCAAGTCTTTCAGTTCTTAGTGACCGGTCAAGGGTCTAGGCTTAGAACAAGTAAGGGTTAGTCGCAACCCCCTTTCGAACGCTGAGACCGGGAAACTGGTTTCAACATGAAGGGTTCAGTCATCTGCCGGATGGAAACAACATCCTCGAACCACTAGAGGTGCTGAAAGGGATCATCTCTTCCCGTGTAATGAGATATGGCGGGCTCGACAAATCCTTCTAGAATGGGGGCGGATAGGATCAGGTCACAGAACGGGCTACCCGACCCTACTTGACAAGATGGGGGGGGGGGGGGGGGGCTCGTCCAGCCTCCTCGCCGGGGTAGCGAGCACTCGACAGACTAGGTAACAGCACTCTCGCTTGAAGGGCATGCTCGCCTTCACCCTCCTACGCCTCCTTCCTGGGTCACCTTTCATAAGGGGTCTCGTCCATGGCCTGCGGGGCAAGAATTAGAGCGGCCAGGGTTGAGCACTCACCTGTAGGCGAGAAGATCGAACGCGGGGTCTCCAGAACCGACTTCTTGAACTCATCAAAGTCGCTCTTCCTAACAAACTCATCCACAGGGGGCGAGTTCCCAAGGTCGCCTCCTTTCCCTTCACTTCTATTCATTGGATGTCACTTGGGATTTTACGAACAAACTACGGTCTATGCTCACCGCACCAAAAATGTTGAACCCAGAAACCTTGGTTCAACCTTGAAGCCCGGAAACCACGGTTCGAGGGGAGTTCGGACTGGTGTAGCTTGTTCTTACTTTGCCTGAGTTTTTTCACTTGACTGGTCACTCAAAACAAAGAAACTCACTCACACAATGTGGAAAACTATGAACATACCCTCGAGCTGCAGCGAGGAGGTCCCGCCACTAACCCGGAAGATCTTGAAGAACTTCCCCTCCCAAGACAATTGCTGAGCTGGGAACCTAGGAGAGTGCTAGAGAGAATGCATCAACCCACTCAGAAACCATGGTGAGTAGTCAGACAAAGTCCTCTAAGCTACCAAAGCAAACCTAAGGAGAGAAAGACCCAAAAAAACCTCTCCAAAGGTCCCCTTGGGGGTGTATTTATAGTTTTCTAAAAATGGTCTGTGGATAGCCGGATGCAGCCTTTTAGTTCTGCTAAACGCAGCCCAAAATGGTCTGCAAACCGCGAAATCCCGCTGTTTGAGATGGCTAATTGCAGGCCAACACAGAATTCCCCAAAAGAATAGACCAACCACTCAACAGGCGAGCCCAGGCTATTCTAGGCCAGCTCGCCGAACTGGCAAGCACCCGGTCAAGCTGGGGCTCGCCACTCGCATTAAGCTGGAGGCGAGCACCAGCTAGAGGCGAGTGTGAGTTGATGCTCGCCGCTCGCCTGGACCCAATTCTGCTCTAGATCGCCTGATGGCTCGGTTTACCCACTCGACAAACACGGTGTTGTACATATTTATTTTCGCACCTTACAAGAGACTCGCCCTATTTAGTGTTATAGCTTAATATGAACATTAATTAGGGTTAACTTAGAGATGAAACATTCCTCCATGGGTAACCTTAAATAGTGGGCGCTCCTGATCACCACGCTCTTTAATTAAGGTCTGGGCGGTACGATCAATCCTCATGGAAAAGGTCGCATGCCGGAATTATTTTGCGTCAAGTGGGGCAAGCGACCGCTGACTCAGAGGTGCAGATTTGTTCTCTAACTATAATGCCTGTAAATTGGTTTGCGGTTAAAGTGGCGGATTGGTCATGCCCGTTAGCCATTCGTACTGGTATGGGAGTGTTGATGACTCTGGGCACTAAGGAGAGTAAACCCCGGGAGCTTGCCTCTTTGTTTTATACCCCGCTGGGTCTCTCCACTAAGTTTGCTAGATTCTTATTTCGCCAGATGTCATTCACATCAACGAGTTCACATGTTGTACACTAGGGCCTGTGCAGTGAGGTACGAACACACCCAGAAGTTGTAGGACTGGCCACTCTCACCGTCTTCCATATTGATGATGCCTGCAGGGTTAGTTACCCTACTAGAAGCAAAAATGGTCAAACTATATCGACATATGGTGTTGTTGCAGGTTGTGAACACCTGCGTGATTGCGCGCTAGCTAGTAGAGCTTATTCAAATAACTGCTTATATCCTGCCTTTTCGTTATTTTGTGTCGTACTTCTTTTGGCACTTGCTTCACTAAATAGAAAACTTACGGCGACACTTAAAAAACGTCACAATAGAAACGTCGCTGTAAAGCATATATTTTGTAGTGCTAGAAGAAAAAATGGTCAAACTATATCGACATAGGGTGTTGTTGCAGATTGTGAACAACTACGTGATTGTCCGCTAGCTAGTAGAGCTTATTCAAATAACTACTTATATCCTGCCTTTCCATTATTTTGTGTCATACTTCTTTTAGCACTTGCTCCTAGTTTATTTGCATATAACCTTGCTTCATGTTTAACTGCAAATTATGATGCTTATTTTGATTCTTTGGCTATTGAATTTTGTAGAGGCTCACTCTCATCCCCAAGCCTTAGGGATCTTGGGAAGTGGGTAAGAATCCACTAGTCTATATGACTAATGTGTTGTTGTACACCCTATTTAGGATATGGAGCAGCACGAGGCCAAACGAGAGCCTGAGTCCTAGCCATAGAGCCTGCGCGAGTAGAGTCGACTACCTCACCTCCTGTCTTTAGAGATGTGAGTTTATAAAGCTTAGTGTGAGAGAGAGATTTCATTGCTTTTGTTTAGCCCAGTCGGGCACAATGTATAAACGCATGACAATGACCTTTTGGTTATATATATATGCATGTATGAATTACTTTCGCACATAGATCTGATGTGATGATGTTCCAAATCCTTGCAAGGCGACCATTCTACACTTCGGAAATGGGCATGTTACCTGTTTGGAACACCCTTAGGGATCTTGGGAAGTGGGTAAGAATCCACTAGTCTATAAGACTAATATGTTGTTGTACACCCTTTTTAGGAGATAGAATAGCATGAGACCTAACCAGAGCCTGGGTCCCAGCTATAGAGCCTGCCCGAGTAGAGTCGACTACCTCGCCTCCTGTCTTTAGATATGTGAGTTTATAGGGCTTAGAGGGAGAGAGAGATTTTGTAGCTTTTGTTTAGCCCAGTCGGGCACTATGTATAAATATATGGATATGACCTTTTGGTTATATATATGCATGTATGAATTACTTCCACACGCAGATTTGATGTGATGATGTTAAATATCCTTACAAGGCGACCATTCTACGCTTGAGAAACGAGCATGTTACCCATTTGGAAAGCGTAGGGTGCCCGTCTTGGGCAGTAAGGCTCTCCCCTAACCCGGTCTACTCTTTGTGGGTGGGTGGGGGGTCTTACAATGGGATCAGAGCATTCTATGGTTGAGCCGACAGGATGTGACATGATGGTATCAGAGAGAGATTACACAATAAGAGAAGGAATAAATGAAAACAATTGGGTTAGACCCCTGAACATAGGATAGTCAACTTGAGCGGGGTAGATACAATTAAGAACGGGACAAAGACAAATATAATAAAACATTGCACTTGCGAACTCGAAATTTAAGTTGGTTAATTGGTGTTTAGGAAAATGGTTTGGGTGAGCCAGTATCCCTTGAAATGAATGTGGTGTATAACGGTACATAGTGCGATCACCAACTTTACGCTTACCTGACCAATGGACTACTTAAACTAGAAATTGCTAGCTATTCATGAAGAATAAATTAATTAAATGGGTGGGTTTAAGCGTATGTAGCTCGTTAATTCAATGGAAAATTAAGACCCTTTATTTCATTTCAAAAATGACGGAAGGACATTCTGACTCATTTAATCTCGAGCAAACTAATGGTGGTAGATACCTCCAAGGACTGCTTACCCTACCTCGTAACACAAATCTAGATGATGTCACTCAACTAGTAGCAACACTGACAGAAGTGTTGCAGCGAGGGGCAACCCCATTTACTATTTGCGGACCTTACACAGGTTTAGGACGACCCATAAGATTGATGGAAATCTTTTGGTAGGCAAGTCCGCCCAAGTTCACCAGATCGACCAACCACTAGTTGTGGAAGGTTGGCTCCACCAGGTAGAGCGAGTCTTCGAGGGTATCGAATGCCTAGAGGAGAAGAGAGCTGCCCTGATAGAATTTATCTTGGAAAAAGATGTTGAAACTTGGTGGGATAATTACAAGCGTATTGAGTTACATGGGAGAAAAACAATAAATATCTCTTGGCAGGAGTTTGTCGAAGGATTCCAGAATGGGCATCTGCCAATGTTGGCTCGCCAAAAGATGAAGGAACAATTTGCACAACTAACCCATGTGAACCTTTCTGTGGTAGAATATGAAGCAAGATTTGCTTATATTCTTCGTCACATAGCCGATGACGTGGGATCAGTAGAGCAACAAATCTTTCTCTTATGACGTGGACTGCGCGAGTCAATCCAAACTATATTATCTCCCTTGGACTTCAACGATTATCACTCCCTCATCGAAGCGGAGCGACGAGTTGAGGATGTTAGATCTGTAGGCGCCCTTAGAGGGGGGGGGGGTGAATAAGGGTTTTAGAAAAAAATAAACTTTTGTAGAAAATTTTGATATTTTATTTGAATGAAATTAAATCAAAAGTAAAGTGTAGTAAATTAATTAAGACAAACAAGAAAAGACATTATTATCATATATAATATTTGATTACAAAATGTGATTTCTATGACGCTAGAAATTGAATGCAAAATATGAAATATTCCTTTTGTTTTCTATACCGACTCTTCTCACCAAGAACCAGTTGGCTTTAGCCGATCTTTCCCAGATACGGCTTCAAGATGCTCTAGCCTTTCTATTCCCAGAAAATTCCTCAAGCACTCCCTAGATCTACTCCCTAGACCTAGTCTCCAACACGAGGTGAATTCCTCCATAAGTCTTACCCAGACCTAGTCTCCAACACGAGGAGAATTTACTCCACAATTATAAAGAATAAGTTACAAACAAACAATACAAAATACAAATCAAAACTCCCTATGAAGAATTCTGGAGATGGCAAAGGCTCGTTGAATATTCTTTAAGTCGAAGCGCACGTTCTTTGCGTTGAGTAAGCGTTGATCCGATCCTCCTCAAATTCTTCTCTTGAATTTGTGTGGGAGATGATGATCTAGAAAATACGGCTCTCTCTGAGTTTTTGAAGTGCTGGAATAGGTCTCGCAAAGATCAGTAGTTGGAAAAGACGAAATCCACCTATTTATAGGACTGGAGGCTAACGCCAGCGTTAAGGTTAATGCCTGGTGTTGACCCAGTATAGAATTGTTTTGATTGCTCAGATCTTCAAAAACAGGAAGGATATTCTGCACTTTAGGAAACGTTCATTTTAGGTAACCCTAACGCTGACGTTAAGGCTAACACTGGTGTTAGGTTAGATCATTCCTAAAGTGCTCCTGCAATCACGGATGCTTCCTCCTTGCCATAATCATCATGGTGAACCAAGTGTCAATGCCTACCATTAAGTCCTAACGCCTAACATTAGACCAAATTCCACAATTCAGTTTGTGATCAGCAGATCCAGACCAATAATTCAGCATACTAGTGTCATGTCTGTGCATGCCTGCATGTTATAAACACAATGACACACAAGATCAAATACACGTAGGATTTGTTATTCTTAAATCAAAGGGATGCGAAAAACCATGTTGCAATAATATCCCCTTTTGATTATAACAATTCCAATAGATATAAATTAGGTTCATTTTTAAGAGATATGTGTTTTTAGAATGATATAGGACACTAAGTACAATTTTAAGAGAATAATAAGAATTATAGATGGTTAAAATTGTGCTCCCCCTACTTAAGTGCTCCACCTTAGTGTATGCACCCATATACTAGATTCATGCTCCCCCTTAATCTAGTGAATTCTACTCCTTGAATCATTTTTATTTATCATTTTATTCTCCCCCTTTTGTTATTTATAAAAGTGGGTGGAGGAAAAACAAAACTAGAATAAAGAGGACAAATGTTGGGATATAACTAAGAGAGGATTAAGAGTTTGTTTAAAATTAAAGGAAGTTGTGATCAAGCTAAAGGAGAGAGTAGCACAACGGAAAAAGATATGATAAGCGTGAAAGAGTAACATTCCATGTTTTTACCAAGGGATTTCTACAACTTGTTTGGCAAAGGAATGATTAAAAAAAAATTTTAAGTGTTGAAAGGAAAGCAAAATAGTTTGACAATCACAAGTGAAGAAAAACATTAGAAGTAAGCATGATAGAGCATGGTAAAAACAACATCGTCAAATAGGAATGCGGAAAGGTAAAACGAAGTTAGTAAGATTAATAGTTGTTGACAGAATAATATATATATTTTTGTTGTGGTTTGACACTAGACTCTTCATATTTGAGCATTAGCTTTGTAAATTTTCAATACAAAGAGTTAAGCATGTTTTAACATATTCAAAACAATAATAGCTACAATGTAACCAAATCGTATTTCAAGTAAGAAAAACATTGTAGAAGTCATACATTGCAATCTAGTGCTTTTACTTAAGGTTTTAGAGAATTATGTAATTTTGCATTCGGATCCAATTCTCATGAGTAGAAACTTTATGAAAAACAATGATGTGTGCATAAGGTGTTTTGATAAAAGTATACAAGTGAAATAATCAAAACACATGACATATATAATGAAATAGCAACAACACTATTAAGTTTGTAATCTTATAATTACATTCACACATCAACTCTAGAATAAAGTTTCAAAGCACATAACATAAGTACAACAACCAAGGTGTTTCACCCACACAATGCTCATTAAGACTTATCAGGGAGAGAAGTATTTCTTGGGGGATCACATAAGCAATTTTTTTATAGAGATTTTATTTTAGTGATCCGGTGTACAAATAGAAGTGAAAAAAGGGTATGTTTGCACAAGACACTTTACAATTCTTTCCAAGGTGCTAAACCTCACAATGCTCATTAAGACTTATCAGGAGGGTGAGTAGTGTTTGGTGGAGTTATCTTTGGCATATTATTCTTTTTTTTGTTTGGGCCAAAAGTCTCTGAATTCACTTGTTGTTGCAAACATTTATAATTTTGAAATAACACTTCTATGTGTGCAAGAAATTTATTGTTTGAATGAAGGTGTAGGCAATTTAGACATACAACTTAATGTGTTGCAATTATTACACTACACAATCATGCAAGACTAAGATTATGAGCATACGTAGATTACCAAACTAGTGAGTGTATGAATCATTGATTATCATAAGACATTACTCATACTTAGAGGCATGCTCGCGGGAGAGGTACATCAGCTCGCGGGAGATGCTCTTTGTGAAGTCTTATAGTCAAACCATAGTTTTGTGAATATTTAAAGAAAAGTAAATAACAAAACATATTTTTGATCATTTTGAGTTATTTGAATTTTTTTGTATTTTGGAATAAAATTTGCAAATTAAGAACCAAATAATTTGAAGTCAGAGAACATATACTGAGAAGATTCATTAGACAAATACTAGAAACATTATAGAAAAAAATAAAATTTCAATATGGCAAAAAGAGCTAGCGCCTGGTGTTAACTACTCAACGCCCAAATAGTACACCGTTTTTTGAGTTTTTTGAATTTTTTTATTTGGAATAGGGAGTATATATATAGTCCTTCTTAGTATAGAAATTTTAGAGAATTTGGAAATGATTAGAAGGCTATTTAAACATAGTTTTGGTAATTTTTGAAAAGGTTTTATATTTTATAACAAAATAATTTCAAATCCAAAAACAGAGAAAAATCATTAGAAAAATACCAGAAATAGTGTAGAGAAAACAAAATTTCAGTTTGGTAAAAAGGGCTAATGCCTGGCGTTAACTTCTTAACGCCCAAATAGAACACTGTTTTTTGAGATTTAAAAAAAAATCTTTGGAATAAGTAGTATGTATATAGACATTCTTAGTGTAGAAATTTCAGAGAAGTTGAAAATGTTTAGAAGGTCATTTAAACTTATTTTTGGTGGTTTTCAAAAGGTTTTTATATTTTATATTTTTCTTTTTGAAAGAAGTATGGAAGTTAATTTTGAGGAGACATAACATTTGAGGAGTTTCAATTTGATAAATCTAAGGCTCCTAATTCTAGTCTAAGTAGAGCAATTGTGAATCGGGTAGAGGCTTGGTAAAGATGTCCGCAAGTTGTGATTCAGTTCTAATAAAGTTTACATGAACATGTTCCTTCTTTATGTGA
This sequence comes from Dactylorhiza incarnata, assembly GCA_033032865.1. NCBI lineage: Eukaryota > Viridiplantae > Streptophyta > Magnoliopsida > Asparagales > Orchidaceae > Dactylorhiza > Dactylorhiza incarnata. Next base: position 225,943 of record JAWHQI010000134.1, read on the forward strand.
TCCCTGATGAAGTGATGTATGATGTCTATATGTTTGGATCTTGAGTGATGAACGGAGTTGTTGGTTAAATCAATAGCACTCTTGTTGTCACACTTTAGTTCAATATTTGTTAGATGAACTCCGAAGTCTTCTAAGGTTTGAGTCATCCATAACGCTTGGGCACAACAACTTCCTAGTGCAATATATTCTGTCTCGGTGGTGGAGAGGGCAACGAAATTTTGTTTTCTACTTGACCATGCAACTAGAGAAGGACCTAAGAAATGACATGTGCCACTAGTGCTTTTTCTATCTAAAGAACAACCCACATAATCAGAATTGGAATACCCATGTAAGAGAAGAGAATCATTATTTGGATAGCAAAGTCCTAATTTTGATGTGCCGATTAGATATCTAAAAATTTGTTTTACTGCTTTTAAATGAGATTCTTTTGGATTTGCTTGAAATCTAGCGCATAAATATACGACAAACATAATATCGGGTCTAGATGCACTAAGGTAGAATAAGGATCCAATCATTCCGCTATATAAAGTTTGGTCAATTGAAATTCCAGTTTCATCTTTTCCTAACTTTAGCGACACACTCATTGGAGTACTAGCTTGTTTTAAATTTTCAAATCCAAAGCATTTTAGCATATCATGTATATATTTAGATTGACATATAAAGATTCCACCATTTCTTTGGATTATTTGAAAGCCTAAAAAATATGTTAGTTCACCAACTAGACTCACCTCAAATTCATTTTGCATCACTAGTACTACTTCATTACACAACTCTTCATTAGTGGCTCCAAAAATAATATCATCAACGTATATTTGTAAAATAATCAAATCATTATCAATATGCTTAATGAAGAGCATGTTATCGGCACTACCCATTTTATAACTGTGTTTTAATAAAAAAATATGTTAGACATTCATACCAAGCACGAGGTGCTTGTTTTAGACCATAAAGTGCTTTTTCTAATCTATAGACATGATTTGGAAAAATTTTATCTACAAAACTGGGGGGGGGGGGGTTGTTCTACATAGACTTTTTCATTAATTATCCTGTTTAAGAAGGCACTCTTTATATCCATTTGAAATAGTTTAAACTTCTTATAACTTGCAAAAGCAAGAAAGATTTTATGCGATTCAAGGCGAGCTACGGGTGCAAACGTTTCATCAAAGTATATCCCCTCGATTTGAAAATAACCTTGTGCTACTAATCTAGCTTTGTTCCTAGTGATTCTAGAATCTCCATCAAATTTATTTTTAAATATTCATTTTACACCTATAACCGGGTGATTAGATGGTATTTCTACAAGCTTCCACACCCTATTACATTCAAATTTATTTAATTCTTCATTCATAGCAATAAACCAAAACTCATCATTTAAAGCAGTAGAAACATTTTTGGGCTCAATTTCGGAAATAAAGCATAAATTAGAAATAAATTCATTAAAGGAAGAACGTGCCGTTACCCCTCTTGATGGTTCTCCAATGACAAGCTCCCTTGGATGATCTCTTGTGAATCTAAGCACGCTTGGAGGCATGAATTCTTCTTGCACCGACTCTACTTCTTTGTCCTCTCCAAGTGGTTCATCTCCAAGTGGTTCTATGCCAAGCTGGCAAACTATGAGTTCTCGCTGGATCGTGTTGTTTTCTTGGGCCATATTATTTCTGGAGATGGAATCTCCATTGATCCTGCCAAGATTTTTTCTATTATGGACTGGAAGCGACCTTCTGCCCCTACTGAGATTCACAGCTTCCTTGGGCTTGCTGGCTACTATAGACATTTCTTTATGGGTTTCCTCATTGCTGCTCCGCTAACATAGCTAACTCAAAAGCATGTTAGATTCGAGTGGTCAGATCAGTGTGAGTAGACTGAAAGTGAGGTTAGATCTTAAATTAACTCTAGAGGGGGGGTGAATAGAGTTTAAAACTATTTATTAGTTCAATTGCAGAATTGAAAATACTGATATATAATATGTGTATAGCAGAGTGTATAAATAAAAACTGAAAATAAAATCAGCAGAGCACAAACACAGAAAAATAATCAAGATCACAGAGGACACAAGGAGCTATAGTGGTTCACCTCTCAATAGGGTACATCCATTCTTCTACCACCCTAGGTAGGAATCCACTAGGATTTTAGATCAGGTGCCCTAACACCAATGGGGTTTTGATCAGGTTCCCAAAAACCAAACTAGATTTTTTGATCAGGTGTCTTGCCACCAAGAGGTAAACTTTTGAAGGGAGATTTAACCCTTTATAAGATGGGGTAAGGAAGGTTTAGAATGTTCTTCTCTGTCAAGATTCTTAGAGAAGACAAATGATATTGATGATGAAAGCTCCCTGTCTGATGTAGATTTGATGACATTTGAGGATGAGCTTTCTTTTGAGAGAATGATCCTTCTATAGCTGATAAATCTGGGAGAGTAAGTTCCTCAGATTGTTTGTTGCTCTTTTGAAGATCTGAAATTGCAGCTGATGACTGAGAGAGTAATGTAGATCTTGTTCTCAGTAAATGAATGCTGCTTTGAGAAAGAAGAAGACTAAAAAAGGTTTGCTCTGTCTGAGCTTGTTCTTCTTCTTCTTCTTCTTCTCTGTTCTTTTTTTTCTGAACTGTATTCTGTATTCTTGTTGTTCTGTGAACTCTGTATTCTCAAATCTGAATAACTGTGAGTCAAAAAACTTCTGAGTATATGTTATCCTTCTTCTCTGATATTATATTCTTATTTTTTGAATATCAGATCTTTTGATTTAAGGAATATAATAATCTGATTTTGATCTTTCTTGGAACTGCAGCAGCCACAAAACACTTTTGGCAGTGTACTTTATTTCTTTTGCCGTGAAAGATGCTTTAGCATTAAATGTGAACGGCTCTTCTCCTTAGAATACGACAAAATAAAGGAATATAATAATGAAATATATTATCCGTACTTGTCTGACTAAATAAGTCCAAAGATTTGAATAGATCCGTTAGGATCATCGATCTGAGTTGATTTCGTCGACCTTGTGAGAACTTGAAAATAACAGGAATTTTTATTTCCAAAAATCTGAGTATTACAAGTGTATTGCCTCCTTTATATAGACTAGGAGGGAAACAGTAAAATACAAATATTCGATGTGGGACTAAATACAATACACAATACATAAGAGAGAGTTGGGCGGTCTGGGCGATCAGGAGTATTGAGACCGCTGAGACCTCTGCGATCTAGAGTGAGGTCGGGCGGTCACACGACAGGAGGAAGGTCATGTGACAGAGGAGATCGTTGGACGGTTAGACCGTTCTGGCGAACACTCCCCCGTAAGGGAGAGACCGGGAGGGCCAGACCGCTTCTCTCCATAAGAAGCGACCTGGTATATCTGAGATGAACCGGTAGTCTAGTACTTGGAGACCACTGAGACCGTTGGCGTGAGACCGCTTGGAGAGGCGGAATGTCGCTGACCTTCACACGTCGCGACCTTGCATACTGGAGGAGAAGTGGCGGTCTGATACTGGGATACCGCACAGACCGCGGTTATCCAACAGTTGTCTGATAGAGCTGGAGATCGCCGACCTTCATCTGGCACGATCTCGCATATGTGAGTAGGAGCAGCGGTCTGATTCTGGGAGACCGCATAGACCGCTGACTCGAGACTGCTTGTCTTCAACCCATCTTTATCCGGCGCGATCTGGTACATCAGAGGAGAATCCGTGGTCTGATTATTGGAGACCGCACAGACCGCTGGCTTCAGATCGCGCGTCTTCAATCCTTCGAGACCGCTTGGCTTCAACACTTCCCCGCAAGATGGAGCATATATATCAATCATGCCTAGCTTGTTACACACATCGAAGAAGGATGAAGATATAGGTTTGGTGAAGATATCAGCCAGCTCTTTATCCGAAGTTACGAAGGGAGTGCAAATTTGTTTCTTCAAGATTTCTTCCCTGATGAAGTGACAGTCCACATCAATATGTTTGGTTCTCTCATGAAAGACTGGGTTCTGAGATATATAGATTGCAGCTTTGTTGTCACAGAACATTGGCAATGGATGGTTGTAAACTTCTCCTAAGTCTAGAAGGAGATTTCGTAACCACTTTAACTCGCATGTAGTTTGGGCCATGCTCCTGTACTCGGCCTCAGCACTTGATCTGGATACTACTGCTTGTTTCTTGCTCTTCCCGCTCACCAGATTTCCTCCCATGAAGGTGCAGAACCCAGATGTGGATTTCCTATCTCCTTTATCATCAGCGTAGCTAGCATCTGAATAGGCTTCTATCTTGAGATGGTTGTTCCTTTGGAACAGAAATCCCTTCCCTGGAGATCCCTTGACATATTCTAATATTTTTAAAGCAGCTTGAAGATGAAATTCCTTTGGAGCTTGCATGAATTGGCTGAACTTCCCAACAACATAGCAAATATAAGGTCTTGTTACAGTTAGGTAGATGAGCTTGCCTACAAGACGATGATATCTAGTGCTATCAAGTAGAGGAGGAGAGTTGACATTCCAGAGTTTGTCATCTCCAATTGCCATTGGATATTTAGCAGGTTTAGCACCAAGAAGACCTGTTTCCTTTAGAAGGTCAATAACATACTTCCGTTGTGAGAGAACAATGGAGCTATGCTTCCTTGAGATTTCAATGCCCAGAAAGTACTTGGGAGTCCCCATATCTTTGGTCTCAAAGTGTTGGAGGAGATGTTTCTTTGTAAGGGAGACACCTTCAACATCATTACCTGTGAGAAGGATGTCATCAACGTATACAGCCAGAACAACCATTCCATGAGACGTCTTGCGAATGAAGAGAGAGTGATCCGCAGAACTACAGACAAATCCAATGATCTTGATAACTTCGTTAAACTTTTCGAACCAGGCGCGAGGACTTTGCTTAAGACCATAGATGGCCGTCTTTAGCTTACATACACGAGTCTCCCCCAGAGCAACATACCCTGGAGGTTTCTCCATGAAAACAACCTCTTGAAGATCACCATAGAGAAAGGCATTCTTGACATCCAATTGAGAGAGTTGCCAACCTTTGTTGACTACCACAGAGAAGAGGACCCTGATGGTTGTAAGACGAGCGACAGGTGAGAAAGTGTCAAAGAAGTCGACTCCATATGTCTGAGTAAAACCTTTGGCAACCAAGCAAGCTTTGTAGCGGTCAACAGAGCCATCAGCACGATATTTTATCACAAAGACCCACCTACACCCAACAACATCTATCCCAAGAGGTGGAGGAACAAGAGTCCAAGTGCCACGGTCCTGAAGGGTGGAGATTTCATCATCCATGGCAGCCTTCCACTGTGGCATGGCAAGAGCCTCCTGATAACTGGTCGGGGTGGCAGTATCTGTAATAGCAATAGCAAATGCCCTAGCTGAGGGGGTAAGTTGAGCATAAGTGACAACATCGTGAATAGAATGTTGCGTACATGAGCGAACTCCCTTTCGAAGAGCAATAGGGAGATCTTCAGTGGTGACTGTATCTGCAAGAGAGTCATCATCGGAAGAAGATAGTGCTGGCCCAAGAGTTGGGAGAGAAGGCCCCGGAGTAGGAGGACAGGTGGAAGGAGATGCTGGAGGTGTTGAAGGTAAAGGAAGAGGTGGTGGAGTTGGGAGAGTAGGTGGTGGTGGTGGTGAAGAGTAAATGAGCGGTGTTGTTGGAGTAGGCGCAGGAGGCAGAGAAGTGGAAGAGTTAGAAAAGTATGGAACAGTTTCAAAGAGGGTGACATCAGCGGAAACATATTGTTTTCGAATAAGGGTATCATAGCATCGGTAGCCTTTCTGAGTTGGAGAATAACCAACAAAGATGCATTTAACTGCCTGAGGAGAGAGTATGTCCCGACCTGGGGAAGGAGTGTGAACAAACGCAGTACATTCGAATACCTTGAGAGGTAATGAGAAGGGTTGTGAGGTGGGATATAGAAGAGAAAAGGGGGTGGAGCCTTGAAGGAGGGTGGAGGGAATGCGATTGATGAGATAGCAGGAGATGAGGATGGCATGACCCCAATAGGTTTTGGGCATATTCATCTGGAAGAGTAAGGTGCGAGCCATGTCGAGGAGGTGACGATTCTTACGTTCCGCTATCCCATTTTGTTGAGAAGTATAAGGACAACTAGTCTGATGTATAAGACCATGATTCATGCAAAACTCAGAAAATTGATGAGAAACATACTCTTTAGCATTATCAGTGCGAATAGCCTTGATACACACTCCAAACTGAGTGGAAATTTCATTATAAAAAGTTTTGAAAACAGAAAAAAGTTCTGAGCATTCTTTTAACAGATACACCGAAGTACATCGAGAGAAGTCATCAATAAAAGTAACAAAATACAAACTACTCCCACCCACAGTCTTGGTAGGAGAAGGACCCCAGATGTCCGAGTGGAGGAGATCAAAAGGACGAGTTGAGCTACGTCCATGTTTGGCAGGGTAGGAAGCTCGATGGTGCTTTCCTAGTTGACAAGCTTCACAGTTGAGAGGGGAGATATCTTTGGTGAGGTGAGGTAGAAGTTGATACAGCAGCCGAGGTGGAGGGTGACCAAGACGGAGGTGCCATTGATGGAGAGAATCAGAGTCGGTAGAAGCAGAGTGAGCAGTAAGAACGTCAAGGAAGTAGAGGCCTCCACTCTCAGTCCCAGTAGCAACTGTCTCCTTCGTATGAAGATCCTGAAAATAATAATTAGTTGGAGTAAACATAACAGAGCATTGTAATTGTTGAGAAAGTGCCTTGACTGATAGTAAGTTGCATGGAAAAGTAGGCACATATAGAGTGTTCTGAAGAGAGATAGTCGGAGTGACATGAACTATTCCAGTCCCACACACATGCGAGGAAGAACCATCTGCTGTTAGAGCCAGAGGTAAATTCTTGTGCTCTAGTAACTGTGAGAAAAGGTGAGGGTCCCCTGTCATATGATTCGTTGCTCCAGAATCAATAAGCCATTTACCTTTAGTAACCACGTGCACACTACCTGAGGAGGTAGCAACAGAAGCAGACGGTGATGTAGTACCCGGTTGAGAAGCAGCAGCCAGAGGGCGAAGGTGAGGATGCTTGAGATAGCAACGATCAATGGTGTGACCCTTCCGACCACAATGAGAACAGATGTACCGCGGAGGTCCACGGCCACCAAGAGATCCACCACGGCCACCGGGGTGACCACGTTCAGCCCGGTGAGCAAAGCTCTATGGAGGAGGGGAAGACAACAAGGGTCGTTGGAGAAGAGAGGTAACAGCAGAGACCCGAGCAGCGGTGGCATCAAGAGTTGGAGATTCAGCTTCTCCAAGGATTTGTTGTCGTATCATATCATAGGACTCCGGAAGACGGAGAAGGTAACACACAACCAGGAGCTCCTGGAAGTGTTTGTGCTGTTCAGCAAGATCAGTAGAGAAGGGGCGATGCTGAAGGAGTTCAGCCCCAAGGTCCTGAACCGTTTGATAAGCTGTGGTGGGATCCATGGTTGGGCGGGCAAAGAGATCTGCATATAAGGTGTAGATGCGGGAGGTTTTGGCACCTTTGGAGTAAAGGGCCGCAAGATGATTCTAGGCTACCTTGACTGTCTCATCATGACGAATGATAGGAAGACACTCATCAGATAGACTGTTAGCACGCCAAGTGCGGACTAGAGCATCACTAGCATCCCAATCATCAAAGCTAGCAGATACATGGGGAGGAGGATCATCGGTGAGATGGTGGCGTTTGCATTGAGAGCATAAGAGGAAGGTGAAGGAGACACTCCAATCAGGATAATTAGAGCTAGAAAGCTTGGAGGAGGTGCCAAGATTGCCAGAGGAGGTAGAAATAGCCACAAGAGTTGGCAGGGTTTGGGGGGTTTGGGTTGCATTCTCAGATGGGGTACCCATGAGAAGAGAGATCGCGCGGTCTTGTAGAGGAGATCGCGCGGTTAGTAGGAGAAAGGCCGGTCGAAGGGAGAAAGGGGAGATCGCACGGATTATGCGGTCAGAAGAAAGAGAGACTGGTCGAAGAGATCGAGTGCTCTGATACCATGTGAGAACTTGAAAATAACAGGAATTTTTATTTCAAAAAATCTGAGTATTACAAGTGTATTCCCTCCTTTATATAGACTAGGAGGGAAACAGTAAAATACAAATATACGATGTGGGACTAAATACAATACACAATACATAAGAGAGAGCTGGGCGGTCTGGGCGATCAGGAGTATTGAGACCGCTGAGACCTCTACGATCTGGAGTGAGGTCGGGCGGTCACACGACAGGAGGAAGGTCGTGTGACAGAGGAGATCGTTGGACGGTTAGACCGTTCTGGCGAACACTCCCCTGTAAGGGAGAGACCGGGAGGGCCAGATCGCTTCTCTCCATAAGAAGCGACCTGTTATATCCGAGATGAACCGGTAGTCTTGTACTTGGAGACCGCTGAGACCGTTGGCGCGAGACCGCTTGGAGAGGCAGAATGTCGCTGACCTTCACACGTCACGACCTTGCATACTGGAGTAGAAGTTGTGGTCTGATGCTGGGAGAACGCACAGACCACGGTTATCCAACAATTGTCTGATAGAGCTGGAGATCGCCGACCTTCATCTGGCACGATCTCGCATATCTGAGTAGGAGCAGCGGTCTGATTCTGGGAGACCGCACAGACCGCTGACTCCAGACCGCTTGTCTTCAACCCATCTTTATCCGGCGCGATCTGGTACATCAGAGGAGAATCTGCGGTCTGATTATTGGAGACCGCACAGACCGCTGGCTTCAGATCACGCGACTTCAATCCTTCGAGACCGCTTGGCTTCAACAGACCTGAAGGTCTATTTAGTCAACCTGAAGGTTTATTTAGTCAACCTGCACTTCTTATAAATTTTAGTTGAACACAGACTGGAATTCGTCGATCTCAGAATAAAATTAGTCGAACTGATCATAGAAATCTTTATCTGGCTGGAAGAATAAACTTTTAGTCGATCTGGATCATTTTCATCAAACGCAGACTTAAGTTCGTCGATCTCAAGATTTTCGTCGACCGCTGAATATAATTAGTCGAGCGCTGCGAATAGACAAAATTCTTCGACCGCTGAGAAGGGTTCGTCGACTGTTGAGACGGGTTCGTCGACAGCTGAGACATGCTTGAATTCTTCGACCGCTGAGAAGGGTTCGTCGACCGCTGAGATGGGTTCGTCGACCGCTGAGACGGGCTTGAATTCTTCGACCGCTGAGAAGGGTTCGTCGACCGCTGAGACGGGTTTGTCGACCGCTGAGACGGGCTTGAATTCTTCGACCGCTGAGAACTTCTCATTCGTCGAACGCAGAGAGCACACCGTTCGTCGAACGCAGATTGCCGTTTGTCGAACGCAGATAGCCGTTCGTCGAACGCAGAAAACTTAACATTTCTTTAATTCTAGCTATCTTAACAGCCTAAAACCTTGACCCTTAAGACTATACATTTGGGGTCAACTCAGTCCTAATCACCAGATAGTGATCCTAGCCCAAATCAAAAATAGGGTTGTTCCAACAAACTCCCCCTATTTGGGTTAGGACACTATTTGACAAACATATTGAATAATAAAACAACAACAAAACAACAGAGCTTATATATCTGATAGATTTTAAATATTTCAACAGATATAAAATGTAATACTCTGAGTTTTGAAATTACATTGAAAACTAATATGATAAAACAAATAATAACCTTTTCTTTCTCTGAATTCTGCTTTCTGATTAGCTGAGCTGTAGCTATATTTCAGCTTTCTGAATTGTTGATTTGAACTGAATCTGATTTAACTTTGTTGCTTCTTTTATATCAAAAGTTGTAGCTGAATCTGAATTTGCTTTATCTGAATTTTCCTTCATACAACATCTAATTTGAAATAAACTGTTGTGAGCTTTTTCAGCAACTCCCCCTGCCTAGTTCATATAATGTCTCCCCCTGAGCAATTGCATCATATGGAGCTTCTTTAAAGAACTTTTCAGGAGTTTCTTCAGCTTCTTCAAGACATCTCCCCCTTAACAAGACATCTCCCCAATAACAAGAAGGAGCTTCTTCAAGACATCTCCCCCTGCCTAGTTTCAGGAAGGCCTGAAGCTAGGCCCATAGAAGAAGGGACATTTGAGGAGTTAAGGAAGGATGCCATCTTTATATTGCTATTTGTTCCTGCAAAATGAAATAGAGATCAAGTGCAAAGGGAACTAGAAAGAGAAGCAATTCTGTAGGCATTCAGAAAATCAGAAAAACTTAGTTTGATATGATAAGGAAGGGATAAATAGAAGATTTAATTTTTAATTGATTGAATCTCCATCTATTATTCCTAGCTGATTTATAAAGAAGATATGCTTCTTTTCATCCAAGGATTTGGTGAAAATATCAGCCCTTTGCAAATCAGTGGAGATAAATTGTAGGCAAATTTTATTTTTATCCACATTATCCCTAAGGAAGTGGTGCCTAATCTCTATGTGTTTAGTCCTGGAGAACTGGATTTTGTGCTATAGATATTGCACTAGTATTGTCACAAAATATAATTGAATTATTTAGATTGATCCCATAGTCTAGGAGCTGATTTTGTATCCACAACATCTGTGAGCAGCAACTTCCTGCAGCTATATATTCAGCTTCAGCTGTTGATGTAGACACAAATGTTTGTTTCTTACAAAACCAAGACACAAGCCTATCACCAAGAAGCTGACAAGTTCCTGATGTGCTTTTCCTGTCTACTCTGCATCCAGCATAATCTGAATCTGAGAATCCAGTTAATTCAAATTCAGATGCTATTGGATACCAAAGTCCTAGATTTGGACAACCCTTTATATATCTCAAAATTCTTTTAATAAAATTAGATGAGATTCTTTGGGGTTAACTTGAAACCTAGCACAAATACAAGTAGCAAACATAATATCAGGCCTACTTGCTGATAAATAAAGTAATGAGCCAACAATTGCTCTATATACATTTTGATCAACAGGTTTCCCTGATTCATCATTATCTACAACAACATTAGAGGGCATGGGTGTTTTCATGGTGGAAGAATCAGACATACCAAATCTTTTCACTAATTCCTTAGCATACTTAGATTGGGATATGAAGATTCCATTTGGAGTTTGCTTCACTTGAAGACCAAGGAAGTATGATAACTCACCCATACTACTCATTTCAAATTTAGATTGCATTAGATTAGAAAATCTTTTGCATAAATTTGAATCAGTAGAGCCAAATATGATATCATCTACATATATTTGAACTAGTAAGGTTTGATTTTTATGTATCCTGAAAAATAAAGTTTTGTCAACTATGCCTCTACAGAATTTATTCTCTAAAAGAAAACTAGCTAAGGTCTCATACCATGCTCTGGGAGCTTGTTTGAGGCCATAGAGAGCTTTACTAAGCTTAAAGATATAGGAGGATTGAGTTGGAGAGATGAAACCTGGTGGTTGTTCCACATAGACTTCTTCTTTAATTTCTCCATTCAAAAATGCACTCTTCACATCCATTTGATAAACTTTGAATTTCTTGTATGCTGCAAATGCAAGGAAGATTCTGATTGCTTCTAACCTTGCAACTGGTGCAAAAGTCCGATCATAATCTATTCCTTCTTCCTGTGAGTATCCTTGAGCTACTAGTCTAGCTTTGTTTCTCACAATATTGCCATCTGGATCTAGCTTGTTCCTCCAGACCCATTTAGTTCCAATCACTGGATGATTCTTTGGTCCAGGAACCAATTCCCAAACTTTGTTTGTCTCAAACTGATTGAGTTCCTCTTGCATAACAATGATCCAGTTGAGATCTTGTTCTGCATCTTGTAGGGATTGAGGTTCAATCTGAGAGGGAAAATAAATGTGCATCATATTAACTTGATGCCTTGTTTGAACACAAGTTGATATGTCTCCAATTATTTGAGATCTGGGGTGATCTCTGTTATTGACATAATCAACAGGTAGAGTGGGAACAACATTATCTGTGATTAATTCCTCTTGTGGAACATTACTTAATGCTTCTTTTTCTGGTACATTTTCCCTGATTTCTTCATCACTTTCTTCAGATTCCTGCTGTACAGGATTTAGAAATCCTTCTTTTTGTAGAGCTAATTGATCTAGCTGCTCACATAGTATAGGTACCTGCAGGTTTTCTTTGGTAGAGGTGGTATTCTTCTCCTTGTAAAACATGTAAGTTTCATCAAAAGAAACATGCATAGATTCTTCAATTTTAAAAGAGGATTTGTTAAATATCCTATATGCTTTGCTGATTAATGAATAGCCTAAGAAAATTCCTTCTTTAGATTTTGGTTCAAATTTCCTAAGGTATTTTTTATCATTATTATGAGCAAAACATTTACAGCCAAAAGTTCTAAAATAATTAACTTTAGGTTTCTTCCCTTTAAGTAACTCATAAGGAGTCTTACCATTAAGTTTGTGTATCAAACTTCAATTCAACACATAGTTTGCTGTGCTAATAGCCTCTGCCCAAAAAGATAGGGGCAAATTAGCATCTGCAAGTAATGTTGTTGCTGATTCAATTAGGGTTCTGTTTTTCCTTTCAACTACCCCATTTTGTTGAGGAGTTCTAGGAGCTGAGAAGCAATGCCTGATACCTTCCTTCTCACAGAATTCTTGCATGAGAAGAGACTCAAACTCAGTGCCATGATCACTTCTGATCAATGCAACTAGAGTAGAGTACTCAATCTGAATGCTCTTAAGAAATTCTGTAAGTACTTTCAAGTTATCTGACTTTTCTCTCAAGAAGAACACCAAAGTGAATCTAGAGAAGTCATCTACAATAACTAGAGTGTATGACTTCCCCCCTAAACTCTTTGTTGCTACTGGTCCAAAAAGGTCCATATGCAGCAAGTATAAGATTCTAGGCGAATCACTTTTAGATAATGATTTAAAACCATTTTTAGTTTGCTTGCCTAATTGACATGCCCTGCAATGGCCTTCCTTCTTGTATGAACCAGAAGGTAATCCTCTAACAATATTGTCCTTAGATAATTCAGCAATGGTCGTAAGATTTACATGTCCTAATCTCTTATGCCAAAGTTCACTAGGTTTGCTTAATTGATTAAATAAACAAATTTCAGATTTTGATGAGTTGAAATTCACTAAATAAATATTACCTTGCCTAATACCTGTTAAAACAATAATATCATCAGATGACTTAATAAGGCATTTTGATTTATTAAAGGTTACTTGATACCCTTCATCACATAATTGACTTATGCTGATAATGTTGTGCTTCAGACCTTTGACATAAGCTACCTCTTTGAAAGTAAGTTCTCCAACCTTGACTTTTCCATATCCCTTTGTTTGTCCACAGTTGGAGTCTCCAAAGATTACTTTTGGTCCAAGCTTTGCCTTGTAGTTGTTCAGATTGCCCTTGTTTCCTGTCATATGCTTTGAGCATCCACTATCCAAGTACCATTTTTCTTCTTTTATTCTTGGATAGCTGTGTACCTCCAAGAAACAGTAAACAATCTATTTGCACTTGACCCAGACTACCTTGGGTTTCTTTCAATTTCCACAAAAATCAGAAATAAAGGACATTTCAGGCTGATCCTTGTAGCCTTGTGGATGATATCTCCTTGGAGGAATTATCCACTCAGTAAAAGGATTCTTAGAATATTTAGAATAAGAAATCTTTAAATTTTCTCTACAGTTTCTGCCGTTCGACGAATTTTGCTGCATTCGTCGACAATCGTTCGACGATGTAGAGACCTTTCGTCGAGCGCTGTTAGAATTATAACTGTATTGAAAATCTGTCTTCAGAGTTCGTCGTGCGTCGTTCGACGAACCCGGCTGGTTTAGTCGAGCACCGTTCGACGAAATCTGTAGGATTTCTATATTCTTTATATTACTGCTTGAAATATTCTTATTTACTTCTACAACTGCTTTGCCCTTTGCAGAAATGAATTTAATGGGTGTAGAAAGTATGTTTTTCTTAATAAGAGGTGGATCACTTGATGAAGCACCCAAACCCAGTTTGCCATTTAACCTGGCATTGACTGTGCTTGTAATGTCCATCAGTTTGATGCTTCTCCCATTAAGGGAATCTTCAAACTTTTTGGCTTCAGACAACTTGTTCTCAATGAGAACAATATGTTCCCTGGAGGCAGCCAAATCTTTCTTAAGATTTACATTCTCTTCACTTATCTTATTCATTCAGCTAATCCTTTTCTGAGAGAGATTATCTCTTTCTCAGATTTGATTAAATCAATGCAAAGAGTTTTGAATTCATCTTTGAATTCAGCTGAATTGAAATCAAAAGTAGAAATTACCTATTCACTGTCAGCTTCAGTTTCTGATTCCGATTCATCAGAATTATGTTCTGAGGATGCATTGATTGCCATCATGCAAAAGCTTCTTTCTTCATCATTATCTCTGGAGCTGTATGAAGAAGCATATTCTGACTCACTGTCTGAGTCATAAATGGCCATTAAGCATTGGTCATTTTCTTTTGTCTCTTCTTCATCAGATGAGCTGGATGTGGATTCTGATTCAGAATCTGTATCACTCCAGGTTTTTGCTACAAATCCTCTTCCCTTCTTCTTGTGCTTGTGGGAGGAAGATTTGCTGGAGCTTCTTCTTTCATCCTTTTCCTTTCTCCTTTCCTTCTTGTCCTTCTTGTTTTGAATATCTGGACAGTCTGGAAGGATGTGTCCTGGTTTCCTGCAACCAAAACATATAATTTCTTTAGAAGTGTTTTTGTCATACCTTGGCTTTTCATGGCTTCTGGAAGACTTTTTCCTGAAGTCTTTTCTTGCCATCTTGTAAAATCTCTTGGCAAGTAGACTCATCAACTCCTCATCGTCAGGAGTCTTTCCTTCTTCTTCTGCAGCTTTGAAGGCAATGTTCCTATCCTTCTTTGTTGCTGGAGATGAAGTAGATTGTTCTGCTTCTCTGGATTTTACTAGCTGCTCATAGGATTTGAGCTTTCCTAGTAGTGTCTCTGTGGTAATCTCATTGAGACTTTTGGCTTCCTTGATAGGCCAGATTCTAGAGTCTCATGTGCTGGGGAAGCACATTAGGATCTTGTCATTGATCTCATTGATAGAGATCACATTGTCCAAGGTCTTCAGCTCATTGATTATGAGGCTGAGCCTGTTGTACATATCAGCTACACTTTCATTTTCTCCCTTTTTGAAGTTCTCATATTGAGAGATAAGTTGAGATCTTCTGTCTTTCCTTTCATCAGCTAATCCTTCAACCATATTGTTGAGTGAGATCCAGATCTTCCTGGCTGAGGTACATTCCACAACTTTCTGAAAGATATCATCAGTCATGGTTTGAGCCAATATATTCATGGCTTTTGCATCTGCACTTCTCTGCTTCTTTTGTGCTTCTGTCCACTCAGGTGGTGGAACAACAGTGTTGTTAGTTGCTGCATCAGTGCTGGTTGTAGCTGTAGGAGAAGGAGGTCCTGTCAAAATGACATTAAAAATATCCTCATCAATGGAGTTCATATGTAACATAATCCTTGCTTTCCATAGTGCAAACTTATTTAAGTTGCACATAGGAGGTCTAGTGCTTGAATATTCCTTGTTTTGTGCCATGAGGTTTTTTTTAAATAAAAATAAAATGAAAATAAAACTCTGAAAGTATTTAAGATCTAATTGATCTTTGTAATTCAGGTGTTAGCCTGTAAAGAATCAACTACCCTCTGATACCAATTGAAAGTGAGGTTAGATCTTAAATTAACTCTAGAGGGGGGGGGGGGGGGTGAATAGAGTTTAAAACTTTTAATTAGTTTTATTGCGGAATTGAAAATACTGATATATAATATGTGTATAGCAGAGTGTATAAATAAAAACTGAAAATAAAATCAGCACAACACAAGCACAGAAAAATAATCAAGATCACAGAGGACACAAGGAGCTATAGTGGTTCCCCTCTTAATAGGGTGCATCCACTCTTCTACCACCCTAGGTAGGAATCCACTAGGATTTTTGATCAGGTGCCCTAACACCAATGGGGTTTTGATCAGGTTCCCAAAAACCAAACTAGATTTTTTGATCATGTGTCTGAGGTAAACTTTTGAAGGGAGTTTTAACCCTTTACAAGATGGGGTAAGGAAGGTTTAGAATGTTCTTCTCTGTCAAGATTCTTAGAGAAGACAAATGATATTGATGATGAAAGCTCCCTGTCTGATGTAGATTTGATGACAGTTGAGGATGAGCTTTCTTTTGAGAGAATGATCCTTCTGTAGCTGATAAATCTGGGAGAGTAAGTTCCTCAGATTGTTTGTTGCTCTTTTGAAGATCTGAACTTGCAGCTGATGACTGAGAGAGTAATGTAGATGCTGCTTTGAGAAAGAAGAAGACTAAAAAAGTTTTGCTCTGTCTGAGCTTGTTCTTCTTCTTCTTCTTCTTCTCTGTTCTTGTTTTTCTGAACTGTATTCTGTATTCTTGTTGTTCTGTGAACTCTGTATTCTCAAATCTGAATAACTGTGAGTCAAAAAACTTATGAGTATATGTTATCCTTCTTCTCTGATATTATATTCTTATTTTTTGAATATCAGATCTTTTGATTTAAGGAATATAATATTCTGATTTTGATCTTTCTTGAAACTGCAGCAGCCAAAAAATACTTTTGGCAGTGTACTTTATTTCTTTTGCCGTGAAAGATGCTTTAGCATTAAATGTCAACGACTCTTCTCCTTAGAATATGACAAAATAAAGGAATATAATAATGAAATATATTATCCTTACTTGTCTGACAGAATAAGTCCAAAGATTTGAATAGATCCGTTAGGATCATCGATCTGAGTTGATTTCGTCGACCTGAAGGTCTATTTAGTCAACCTGAAGGTTTATTTAGTCAACCTGCACTTCTGATAAATTTTAGTCGAACACAGACTGGAATTCGTCAATCTCAGAATAAAATTAGTCGAACTGATCATAGAAATCTTTATCTGGCTGGAAGAATAAACTTTTAGTCGATCTGGATCATTTTCGTCAAACGCAGACTTAAGTTCGTCGATCTCAAGATTTTTGTCGACCGCTGAATATAATTAGTCGAGCGCTGCGAATAGACAAAATTTTTCGACCGCTGAGAAGGGTTCGTCAACCACTGAGACGGGTTCGTCGACCGCTGAGATGGGCTTGAATTCTTCGACCGCTGAGAAGGGTTCGTCTACAACTGAGACGGGTTCGTCGACCACTGAGACGGGCTTGAATTCTTCGACCGCTAAGAAGGGTTCGTCGCCCGCTGAGACAGGTTCGTCGACTGCTGAGACGGTTTTGAATTCTTCAACCGCTGAGAACTTCCCATTCGTCGAACGCAGAGAGCACGCCATTCGTCGAACGCAGAGCGCCGTTCGTTGAACGCAGATAGCCGTTCGTCGAACGCAGAAAACTCAACATTTCTTTAATTCTAAATATCTTAACAGCCTAAAACCTTGACCCTCAAGACTATACATTTGGGGTCAACTCAGTCCTAATCACCAGATAGTGATCGTAGCCCATATCAGAAATAGGGTTGTTCCAACACAGACCATCTTGGAATTGATGCAATGTCTATGTTCAAAGCCATTTTTAGCCCTTCCTTCCAAGGGGGCAGACTTTTCAGTTTATACTGACGCTTCTGGAGTTGGGCTGGGATGTGTCTTAATGTTGGATGACTGTGTTATCGCTTATGGGTCAAGGCAGTTGAAGACTCAAGAGCGCAATAGCCCCACTCATGATCTGGAGTTTGCTGCAGTGGTATTTGCTTTGAAGCTTTGGCGACATTATCTCTATGGCGTGAAATGTTACTTCTATACTGACCATCAGAGCCTGAAGAATATTTTGTTGGAACATGCTTTCAACATCTCTTGGTTTGAGAATAACAAATCCCATTGTATTTGATTATACTTGTCATGTGTTTATAGTGTACAGGAACTTCAGCTCTCAAGTCCCTATGAGTATGAAAAAGAAAGACGACGATCCTTGATAAGAAAATATTTTACGCGACGTAGGAGGCAAGCGCACCTATCGCGTGTAGTATATACGATTTAGAAAAATCATATCAAGGTCGTATTTAGTCCTGGGTCCCGTCGAGTATTGTTACTTCGAGCTACGCGTATTGTTTTATCGGATATAAAAATGGATGAAAGTTTATGCATTAATTAAAAACAAAAATGATAACATAACGATAATAACAAAAATGATAACAATCGCGGGCTTGGTGTGCGTTTAGCAAAAACCAAGAAAAGCGATAGAAAAGACAAAAAGGACGCACTAAATTAAAACGCACACACTCTACGAAATTGAAATGAAAGCGATAAATTGCAGGAATTAAAGAAATGCAATCCCTACCCAAATAGGTAGAGGGGAAATAAATGCGTGAGCAAGTTCTACCCAAACGGATAGACGGGAAATAAATGCAGGACGAGTCCTATCCAAATGGATAGGCGGGAAATAAATGCATTGCAATAATGAAATAAAACTAAGCTATTAAACGAAATAACGAAAACAAAAACACGAATAAAAAAGGTGATGACAACGAAAAAAATGACGGAAACGAAAACGATTAAAACATAAAACAATAAAAACACGAATAATAAAAACATAAAGTGAAAATACGAAAACGAAGAAAGCATTACGAGAGAAAAACACTCGCTTTGAAGCGATTTTAAACGCAGCCCGAATATCCCATTCTAAACTACCGTGTCAAGGAAGAAAAGAATGAAAAATTATGACGACGCATAAATTCGAATCTAAGCGAGAAAACCGATTTTATGGCGACGAATAAATCTAGCTAAAGAAAGAAAAATTGCGAAAATTGAAGTGCGGAAATAAAGCTAAGTTATGAATTGAAATACGGTGCAGAAATAAAGCTAAGTTATTAATTGAAATACGGTGCAGAATATGAAATTGCAGAATTTGAAATTACGCTACGAATGCACGAAAAAACTAAATTTATTTATTGCCATAATAACGGGGTTTACAGGAAATAAAATTAAAAAATTAAAAACATTTAATTTCAACATTTATATTACAAAAAGAAAATAAAATAAACACCTAATTAATTACATAAAAAAGAAAATAAAAAAAATAAAAAGTGGACAAAATATTGTGGAAGATCACCCAAAAGGGCAATCCATTAGGAGCCAAGAGGTTCCAAGAGGAGGAATTGATGAGGGGGTCGGGTTCTATTTATAGGCAAAATTTTCAAATTACACGCCCTCGGACACGGGCGTGTCTGAGGGCGTGACACGGCTTGGGGTGCGAATAGCCAGAACAGCTGGATCCAGGCTGGCATCTAGAAGGTTTGATCGGCGACTTTGGAAGCTCACGGGCGTGTTCTAAGGAACACAGGCGTGTTCGATGTCGGCAGTGTGCTGTCGGCTGCTGGGCGTGACACCTGGCGTGTCCTTTGGTCTTCTGGAAGCTTTGTTGAGTCACGACCTCGGTCACGGGCGTGACCCGATCACGGCCGTGACATTGGGCGTGACATTGACATTTGGGCTCGAATCTGGCTGAACATCCAACACGGGCGTGACCAAGTACACGGCCTCGGTCACGGGCGTGACTGAGGGCGTGACTTGATGTTTGAGCTGGAAAAAAGACAGAAATGAAAATTATCAGAAATTATTGAACACGCCCTTGGACACGGGCGTGTCCGAGGGCGTGACTTAACAAAATTACAGAAATTTTATAAAATGAAAATAAAACTAAGTTAAAAACAAAAATAACAAAAACAAACATTTTATTCATTAATTTACATATATTATTTACAAATTTAATTAAAACTATACTAAAAACTATATAGAAAAATGCGTATATTTTCTATTTATCAAACACCCCCATACTTAAGCTTTTGCTATTCCAGAGCAAAAGTAAGGGATACCTATAAGACGTTAATAAAATTTCTAATTTACTACAAATTTTATTTAATCAAAAGTGAGATCGAAATAAATTTAGGAGATTTAAAGAGGTAAGTCCTAAATTGTGAAGATAATTTAAAAAGAGCGAAAAAGTTTTAGCGAAACTTCTAAAGTTAGTTAAATAGCGTCGAATATTGCAGTTTTTGGCGCCTTTTAATTAGAATAGAATTATATAAAACTTTAACTTTTTTAAGAAAATTTTTAAGAATAAATAAAACCTACTAATTATGCTCTCGCAAACTTTTTAAATTAAAATCTAGCTTACAATTTTAGTGGCTAAGGGGTAGGGGAAAAAGGAAAGCTTTGGCAAAGAGAAGAGTGCTTGGATTAGGGGTGATGGATTTAATCCTGTCACCCCACCTTTTTGGTGGTTTTCTTTGGTTCCCAGTGTTGGTTTACGGGGGATAATTGAAATCTTTTCTAAACTTAACCCAATGCCCGTGTTTACGGAATTTTATTTTTTATTCCCATTGACACGAGATTTCTTTTAACAATATTGGGTGCCTGTGTTTACGGAATCTTTTTATTCCCATTGACACAGGATTTCTTTTAAAACGTCTTCTTTTACTTTTTATGCCAAGCTAAAGGGGTGAGGGTTTCAAAAGAAAAACTAGAGTAATAAAAGAGTATTTGAGAGCAAAATTTAGTAGATTAGAATATTCCTAAAGTTTCACAAGTTCGAGTTAGAATAATTGAATCTAAAGATGGTTTGCCAATATAATACAAAAACAAATCTATTTAGGGTTAACTCGAGGTAGTGCTAAAAGTTTTGTTCTCAAATTAAATTAAAATCACAAGAAATTCTTTACTACCAAAATTCCTTGATTTAAATTTACAAACTATGATGCAAATAAAATGGTTTTAGCAAATCAAAAATAGTGAAAACGCTTAAAGATAAACTCTACATAGCCTTGGAAATAACAAAAAGCTAAGTAAGGGTTTTTATTCTATTTTTGGGGTTTTTTTTTGATAAGTTTTTCTTTTCATCAAATTTTTTTTGGAGTTTTTAAGATATGATATTTTTTTTTTGATTTTTTTTTATTTTTTTTTTATTTTTATAACAAATTACATATATAAACACTTAATAAAAATAAAGTAACAAAAAGAAAGAAGAAATTTAAGAAAAGCAAAAATACATACAAAAATTTTTGGGTTTTTTGTAAGAATTGTTTTTTTTATATATTTTTTTGTGATTTTTTTTTTATTTTGATTTTGGTAAAATATATACATTAATACTAAAAAAAGAGAAAAAGAAAGAGAAAGAAAAATAAAACTAAAAATTTATATAAAAATTTTTTGGGTTATAACAAAATTTGTGAGGATTTTGTTATAACAAATTTTTTTATAACTTTTTTTCATCAATTTTTTTTGGATTTGATTTATATAGAAAAAGAAAGGTTATTTATATATAATTAAAAGACAAACATAAAAACATTAAAAAAAAATTTTTTTTTGTGTTTTCTAAGTTAATAATTTTTTGGATTTTTCAATTTTATGTAAGAGGGACAAAGATGTTGCAACAAATTTTTCATAAATTTTTTTTTTTTTCTAATATGGGAGGGGCAAAAATAATTACAAAAAGAGGAAAAACACCCTCATACTTAAAGATCAACATTGTCCCCAATGTTGAAATTAAGTATGAGGAACAAATCTAATTATATATGTACAAAAGCATAAAAAAGAGGAAAAAGAAAATACGAGGGGGGAAAAAGCAGGGGGAAAAAGCACGCCCCTATTTTGGAGACGAGATGCCCTGATTAATTCCTGCAAAAAGATGATAAAACTAAACACGAAATGTTATTTACAAAGAGGGGGGGGGGGGGGTAAGAATGATAAAATCATATAAATATATAAGTTTTTTTATTGGTTTTTCTTATTTTTCTAATTTACAAAAATAAAACATATATAAAGCAAAACTGTATATATATATTTTTTTGGATTTTTCTTAATTATGTGCATTTATATACATAATATTACTTAATAAAAAGAAAAAAGGGAACAAAAATAAGATACAAAATAAGATACAACATATTATTTTTTTTTTTGGAGTTTTCTTATATGTACAATTATATACATAATGATACTAAAAAAAAGAAAAAAGAAACAAAAAATAATAAGTACAAAAAAAACAAAGTAAAAAGATCATTTATTATTTTTGGTTTTTTTTATATCACAAAAAGAATGAAATATATACACAAAGTAAAACTATATATATATTTATTATTTTTTTTTTGGATTTTTCTAAATATATCTTCATCATTTTTGAAATATGCATAATTATAAAAACCTTTATATTTAATAAAAATAAAAAATA
Organism: Dactylorhiza incarnata; assembly: GCA_033032865.1. Taxonomy (NCBI): domain Eukaryota; kingdom Viridiplantae; phylum Streptophyta; class Magnoliopsida; order Asparagales; family Orchidaceae; genus Dactylorhiza; species Dactylorhiza incarnata. The sequence continues at coordinate 248,030 of JAWHQI010000134.1, forward strand.
AAGAGAAACTTTAAAATAAAAATCAAAGAAGAAGAAGTGAAATGAAAGGATAAAAGTAATAGGGTTTCCCCTTTTCAAAATATCGACAAAAATCCCCTCGCGGGTCTGCCGAGTAATCCTACTTCGAGAAAACTAACTATTATTCTATCTCAAAAATTCCAAAAATTCTTTTAGATTTATGTTTTAAAGTTTTCCATTATTTTGTCATTTTAGTTAAGATATTATTTTGTTTTGTTAAATATGCATATATAATCTTAATGAAAATAAAATAGAAATCATATCATTTTTTATTTTTTTATATGCATATTTATATACAAAATAAAACTAAATAAGTAATAATAATAATAAAAACTTAAGAAAGAAAACAAAGAGAAAGTAAAGGAAAGAAATAAAACATATATATATTTTTTTGGATTTTTTCAACTTAATATTTTCATCATCATTTTTTTTTTAGGTTTTCTTTTTAACATGATAAAAATATGTAATAATACACATATTAAAATATGAATGAAACAAAAAATATATATACAAAAAGAAAATAAAGTTATAATGATTTTTTTTGGATTTATCTAAGATAAGTTTTCATCATAATACATTTTTTAGATTTTTAATTTTATTACATATATACATATTAAGTAAAAATAAGGGATAAAAAGAAAAGAACAAAAACAAAGGAAAATGAAAATACATTAAGTAAAATATTTTTTTTGGATTTTCTTATATGTACAAATATATACATAATGATACTAAAAAAAGAAACAAAAATAATAAGAACAAGAAAAGAGAAAAACAAAGTGATTTTTTTTCTTATGATTTTTGGTTTTTTCAATATTTACAAAAAGCATGAAATATATATATAAAGTAAAACCATATATATGTTTGGAGTTTTCTACTTATGTTTTCATCATCATTTAAAATACACATATTTAAAGTTATATTAAAACATAAGAAAAAAACAAAATTAATAAAGAAAAGCTTTAAGATGAAAAGCAAGGAAGAAAAAGTAGAAATAATAAGGTAAAAGCAACGGGGTTTCCTCTTTTCAAAATATCGACAAAAATCCCCTTTCGGGTCTGTCGAGTAATCCTACTTCGAGAAAACGATCTATTGTCCTATCTTAAAATTCCTAGAATTCATTTTGATTTTGATTATAAAGTTTTTCATTATTATTTTTCATTTTGAAATTTGAAATAATATGTTTTCAAATATGCATATAAAAACTTTAATGAAAAACAAAATAGAAATCCTATCATTTTTTTTGGTTTTCTTATAGGCATATAAAGAAAGAACGTATATATTTTTTTTTTTTTTGGTTTTTAATTTTATATATTTACAAATTAAGGCTTAATGAAAAGAAAGAACATATATTTTTTTGGTAAGATGATTTTTTTTAATTTTTTTGATTTTTGAAGATGATAAAATCAATAACGTAAACTCTTTTCGCAATATCGACGAAGTTCTCCCCGGCAACGGCGCCAAAAACTTGATAAGAAAATATTTTACGCGACGTAGGAGGCAAGCGCACCTATCGCGTGTAGTATATACGATTTAGAAAAATCATATCAAGGTCGTATTTAGTCCTGGGTCCCGTCGAGTATTGTTACTTCGAGCTACGCGTATTGTTTTATCGGATATAAAAATGGATGAAAGTTTATGCATTAATTAAAAACAAAAATGATAACATAACGATAATAACAAAAATGATAACAATCGCGGGCTTGGTGTGCGTTTAGCAAAAACCAAGAAAAGCGATAGAAAAGACAAAAAGGACGCACTAAATTAAAACGCACACACTCTACGAAATTGAAATGAAAGCGATAAATTGCAGGAATTAAAGAAATGCAATCCCTACCCAAATAGGTAGAGGGGAAATAAATGCGTGAGCAAGTTCTACCCAAACGGATAGACGGGAAATAAATGCAGGACGAGTCCTATCCAAATGGATAGGCGGGAAATAAATGCATTGCAATAATGAAATAAAACTAAGCTATTAAACGAAATAACGAAAACAAAAACACGAATAAAAAAGGTGATGACAACGAAAAAAATGACGGAAACGAAAACGATTAAAACATAAAACAATAAAAACACGAATAATAAAAACATAAAGTGAAAATACGAAAACGAAGAAAGCATTACGAGAGAAAAACGCTCGCTTTGAAGCGATTTTAAACGCAGCCCGAATATCCCATTCTAAACTACCGTGTCAAGGAAGAAAAGAATGAAAAATTATGACGACGCATAAATTCGAATCTAAGCGAGAAAACCGATTTTATGGCGACGAATAAATCTAGCTAAAGAAAGAAAAATTGCGAAAATTGAAGTGCGGAAATAAAGCTAAGTTATGAATTGAAATACGGTGCAGAAATAAAGCTAAGTTATTAATTGAAATACGGTGCAGAATATGAAATTGCAGAATTTGAAATTACGCTACGAATGCACGAAAAAACTAAATTTATTTATTGCCATAATAACGGGGTTTACAGGAAATAAAATTAAAAATTAAAAACATTTAATTTCAACATTTATATTACAAAAATAAAATAAAATAAACACCTAATTAATTACATAAAAAAGAAAATAAAAAAAACAAAAAGTGGACAAAATATTGTGGAAGATCACCCAAAAGGGCAATCCATTAGGAGCCAAGAGGTTCCAAGAGGTTCCAAGAGGAGGAATTGATGAGGGGGTCGGGTTCTATTTATAGGCAAAATTTTCAAATTACACGCCCTCGGACACGGGCGTGTCTGAGGGCGTGACACGGCTTGGGGTGCGAATAGCTAGAACAGCTGGATCCAGGCTGGCATCTAGAAGGTTTGATCGGCGACTTTGGAAGCACACGGGCGTGTTCTAAGGAACACGGGCGTGTTCAATGTCGGCAGTGTGCTGTCGGCTGCTGGGCGTGACACCTGGCGTGTCCTTTGGTCTTCTGGAAGCTTTGTTGAGTCACGACCTCGGTCACGGGCGTGACCCGATCACGGCCGTGACATTGGGCGTGACATTGACATTTGGGCTCGAATCTGGCTGAACATCCAACACGGGCGTGACCAAGTACACGGCCTCGGTCACGGGCGTGACCGAGGGCGTGACTTGATGTTTGAGCTGGAAAAAAGACAGAAATGAAAATTATCAGAAATTATTGAACACGCCCTTGGACACGGGCGTGTCCGAGGGCGTGACTTAACAAAATTACAGAAATTTTATAAAATGAAAATAAAACTAAGTTAAAAACAAAAATAACAAAAACAAACATTTTATTCATTAATTTACATATATTATTTACAAATTTAATTAAAACTATATTAAAAACTATATAGAAAAATGCGTATATTTTCTATTTATCAATCCTCTATCATTACGACGCTCTGTTGGCTATCGTGATGCCTTAACGTAAACATTGGCGGTAGATTTTGCATACTTGGAAATATCCTTTAGAAGGAAATATCATTGAGAAAAGAATATCAACGAGACTCTAATATAGCAAGTTCTACAGCGGCACGCTAACGATACCGCTGGCGCTAGCTTTGGAATATTTGGAAACAACGTCAAGAAGGATGTATCGTCGAGAAAGTAATGTCGATGGGACTCAAATATAGCAAGTCCTACCACGGCGCGGTAAGGCTAATGCCCGACAGTAACTTATGGAAGTCCTGCCATCATGTTGCTGATTGAGGAGAAAAAGAGGAAAGAGATCTGACGATAAGGAATGAAATAATCCTAACATGGAACGTTAGCATTACCGCAACACGGTAGGCGGGGCTGCCAATTTTGGAGCAAGAATGTTGCTAAAGATGACTCAATCCGTGTGCGATCCTGTTGCCTAAAGAGACTACTGCCTGGCAGTAGCACTACCACTGGCGCTAGGATCAGAGTCTATTTAAAGAGCGGTCCTCCTCCGTTTAGCAGTGCTGATTGATGACATAGAAAAGCCACAACTCCTGAACTTTGTGAGAAGCCTCCTTACAGCCAAAACAACTCCATCAACTTTCGTGAATGCAAAGAACTCGAGGAAGAATTGATCATGCTTATTCTACATGAAGGTCGTACGCTTTAACTCCAATGTTTACTTTGGCACTCCTTCGTCATCATCATCGAGTTCAACCTATGAGGGAGTTTGTCTTTTAGTTTTATTTTGTATTCTGTAACTCTTAACCTTTTATCGGTAGAGAAATCGCCCGTATTGGCGACTAGGCCGTGAGTGACTTAGGGAAAAATTCGCCCAGTGGTTGGCGACTAGGGCCTTGAGAGGACTAGGGAGAATTTGCCACGTGGGTGTGGCAACTCGGACTAGAGTTAGATCTAGGGGCGACTCGACGCCTTATTTGGGAAGAGATATGCAAGAGGCAACTGGTCTTTGGGAGAAGGGTCGGTATAGAAAACCAAAAGGGTTTTTACGTATGCCTCAATTCCAAGCGCCATTAGGATCAGTTTTTGTAATCGTGTTTAATGCAATGATATTATATTTTTCTCTAGTACAGACTTATTTTCACTAATATGTTGAATCTAAATGAAAAGAGAGTTTAATGTCACTAACGCCGAGCGATAACTTCTACCGCTGGTGGTAGCAACAGTGACTCCATATCTCTTGCTTTTTTAATACTGTTTCGTAAAAGCATAATGCATTATCTTTATAAAAATATTAAGTTAAATATATTCAACATATTTGTATAATTGCACTCAAGCACGAAAAGTTTTTAAACCCTTATTCACCCCCCTCTAAGGGCACATATAGATGAAACAAGTGATATCAGAGCTATGTTATTCCAAAATGGCTTCACAACTGGGAATAATGGCGCTTCATGATCTCGCTTCCACCAGAGGGGATGAAATTGTATTAGACGGAAAATCTTTGGCACCACCTTTATTTATGGGTGAAAATTATAGAGGGTGAAAAATATTAATGGAAAATTTTCTTAAATCTTTAGATGAAAAAGTTTGGACTATTACTATTGAAAAGCCACCAAGCGTACTAAATATAAATGAAATGGTTTTAAATGCGAAATCTATAAATAGTCTATTTTTTGGGCTAGATCAAAATATTTTCAAACTTATTTATATTTTACCTACTGCTTTGGAGATTTGGAACTTTCTTGAAAGAACTTATAATTCTCTTTCTATAGGGTATGGAACAATCGCGAGAACCAAAGAATATGCAAGCTTGCATATGTATTCAAGAAAGCTCCTCTCCTGATGGATCCATGGAATGCACATCAAGCGGAAGGGAAGATGGCAAATCATTAATGGATGAGGAAGATGAAGATGTCACAGGAACTTTATGTTCAAATCTTGCCTCATCCAAAAGCATTATAAGGAAATCAAATTCCCTTCTTGTTTGCAATTCTATTTCTACATTACATTTGCTACAAATTACTAAACATAAAATTAAGATATTGAAAAATGCTAATTGCAATTTGCGTTTAGAAAATAATAGTTTAAAAACAAAAGTTAATGTAGAATCATATTTTGATGCATCTAGTTTTCCCCATGGCTCTTTAGTTGAAAATATTACACCTTTTATAGAATTTAATGAATTAAAAGAAAATTACAAGAAACTTGAAAAGGAGCTTATTTTTGTAAAAGAACATAATAAAAATTGTCTTTAGAAAATTCATCTTTGAAAAGTAATTGTGCTAGGTGTAAAAATTATAAAATTGAAATTAAAGAGATGGATGAAACGTTTGAAGAATTAAGAAATATTTATAAAACTCATATTGATCATTCTATTGTTACCACTCTTAAGAATAGCACAATCGCTTATAATAATGCTAAACATAATTTCAAAATTACGAATAATGAATTGGAAACTAAAGTCATCTTGCTTAAGGAAATTATAAAGAAAAATTCTCAAAATATCCATTCACAATATCAAGCAAAATCCAAAACAAGTTGAATATGAATTTTCATAATTTGACTAATTCAAATAAAGGGAATAAAAAAGATCAAAAGCTTGTAAATGAAATTTCAAAACACCGTCATCATTATCATTTACAACATCAATTTTATCCCAACATAAAATTGAAAATGAATAAATTCTGGCTGAAAGAGGTTGCATTCCTGGGCCACATTATCAGCGGAGCAGGATTATCAGTGGACCCGACAAAGATTCAAGCAGTGCAGGATTGGCCACAGCTGAAGACAACTTCCGATGTACGGAGCTTTTTAGGACTTGCTTGTTATTACTGGAAGTTCGTGGAAGGATTCTCTAGGATTGCCCTCCCACTTACTTCGCTAACAAAGAAGGATGTACCCTTTGTGTGGATACCACGATGCAAAGCAGCCTTCCAAGAGTTGAAGGACACACTCACTACCGCCTCGATCCTTGCCCTCCCATCTGGGAAGGAAGGTTTTTAGGTCTACATTGATGCATCATACTAAGGAATGGGTGCAGTGATGATGCAGCATGGCCATATTATTGCTTATGCTTCTCGCCAGTTGAAGAAGCACGAGGAGAAATACCCGGTGCATGACCTCGAGTTGCATAGTAGCGGTGATTTTTGCATTGAAAATCTTGAGGCATTATTCGGTGTCCATTGCGATATTTTAGGGTGCGATATTTTCTCCGATCATAAGAACCTAAAACACGTGGACACCCAGAAGGATTTGAACATCCGACAAAGATGATTGATGGAGTTCCTTTGTGACTATAAGTATACTATGCATTACCATCCCAGAAAGGTGAATTCAATAGTAGAGACACTTAGCCGAAGGGCGAGCATATCCGATCCGGAGCCCCGATTGATGGTCATGGAGCTGATGCAATTGTTAAAGGACACGCAGATCACTCTAGTGTCCAAGGATGACCATGAGACTTATGCGGAATATTTGACTTCGATGAGCATGGTTTGTGATATTTGAGACTGCATTAAGTTTGGGTAGAGGCAGGACACAACATTGGAGTCAGTGTTTGCGGCCCTGGAGTCTGGCCCTTCAGGAGATTTTTCCTTACGTGATGATCATGTTCACTTCCGAGGGTGAATATATATATATATATATATATATATATATCAACAGGAGATATGATAGGGAGGATATCATGGTGGAGGCACATAATAGAAAATATTTTGTACACCCGAGGATCTCCAAGATGACAGCGGACTTAAGGAGGACGATGTATTGGCCCAGTATGAAGAAGGAGATTGCACACTTTGTGATGCACTGTGAGTCCTGCCATTCAGTGAAAGGCAAGTGTATAAGGCTGGGAGGACTACTACAACACTACCAGTGCTAGATTGGAAATTTGAAGACATATCTATGGACTTCGTAAATGGTCTACTGTTGGGAAATTGCCCTCAAATTCCCTTGATTTGAAAAGGGGTCACTATGCAATGCTAAGTACAAGATGTATTTGATAAAGCCATGTTTTTGTAAGATATACAGGCTTAGGTGACTCAAAGAGAAAGGGCCAATCATGACCTAAGATCAGGAGAAATCAACTCCTAAGAGATGGAGATTTGTAACAGTTGAACCGCTGAGACGAAGGGTCGTATCCACTGAGACGAGGAGCCATTTCAGCGGATCCGCTGAAAAGGAGTAGCTGTCTCAGCTTGCGCCAACCTCTGAGAAGAAGATTGTCTCAGCTGCCAATCCATTGAGATAAGGAGCCATCTCAGCGGATCCGCTGAGACAGAGTCAAGCATGTTACCCGTTGTCTGGCGCCACCCAGAATTTGAGAAAGGCACAAAAAGTGATAAAGTAATGCCCTTATCAGCATGGGCAAGGGAGGTCGTGCAGATAGCCATTGAAGATGCATAGTACTATAAAAGCTAAGGTTAGGGCAACAAAGAAATTCATTCTTGATATTTGTGTGCTCAAGCCGTCAAAGAAAGTCGTTTGCAACTTCCTGAAGCTGCAACAACCTTCTTGCCTTGAACAGAAGTGGTTCTCTCTTCCAGTGATTCAAGCCTTCATCCACAAGAGAGACAAGCGTCTTCTTTCTTCCTTCTGAAGAAGAAAATAGTGAAGCTGTTCTGATCCAACCAGTCCTGGAACAGCTCAGGATCAGCATCTGCTGAGATGTTCTACTGAATCATTAATCCAAAGCTCCCAATTAGATTGAATCAGTATTAGAGGTTATTATTCAATCATTACTCTATTTTGTAAGAGCTATTCAGCTCTGAGAAGATTGTAAAAGGTTGTTGCCTGAAGTAGGACCAGAAGGTGGTCTGAGTTGTAGGAGGTGGATTCCTCTGAGGTGTTCTGAGTTGTAGGAGGTGGATTCCTCTAAGCTGTAGGGCTGCTGTGCTTGATGTTGAAACCTGCAACAGGTCTCTTGAGTTCGGACCCACTGGGGGTGTAGCCGATGCTTAGTTCTCCCTCACTAGTCTCTCGTGACGGTGGATGTGAGAATAAGAATAGACACAAGACTGAAGCGAGGAGGTCCCGCCACACACCCGGAAGATCTTAGAGAGCTTCCCCTCCCAAACCAGAGCTCAACCGGGCACCTTGGAGGGCACAAGCAGCCGACCAGAAACTAGCCTGGAGGAGAGGATTCTCTAAAATCGGATCTCCACCAAGGTGCCCTTAAGGGTCTATTTATAGTTTTTCCTAAGCTGGTCTGCAAATAGCATGAATCCGCCTTTTAATTTTACTAATCGCAACCCAAATTGGTCTGCAGATAGCCTAACTCAGCTGTTCTGAAGGGCTATTTGTAGGCCACCAGGGGTATTATGGTCATTTCCCCTCAAAACCTTTGGGGCGAGTGGTCCGTGAGGGCACCACTCGCCGAGCTCCCGCTCAGCTGGGCGAGTGCCCATGCTTCTGAGCGAGTGGTCCGTGAGGGCACCACTCGCCGAACTCCTTCTCGCCTGCATCGTACCCCCACTAATCCGGGGATCTCTCCATCTTCCTTAGCCTGGGTGAATGATCTGGCTGACCCAGGTCTCGCCAGTTGGCTTGAGGGACCCACTCGGCGAATACGGGTTGTACACAATCCCCGCTCTTTGCGAGCGGTTCCTACGCTCGGAAAGAACAGTCCAACCCTGTATTCGGTGAGTGCTTGCTGACTGGACCTCATAAGATTCTGTGGGTCCCACCATCATCCTATATATATCTCCTAATGTCAGATTTTTATGGACCACTTTCATATCTCGTCTCGGAGTTTCTTTTCTCCCTTAACCTTTCGCTAATTCCAATGTCTTTTCACAAGCCTTCCGTGAAACCCCTCTCGCAAGAGATGATCGAACGCTTGGCTGCGGCCCAAGCTGCAACCGCTCCCAAGACTGTCAGGTTCGCTCCCTGACTGACATCCAAACAGGACCCGAGCGCCCCCTACACCTCGCGGCGAGCCAAGACGATTCGACTGAATCGTCAAATAGGCGAGACCGCCTCAGACTCTCCGACGAATACTCCTCCGGACCCCGGGACTCAGGTATGAAGATTCCTCCTGCCTTTCTTTTCAGTTTCTGCCTCCTTATTCTGCAATCGCCCTGACCATTCGCAGGGGGTTCCGGCACCCGAGGACGGCCATGGGGCCGTCTCGAACAGCGTCGTGGTGCCACCTCTCACGGAAGAGAGGCCTCCTCCAGACTTGGACCTTGCTCCTCCACCCCCTCCGGGCGAGACCACACTTCAATCCAGTAAGTTGTGAACCCTCTCGATTTACCTTTCATGTTGCTTGTTACTGACCATTACCTTTTTGCAGCCCTCAACCCTGACGTCCCGCCGCGGGACTCCATTCCTCCAAGTTCCCCTGCCCAGCAGAACCCCTCTGTTACCGCGAATGAACAGAGGGTCTCCCCTGAGCGGGAACTGGGTCAGCACCTCCGTGCTGATGATCGTGCGAATGCTCCGGCTCCTTCTCCTCCGCCTTTCCACCCCGGGAAAGGGAAGGTTCTACCACCTTCCGCAGGCTTGTCTGGGGTGCACCCCCATTCGTCCCGCCCTTCCGATCATAGGGAACCCGTCCCAGGTCAGTTTACTCACCTGCCCCTATCGCACTCGCTTGTTTTACTGCAACTGACCTAGTTGTGATTTCGCAGGCTATCGGGAAGCCTCCCCCCTTGAGTCCTACAATGAGGGGGAAGAGGGGATGCTCTCGCCTCTCCCCTCCCCTGGGGATCTCGCTGACTTCCTGGGCGACTCCTCAGATCATGCGAGCTTGAAGGAGCGGATCACGGAGGTCTTGGGGAAGCTCATTCACATCCAGCGGAACGTCGCCGGCCAGGTGGATGATGTGCGGCTGGGAGTCACGCGCGAGTTAAAGGACCTTCGGCGGGACTACTCGCGCCTTCTCGTGACGGTGGAGCGCCTGGGGGGTGAAGGAGGGGAGATGTCTCCCGGAAGACACGCCGCGCGAGCCCGGGACCAACTCCAACTGGCTTCCCATGAGATCACCAACATGCTTGCGTACTACCGCCCGTGAATGCCCCTGGAAGCTGGGTCGCGAAGGCGGGGTCGGTGGGTCTGGGAGGAGTTCTGATCTAGTCGACATTCGCCCCTCCTGTTATTTCTTTCCTCATTTTCTGTGTTGCGGATGCTGGACTTTTATATTTGTCTGTTATAATTTTATACTCTACGCTTTGCGAATGCTCTATTTCTCGTTTTTTGTTTCTCTCATAGCTTGCCTGGGTACTGCCGAATGATATGCTATTGCCGAATGCTTTCTTAACTCTTTTGCGTATTCGCCGAGCGAATAGCCACAGGGCATTCGCCATTAATGGGCGAGAGGGATCGGCCCGGGTTTCGAGGCGTCGGGAAGGCGCGATTGCTATACGCACACCCGTTGCCTCGAAAGCCCAACGCCGTTTAGTTCTTCTATAAATAGGCCTTTCAACCACCGTATTAAATACCTTACCATCCGCTCCCTCTCTTTCCTTGCGCTAGCACTCGCGCTTCTCTCTTCTTTGCTGCTCCCTTCTCCTTCAGCATTCGCGAAATGGGTGGTGATGCGGAAGGTAGGACCAGGTGCGTCAGCGCATTTGTCAACCACACTTTCGACCCATGCGACCTCTCTGAAGAGGCTTACTTGACTGCTGTCGCGGATTACATTCCACCGGGGTTCGAGGCGCGAAAGCCCAGGCCGGAAGAGCGCCTAAACTCCATCTCGCCCTGTGCTCTCGCGATCCCGCTAGAGCACTTCGAGGTGGGGTTTCGCCTTCCCATCTGGCCGGAACTCCGCCAGACCTTCAGGTACTACGGGGTCGTGCCCGGTCAGCTCAACCCCAACTCCATCGCCATGCTGGTCGGGTACGCGAGCTACCTGCGAGAAGAGGGGATCGAGTTCTCGCTACCCATCTTCCGCAAGCTGTACACCTTCCGCTGTACTCACGGCATCTCCTTCTTCTCGGGTCTAAGTCCACTTAAGCACTACGGGCTCCCGAACAAAAACCATGACTGGGTTCGCCGCTTCATCTTCGTCAGCGGGAGCCTGGGAAACACACTTCTCGCCCCGGTGCAGGAGGAGGAGTCAACCTTCCGCCCCCCGACCTTAGGGGGGCACGAGGCCAAACTCCACCAATACATTCTGGAGCACGGGATGGACCTTGTCTATCTCTGGAGAAACGTCAACTCGCTCCCGCTCATTCCGCAGGGTGAGGGTAAGTTTTCGAGACCTCCTCTATTCGTTTCGCCTTTGTGGATCTCACACCATTCGCTAAACCATTCACGATCTTATGTAGGTGTGCGTAGCTTCCCCCTTCAACCGCCGCGGCCTCCCGGGTTTTGCGCGCCTCTCGTGCAAGCTGGCGCGGATGTGTGCCGGGAGGGACCTTCCTCCGCCAAGCCCAGCAGCCGAAAGAGAAAACCCGCGGCGACTCCTTCCTTCCCCCCCCCCCCCAACAAGTCGAGGTGCCCTCCTTCCGTCAAAGGAAAGGGGGTTGTGGGCGAGACCTCCGGAGCGAATGCTCCGGCCCAGACCTCCGGAGCGAATGCTCCGGCCCAGACCCCGGAGCCGGAGGTGCCAACCCAAACTCTGGGGACGGATGTGCCGGCCCCAACCTTGGGGTCAAGTGTGCCAGACGGGACCGTGATCCAGGCGGAATCGACGTTGCCGCCGCCTCCATTGCCCCGAGACCACCGGAATTTCCCGAACGGCTAGAGGTATGTGGATCCCTCCGGGGCTCCTTTGGTGAAATGGGACAGAAACGCCAACAGGGTCTCGCTCTCCACCCTCCATCCATCTTGGGTAGATACCAACATCGCCAGCCGCGAGGCCTACGCTATGGCGTATGCCCTTTATGGTCGGGAGGATGCCGAGGTCTTCAACGAAGAGAAAACGCAGGTTCTCGCCCACGAGACCGCCCGAGCCATGCCGCGGGCCCTTGAGCTCGCGCATATGTCTTCGCGCCAGAGCCTCAACCTGTCGCGGGACCTGGCCAAGGTTGAGGAGACCAGGGCTCTCATCTCTAAGGAGGCGAACGAGCTCAAGGTGAAGCTGGAAGCCGCGGAAGCGCTTCTCGCCAGCCGCCCGACTGTAGAGGTATACTTTCTCCCACCCCCGCGAATGACCATTGCTGGTTTGTCGCACCTTCAACTCATCGTGTTTTATTTTATTTTTCCAGGACGCTACAAGCGCCGGGATGCTTCGCGCGCAGGTGGTCGACCTTGAAGAGGAAGTCCGCCTGGCCCAAGCCGAAGTCCAACGGCTGCGAGAAATCGACGTGTCGGCACTCGCCTCGGGAAGTAGGGGGCACTTTTACCCCCATCACGAGATAGAGCTGATGATGCAGGAGAATGCCCAGTGCGCGGTGAAGAACGCGCTAGAGGTGCTGCGACGAGCCGGGTACCTGACGAAGGAGGCCGAGCGACTCTCTGCCCGGCAAGTCGTTCAAGAGCTCTACATTCCGATCCCCCTCCCGGATGACGAGGACGGCGAGCCGCGAGAAGATGCTCTCCTCCCGGATTCAGACGAAAGCGACGGATCTCCTGGCGAGAATCCTGCCGACCCTTGAGATGGGTCCCTTGTAATTTTTGCTTTCTTTTTACTTACCATTTTGAATGTAATCATGAACTGGTCGAGTGCCCTTGAAAGATATATATATTGATTACAATTTTTGTGTTATCTCAATTTTTGTGCTATCTCAATTTTTTTTTCTCATTCGCCGCTATATCTCGCTAGGCTCATTAAGACGCTAGGTCGTAGTGCGACTGTCCTGGCCACCCAGCGAATGCTCGAAGATGACTTAGGTGTGTCGCCCCTTTTCGACTTCCCGCTACCGACCCCACTCGCACCTCCTTACCATTCGCCCAGACCGGGGTTTCACTTAGGTAGTCAGGAAGAGAGGCGAGATTACCTTACTGGCGCGTGGTCCCTGCGAGTGTTCTCGAGATCCACCCTTGAGAACTTAGAACCTGCCACCGAGTGAGCCTTCGGACTTGCCAGCTAGATGAGAGCCTGGACAGCGGGTCTGCTCGGGGCCATCTCTTCGTCATTCTGGAACCTGCCACCGAGTGAACCTTCGGACCTGCCAGCTAGATGAGAGCCTGGACAGCGGGTCTGCTCGGGGCCATCTCTCAACACCTTGGAACCTGCCACCGAGTGAGCCTTCGGACCTTCCAGCTAGATGAGAGCTTGGATAGCGGGTCTGCTTGGGGCCATTTCTTCATCACCTTAGAACCTGCCACCGAGTGAGCCTTCGGACCTGCCAGCTAGATGAGAGCCTGGACAACGGGTCTGCTCGGGGCCATTTCTTCATCACCTTAGAACCTGCCACCGAGTGAGCCTTCGGACATGCCAGCTAGATGAGAGCCTGGACAGCGGGTCTGCTCGGGGCCATCTCTCAACACCTTGGAACCTGCCACCGAGTGAGCCTTCGGACCTGCCAGCTAGATGAGAGCCTGGACAGCGGGTCTGCTCGGGGCCATTTCTCAACACCTTGGAACCTGCCACCGAGTGAGCCTTCGGACCTGCCAGCTAGATGAGAGCCTGGACAGCGGGTCTGCTCGGGGCCATCTCTCAACACCTTGGAACCTGCCACTGAGTGAGCCTTCGGACCTGCCAGCTAGATGAGAGCCTGGACAACGGGTCTGCTCGGGGCCATTTCTTCATCACCTTAGAACCTGCCACCGAGTGAGCCTTCAGACCTGCCAGCTAGATGAGAGCCTGGACAGCGGGTCTGCTCGGGGCCATTTCTTCATCACCTTAGAACCTGCCACCGAGTGAGCCTTCAGACCTGCCAGCTAGATGAGAGCCTGGACAGCGGGTCTGCTCGGGGCCATCTCTCAACACCTTGGAACCTGCCACCGAGTGAGCCTTCAGACCTGCCAGCTAGATGAGAGCCTGGACAACGGGTCTACTCGGGGCCATCTCTCAACACCTTGGAACCTGCCACCGAGTGAGCCTTCGGACCTGCCAGCTAGATGAGAGCCTGGACAGCGGGTCTGCTCGGGGCCATTTCTTCATCACCTTAGAACCTGCCACCGAGTGAGCCTTCGGACCTGCCAGCTAGATGAGAGCCTGGACAGCGGGTCTGCTCGGGGCCATCTCTCAACACCTTGGAACCTTCCACCGAGTGAGCCTTCGGACCTGCCAGCTAGATGAGAGCCTGGACAGCGGGTCTGCTCGGGGCCATTTCTCAACACCTTGGAACCTGCCACCGAGTGAGCCTTCGGACCTGCCAGCTAGATGAGAGCCTGGACAGCGGGTCTGCTCGGGGCCACCTTCTCAACACCTTGAAACCTGCCACCGAGTGAGCCTTCGGACCTGCCAGCTAGATGAGAGCCTGGACAGCGGGTCTGCTCGGGGCCATCTCTGGAGCTTTCAGAGTCTTTCCTACAAGCTGCAGCATCATTCTCATACATATAGTTTAAACAAAATACTTTTATTCAAAAACACTGTCATTACATAGTGCTAGGGATAGAAGCGTTTAAGGTCGTCGCCACTCCATGTGTGGCTGAGAGGTTGGCCCTCCACATTTTGAAGGCGATACCCCCCAGACTTTAGTGCCTCTTCCACGACATAGGGACCTTCCCAGTTGGGGTTAAGCTTCCCCACCGCGGCGGACCTCCCAGCCGCGTCGACCTTCTTGAGCACCAGATCTCCCTTCTCGAACTGCTTGACCCTGATGTGCTTGTGGAAGTACTTGGCCATCCGCCGCTTGACCTCTTCTTGGCGAATGGCTGCTAGGTCCCGAGCTTCTTCGATGAGGTCGAGGGAGAGCCGCAACTCCTCCTCGTTCTCAGCTCTCCAATCTTCCTCTCCACTTGTGGCGGCCTTTACCCGTGGTGTCATAACCTCGAACTCTATGGGGATGACGGCCTTGCATCCGTGAGAGAGCTTGAAAGGGGTCTCTCCTGTGGCGGTGCTGGGGGTAGTTCTTAGGGCCCACATGACCGATGGAAGCTGTTCCACCCAATTGCCCTTCAGATTTTCCACCTTCTTCTTGAGCAGGTTCACGATGACCTTGTTTGCCGCCTCCACCTGCCCGTTGCTCCTGGGATGGTGAACGGATGCAAACCTGAGGTCTATCCCCAGCTGGCCACAGAAGCTGATGAACTCCTCGCTTGCGAACTGCGGACCGTTATCTGTGACTATGGCCTGCGGAAGCCCATGTCGACAAATGATCTCCCCCCATGCGAAGTTGCGGACTACCTGGGAGGTGACCTTAGCCAACGCCTTGACCTCCAACCACCTTAGCCAACGCCCATGCCTGATTCAGAACCATTCCCTCCATCTCCTGTCATCGAACCTAGTTCGAGATTTTCCTTCACCGGCTACGGTCCACGCTCACCGCGCCAAAAATGTTGAAACCTGCAACAGGTCTCTTGAGTTCGGACCCACTGGGGGTGTAGCCGATGCTTAGTTCTCCCTCACTAGACTCTCTTGACGGTGGATGTGAGAATAAGAATAGACCCAAGGCAGAAGCGAGGAGGTCCCGCCACACACCTGGAAGATCTTAGAGAGCTTCCCCTCCCAAACCAGAGCTCAACCAGGCACCTTGGAGGGCACAAGCAGCCGACCAGAAACTAGCCTGGAGGAGAGGATTCTCTAAAATCGGATCTCCTCCAAGGTTCCCTTAAGGGTCTATTTATAGTTTTTCCTAAGCTGGTCTGCAAATAGCATGAATCCGCCTTTTAATTTTTCTAATCGCACCCCAAATTGGTCTGCAAATAGCCTAACTCCACTGTTCTGAAGGGCTATTTGCAGCCCACCAGGGGTATTATGGTCATTTCCCCCTCAAAACCTTTGGGGCGAGTGGTCCGTGAGGGCACCACTCGCCGAGCTCCCGCTCAGCTGGGTGAGTGCCCATGCTTCTGAGCGAGTGGTCCGTGAGGGCACCACTCGCCGAACTCCTTCTCGCCTGCATCGTACCCCTACTAATCTGGGGATCTCTCCATCTTCCTTAGCCTGGGTGAATGATCTGGCTGACCCAGGTCTCGCCAGTTGGCTTGAGGGACCCACTCGGCGAATACCGGTTGTACACTTGAGGTAGGAGCTGGTGATAGCTCTGAGCTGTAGGGACTATTATCCTGAGGTAGGATCATCTATGATCTGAGAAGTTCCGAGGAACTTGTGGTGTAAGCTATAAAAGCTGAGAAGATAACTTGGAGGAGTATCTTTGACCCTATCTAACATTGGAGCTAGATGGGTGTAGGGGGACAGTGGACTACCCATCACTTGGGGAACCACTATAAAATCCTTTGTGTTGTGGCTGTGATTCTTTGGACTTGATTTAAATTGATTGTGTAGGCTCATTAGGCTATTAATAGCTTTAAGCTTAAAAGAAATAAGAAAAACCTATTCACCCCCCTAGGTGATTTAATCTAAACCCCTAAGTTCTTTCAAGTAGTATCAGAGGCAGGTTGCTTATAAAGGCTTAATAGCCAAGCAAGATCCCAAGGGTTAGATTAAAAGTTTATTTCCATGGCTGGGTACCAAAAGGAGATGAGTTCAATGAAGCTGCCAATATGTAGGAAAAAGTCCTTTGGCGTGTGGAAGCAAAGGGTCAGGTTGTTTATGGAAGCAACTGACCCTAGGATTTTTGTGACAATAGTGGAGGTCCCTTTACCTTCACTAAGACTACCACTACTGAGCCAGTGGTGGTGGTGTCAAAGTCATATGCTGAACTAAACAAGGATGAGATTGTCCTGGCTGGCATGGACAAGAGGGCACAAAACATTATTGTTAGTGCTATTGATGATTCCACCTTCCAGAACCTTGTCCGTTGCCAAACAGCCAAGGAGATGTGGGACACCCTCATTATCTACATGGAGGGCACTGAAGAAGTTAGGGATGATAGGAAGTCACATCTTAACCAGGAGTATGAAGCCTTTAGGCAGCTGAACATGGAGGGCATAACAGTGTGCTATGAAAGGTTCTTTAGGATAGTCAATGGGTTAAGAACCTATCAGAGAGTGTTCAGCAATTATGAACTGAATGATAAGTTCCTGAGATCTCTTAGTAGAGAGTGGGACAACAAAATCTGTGCCATAAGGGAAATGGCTAAGTTGGCTGAAACTCCTCCCCATACTCTCTATGGAAAGCTGCTCTCCTATGAGATGCAGCTGACTGCCAGGAAGGAAGAAGAGCAGAATGCAAGGATTAATACTAGGGAGAAATCCCTGGCCCTCAAGGCTGAAAGCTCAAGAAGAGGGAAAGAGGAGACTCACTCACCTCCCAGAAGATCTGCTGAACCAGAAGTTTCTAGGCCCAACTCATCAGGTTGCTCCACTTTTGATGAGGAAATGGCTGCATTCACAAGGCATTTCAAAAGACTGCTGAGGAGGAAGCAATGGAAAAACAAGCCATCCTCCTCATATCACAATAAGGAGGACATCAAGGAGTCAAAGCATCACTCCAGGAGTGACAGGTATGGCTCCAACTCTAAATTTAATTCCTCCAAAGTTGTTTGCTATTGCTGCAGCAAGCCTAGGCATGTCATTGCTGACTGCCCAGTCAAGAGAAGAGAGAGGGATGCGAAGAAGGCTCATCATCCAAGAGGCAAGAAGGGAGAGAAATCCTTTTTAGCTAAGAAGGAGAAGAGCTGGAGTGAATCAGACTCCAGCTCATCATAATCTGAAAAGGAAGAAGCCCTCATTAGGCTGGTTGGTATTGAAGAACCTGCTGTTGGCAGGGTTGCAATCAGGGCCTCTCTATCTCACCCTAAAAGTGATGATGAGGTGGATGAAGAAGAGGAGTACAATGGTCTGATGGCCATATCTGAAGGCTCCTCAAGTAGAATATCTGATGCTGATGAGGTACCAGTTTTCAACCTATTCCATTCAAATTCTGAATATGAAACCAGCCAAGATTCTGATACATCCTCAAGGGCTGGAGGTGAGAATGGATCAAGATCAACCATAGATGTTGATCATCTGATTGACAGATAGGGGGCTCTCATTGATGCCTTGATGAGGAAGAAAAAGCTTGTTAAAGAACAAGCTAAAGAGCTTAATGAGCTAAGGCCACTTAAGGCTGAGCTACAAAGCAAGATGGACATATTCCATCAAAATGGACAAAAGTCCATAGAGCTCCAGAAGGTGATTGATAATCTTCTTGATGAGAAACAGAAAATGTGGGTGTTTATCAGGAAGCTTAACAATCAACTTCTCAAGGAACAAAACTTAGTAGCCCAATTCTCCAAACCCAAAACTGTGCTACCCATTATTGGGGCCTTCTCCTCCCAATCTGGTAAGGGGGGATGAGGTCACAATAATAAGACAGCCAAGGATGGGAATGATAGAAAGGGCAAGTCTTCAGCTAGTCTTAAATCTACCTTTGAAAAGGTATGGCTGCCCTCTAACCAGTATGACCAAGCAATCATATATGGCTGCCCTCTAATCATAGATGTTTGTTATCATATTCTTATTACTTCCATATATTTATACTCTATGATGTGATGGGATCATGTGATTGACTAACAAGATAGTTGTCATGTTGTAGGGGTTAGCTCACATGCTAGAACTACTGTAGGGAGACTACCTTGGAAATATGAACCTACTTGGCCATTGAATCATGTTTTTATATAGCAATTTTGAAATGTTTTGGTCATGCATTTAGGAGCTTTTAAATGAAGCTTTAGAAATATGGCCATCACGCATGCTCGTGCACTTACTAGTGCACCCCATGCTCCATTTCTCCCCATTGTACTTTAGTTTTGACTACTATTGGTATAACTACCATAACTTTTAATGTACAACTCCGAATACCAAAAATCAAAGTGCTATGTGTTGGGGAAATGATTTCTCTTAACCCCTAGAAATGAGTTAAAGAAGAATTCTAAGAATGAAAAATAAGGCTAAGTAAATATGCGTCGAATAGTATTCGACGCAACGTCGAGATAAAGTCGACGTTTCTATCAGAATGAGTCGAAGTAGCTCCAAGCAGAAGTCGATGTATCCTATGTCGACGTAGCTCTGACTTCTAGTCGGCGTATCTTGAGAAGTCGACGCACCCTAGTCGACGCACCTTCCTTATTCTCCTCTCGACGTCCAGACAGGATGTATTCGACGCTTGCGTCGAATAGTAATCGACGCACGTCGATCTTTATGACAAAATTCAAAATCTCCAGATCTCTTTCCTTATCTTATAGATCTGATTTATATGGAATCAATTTATGTCTTATAGCCGTTCTGAATCTTTCTTTTCCTCTATTAGATTCTTGGCTAAATTGATTAAATCCTTTATGGACATTATTTGAAATCAGATTGAATACTTTCCTTCTATGGATATAACTGTTATGTAAATTTCTCTTTCTTTCTAATACTCTGCCTGCTAATTGATTACTCTCCTAGAGTGTTATTTTAATGAACAGAGCTATAAATAACCAAGATGGTCGGCAAAGAAAGGGGACTAGGTGATTCACCATTTTACATTTGAAAAAGAGGAAAAGCTCCCAAGTGATAAAGAGAGAGAATTGAGAAATAGCCCTGCAGCAATATTCAAGCATTCTTCTTCTCCTGCTTCTGAAATCACTCTGCTGCAAATTCTGATAGCTCTCACATAAGAGGGAAAAGCTACAAATCTTCTTCTCTCTATAGAAGAAAGATTTAATTCACTACTTCTTGTGCTTCCAATATTCTTGCTAGGAAGAAGATTCATTCTTGTTTTAAATACTTCTTTTCCTTTTTCTTATTTTCATTCTCATATATTGTAAAAGAGTTTTTAGAATCACTCTTCAAAAAATTCAGTTGTACTGGTTCTAAGAGTCTCCTTGTCAAAAGACTCAGTTGGTTCTAAGAGTCTCCTTATCAAAAGACTCAGGGTGGTTCTAAGAGTCTCCTTATCAAAAGACTCAGTGCAAGATAGTGAATTCCTACCAAGGGGGTAGAAGAGTGGACTACCCAAAGTTTGGGGAACCACTATATTTTCTTGTGTTGTGCTGTGATTTCTTTTCTTGCATTTACTTTCTTTATTTGTTTAATTCTTGTTGGTGTGTGTGGGAAGCTCTAATCTGTGATCATACACACATATATATATATATATATATTTACTTTGCACAAAATATTTTAAATCTCTATTCACCCCCCCTCTAGAGAATTCTAGTGAGGTTAACTGTGCACTTTCATTTGGTATCAGAGGTAGGTTGATCTAAAAAGGTTAACTCCTTGATCAAAAAGATCCTACCTCTTATTTATAAATATATATTTTTCTAACAATTATTTTTCACATGGCACAAATCAAAGATTATGCTTCCACCAGACCACCAATGTGCAATCTTGAAAACTTTGCAATTTGGAAAACAAGAATTAGAATTTATATGAATTCTATTGATGATAACTTGTTTAATATTACTGTGACAGGTCCCCCAAAGCCTTATAGAAAGGATGCAAATGGCAATGTCACACAAACACTTGTTCCAAGATCTGAATGGACAGAAGATGAGAAGAAGGCAAGAACATGTGATCTAAAGGCCATGAACATACTTGTCTCAACTCTCTCAGATGACATATTTCAAAGGGTTGTTGACTGTGAATCAGCCAAAGAAATTTGGGATGCTCTTAAAAAGATGGTGGAAGGAAGTGCTGATAAAAAGAAAGATAGAAGGCTCTATTGATCTCACAATATGAGAACTTCCAAAAGAAAAATGAAGAGAGTATCTCTGAGATGTATGACAGATTCAGTCTAATCATCAATCAATTGAAAAACTTGGATAGAGAGATCTCTCTCACTGAGATTAATGACAAATTGCTAATGAGTCTCCCTAGTTCATGGGACTCAAGAACATGGGTCATAAGAGACACAAGAGGACAAAAGGAAATCTCAACAGATGCTCTCTTAGGAAAACTCAAATCATATGAGCAACTGCTGAAAACTAGAGAAGAGAAGAAGAGAAGAGAAAACACTCCAATCTCCTCAAAAGACAGGAACATTGCATTAAAAGCAACAGAGGAAGGAGGCTCTATCACTGAAGAAGAACTATTCAGTTTCCTGGCCAGAAAATTCAAGAAATGGGTCAGGACAGATGGATCAAGAAGGAGAGAGTCAAAACCAAGGTATGACAAAACTCCTACTAAAGAAATTATTTGTTATTCTTGCAGGAAACCTGGACATATTGCCCCAGAATGTCCAGAAAATGCTGAGACAAAGAAAGATCTCAAGAAAAAGGGGAAGAAGAAAGAAAGAGGCTTTATAGCAGAAGCCTGGAGTGATACAGACTCTGAGGACAGCTCCTCTTCCAAGAGTGACAATGAAGAACCTAAGCAAGAAGATCTATGCTTGATGGCCCTTGAAGGATCAAAAAATAATGATAGTGTTAAATCTTGGAGTGAGACAGGATCAGAAGAAAGCATATCTTCTGAAGATGAAAAAGAAGATAGCCTTATTCTCATAGAGGAATCTGAGGATAAGGATGAGGTAAGCATGTTTGATGAAATAGATTTTCAAAGTGATAACTTCAGAAATGATTTTATGGGAATGTGTCTAGATCAACTAAAAGCAACACAAGAAATTAAAGATCTAAAAGAACAAATCAATGTAGCTAAAAACCAGAGAAATAGAGAAGTTAAATGCTCTAAAGATTATGAATTAAGGGCTAACATCATAGAAAAGGAGATAGAAAAGGATAAAATAGAAAATCAGTTCCTTAAGGATAAGGTTTCCCAGGCAAAGGCCTTTGAAGAATCAATAAACATGAGAAGCCAAACTCTTAAGGAAATCACTGAAAAACAAACAATGAGACACAAAAATCTTGGGCTAGGAGCTGATCCATCAACCAACTTGAATCCATCCAGCAAACCTGCTTGGATGAGCCCTGTAAAATTCACTAAACCTGTCAAATGGACAAACCAAGAAAAAGACCCACAAGATAAGGAAGAAAACTCCTTCAAAGAAATAAAGGAATTTGATGAGACATCATATTATTCAGCCGATGACTCACAAACTTCATCTGAAGAAACAACTAATCCAAGAAAAACAACACATAAAGGAGTAAAAACAGAAAAAGGTAAAATGAAAATTGAAGATACAATTGCGTCGACTTCATATCGACGCATAAATGATAGTGCGTCGACTTATACTCAACGCAACCTCTCAGATGCCTCGACCTCTTCTAGACGCTTGAACAAAAGCACGTCGACTTCCAATCGACGCAACTTTCTCTATGCGTTGAAATCAGATCGACGCCATCTGGAGAAAGCGCCGAATACAAATCGACGCGACTATCAACATGCGTCGAATAGATATCGACGCACAAAAGTTCAGAGCAACTTAAATACCTTTCCTCCAAAAGCCTTTCATCCTAACCCATATTCAGGACCCATTCATCCCAATCATGATTTCTATCCTAATCAACACCTCTATCATGATTTCTACCCTAAACATGGTAACCAAAATTCCCATTTTAACCAAAATTTCTATCCTAACCAAAATTCCCATCATAATCAAACCTTCTATTCTAATCAACCCTTCTACTCCTCTCTAAACTCAAATTATCATAATAATAAGGTAATCAAGTGTCATATATGTAAAGAAGCTGGCCACCTTGCCAAACAATGCTGGTACAACCAATCAAACTATATGTAAAAATTAGTCCAAGACTGACTTAGAACTAGGTAGAGATAAACACCTAGAATTCTTCAGGAAAATTAAAAGTCACGTCGACTTCTAATCAACGCACCATCGATAACTCAACTCAATAAGTGAAACCGACGCATGCGTCGACTCCCCTCGACGCATACGTCGATAGGAAACTCTATCATCCCAAATCAGACTATATCGACGCTCACATCGAATTCCACTCGACGTAACGTCGACTTCATGAAAACGAGCGGCAATACCAAAATATTTTCGGTAACATCCACGGAAGTACCGAATAAGCCTCGACTTGAGTCCAGTTTCGACGCTTCACCTGACTTAAATAGTATCTTCAGTTAGAAGCCTTCACGACTCTGCATCTTTCATCCTTCTTGCTCCTCAGACCAGCCGATTGTTCCTCTCCCTTTCACTGAACTAAAATGGCTTCCAAAATCAACTCAGGCTTCGACATTGACCTTGAGTCTTTCCAAGCAGCCGCAGAAAACTACAAGAGCATCATTGCCCTTTTTTCTGCAGCAGGACTGGACAAGCTCATCTCCACTAGGTGCAAGCTCCTGGAATCAGAGCTCACAGAGCTAATAACTCATGTTCAGATATCTGAACAAGGAGAAATCCAGGGAACAATCTATGAGACACCAGTCTCAATCTCTGCAGAACATATTAGGACCACCTTTGATCTTCCTATAGGTATATCCTAATATTATCTTTGTTTAAATAAAATAGGGAAAGGAAATCAATTTCTAAAGAGTAACCTTATAAGTCTTTATCATTCCCCCATTAGGTGATGAATCTATAGACCTCACACCTGATGAAATCAAGCATCTGCTAACCACCATGAAGTTTTCAAGGGATAAACCAATCCATCTAAAGAAAATAGACTTTTCTGAGGAATACAGACTGCTAGCAGACATAGTAGGAAAGATAATACTATGCAAAATTTCAGCCCATGATGCAGTTCCCAAGCAGCAATTGAACATCATGGGGGCCCTTGTGCTGAAGAAGAAGGTGGACTGGGCCACATGGTTACTCAAAATAATAGGCTCCAAATACTCACACAAAGAAAATGCATATATGAGGATTATGAGTCAAGTACTCTTCCACTCCTTCCCTGACCTCTGTAGGTCAAAAGGAATCCCCATTCCTCCAGGGAAAAGAATGTCAATATCCCTATTCTCCAAGTGGACCAGGCAAATTCCTAAGCCTGGTTCCATTCCTAAAAGGACTCCCTCTCCTCCTAACTCTCCTGCTCATCCATCTCCTGCTCATCCATCTCCTCCTCCTTCTCCTCAAAGAGACAATTCTTCTCTACCACCATCATCCACTCAAATAGTCTCTACCACCCTCACAACTCCTTCTCTACCTACCTCTTCTCAAACACCTGCTCCTCAAACAGCAGTTTCTCCACCTCCTTTATCACCCATACCTCATGTATCAACTAACTTCTCTCCAGCCTCATCACCACCTTCACCACTCTCTCCTCATCCCCAACCACAACATGAACCATCTGCATCCACTAAAGCTCTCCTCACTCAGTGCATTGCATCAGCAACTCAAACATTCCAAGCAATGCTGGATGAGCACTGCTCCCAGATTCATTCCTCAATCCTACACATGCACACCCAAATAGATGGGGTCAGTGCCTCTGTGCAAAGTCTGAAGAACTCTCTCTCTTCCTCAAGAGTTACCAAGTCTTTCTTAACCTCCTTGGCCAAGAAGGTCAAGAAGGGGGAGACGCTTGATGAAGAGCAGCCCTCCAATCTCTCCCCTCCTTCTTCAAAATCTGACAGTCTTGCACTGCTCAAGACAATTGGGAATGAGATAGTACCTGAGCTACACAATGATGAACAAACAATAGAGGTACTCAACATAGCAAGAGATGCTGCAAATCAAGTGGCACTACTACAATGGGAGGGAAGCAGAGTAGGAAATGAGGCTGAAAAGGAAGAAGGTGAGAAAGAGCTGAATACTGAAAAAGGAAATGAAGCTGATGCTGGGAAAGAGAAAGAGCCAGATGCTGTGATGGCTGAAGAAGGGGCTCAGGAGTCAGGGGCAGGGGGAGCTGAGACTCAGGGGGAGCAAATGGCTGAGACCCAGGGGGATCTGAGGGAGTCACCTACTACTGGGAAAGAGCAATCCACAATAGTATTCAAGAGAAAAAGAAAGACTCCTCCTACCCCTCCTGAATAATACTTGAAAACAATGCTTCATATACTTTATGTTTGGTCTGAACATGAAGTTTGCTTCTGACTGTGTGAAATCTTCATTATCTGTACAAATGCTTGTCATATGCTTTCTTATTCCAATTTTTCTTCTGATTTTATTTCTTATCTTTACAAATGCTGCGAAGTATTAATTATATGCTTTGCTATGTTAATTATATGCTAAATACAATTTCTCTCTAAATAGGGTTAAGATAAATAGGGGGAGATTGTTGGGGAAATGATTTCTCTTAACCCCTAGAAATGAGTTAAAGAAGAATTCTAAGAATGAAAAATAAGGCTAAGTAAATATGCGTCGAATAGTATTCGACGCAACGTCGAGATAAAGTCGACGTGTCTATCAGAATGAGTCGAAGTAGCTCCAAGCAGAAGTCGACGTATCCTATGTCGACGTAGCTCTGACTTCTAGTCGACGTATCTTGAGAGGTCGACGCACCCTAGTCGACGCACCTTCCTTATTCTCCTCTCGACGTCCAGACAGGATGTATTCGACGCTTGCGTCGAATAGTAATCGACACACGTCGATCTTTATGACAGAATTCAAAATCGCCAGATCTCTTTCCTTATCTTATAGATCTGATTTATATGGAATCAATTTATGTCTTATAGCCGTTCTGAATCTTTCTTTTCCTCTATTAGATTCTTGGCTAAATTGATTAAATCATTTATGGACATTATTTGAAATCAGATTGAATACTTTCCTTCTATGGATATAACTGTTATGTAAATTTCTCTTTCTTTCTAATACTCTGTCTGCTAATTGATTACTCTCCTATAGTGTTATTTTAAGGAACAGAGCTATAAATAACCAAGGAGGTCGGCAGAGAAAGGGGACTAGGTGATTCACCATTTTACATTTGAAAAAGAGGAAAAGCTCCCAAGTGATAAAGAGAGAGAATTGAGAAATAACCCTGCAGCAATATTCAAGCATTCTTCTTCTCCTGCTTCTGAAATCACTCTGCTGCAAATTCTGATAGCTCTCACATAAGAGGGAAAAGCTACAAATCTTCTTCTCTCTATAGAAGAAAGATTTAATTCACTACTTCTTGTGCTTCCAATCTTCTTGCTAGGAAGAAGATTCATTCTTGTTTTAAATACTTCTTTTCCTTTTTCTTATTTTCATTCTCACATATTGTAAAAGAGTTTTAGAATCACTCTTCAAAAAATTCAGTTGTACTGGTTCTAAGAGTCTCCTTGTCAAAAGACTCAGTTGGTTCTAAGAGTTTCCTTATCAAAAGACTCAGGGTGGTTCTAAGAGTCTCCTTAT
The DNA here is from genome assembly GCA_033032865.1 of Dactylorhiza incarnata. Taxonomy (NCBI): domain Eukaryota; kingdom Viridiplantae; phylum Streptophyta; class Magnoliopsida; order Asparagales; family Orchidaceae; genus Dactylorhiza; species Dactylorhiza incarnata. Next base: position 274,425 of record JAWHQI010000134.1, read on the forward strand.
CAAAAGACTCAGTGCAAGATAGTGAATTCCTACCAAGGGGGTAGAAGAGTGGACTACCCAAAGTTTGGGGAACCACTATATTTTCTTGTGTTGTGCTGTGATTTCTTTTCTTGCATTTACTTTCTTTATTTGTTTAATTCTTGTTGGTGTGTGTGAGAAGCTCTAATCTGTGATCATACACATATATATATTTACTTTGCACAAAATATTTTAAATCTCTATTCACCCCCCCCCTCTAGAGAATTCTAGTGAGGTTAACTGTGCACTTTCACTATGAAAACTAAACAACAAGGGCTACAACATTGCTGAAGGCTATATTTTTCCAGCCTCCTTGTTGGTCCAAATTGCCTCTAAGTAGGACTGAAATAATTCTCTAAGAGTGGGTGTATGTTTCCTTCACGCACGCCATTGTGTGGATGCATGCCCATCCTACTTCTTCCTAAAGAACCAAATTATGTGGCTTCTCTTGGGATTATATTAACTCCTCTTCATTTGGGCCATGATTTCTTATTGATTTCACCCCCTCTCTTCCTCCTTCAGCCATCTCAAATGCCCTGGGGATTCAAGATCAAGATTTGCAAGGTTATTGGCGATGCTTAATATTCTTAGTCGTGGAGGTGAATGCAAATAGAGAGAAGATGGATAATAGGAGGTAGGTGGCAGCTCCTCTCGTACCCCGGATGGTTCTCGAAGAAAAAATTTAGAGACCGAAGGACCAATCCATGCTTCTCTTGCAAATCTGAGGAAGTGTCTCTCTTTCCCCTTTGTATCCATGACTGTTGACTTACATTTTTTTTTCTTCTAATGGGTAATTGATGTTATAATCATTGTGTAAAACTTTAATCATTTCATATTCATGACCATTTGATGTTAATGTTTCTAGGTTTTACTATTTGTTGTGGATGGTTTCAAATGAGGTTTGTTCATGAATGGTTATGTTTGATTTTTTTCCTCATTTTCTTGTAATTTGTTGGATTAGTTTTATTAATCAAGTTAAGCAAGGATCGACCACACTTAAATCATTCTAGATGCTAAAGTTGGCGGATAGTACCAACTGTCTTCCCTATGGAGACGATAATTTCCCGGGTGAAACACTCACAACTTTATTATTTGCGTCTGGTACTCTTGTCGAGCATCAAATTGGTCATTACCGAGGATTATTGTTAATTCTATGAAGGTACTTCAAAGAAGGCGTTGAGACTAGTTTAAGCTATTTTCAATTATTCTGCATTTTCATTTTGTTTGTAAAGATTTTATTTAGATTTCAACTTCAGGTTTGAACTTGTTTAATTTTTCTTGTTCATGTGTAGTGAGTCATTGATATTTAGCTTTAATTGGTCCAAATCCTCCCCCAATCCATTATGTATGCTTACCCACATTGTAGATGGTGTAGAGCTACTAACCATTATAGTGATGAGTGCCATCATGGAAGTTATGGGTATAATTACTACAACTCTTCTTATGGTGAATCAACCTCTTATGGTTCTTCATATGATAAGCCTTATTATACCCATGCACCTCCATAAAGGCTAGTTCCCCAGCAAATTGGTTATAATAATATGTGATGCCTCATTGTATGATCATGTGTTGAAGGATTGTGTAAAATTTAAAATTACAATGGAGGTTGAGGAGTTGGTGGACACCGGCTTTTCACGATCAATCCCTTTGATTGCTCCTTTATGTGTTAAGGAGAGATCTATGATACACTCATGTGCTAGTGAGAGTACTGCAAATAGTGAGAGTACTGCAAATTTCTTCATCAATATGGATGCTGATTTAGATGATGACCTAGAGATGTTTTCCTCCTTTATGACCACATCATCATCTCCAAATTTTTCGCATGAGGATTGCATATATATTTTCTCATATTCAATCAAAAATGCATTTTCTCCTTTTCTTATTTTTGATAACTCTACCACTACAACAAATTTTGTTCTTGGTGATGACTATTTGCAGGTAATACATGACTGTGATCCTGTTGCAGTGTTTAAGGATAATGATAAAAAATTCTCTGAACACTTTTATTCTTCTTCTAATGATCTTATTGATAACTACACTTTAATGTCCAATGAACATGATTGTAGGAAGTTGTCTAAGGAATTCAAGGCAAAATTTGAGCTCACATTGCAAAGTATTAAGAAGAACTTTCTCCTATGTGAGGAGGATTGCCACCTTCATGTTGGGAGATTCAATTTGATGCTCCCATTGCCTATGTTGCTCATATAATTACTAAGTTTATTCGCCTCCTTTTCTTCCTAATGCATTTAACATTCTTTCTTGTAATCCCCTGCATGATCATGAGTTTATGGACCATTTTAGGGTGATGTTGAGATAGCAAAGAGGAAAAATCCTAGAACCGAACAAAATGAGGTAGCTTTCGAATTCTTAGAAAAGTTCGATAGCTTGATGGAAGGCCCTGGATCCGAGCCATGCCCCTTGAACAAGGGCTTGACTTCGAACCCAGTTGGAAGGCATCACCTAATTGAAAGGTTGTAAATAAGATCTTGAGTTGTCATCTAAGGCGACGCAGCAAGGCAAGGCCAAGGTTCTTTTTCAGCCATGGAACAGGGGCAAGGGGAGTGTGGCGGAAAAGAATTCATTTCATTCTCATTCAGCGTTCTCTTTTGGATCTTTCTATTAGTCTTTTTTGATCTTAATCCTGGCAGGACAAACATTTTGCAATGACTGAACACATTGCTTATTCCACCCTGTCAACACTACTTGTGCTTAACCTGAAGGATTGACTACAGCGTGGCATGAGATTCTTCTTTGATGAAATAATATTGGAGGAGAGGAAAAAAGTTGAAAAAGGAGGAGGCTTGGGGATGGTGGACAAATATTTCATCTATCCGTCCCTACCATAGGGTCCCTGGACTTTTTTCATTATTTTTCAATTACTACTTCAAATTAGAATATTGTTGATTATGTCAATATGTATAAGTAGCGATTAAGATTTAGTAGAATTGTGTTTTATTTTTTGTGGTAAACTATTCTTTTTTGAACTATGCATAATACATGTATGAATCCAACTCAAGGACGTTAAACAAAGTGCTTCTTGGGAGACAACCCTGCCTTTTTGAGCTAAGCCTATTTTCGAGTTTTTTTTCTTTTTATCTGTTTTTTTATTTCAGGTGTTGATTGACTGCATAATTTTGGACACCTTGGATTGTGGGTATATGGATTATAACTTTGTTCCTCTTCCTAGTATACCTTATTTTTTATCTTTATCATTGAGGGTATTATTGAATTCATGTTTGGGGAGAGTTGTCTTACACATGTGTAACTGATTGCGATGCAATGTTTTAACATGTGTCAATCATTTGCGTGCTGAATTTTTTGTTTTCAAGGATAATCCATTTCAAAACATGCAATGGGCAATACTAAGTAAAGGGCACGGTGTATTTTCAGGTGTATGAAAGATCATGAATTACTTACTTTTCATTCTTCTAATTAATAAGAATTTCTCTCAAAGCACTCGTTTGCGGGCAATTTTCCTAGGACAATAATTTTTTAGAAAAAAGAAGGATGCAAAATTTGATCATTTACCTCCATTATCATCTTAATTTTAGTATCTTCTTCCATTATAGGGATATCATCATATATTATTATCTTAATTTTAGCTTCTTCTTCCTCGTCTCCTCCAATGCAAGGGTGCCTTCAATGAAATTTATGATAGTACATATATAGCACATGTATATTATAGAAGATTAAAATATCATGTATATATGGCATGACAGGCTGCCATAAAACACAAATATGATTGCATTCAAAGTGCAACAAATTAAACTAGTGCGGTTAATAAAAAAAATTACTTGTGATAGATCATTCATGTATGGGTGTTTCTTTTATATATATAGTATGCTAAAAAAACATAGATGAATACATGACGAAAGCGGACCTAGGTGCAGGCATACCCGGGCACGTGCCCGGGTATGAATTTCGGAAAAGCCATTTTCAGAAATCAGTTTCGCTCCAAAAACAGAGCTGCGCGTGCATGCGTGCCCTAACTCCTTGCGGCTTCCTCAACGGCGACGAAGGCGAGCATCCTCATTCCTGAATGCCTAACCTCCATCCCTCGAGTGCCCTGCTCCTAATAGTCCCTAACTCTTTCCTCGAGGACTTCGACGATGATGAAGACGAGCAGCCGGCGCGTGCCAAGTGCCGCCTGCGTCTCCGTTTCATGAAATCAAGCGAGGTAGGCTATTTCGTGAAATCAAACAACTATTCCCAGTTCCCACCTCTGCTCCATACCTGATAATGTCGAGTCGTCGGCCGCGTTTTTCACTTTGTGAGTAGGACGACGGCCCGCGGGCCGCGGATCGACGAAGCGTTGAGGACGACGATGCATGCCTACAACTGCAAAGGCTGATCTTCCCGTCTTCCTCCTTTGTCGATTCACTGGTTCAGCGATTCTGCATTTCTTCCGCACTGCCTGATTAGCCCTGATACCCGGTAAACCCTGGTTCCTTTCGATTATTCCACTTTTCTGGTTCATTAGCTCAATTATAGTTAATTGGTAGAAAGGCATAAATGAAGAACATGTTGATTCGCTTTCTATACTTCGATTATTCCGTTGTTCTTCATTCTTGCAACCCCGCTGTTGTTATTTTTTTTTCCATTTTTTTCCTAATTGCAACTTGCAAGCGATTCTGCATATCTGCTTAAATTTCATTACACGCAATTTTGTTTATCCTATTGCACTTTATCATATCTGCTTAAACTTCATTCCAAACAGAGTCTAACTTTCTTACTTGGTGCCCGGGTCGGACGAAATTCCTGGGTCCGCCACTGTCAGTATATATGGCATGACAGGCTGCCATAAAACACAAATATGATTGCATTCAAAGTGCAACAAATTAAACTAGTGCGGTTAATAAAAAAATTACTTGTGATAGATCATTCATGTATGGGTGTTTAATTTATATATATAGTATGCTAAAAAAACATAGATGAATACATGACTGTTTATCTTATATATAACAACCTCAAACTTTCTTATTTTAATACAAGTAAACGATACAAGGTGATGCATGAAGGACACACATGAAAGACGGTAGAAGCAAACGATACAAGGAGACTCACAAATGACAATATAAGTGAAATATGAAACCTCACAATAAGTAGAACATCTTAACAACCACAACGCCAACCAGCACCACCACCTCCTCCCGAACCACCACCTCCTCCCGAACCACCACCACCTCCTCCCGAACCACCACCACCTCCTCCCGAACAACCATTCCCTGCACCTCCGCCACCACCGCCTCCCGAACCACCGTTCTGCAAACAAAATAAAATAATTTTAGGAATTAGCACAACACAATTAATAAATGTTTATATTGTGAGGTAGAGAGGACTCACCATTTTGCCTCTCTGTGGGGAAGGTAAGCAGGAATTAAGTGCAAGCAGGAACTAATTGGATACCCATTGAATGGAAAAGCTCAGTATTTATTTATAAGAGAAATTCGGTCCTCTGTGTGTAAATAACGCAAACATCAGGGCCCGTTTAGTAAATAGCTAGTCTTTATTTAATATTAGTAAATAGCTAGTCTTTATTTAATATTAGTAAATAGCTAGTCTTTATTTAATATTTTTTGTGTTGACGTCGGGAGTTTCTCCATGGAGTATTTATTGCTGATTTGCTTCCAACCTAATATTTAATTTAATTTTAATGATACACAGCTTGAACTAATAATAATATCTTCTCGTCATCAGATCTGATCATTTTACCGCAGTTTAAAAGTAATTGTTTTACAGCGGTTAAGAAATCTTAATTTATACAATTGCCATTTATGGGCTTTATTCATTAAAAACTTATTATAAAGGGATAAATGGATGCAATTATTTACTTATGCATTGTTAATAATAAACTACATAATTAAAACATCTAAACTTAATATAATATGAGTGACAATACACGGGGGAGTACCAAGTCCACAACAGTGCCACGGCGCACGGCGGATCCGCGCTCGCAGCCCACTCGCAACATACAACATCATTCCAAGTACGACATCAATTGTCTGGCTTCACCCGCATCCAAGCGGACTTCGCCGTAAGTTGACATTATTCTCCCTATCTTTGTCAAACCTATTGCTCCGCTCTTCCTTCTGGATGCTCAGCTCATACGATATATGTCACATGTGCATCAAGAAGGATAAATAAACTAATAGAGATTAATACCTTCAATAAAAATTTCTGATATTTCTATGATAACTCAATATATGCATGTTACAGTCTCTGAAACTAATGGAAAATTTTGGAAGGACTCAGTACAATTTTTAAGGAATTAAATAGTGCATCAAGAAGGATAAATAAACTAATAGAGTATAATCCCTTCAATAAAAATTTCTGATATTTTTATGATAGCTCAATATACGCATGTTACTGTCTATTAAATTAATGGAGAATTTTTGAGGGATTCCTAATATTTTTATGAAATTAGAAAGTGCATCAAGAGGGATAATTAAATTAATAGAGGATAATCCCTCCAATGAAAATTGCTGACATTTTTATGATAGCTCAATATAGGCTTGTTGCATCCTCTGAAATTAATTGAGAAGTTTTGAGAGATTTCTTATATTTTTAGTAAATTAGCAAGGACTCTTGATGATGATAAATACCACCTGTAAAAGTTGCGCGCTCACAAGCGCGCCTCTTCCTTGCGCGCTCACAAGCGCGCCTCTTCCTTGCGCGCTCACAAGCGCGCCGCCTCTTTCTTGCGCGCTCACAAGTGCGCCGCCTCTTCGTTGCGCGCTCACAAGCGCGCCTCTTCCTTGCGCGCTCACAAGCGCCCCGCCTCTTCGTTGCGCGCTCACAAGCGCGCCTCTTCCTTGCGCGCTCACAAGCGCACCGCCTCTTCGTTGTGCGCTCACAAGCGCGCCGCCTCTTCCTTGCGCGCTGACAAGTGCGCTGCATCTTCGTTGCGCGCTCACAAGCGCGCCTCTTCCTTGTGTGCTCACAAGCGCACCGCCTCTTCGTTGCGCGCTCACAAGCGCGCCTCTTCCTTGCGCGCTCACAAACGCGCCTCCTCTTCCTTGCGCGCTCACAAGCGCGCCTCTTCGTTGCGCGCTCACAAGCGCGCCTCTTCGTTGCGCGCTCGCAAGCATGCCTCTTCCTTGCGAGCTCGCAAGCGTGCCTCTTCCTTGCGCGCTCCCAAACGCGTCTCCTGCTTGCGCGCTCACATGCGCGCCTCCTGCTTGCGCGCTCACATGCGCGCCTCGTCCTTGTGCGCTCCCAAGCGCGTCTCCTCCTTGCGCGCTCCCAAATGCGCCTCCTCCTTGCGCGCGCAAAACGTGCTAACCGCAACGCGCACGGCGAATCCGCCCCCTCCCGCCGGTGCGTGGACCACGCCAAACCACACCCTCCATGGGGTGCGGCCAAGCCGCACCCCTAGTGGGGTGCGGCCAAACCGCACCCCCCACGGGGTGCGGCCATGCCGCAAGGGGTGCGGCCGGCCGGGCCGCACCCCCTTTGTGTGCGGCCGGGCCGCACCCCCTTGCGGGGTGCGGCCAAGCCGCACCCCCTTGCGGGGTGCGGCCAAGCCGCACCCCCCTTGCGGGGTGCGCCCAAGCCGCACCCCTCCCCGCGACGGGGTGCAGTCGAGCCTCCTCCTCCTCCTTCCGCTTTCTTCACTGGGGGGCTTGCAAGGCGCCCTCCCACATTTGCGCCCCTCGTCAGTCGCGCGGGGTCCTGATTTTCCTTTGAGGCGCGATTCCCCGTTCCACCGTTCGCTCAGAACGCCTCCAGGCGCGTACAAAGCACTACCATGTTCGTTGCGCGCTCAGAACGCTTCTGAGCGCGCTCAGAACGCCTCCGCGCGCTCAGAACGCCACCGAGCGCGTTCAAAGCACTACCATGTTCATTGCACGCTCAGAACGCTTCTGAGTGCGCTCAGAACGCCTCCAAGCGCGTTCAAAGCGCTTTCATGTTCGTTGCGCGCTCAGAGCATTCTCACTTTTCCGACTCGACTCGCTCACTTTTCCGACTCGACTCGCTCACTTTTCCGACTCGACTCGCTCACTTTTCCGACTCGACTCCCTCACTTTTCCGACTCGACTCGCTCACTTTTCCTACTCGCTCACTTTTCCGACTCGGCTCGCTCACTTTTTGTCTTTTCAGTTTCTCACTTTTCAGGAACAACTTGTCGCCTTTCCTCAAAGGGCAGGATGGTCATTTACGAAAAATGGTAATCCGTGGGCTATGAACCGGAAAATATGATTGGTCCTCCCAGGTGGTTATGGTGGTTACAACGGCAAAATTACCGGGCTACCCCCGGCCAAAGCTATAAAAGGACCCCCAAGGCTTCATTTGAGAGGATCCCGCCTTCATGACCAGAGAGAGCTCCTTGATGATTTCCACGGATTTCTCCTTCGGCGCTTGAAGATCTCCTTCGTGGGCTTGAAGTTTTCCTTCGTCCCGAAAGGCGACTCGGCAGTCTCACTTTCGTTCTCACGAAAGCGGACACAGCGTTCTCACTTTCGTCATCACGAAAGCGGACACAGCGTTCTCACTTTCGTCATCACGAAAGCGGACAAGGCATTCTCACTTTTGTTCTCAACCGTTCTCAGAAGGAAAAGACTTAGTTTTTTCCGAGAGGTGGCATGTCGCCCTCGAAACGTTCTCTCTCTCTCTCTAATATTGTAACGAGCGGCGGCCTGTCGCGCTCGAATTCTAAACACCGAATTGTAACCCCATAGAAGATAGTGAAGCTTGGTCGGCACAGCTCCGGCCGCGTGTTTTTTTTACCCTTTCCGGGTCTTTCCACGTTAAAAAGTCCCAGCGTACTTAACGAATCTCAAATCGACTGTTTGCGCGCTTGGTTCACTCTCGAGCTAAGGTGGTTCAATTAAACCGGTTTACCAAGAGCCCCAAGCGACCCGCAACAGTTTGGCGCCGTCTGTGGGAATGGATTCCCAAATACCGAGCAAAGGATTTCCGAACGCAGCACCCGCTTCGCCGGAGTTCACGGAACCTGTAAGAGTTGATACCTCCCCCGAACTATCTGACGCATGCAGTTCCTCAATCCCAGAGAACCCAGCGAAGAGAGCTATCATCGCTGCACCCGTCCTACCCCCGTGGATCGGGTCAACTAACAAGTCGGCCCCTCTCGCGGCAGGACAGGATCTAAACGATGTCAGACACCAGCAAAGGCGATCCCCCCTGTCAAAGTCAATTTTGGAATACCCAGTTCCATCATGGCTAAAACTCCCGCACAACAAAGAGTTTCATGGAGCATAGGACCCGTACAGGCACGTTAATCACTTCTTGATAACGATGCGGACGTTCGGACTTCCCGACCAAATCAGCTGCAAGATCTTCACCCAGACGCTGCGCGGAGACGCCCTCCGCTGGTACCAATCCTTGCCAAACGGAGCGATTCACAACTTCACCGAGTTGTCCCAACTGTTCGTTGAATGGCACGAGACACGCTCGCCAAGGATTCAAGCAGAGGGAGAAAAGCCCGGCACGGACGAACCGCCCCGCCTAAGGGAGGCGGGATGGAGCAAGCAACAAGAGAAGATCCGCACAAATTTTCAGGAGCGTCCCTGCGCGTGGATGGACTTCACCTTAGACGCAAGCATAGGCAGTCCACCCTGTGAGCTAAGGAGAGCGTTGGTAACACACCGCATCTCCTTCAACATCCTATTCCTGGCTGCCGTAGTATGGCTCAAACTCCTAAGCGGGAACCTCAAACTCAGGGCCAGCGACGCGGAGCTCCCAGACGGAACTACGGTACCCACCGTAGGAATCATCACCCTCCCCGTCCAAGTAGGGATGCACACAGAACCAGTCCAGTACGACGTTCAGTTTATCATCGCCGAGGCAGACTCCCCCTACGACGCAATATTTGGGAGCCTCTTACTGGACGCCCTGGACCACGATGTTTCCATGTCCGGGCGCATGGCCAACAAAGGGAGTATCCTCAGGAACGCGATTCACGGCTTCGACACACCCGCCTCCAAGCTCCTTTGGATCAACAACGATCCATCACCGAAGCCAAAGTCTGAGAAGCAAGGCGCGTGGAAGGATCGCGCAACTCCCACATTGGCTGAAAAGGCCAAATTTCATGCACCAGCAAATCCGCTGCAGTTTGACACATGCCGCAAGATAAAGGGGCAGCAACAGCAGTTCGAGAAGGCTGAACTGCTCACTCGGAGCCGAGCAGAACGCTCCCAAGGGCTAGCAAATAAAGGCTCCCGGAGCTTCGCCCCGCTAAATACCCCCCGCGAGCACATATTGTCTGTGATCAGCAATAGCAAGATCATCAACCGGCCCAAACGGCTCTCCCTGCACGGGGGAGATCAATCCCAGTTTTGCCACTTCCACAAAGGCAGAGGACACCGAACGGGGCACTGTGCAAGACTGAAAGAAAAAATTGAACGCCTTATCCAGTTAGGACACCTGGAGGCTTTCCGTGAAGAGGCACAGAAGGATGCCACCGAAGGTCAGTCACCGGGACACCGCCGCCCACCATGCTGAACGACCGAAAGAGCTCAAGCGAGCGCAGCGCAAAAGGGAGTTCAACGTTGCCTTCTCTCTCGTCAAGCTTGTATCAAAAACTTACTGGCTCAGAAGCCGCAAGATTGCACTTGCGCATGTATCAATGTTCATTTTCTAGTTATATTCTATCTGTCCTAAACTGTTCTACTGCAGGAACCATCGGCGGACCCACGTCTGGACATGCTCGGGCACGTGCCCGAGCGTAAAATCGCGGAAATGGTATTAGGTACAGTATTTTCCGTGAATTCTGCCGGGGCAAAGAGCGGGGAGCGGGGCGATTTCGCCAACTCTGCTAGGGCAAAGAGCGATTCCGTCATTCCGCGAACTCTGCTAGGGCAAAGAGCGGCACCTGAGCGATTCCGTCATTCCGCGAACTCTGCTAGGGCAAAGAGTGGCACCTGGTACTTCTTCTTCTTCTTCTTCTTCCAACAGATTCTGCCTAAATCTGATTTCAACAGATTCTGATTTCAACAGATTCTGATTTCAACAGATTCTGCCTAAATCTGATTTCGCCTTGATTTAATTGTGGCAGAATCTGATTACAACAGATTCTGCTTCGAATTAATTGACTCTATACTTACCTTTTCACCTTGATTTAATTGTGGCAAAAGCTTATTCTCTTCTTCAGCCTGATCATTTAAACTTTTTTTATAAACTTTATAAAAACCATCAAATGCTATGACTGAACCTGTTGCCCTAGCCGAAAACTCTTTATCCTCTGTTTCAATTTGTGCTACTACCAGATCTATCAGACTATCACCACATTTTCCATTTGACAGGCAACAGTTCTTTTCCAAATTGGCTCATAAAGCTTATAATAATCATTATCTAATTTTCCTTTTAAACCTTCTGGGGTTAAAATAATATTTCAATTTAAGACTGATTAATTTCTGATTTCTTCTTCTTCAGATTTCAACACTAACTGGAGTGTTCTCAAGAAAGTGGAGTGTTCTCAACACTAACTGGAGTGATAATCGGCAAGGACGCAAGGTCCATTCTTCTTCCTCACTTAGATCTAGGTAGGATATAAATTATATAGAGATAGATATAGATTTAGGTTTGTGATTTAATCCAGTTTGGTATAGATTTAGGTAGGATATAATTTAACACCTATTTTTAAACACGTATTCAGCTATTTTCAAAAGAGTTTTATGATTTAAATGTTTAGTTTTAAACACATATTCAACGATGTTTGTGATGTACATTAAATGTTTAGTTTTCTTTTTTTAGTTGTGAAATTCAATGGAAAAGTTTTTTTCAAGAGTGAGATCAAGTCAAACTTCCGAAGAATTACAAATGCCAGTTTCATGTGGTAAAAGAAATCGAGTTGAGGTTGACATAGAGAATTTACCGGGAGATCCAGGATTTAGACAACCTATAAACTCGTATGATGTTAATCTTCAAGACATTATAAGAAGGAAGTATTTGCAGAATGGTCCTATTCAGCCTTTATTAGACAATTTTCCACAAACAGAAATAGGACAGAAATCACGTTGTTTCAATAAGAACTGGTTTACTGAATTTTAAGACTGGCTGGAATATAGCATAGATAAAGATGCAGTATATTGTCTTTATTGTTACATCTTTCCACAAAAAGGTTCCGAGCCTACTTTCGTAAGTAGAGTTGAAAAAACAAGACCACCATCAATTGGTTTTCAGGTTATTGAAATTGACATGTCTTCTGCCGGTTGCGACTGCCAGTGTTGAAAGAATATTCTCTGCCATGAAAATTATAAAGAATCGTTTACGGAATAGAATGGGAGATGAATTGATGAATGACTGTATGATTGTTTATACTGAAAAAGATGTTGCTGATACTATTAGTAATGTGACTCTCATTACACAATTTCAAAATATGTGTCCACGAAAAGTGGCTTGTTGAGAGGTATGAAAATCTTACTTTAATTTAATAGTTTTATTCATTTTTTTAATACTGTAATATTTTAATTCAAGTTAATATCATTTTTCGCTAATTTTTGCAGGTCAAGCATATTTTACATATTATGACTTTGGAGTCTTTTATTTTCAATGTTTACGAACAAGGTATTATAATTTTATGTATTTTTGATAAAGGTTGCTCTTTATTTATGCTCAATATTTTGCTTACATAAGTATGTATGGGAAAAAAAATTTTGGGGGCACTGCCCCCCGACCCCCCCGAATATATATTAATTAAATTGTGCCCGTGCACCTTCAAAATCCTAGTTCCGCCCCTGGCAGGAACCATTTCGGGGCCCTGCCCCGGGGACTTTGCACCGCCGTCGATTGAAGGTTCGCCCTTCTCCTCCGCCGTCGAGTCCCGGTGTCGTAGGGGCCTGCCCCCCTTACGTTCACCCCCGGTTTGAATACACCCACTATTCACCGGCCAAGCCGCGAGCACAGACTCGTGCAAAAAGCCGCAAGCACAGACTTGCGCAAACTAATTTTCTATTATATAAAAGCCACGGGCCCAGACCCCCGCAAACTCATCCGTTATTTTGCAGAAAGCCATCAAGCTACTTGGATATCAATGCTAGACAGCAAGCCAGCAACAATCTCAAAGAACGAACATCCTTCGCCGGCCATTTTGAAGCGTCTTCCCTCAACCGACGCTTCGACAACAACCAGGGCAGCAGGACCGCCAGGGTGCTCACAAACACGCCTCCTCTTCTTTGCGCGCTCACAAGCGCGCCTCTTCGTTGCGCGCTAACAAGCGCGCCTCTTCGTTGCGCGCTCGCAAGCGTGCCTCTTCGTTGCGCGCTCGCAAGTGTGCCTCTTCCTTGCGCGCTCGCAAGCGTGCCTCTTCCTTGCGCGCTCCCAAGCGCGCCTCCTGCTTACGCGCTCACATGCGCGCCTCGTCCTTGCGCGCTCCCAAGCGCGTCTCCTCCTTGCACGCTCCCAAACGCGCTGCCTCCTTGCGCACGCAAAACGTGCTAACCGCAACGCGCACGGCAAATCTGCCCCCTCCCGCCGTCGAGTGGACCACGCCAAACCACACCCTCCATGGGGTGCGGCCAAGCCGCAACCCTAGTGGGGTGCGGCCAACCCGCACCCCTAGTGGGGTGCGGCCAAGAAAAACGCCCCACATGGGGTGCGGCCATGCTGCAAGGGGTACGGCCGGCCGGGCCGCACCCCCTTGGGGTGCGACCGGGCCGCACCCCCTTGGGGGTGCGGCCAAGATGCACCCCCTTGTGGTGCGGCCAAGCCGCACCCCCTTGGGGTGCGGCCGGGCCACACCCCCCTTGCGGGGTGCGCCCAAGCCGCACCCCCCTTGCGGGGTGCGCCCAAGACGCACCCCTCCCCACGATGGGGTGCTGCCGAGCCTCCTCCTCCTTCCGCTTTCTTCACTGGGGGGCTTGCAAGTCGCCCTCCCACATTCGCGCCCCTCGTCAGTCGCGCCGGGTCCTGATTTTCCTTTGAGGCGCGACTCCCCGTTCCACCGTTCGCTCAAAACGCCTCCAGCGCATACAAAGCACTACCATGTTCGTTGTGAGCTTAGAACGCTTCTGAGCGCGCTCAGAACTCCTCCGCGCGCTCAGAACGCCTCCAGGCGCGTTCAAAGCACTACCATGTTCATTGCGCGCTCAGAACGCTTCTGAGCGCGCTCAGAACGCCTCCGCGCTCACGCGCGCTCAGAACGCCTCCAAGCGCGTTCAAAGCGCTTTCATGTTCGTTGCGCGCTCAGAACGCTTCTGAGCGCGCTCAGAGCATTCTCACTTTTCCGACTCGACTCCCTCACTTTTCCGACTCGACTCGCTCACTTTTCCGACTCGACTCGCTCACTTTTCCGACTCGACTCCCTCACTTTTCTGACTCGACTCGCTCACTTTTCCGACTCGCTCACTTTTCCGACTCGGCTCGCTCACTTTTTGTCTTTTCAGTTTCTCACTTTTCAGGAACAACTTGTCGCCTTTCCTCAAAGGGCAGGATGGTCATTTACGAAAATGGTAATCCGTGGGCTCTGAACTAGAAAATATGATTGGTCCTCCCAGGTGGTTATGGTGGTTACAACGGCAAAAATACCGGGCCGGCCAAAGCTATAAAAGGACCCCCAAGGCTTTATTTGAGAGAATCCCGCCTTCATGACCAGAGAGAGCTCCTTGAAGATTTCCATGGATTTCTCCTTCGGCGCTTGAAGATCTCCTTCGTGGACTTGAAGTTTTCCTTCGTCCCGAAAGGCGACTCGGCAGTCTCACTTTCGTTCTCACGAAAGCGGACACAGCGTTCTCACTTTCGTCATCACGAAAGCGGACACATCGTTCTCACTTTCGTCATCACGAAAGCGGACAAGGCATTCTCACTTTTGTTCTCAACCGTTCTCAGAAGGAAATGACTTAGTTTTTTCCGAGAGGTGGCCTGTCGCCCTCGAAACGTTCTCTCTCTCTCTAATATTATAACGAGCGGCGGCCTGTCGCGCTCGAATTCTAAACACCGGATTGTAACCCCACAGAAGATAGTGAAGTTTGGTCGGCACATCTCCGACCGCGTGGTTTTTTTACTCTTTCTGGGTTTTTCCACGTTAAAAAGTCCCAGCGTACTTAACGAATCTCAAATCGACTATTTGCGCGCTTGGTTCGCTCTCGAGCTAAGGTGGTTCAATTAAACCGGTCTACCAAGAGCCCCAAGCGACCCGCAACAATGATAGCTCAATATAGGCTTGTTGCATCTTCTGAAATTAATTGAGAAGTTTTGAGAGATTTCTTATATTTTTAGTAAATTAGCAAGGACTCTTGATGATGATAAATACCACCTGTAAAAGTTTGAGAAATTTTGGATCACTTTAAGTATTTTTAAATATTAAAGTATAGATTTGTTTGGGATGTATAATTTATTGGAGGGTATATTAGCGCTCAAAATAGTTCAACAAATTATGGGAGAAAGGTTAGGGCATCCATAACTTCTATTTTTTATTTCACGATTTTTCTGATTATTTGGTAATTAATAAATTAAAATGAGCTAAAAATGGGAGGAAATAATATCGGGTATAATTATGAATTCGGAATGCCCCGATAAAATCATTTGAGTATTATGACCTCTTAATTAAACCTCCTATGAAGATTTGGAGTCTTAACGATTAAATCAGGTATTTATAATGAATAGTAAATGAGAGGCTCAGTGATATAACATGCTCCAATAGATCATCGAAATCTGAATAAGTCTCGTAATCTGATAACAACCCTACAAGGTGTAACTGAAATAACTATCGGGTTCGAATAACTTAAAAACCGGCAAACCCTAATTCGATTAATAACCGAAAAATTTGCCGCAAATTATAAAGTTTGCCTCCCCGGAAGAGAGATGCCTCTTATGAACAGAAATGCCTCCTCAGAACATAGATGTCTCTTGAGAACAAAGACGCCTCTTATAAATAGAGATGCCTCCTCGGAACGAAGAGGAGAACTAAAGATGCCTCCTTAGAACGGAGATGAAACTGTACGTAGTTACAGGAATTTGAATTGTTTCTTATTTTGTTCTTCTTATTTCAGTATTTCCAATTACTGCACTTCATTTCAGTATTTTGTTTACTGCTCTTCAGTCCAGTATTTTAATTACAGCACTCTATTTCAGTATTTCATGTACTGCATTATATTCTAGCATTTTATTTGCAGTACTTAATTCAACATTTTACTTACCGCATTTATTTGTAGCAATTTATTACTAATGCATTTTGTTGAACCCGGAAACCACGATTCAACCTCGAAGCACGGAAACCACGACCCGAGAGGAGTTCAGACTAGTGTAGCTTGTTCTTACTTCGCCTGAGTTTTGTCACTTGATCGGTCACTCGGAACAAAGAAACTCACCCACACAATGTGAAAAACTATGAACAGACCCTCGAGCTGTAGCGAGGAGGATCCGCCACTAACCCGGAAGATCTTGAAGAACTTCCCCTCCCAAGCCAATTGCTGAGCTAGGCACCTTGGAGAGTGCTAGAGAGAACGCCTCAACCCACCCGGAAACCATGGTGAGTAGTCGGACAGAGTCCGCTAAGCTACCAAAGCAAGCCTAAGGAGAGAAAGACCAAAAAAAGATCTTCTCCAAAGGTGCCATTGAGGGTCTATTTATAGTTTTCTAAAAACGGTCTGCGGATAGCCGGATCCCGCCTTTTAGTTCCGCTAAACGCAACCCAAAATGGTCTTCCAATAGCGGATTCCCGCTGTTTGAGATGGCTAATTGCAAGCCAACATAGAATTCACAAAAAGAACAGACCAACAACTCAACAAGCGAGCCCAGGCTATTCCAAGCCAGCTCGTTGGACTGGCGAGCACCCGGTCAAGCTGGGGCTCGCCACTCGCATTAAGCTGGCGGCGAGCACCGGCTAGAGGCGAGTGCGAGTTGACGCTCGCCGCTCGCCTGACCAACTCGCCTGGACCCAATTCTGCTCTAGATCACCTAATGGCTCGGTTTACCGATCGACAAACACGGGGTTGTACATAATCCCCGCTCTTTGTGGGTTTGTCTCAAGTTCGTAAAGATGGTTCAATCCCAAAAGTCTGGAGAGTGCCTTGGGAGTGGGGAGAATCTCTTGGTGGGTCCCACCGGAGGCTATATATACCTTGAGGACACCCCCCTCCCCACCCCCTAAACCTACTTCTCCTTCTCGCCAATAAACTGACCCAAAATGCCAATATCTCAAGAGCTCCTAGCACGCCTTGCCTCCATGGAGAAGAAGAAAGGCGAGGTGACTTCTGCCGGCCTAATGGGGATCATTACCGAGCATTCCTCGCGGGCCGCACCAAAGCAATCGGGAAGGCCTCCTGCCAAGAAGACGAGGCGAGAGCCCCTGGAGGGGCAGGTAACTGTGCTTGATACTCCCCAACAACTTGGATTTAGCTTGGGCCTCGGGCTCTCAGAACAGGTGCGAAATTTACTTCCCTTGTTTCTTCTTGTACTCGCTTGCGACTACCCACAGGACTCCTTCAACCCTAACTTTCTCATCCCGCAGGGTAATGTTGTTGTAGATGTTAATGCAGATAACTCGCTGATCGGCGAGTAGGAGGAGGCGAGCTGGCGAGTCGCTCTTGGTAATGATCTCATTCCTGGTAAGCTATGTCGCCTTTTATCGTCATCGACTCGCGCCTCACTTCCTTCTTTCTCACAGTACCCGGGTATGTCGACCTCTCGGCGAACTCTCTATAACTGAAGTCGCCCACGAGAACCTTAGCCCAAGAATTCGCCAAGACCACTCTCTCCTCTGAGAATGTTACTATCGAGGACTCTGCGCCTCCTGATGTGCGAGACCACGGTAAGACCCCCCTGCGAGCTGGCTCAGGGAAATCCTTGAAACTTCCCATCTCCTGCCCTTTCGGTGGGAAGCCTAGCCTCCCCCCCCCCCCCCCCCCCCCCCGCCCCCCTCGGTGCGGTGACTCCGCTTCGCACCGCGAGGGTAACTCCATCAGCGATTGGCTCGGTAGGCCCCCTTACTCGCCCTTTATCTTTCTTCCCTACTTGCCTTTACTAATGTTTCTTCTCGCAGATGACACAGCCGAAGAATCTGATGAGAGGCTCTACTCTACCCCGCCTTCGCCAGACTCCATCGGCGAGTTTCTCAGGGATCCTACCAATGCTGTCGAGATGAAGAGAAGGCTGATGAGCCTTCTGCGGAAGCATGCATACATGCTCCGCGAGCTTCAGGAGGAGAGGGCTTTGCCGGACAATGATACTTTCCCTCGCATTCTAGACTTAGAGCGACGAATGTCGGCTCTGAAAGGGGATTGCGGTCTGCTCGTGAGAGAGGTGCATCGGCTTGCGGGAGATGCTCCGGCGTTGCTAGAGGATCACTTCAGAAAGGTCGATGAGTGCGCGATTGTACTTTAACAAGAGATCGCCGCTGCTCGTGACTATGCTCTCGCGAGCTGACCTCAGCCAATGCGAATTTTTGCTTGAGGACTCTGTAGATGAAGCTCTTCCCCCACCGTTTGCTCTGCTCGGCTCGCTTAATGAACTTTAAGTTTCTTTTTATCTGATGCTTCTTTGTATGCTGTATGAACTCTTGATTTCATTATGTTTGGACCCGTCTCGCGGACATCTGTACTTTTTCTTTCGTTTTTCTTTTGATCCACTGGTGCTCTCTAGTTATTCGTTATGCTCATGCTCGTGGCTCGCCATTCGATGAAGGGGCTCGCCGGGTAGGGTAGTTCATGCATGTTTGTCGAAGAGAGAAATGAATCATGCTCGCATGGGGCAGGGGCGAGTGGGCGCACGATACACATATTGAATTTCTAGTCACGGGACCCCCTCTGACCACTTTTCCCTATAAATACCCCCCCCCCTTTTCTTTCTTGATGTCAATCACCTACCATATTTATTACCCTCTCTACCCTCTCTCTTTAGCTCATTTGTTCTGCTCGCCTATCATCCTTATGAAGATGGCTAAGACCCCTGACCAATCCTATGGGCGAGCGAACTGTGTGGCGAACTTCGTCGATCACCTCTTCCCCGAGGGGAAGTGTCAGAGGACGATCGCCTCGCCTTTGAGGCCGCGTACCTCCCCCCGGGGTATTCAACTCGCTGCCCAAAGAACTGCGAAGTGATCAACTCATTTTGCGAGGATGAGCTTGCCTTCCCCCTCACGCATTTTGAGGTCGGCCTGCGCATCCCTCTATGGCCCAAGGTGAAGCAGTTTCTGAAGTATTTTGGGACTGTGCCCGTGTAGGTCAACTCTAATGCGATATCCATGCTAATGGCATTCTCCTGTTACATGCGCGAGGAGAAGATCGAGTTCAGCCTCACCGCCATCCGCAAATTGTTTACCTACCGAGCGACCGCGGATGGAGTCGCCTTCCTGGCCGGCTTGCGCATCAAGGTCTGCGAGACCTCCAACAAAGTGCACCACTGGAACGGCTGATTCCTCTTTGTCAAGGGGATTTCGGCAACATACCATACGCCCCTGTCCAGTGAGCTGAGTCGATCTACCGCGCGCCTCACGTGGATGGTGCGACAATGGAGTTTTGCCAGTTCTTCATGGAGAAGAACTTTGAGGTCGCCTATCTACGGCGACACCTCGACTCGCTCCTCCCAGTACCACAAGGCAAAGGTATGCATATTTACCCTCACACATGCGGATGGATTTTCGCATAATCTCAATTTTCTCCTAACACTCTTTGTTGCTTCAGGCGAACGGTTGATCCCCGCGAACCAGCCCTACGCGGGTGGCGAGAAATTGGTCTCGCGCTTGAGATTACTAAGGTTGCGGTGAAGGCATGCGCTGGCGACCTGGGCCAACTGAAGCCCGATGCCAAGGGGAAAAGAATGCTTGTGGATCTTGAACCCTCGGTCCCCTCCAGCTCGTAGAAGAAGCTGAAGAAGACGGTGGTCTCGAAGAAGGCCACCAAGGCGAGCGATCTGAACCCTTCGACTTCTCGCCCTGCAGGAGCGAGTGAGGGGGAGCGACCTGACTTCCACCCTCACTTCGGCCTCAGGGAGAAGCCTCTGGACAGCATGGGCGACCCCCTGCTCTCTTGGGAGGAGTCAGGGAAGATCTCTCTATCTGCTCGCCTCCCCTCCTGCATCGAGAAGGGTCACGCCGGCGAGGACGCCTATGCTCTCGCCTTTGGGCTATACAGAAGAGAGGATGTCGAGGACTATGACAAGGCGACCCTATGGGAGCTCACCTATGCGGGCTCGCAGGCTCAGATGCGCTCTACAGAACTATCCTACATGGCATTCCAGCGCGACATTTCTTTTATGAAGAAGTATTATAAAGCCGAGGCTGCTCGCGTGCTCACCGAGGAGAAGGTTGGGTACCTAGAGACGCGACTAGGGGCCGTCGAGAGGCTCTTAGAACAGGCCCCGACGAAAGAGGTAGGTCTTGCCTGGTTCATTCCATACTTATCACCATATATTAATTTCTTGTCTATATTTCTCCTATGTCTCGCTGACTCGCGTGACTCATGCAGGAAGTCGATGCCGCGAATCAAAAGGCTTCCAGGAATGCAGAGCTGGAGGCTGAGGTGGAATCTTTGAAGGCCCAACTCGCTCAGGCTCCTGCCGAGGTCCCGACGAGGGGTGGCGGTGGATCATCCTCCAAGCGCGAGGAGATGCTGCACTTCACCCCTAGTGAGGTTGAGGCAGCCCGAAGGAAAATGGTGATCTCGACAGCCGAGACCACCCTCCAGAAGCTGTGAGATGTTGACACGTTTGGGGCGGGGTGGGAGCATGTTACTACAACGGAGTTGATACCCGCGCTATATATTCCTGACCCTCCGGCCGGCTCATCTTCAGATTCGCACGCTTACTTGCCTAACCAAAATGAGGACAACGAGTGAAGACCGCTTCTCTAAGAAGATTTTTTTTTCGTTTTTTTTACAATGTAGGAGAGGCGAGTTCTTCAACTCTCCCTTTTATTTTTTGACATATGTAAGGGGCGAGACCCCAGTTTCAACTCTCCAGTGTTTCTCTACTTTTCTGTAATGAATTTCTTCATTTCCATAACACAACGAACGCTCGTTTCAAGAATTTTATGTTATGCGAGAACTCGGGGCTTGCGAGATCTTAAGACGTGCGGGACATAGATATGCGCGAGACCTAGGTTTTCACCCCCTGCGCACTCGTATTCCTTCGGTAGAGCTGACATTTTCTGATCAC
The DNA here is from genome assembly GCA_033032865.1 of Dactylorhiza incarnata. Taxonomy (NCBI): domain Eukaryota; kingdom Viridiplantae; phylum Streptophyta; class Magnoliopsida; order Asparagales; family Orchidaceae; genus Dactylorhiza; species Dactylorhiza incarnata. The sequence continues at coordinate 295,491 of JAWHQI010000134.1, forward strand.
AAGTCTGTAACTGCGCCGAGTCCCTCTTCTCGCGGCGAGATGCCAGACTCGCATTCTTGCCCTTCTATATGAGAGTGTGAGTCGAACGAGTAGGATACCTAGCTGAGGTCTCCTCGGGTCGCATACCCCCTTGATCTATGTTTGGCCTCATCCTCCTGATTTTTCCTGTCATTTAACCCCTCTTATTTTCATTCCTAACCCGAGTGGTCAACCTACACTGCCAGCTTGTGAGAGCCCAATCGGTGGGACTAACTCAAGGGTTCAACCAACTTTGTTTTTATTTCTTCAACCCGAGTGGTAGACCTACCCCGCCGGCTTGTGAGAGCCCGGTCGGAGGGACCGACTCAAGGGTTCAATCAACTTTGTTTTCATTTCTTCAACCCGAGTGGTCAACCTACCCTGCTGGCTTGTGAGAGCCCAGTCAGTGGGACCAACTTAAGGGTTCAATCAGCCTCATTTTTATTTATTCAACCTGAGTGGTCAACCTACCCTGCCGGCTTGTGAGAGCCCGGTCGGTGGGACCAACTCAAGGGTTCAGTCAGCCTTGTTTTCATTTCTTCAACCCAAGTGGTCAACCTACCCTGCTGGCTTGTGAGATCCTGTTCGGTGGGACCAACTCAAGGGTTCAACCAACCTTGTTTTCATTTCTTCAGCCCGAGTGGTCAACCTACCCCGCCGGCTTGTGAGAGCCTGGTCGGTGGGACCAACTCAAGGGTTCAACCAACATTGTTTTCATCTCTTTAACCCGAGTGGTCAACCTACCCTGCCGGCTTGTGAGAGCCCAGTTGGTGGGACCAACTCAAGGGTTCAATCAGCATTGTTTTTGTTTCTTCAACCCGAGTGGTCAACCTACCCCGCCGGCTTGTGAGAGCCCGATCGGTGAGACCAACTCAAGGGTTCAACCAAATTTGCTTTCATTTCTTCAACCTGAGTGGTCAACCTACCCCGCCGGCTTGTGAGAGACCGGTCGGTGGGACCAACTCAAGGGTTCAACCAACCTTGTTTTCCTTTCAGTGCGGAGACTCAAGCATTTGTAGGTAAGTTTGTCAGGCTATTTTTTATTATTGACTAAGAATAAAAATGTTTAAGGTCGTCTCCGCTCCAGGTGTTGCTGAGTGGGACCCCCACAATATCCTGGAGGCGGTACCCTCCCGACTTTAGTGCTTGTCAAAGTTTTAAGAACAAGATCCCCTTTTACAAAAGTTTTAATTCTAATATGCTTATCAAAGTACATGACCATCCTACACTTGACGTCCTCCTGGCGAATGGTTGCTAGGTCTCGTAATTCTTCCACGAGATCGAGTGAGTGCCATTGTTCTTCCTCATTTTCTATTCTCCATTCATCATCTCCTTCCCCTGCAACCATGACTCGAGGGGACCTCACCTCAAACTCTACTGGTAATACAACCTCAGAGCCATGGGAGAGTTTGAAGGGGGTCTCCCCCGTGGATGTGTTTGGGCTGGTTCTCAAAGCCTAGAGGACCTAGGGCAGCTGCTCAACCTAGTTACCTTTTAGGTTCTCTACCTTCTTCTTCAACAAGTTCACGATGATCTTATTTTCCGCCTCCACCTGTCCGTTACTTCGGGGGTGATGAACGGATGCGAAGCAAAAATCAATTTCTAGTTGGCCGCGGAAGCTGATGAGCTCATCACTCGCGAACTGTGGCCCGTTGTCCTTAACGATGGCTAAAGGTAGGCCATGCCGACAAACTATCTCTCCAAAAATGATGTTCCGCACTATCTGCAAGGTTGTCTTTGCAAGCGCTTTAACCTCCAGCCACTTGGAAAAGTAATCAATCATGATCAGAAGGAACCTCCTCTGCCCACTGGCCTGGGGGAAAGGGCCCACCAGATCCATTCCCCAGATTGCGAAGGGCCATGGTGCTATGATGGTCCTCAACCATTGAGCCGGCAGGAGTTGCAGTGGCGCGAAGAGTTGACATTTCTGACACTTCCTCGTATGCTCTTCTGCATCCTTGCGGATCATGGGCCAAAAGTAACCTTGCCTCAACACTCTCTTTCCCAAGGTTCGACTCCCAGACTTACTCCTACATTCTGCTGAATCAAGAAGAGAGCTTCGGCCCCTTTCTTCCTCTTCTTTGATGTAGTGAATCGTAGCAAGAAACTCTGGCGGAGGTCTTCGAAACCATAGATGGTACCAGAAGGGAGTTGATGAAACCAATCCCTCGCCTTTCCCCCTTAAGGGAGATAGAGAACAACTTGCACTTGAAGGGTTCAGTCATCTGCCGAATGGAAACAACATCCTCGAACCACTAGAGGTGCTGAAAGGGATCATCTCTTCCCGTGTAATGAGATATGGCGGGCTCGACAAATCCTTCTAGAATGGGGGCGGATAGGATCAGGTCACAGAACGGGCTACCCGACCCTAGTTGACAAGATGGGGGGGGGGGGGGGGGGGGGGGGGGGGGGGGGGGGGCTCGCCCAGCCTCCTCGCCGGGGTAGCGAGCACTCGACAGACTAGGTAACAGCACTCTCGCTTGAAGGGCATGCTCGCCTTCACCCTCCTACGCCTCCTTCCTGGGTCACCTCTCATAAGGGGTCTCGTCCATGGCCTGCGGGGCAAGCATTAGAGCGGTCGGGGTTGAGCACTCACCTGTAGGCGAGAAGATCGAACGGAGGGTCTCCAGAACCGACTTCTTGAACTCATCAAAGTCGCTCTTCCTAACAAACTCGTCCACAGGGGGCGAGTTCCCAAGGTCGCCTCCTTTCCCTTCACTTTTGTTCATTGGATGTCACTCAGGATTTTCCGAACTAACTACGGTCTATGCTCACCGCACTAAAAATGTTGAACCCAAAAACCTTGGTTCAACCTCGAAGCCCGGAAACCATGGTTTGAGAGGAATTCGGACTGGTGTAGCTTGTTCTTACTTTGCCTGAGTTTTTTCACTTGACTGGTCACTCAAAACAAAGAAACTCACTCACACAATGTGGAAAACTATGAACATACCCTCGAGATTCAGCGGGAAGGTCTCGCCACTAACCCGGAAGATCTTGAAGAACTTCCCCTCCCAAGACAATTGCTGAGCTGGGCACCTTGGAGAGTGCTAGAGAGAATGCATCAACCCACTCAGAAACCATGGTGAGTAGTCGGACAGAGTCCTCTAAGCTACCAAAGCAAACCTAAGGAGAGAAAGACCAAAAAAAACCCTCTCCAAAGGTGCCCTTGGGGGTCTATTTATAGTTTTCTAAAAATGGTATGTGGATAGCCGGATCCAGCCTTTTAGTTCTGCTAAACGCAGCCCAAAATGGTCTGCAAACCACATAATCCCGCTGTTTGAGATGGCTAATTACAGGCCAACACAGAATTCCCCAAAAGAATAGACCAACCACTCAACAGGCGAGCCCAGGCTATTCCAAGCCAGCTCGCCGAACTGGCGAGCACCCGGTCAAGCTGGTTCTCGCCACTAGCATTAAGCTGGAGGCGAGCACCAGCTAGAGGCGAGTGTGAGTTGACGCTCGCCGCTCGCCTGGACCCAATTCTGCTCTAGATCGCCTGATGGCTCGGTTTACCCAATCGACAAACACGGTGTTGTACATATTTATTTTCGCACCTTACAAGAGACTCGCCCTATTAAGTGTTATAGCTTAATATGAACATTAATTAGGGTTAACTTAGAGATGAAACATTCCTCCATGGGTAACCTTAAATAGTGGGCGCTCCTGATCACCACGCTCTTTAATTAAGGTCTGGGCGGTACGATCAATCCTCATGGAAAAGGTCGCATGCCGGAATTATTTTGCGTCAAGTGGGGCAAGCGACCGCTGACTCAGAGGTGCAGATTTGTTCTCTAACTATAATGCGTGTAAATTGGTTTGCGGTTAAAGTGGCGGATTGGTCATGCCTGTTAGCCATTCGTACTGGCATGGGAGTGTTGATGACTCTGGGCACTAAGGAGAGTAAACCCCGGGAGCTTGCCTCTTTGTTTTATACCTCGCTGGGTCTCTCCACTAAGTTTGCTAGATTCTTATTTCGCCAGATGTCATTCACATCAACGAGTTCACATGTTGTACACTAGGGCCTGGGCAGTGAGGTACGAACACACCCAGAAGTTGTAGGACTGGCCACTCTCACCGTCTTCCATATTGATGATGCCTGCAGGGTTAGTTACCCTACTAGAAGCAAAAATGGTCAAACTATATCGACATATGGTGTTGTTGCAGGTTGTGAACACCTGCGTGATTGCGCGCTAGCTAGTAGAGCTTATTCAAATAACTGCTTATATCATGCCTTTCCGTTATTTTGTGTCGTACTTCTTTTGGCACTTGCTTCACTAAATAGAAAACTTACGGCGACACTTAAAAAACGTCACAATAAAAACGTCGTTGTAAAGCATATATTTTGTAGTGCTAGAAGAAAAAATGGTCAAACTATATCGACATAGGGTGTTGTTGCAGATTGTGAACAACTACGTGATTGTCCGCTAGCTAGTAGAGCTTATTCAAATAACTACTTATATCCTGCCTTTCCATTATTTTGTGCCGTACTTCTTTTAGCACTTGCTCCTAGTTTATTTGCATATAATCTTGCTTCATGTTTAACTGCAAATTATGATGCTTATTTTGATTCTTTGGCTATTGAATTTTGTAGAGGCTCACTCTCGTCCCCAAGCCTTAGGGATCTTGGGAAGTGGGTAAGAATCCACTAGTCTATATGACTAATGTGTTGTTGTACACCCTATTTAGGATATGGAGCAGCACGAGGCCAAACGAGAGCCTGAGTCCTAGCCATAGAGCCTGCCCGAGTAGAGTCGACTACCTCACCTCCTGTCTTTAGAGATGTGAGTTTATAGAGCTTAGAGTGAGAGAGAGATTTCATTGCTTTTGTTTAGCCCAGTCGGGCACTATGTATAAACGCATGACAATGACCTTTTGGTTATATATATGCATGTATGAATTACTTTCGCACATAGATCTGATGTGATGATGTTCCATATCCTTGCAAGGCGACCATTCTACACTTCAAAAACGGGCATGTTACCTGTTTGGAACACCCTTAGGGATCTTGGGAAGTGGGTAAGAATCCACTAATCTATATGACTAATATGTTGTTGTACACCCTTTTTAGGAGATAGAATAGCATGAGACCTAACCAGAGCCTGGGTCCCAGCTATAGAGCCTGCTCGAGTAGAGTTGACTACCTCGCCTCCTGTCTTTAGATATGTGAGTTTATAGGGCTTAGAGGGAGAGAGAGATTTTGTAGCTTTTGTTTAGCCCAGTCGGGCACTATGTATAAATATATGGCTATGACCTTTTGGTTATATATATGCATTTATGAATTACTTCCACACGTAGATTTGATGTGATGATGTTAAATATCCTTACAAGGCGACCATTCTACGCTTGAGAAACGAGCATGTTACCCATTTGGAAAGCGTAGGGTGCCCGTCTTGGGCAGTAAGGCTCTCCCCTAACCCGGTCTACTCTTTGTGGGTGGGTGGGGGTCTTACAATGGGATCAGAGCATTCTATGGTTGAGCCGACAGGGTGTGACATGATGGTATCAGAGAGAGATTACACAATAAGAGAAGGAATAAATGAAAACAATTGGGTTAGACCCCTGAACATAGGATAGTCAACTTGAGTGGGGTAGATACAATTAAGAACGGGACAAAGACAAATATAATAAAACATTGCACTTGCGAACTCGAAATTTAAGTTGGTTAATTGGTGTTTAGGAAAATGGTTAGGGTGATCCAGTATCCCTCGAAATGAATGTAGTGTATAACGGTACATAGTGCGATCACCAACTTTACGCTTACCTGACCAATGGACTACTTAAACTAGAAATTGCTAGCTATTCATGAAGCATAAATTAATTAAATGGGTGGGTTTAAGCGTATGTAGCTCGTTAATTCAATGGAAAATTAAGACCCTTTATTTCATTTCAAAAATGACGGAAGGACATTCTGACTCATTTAATCTCGAGCAAACTAATGGTGGTAGATACCTCCAAGGACTGCTTACCCTACCTCGTAAAACAAATCTAGATGATGTCACTCAACTAGTAGCAACACTGACAGAAGTGTTGCAGCAAGGGGCAACCCCATCTACTGTTCGCGGACCTTACACAGGTTTAGGACAACCCATAAGATTGATGGAAATCTTTTGGTAGGCAAGTCCGCCCAAGTTCACGAGATCGACCTAGTTGCGGAAGGTTGGCTCCACCAGGTAGAGCGAGTCTTCGAGGGTATCGAATGCCTAGAGGAGAAGAGAGCTGCCCTGATAGAATTTATCTTGGAAAAAGATGTTGAAACTTGGTGGGATAATTACAAGCGTATTGAGTTACATGGGAGAAAAACAATAAATATCTCTTGGCAGGAGTTTGTCGAAGGATTCCAGAATGGGCATCTGCCAATGTTGGCTCGCCAAAAGATGAAGGAACAATTTGCACAACTAACCCATGTGAACCTTTCTGTGGTAGAATATGAAGCAAGATTTGCTTATATTCTTCGTCACATAGCCGATGACGTGGGATCAGTAGAGCATCAAATCTTTCTCTTATGACGTGGACTGCGCGAGTCAATCCAAACTATATTATGTCCCTTGGACTTCAACGATTATCACTCCCTCATCGAAGCGGAGCGACGAGTTGAGGATGTTAGATCTGTAGGCGCCCTTAGAGGGGGGGGGGTGGGAGGGGGTGAATAAGGGTTTTAGAAAACTTTAAACTTTTGTAAAAAATTTTGATATTTTATTTGAATGAAATTAAATCAAAAGTAAAGTGTAGTAAATTAATTAAGACAAACAAGAAAAGACATTATTATCATATATAATATTTGATTACAAAATGTGATTTCTATGACGCTAGAAATCGAATGCAAAATATGAAATATTCTTTTTGTTTTCTATACCGACTCTTCTCACCAAGAACCAGTTGGCTTTAGCCGATCTTTCCCAGATACGGCCTCAATATGCTCTAGCCTTTCTATCCCCAGAAAATTCCTCAAGCACTCCCTAGATCTAGTCCCTAGACCTAGTCTCCAACACGAGGTGAATTCCTCCCTAAGTCTTACCCAGACCGAGTCGCCAACACGAGGCGAATTTACTCCACAATTATAAATAATAAGTTACAAACAAACAATACAAATTACAAATCAAAACTCCCTATGAAGAATTCTGGAGATGGCAAAGGCTCGTTGAATATTCTTTAAGTCGAAGCGCACGTTCTTTGCGTTGAGTAAGCGTTGATCCAATCCTCCTCGAATTCTTCTCTTGAATTTGTGTGGGAGATGATGATCTAGAAAATACGGCTCTCTCTGAGTTTTTGAAGTGCTGGAATAGGTCTCGCAAAGATCAGTAGTTGGAAAAGATGAAATCCACCTATTTATAGGACTAGAGGCTAACGCCGACGTTAAGGCTAATGCCTGGTGTTGACCCAGTATATAATTGTTTTGATGGCTCAGATCTTCAAAAACAGGAAGGATATTCTGCACTTTAGGAAATGTTCATTTTAGGTAACCCTAACGCTGACGTTAAGGCTAACACTAGTGTTAGCTTAGATCATTCCTAAAGTGCTCCTGCAATCACGGATGCTTCCTCCTTGCCATAATCATCATGGTGAACCAAGTGTCAATGCCTACCGTTAAGTCCTAACGCCTGACATTAGACCAAATTCCACAATTCAGTTTGTGATCAGCAGATCCAGACCAATAATTCAGCATACTAGTGTCATCTCTGTGCATGCCTGCATGTTATAAACACAATGACACACAAGATCAAATACACGTAGGATTTGTTATTCTTAAATCAAAGGGATGCCAAAAACCATGTTGCAACAATATCCCCTTTTGATTATAACAAATCCAATAGATATAAATCAGGTTCATTTTTAAGAGATATGTGTTTTTAGAATGATATATGACACTAAGTACAATTTTAAGAGAATAATAAGAATTATAGATTGTTAAAATTGTGCTCCCCCTACTTAAGTGCTCCCCCTTAGTGTATGCACCCATATACTAGATTCATGCTCCCCCTTAATCTAGTGAATTCTACTCCTTGAATCATTTTATTTATCATTTTATTCTCCCCCTTTTGTTATTTACAAAAGTGGGTGGAGGAAAAACAAAACAAGAGTAAAGAGGACAAATGTTGGGATATAACTAAGAGAGGATTAAGAGTTTGTTTAAAATTAAAGGAAGTCGTGATCAAGCTAAAGGAGAGAGTAGCACAAAGGAAAAAGATATGATAAGCGTGAAAGAGTAACATTCCATGTTTTTACCAAGGGATTTCTACAACTTGTTTGGCAAAAGAACGATTAAAAAAAATTTTAAGTGTTGAAAGGAAAGCAAAATAGTTTGACAATCACAAGTGAAGAAAAACATTAGAAGTAAGCATGATAGAGCATGGTAAAAACAACATTGTCAAATAGGAATGCGGAAAGGTAAAATGAAGTTAGTAAGATTAATATTTGTTGAAAGAATAATATATATATATTTTTGTTGTGGTTTGACACTAGACAATTCATATTTGAGCATTAGCTTTGTAAATTTTCAATACAAAGAGTTAAGCATGTTTTAACATATTCAAAACAATAATAGCTATAATGTAACCAATTCGTATTTCAAGTAAGGAAAATATTGTAGAAGTCATACATTGCAATTTAGTGCTTTTACTTAAGGTTTTAGAGAATTATGAAATTTTGCATTCGGATCCAATTCTCATGAGTAGAAACTTTATGAAAAACAATGATGTGTGCATAAGGTGTTTTGATAAAAGTATACAAGTGAAATAATCAAAACACATGACATATATAATGAAATAGCAACAACACTATTAAGTTTGTAATCTTATAATTACATTCACACATCAACTCTAAAATACAGTTTCAAAGCACATAACATAAGTACAACGACCAAGGTGTTTCGCCCACACAATGCTCATTAAGACTTATCAGGGAGAGAAGTATTTCTTGGGGGATCACATAAGCAATTTTTTTATAGAGATTTTATTTTAGTGATCCGGTGTACAAATAGAAGTGAAAAAAGGGTATGTTTGCACAGACACTTTACAATTCTTTCCAAGGTGCTAAACCTCACAATGCTCATTAAGACTTATCAGGAGGGTGAGTAGTGCTTAGTGGAGTTATCTTTGGCATATTATTCTTTTTTTTGTTTGGGCCAAAAGTCTATGAATTCACTTGTTGTTGCAAACATTTATAATTTTGAAATAACACTTCTATGTGTGCAAGAAATTTATTGTTTGAATGAAGGTTTAGGTAATTTAGACATACAACTTAATGTGTTGCAATTATTACACTACACAATCATGCAAGACTAAGATTATGAGCATATGTAGATTACCAAACTAGTGAGTGTATGAATCATTGATTATCATAAGGCATTACTCATACTTAGAGGCATGCTCGCGGGAGAGGTACATCAGCTCACGTGAGATGCTCTTTGTGAAGTCTTATAGTCAAACCATAGTTTTGTGAATATTTAAAGAAAAGTAAATAACAAAACATATTTTTGATCATTTTGAGTTATTTGAATTTTTTTGTATTTTGGAATAAAATTAGCAAATTAAGAACCAAATAATTTGAAGTCAGAGAACATATACTGAGAAGATTCATTAGACAAATACGAGAAACATTATAGAAAAAATAAAATTTCAATATGGCAAAAAGAGCTAGCGCCTGGTGTTAACTACTCAACGCCCAAATAGTACACTGTTTTTTGAGTTTTTTGAATTTTTTTATTTGGAATAGGGAGTATATATATAGTCCTTCTTAGTATAGAAATTTTAGAGAATTTGGAAATGATTAGAAGGCTATTTAAACATAGTTTTGGTAATTTTTGAAAAGGTTTTATATTTTATAACAAAATAATTTCAAATCCAAAAACAGAGAAAAATCATTAGAAAAATACCAGAAATAGTGTAGAGAAAACAGAATTTCAGTTTGGTAAAAAGGGCTAATGCCTGGCGTTAACTTCTTAACGCTTAAATAGAACACTGTTTTTTGAGATTTAAAAAAAAAATCTTTGGAATAAGTAGTATGTATATAGACATTCTTAGTGTAGAAATTTCAGAGAAGTTGAAAATGTTTAGAAGGTCATTTAAACATATTTTTGGTGGTTTTAAAAAGGTTTTTATATTTTATATTTTTCTTTTTGAAAGAAGTATGGAAGTTAATTTTGAGGAGACATAGCATTTGATGAGTTTCAATTTGATAAATCTAAGGCTCCTAATTCTAGTCTAAGTAGAGCAATTGTGAATCGGGTAGAGGCTTGGTAAAGATGTCCGCAAGTTGTGATTCAGTTCTAATAAAGTTTACATGAACATGTTCCTTCTTTATGTGATCCCTAATGAAGTGATGTATGACGTCTATATGTTTGGATCTTGAGTGATGAACGGAGTTGTTGGTTAAATCAATAGCACTCTTGTTGTCACACTTTAGTTCAATATTTGTTAGATGAACTCCGAAGTCTTCTAAGGTTTGAGTCATCCATAACGCTTGGGCACAACAACTTCCTAGTGCAATATATTCCGTCTCGGTGGTGGAGAGGGCAACGGAATTTTGTTTTCTACTTGACCATGCAACTAGAGAAGGACCTAAGAAATGACATGTGCCACTAGTGCTTTTTCTATCTAAAGAACAACCCACATAATCAGAATTGGAATACCCATGTAAGAGAAGAGAATCATTATTTGGATAGCAAAGTCCTAATTTTGATGTACCGATTAGATATCTAAAATTTATTTTACTGCTTTTAAATGAGATTCTTTTGGATTTGCTTGAAATCTAGCGCATAAATATACGACAAACATAATATCGGGTCTAGATGCACTAAGGTAGAATAAGGATCCAATCATTCCGCTATATAAAGTTTGGTCAATTGAAATTCCGGTTTCATCTTTTCCTAACTTTAGCGACACACTCATTGGAGTACTAGCTTGTTTTAAATTTTCAAATCCAAAGCATTTTAGCATATCATGTATATATTTAGATTGACATATAAAGATTCCATCATTTCTTTGGATTATTTGAAAGCCTAAAAAATATGTTAGTTCACCAACTAGACTCATCTCAATTTCATTTTGCATCACTAGTACTACTTCATTACACAACTCTTCATTAGTGGCTCCAAAAATAATATCATCAACGTATATTTGTAAAATAATCAAATCATTATCAATATGCTTAATGAAGAGCACGTTATCGGCACTACCCATTTTATAACTGTGTTTTAATAAAAAAAATATGTTAGACATTCATACCAAGCACGAGGTGCTTGTTTTAGACCATAAAGTGCTTTTTCTAATCTATAGACATGATTTGGAAAATTTTTATCTACAAAACTGGGGGGGTTGTTCTACATAGACTTTTTCATTAATTATCCTGTTTAAGAAGGCACTCATTATATCCATTTGAAATAGTTTAAACTTCTTATAACTCGCAAAAGCAAGAAAGATTCGATGCGATTCAAGGTGAGCTACGGGTGCAAACGTTTCATCAAAGTATATCCCCTCGATTTGAGAATAACCTTGTGCTACTAATCTAGCTTTGTTCCTAGTGATTCTAGAATCTCCATCAAATTTATTTTTAAATATTCATTTTACACCTATAACCGGGTGATTAGATGGTATTTCTACAAGCTTCCACACCCTATTGCATTCAAATTTATTTAATTCTTCATTCATAGCAATAAACCAAAACTCATCATTTAAAGCAGTAGAAACATTTTTGGGCTCAATTTCGGAAATAAAGCATAAATTAGAAATAAATTCATTAAAGGAAGAACGTGTCGTTACCCCTCTTGATGGTTCTCTGATGACAAGCTCCCTTGGATGATGTCTTGTGAATCTAAGCACGCTTGGAGGCATGAATTCTTCTTGCACCGACTCTACTTCTTTGTCCTCTCCAAGTGGTTCATCTCCAAGTGGTTCTATGCCAAGCTGGCAAACTATGAGTTCTCGCTGGATCGTGTTGTTTTCTTGGGCCATATTATTTCTGGAGATGGAATCTCCATTGATCCTGCCAAGATTTTTTCTATTATGGACTGGAAGCGACCTTCTGCCCCTACTGAGATTCACAGTTTCCTTAATCTTAAATTAACTCTAGAGGGGGGTGAATAGAGTTTAAAACAATTTATTAGTTTTATTGCGGAATTGAAAATACTGATATATAATATGTGTATAGCATAGTGTTTAAATAAAAACTGAAAATAAAATCAGCAGAGAACAAGCACAGAAAAATAATCAAGATCACAGAGGACACAAGGAGCTATAGTGGTTCCCCTCTCAATAGGGTACATCTACTCTTCTACCACCCTAGGTAGGAATCCACTAGGATATTTGATCAGGTGCCCTAACACCAATGGGGTTTTGATCAGGTTCCCAAAACCCAAACTAGATTTTTTGATCAGGTGTCTTGCCACCAAGAGGTAAACTTTTGAAGGGAGATTTAACCCTATATAAGATGGGGTAAGGAAGGTTTAGAATGGTCTTCTCTATCAAGATTCTTAGAGAAGACAAATGATATTGATGATGAAAGCTCCCTGTCTGATGTAGATTTGATGACAGTTGAGGATGAGCTTTCTTTTGAGAGAATGATCCTTCTATAGATGATAAATCTGGGAGAGTAAGTTCCCCAGATTGTTTGTTGCTCTTTTGAAGATCTGAACTTGCAGCTGATGACTGAGAGAGTAATGTAGATCTTGTTCTCAGTAAATGAATGCTGCTTTGAGAAAGAAGAAAACTAAAAAAGTTTTGCTCTATCTGAGCTTGTTCTTCTTCTTCTTCTCTGTTCTTTTTTTCTGAACTGTATTCTGTATTCTTGTTGTTCTGTGAACTCTGTATTCTCAAATCTGAATAACTGTGAGTAAAAAAACTTATGAGTATATGTTATCCTTCTTCTATGATATTATATTCTTATTTTTTGAATATCAGATCTTTTGATTTAAGGAATATAATAATCTGATTTTGATCTTTCTTGGAACTGCAGCAGCCACAAAACACTTTTGGCAGTGTACTTTATTTCTTTTGCCGTGAAAGATGCTTTAGCATTAAATGTCAACGACTCTTCTCCTTAGAATACGACAAAATAAAGGAATATAATAATGAAATATATTTTCCGTACTTGTCTAACTGAATAAGTCCAAAGATTTGAATAGATCCATTAGGATCATCGATCTGAGTTGATTTCGTTGACCTTGTGAGAACTTGAAAATAACAGGAATTTTTATTTCCAAAAATCTGAGTATTACAAGTGTATTGCCTCCTTTATATAGACTAGGAGGGAAACAGTAAAATACAAATATACGATGTGGGACTAAATACAATACACAATACATAAGAGAGAGCTGGGCGGTCTGGGCGATCAGGAGTATTGAGACCGCTGAGACCTCTGCGATCTGGAGTGAGGTCGGGCGGTCACACGATAGGAGGAAGGTCGTGTGACAGAGGAGATCGTTGGATGGTTAGACCGTTCTGGTGAACACTCCCCCGTAAGGGATAAATCGGGAGGGCCAGACCGCTTCTCTCCATAAGAAGCGACCTGGTATATCCGAGATGAACCGGTAGTCTAGTACTTGGAGACCGCTGAGACCATTGGTGCGAGACCGCTTGGAGAGGCGGAATGTCGCTGACCTTCACACGTCACGACCTTGCATACTGGAGGAGAAGTGGTGGTCTGATGCTGGAAGACCGCACAGACCGCGGTTATCCAACAGTTGTCTGATAGAGCTGGAGATCGCCGACCTTCATCTGGCACGATCTCGCATATCTGAGTAGGAGCAGCGGTCTGATTCTGGGAGACCGCGCAGACCGCTGACTCGAGACCGCTTGTCTTCAACCCATCTTTATTTGGCGCGATCTGGTACATCAGAGGAGAATCCGCGGTCTGATTATTGGAGACCGCACAGACCGCTGGCTTCAGATCGCGCGTCTTCAATCCTTCGAGACCGCTTGGCTTCAACACTCCCCCGCAAGCTGGAGCATATATATCAATCATGCCTAGCTTGTTACACACATCGGAGAAGGATGAAGATATAGGTTTGGTGAAGATATCAGCCAGCTCTTTATCGAAGTTATGAAGGGAGTGCAGATTTGTTTCTTCAAGATTTCTTCCCTGATGAAGTGACAGTCCACTTCAATATGTTTGGTTCTCTCATGAAAGACTGGGTTCTGAGATATATAGATTGCAGCTTTGTTGTCACAGAACATTGGCAATGGATGGTTGTAAACTTCTCCTAAGTCTAGAAGGAGAGTTCGTAACCACTTTAACTCGCATGTAGTTTGGGCCATGCTCCTGTACTCGGCCTCAGCACTTGATCTGGATACTACTGCTTGTTTCTTGCTCTTCCAGCTCACCAGATTTCCTCCCATGAAGGTACAGAACCCAGATGTGGATTTCCTGTCTCCTTTATCATCAGCGTAGCTAGCATCTGAATAGGCTTCTATCTTGAGATGGTTGTTCCTTTGGAACAGAAGTCCCTTCCCTGGAGATCCCTTGACATATTCTAATATTTTTAAAGCAGCTTGAAGATGACATTCCTTTGGAGCTTGCATGAATTGGCTGACCTTCCCAACAGCATAGCAAATATCAGGTCTTGTTACAGTTAGGTAGATGAGCTTGCCTACAAGACGACGATATCTAGTTCTATCAAGTAGAGGAGGAGAGTTGTCATTCCAGAGTTTGTCGTCTCCAATTGCCATTGGATATTTAGCAGGTTTAGCACCAAGAAGACCTGTTTCCTTTAGAAGGTCAATAACATACTTCCGTTGTGAGAGAACAATGGAGCTATGCTTCCTTGAGATTTCAATGCCCAGAAAGTACTTGGGAGTCCCCATATCTTTGGTCACAAAGTGTTGGAGGAGATGTTTCTTTGTAAGGGAGACACCTTCAACATCATTACCTTTGAGAAGGATGTCATCAGCGTATACAGCCAGAACAACCATTCCATGAGACGTCTTGCGAATGAAGAGAGAGTGATCCGCAGAACTACAGACAAATCCAATGATCTTGATAACTTCGTTAAACTTTTCAAACCAGGCGCGAGGACTTTGCTTAAGACCATAGATGGCCTTCTTTAGCTTACATACACGAGTCTCCCCCGGAGCAACATACCCTGGAGGTTGCTCCATGAAAACAACCTCTTGAAGATCACCATAGAGAAAGGCATTCTTGACATCCAATTGAGAGAGTTGCCAACCTTTGTTGACTGCCACAGAGAAGAGGACCCTGATGGTTGTAAAACGAGCGACAGGTGAGAAAGTGTCAAAGAAGTCGACTCCATATGTCTGAGTAAAACCTTTGGCAACCAAGCAAGCTTTGTAGTGGTCAACAGAGCCATCAGCACGATATTTTATCACAAAGACCCACCTACACCCAACAACATATATCCCAAGAGGTGGAGGAACAAGAGTCCAAGTGCCACGGTCCTGAAGGGTGGAGATTTCATCATCCATGGCAGCCTTCCTGAAGTATCTAGTTGCCTACCTAAATCACCTAGAGGGGGGTGAATAGGTGATCTCTACGTCTTTTGCGGAATTAAAATATTAAACGTAAAGCACAACACAGAAAAGAAATTACAGCCACAGATAACACAGGAATTTATAGTGGTTCCCCGTACTTGGGTACTCCACTGCCGGCCTCGCCAATCTAGCACCACAGCTAGACTTGACTACTTTCTGAAACTCGGATCAAGAACGATCCTACTGTCTCGGAGTCAAAACTCCTACAAACTCAGAGAAAAACTTCTCTTACAACTCGGAGATAACAACTCCTACACCTCGGAGAACAACCTCTCCTACAACTCGGAGAACAACTCCTACAACTCGGAGAACAATCTCTCCTACAAGGATGATAAAAGTTTTGAACAAAACAATACCAGATCTGAAAGATAAAGGTGTATTCTTCCTTCTTCTTGAATGGCTTTAGGGAACGGTGAGGAAGAACTAAGATCCTTCAAATCTGACCTTTGCAATCCGAAACGATCCAATAGAGGTTGTAGTATCAGACCTTGGATCAATCGAATCTTCCCTGAATGAAATCGACAACTCCTATGAGAAGATCAATCTCCAAACGTAGGCGACGACGAGGCGGCGCTTTTCTCGTTCTTCTAGATCGGAAAAGAGACTTAGGGCTTGAATGATTGGAGAACTTGTCTTTGAAACCCCAAAACTAATCCTATAAATAGTGAAAGACAATTAAGGTATAAACCAGCCTTAAATGCTCTCAAGAAAGCCGTTAGGATCGGAAATGAGCGAACACGGGTCGTCAAGAACAGAGAACAGAGAAAATTAAGATTTAGACAGATGTCTCAAGACAAATGGGACTTCTCGAGACATGAAGTGTATCTCTCGAGAACAGAGGAAGAAGTAATCATCAGACCAAAATCTGGGAAAAGATGGATCTCTCGAGACATAAGGAATAGCTCTCGAGACCTACCAAATATCTCGAGACATCAGAAATCTAACTCTCGAGAACTGAGATAAAGAGGTCAAAAGATTGCAGACTCGAGTAAAGCAGGATCTCTCGAGACAAAGGAAATCTCTCGGTCCAGTAGTTCTCGAGACAAGGTTGATCTCTCGAGACATCCAGATATAGTTTCCGGAAAGAGCAGAGGCTGAATCTCGAGACAAGCCTTGACTTCTCGAGACAAACTCGATATCTCGAGACATCCCTTTAGAAAAATAAAAAATTATCTTCTTTTTCTCCTTTTCTTTTCTTGACCACTTGCTGCAGCTGCACTCCAAGGTCTTCAATAGTCTTGAAAATGAAGTGTATCTCAATAGAGAGATCACATATGAGTCATCACCATATTTCATAGAATGAGGAATTACATTCTATGAAACTGTGTTTGCAGACTCATTGTGACCTGACATTGATTTACACTTAGCAATGGTCATCTGCAAAACCATACTTGGAAAAGCATATCAAATACAAAAGTAATTCAATCTTAGTTTAAGGGTGACTTCTCACAAATTAAGGTAATTGTGAAAACAATTCCCAACAATCTCCCCCTATTTGTAGAAGTCAGAACCCTTTACACTAAGGTGAATTACAACAATAAAGAATAAATATGCTATACTACACAATGATATGGAAATAGACAATTAGAGAACATCAAATCAACAATTATATATATATATATGAATTGAATTGTTTGGTAAACTTGATGTTCACAAAATCAGCAACAAAACAAATAGGTCTTGGCAGCAACAGCAACATTCTCCTTCAAGATCTTCTTTTCAACTTTTCTTCTTGTCTGGAGAAATAAGCATGAGGCTTGGGATGGTAAAACGGAGGGGGTTCCGGAGCATCAGCATTATTATACCCAAAAGCTCTGAAATGAATCCTTCGCTTCCTTTGAGCTGTCTCATGCTTCTCCCATTCAGAAGAACTGTAACATTCAGATCTGCTCATCTTACCTTCATAAACTAACTTATAAGTTTCAAGAATAATATCTTTTGAGACTGGGCTCCAGAGTTCTGGATAACTTTTCTCAACTTTAGCCTTGTAAGAACCTGCAGAACTGGAGGAGGGAACAGATCTAGTAGCAGAGGAACCCTCACCATAATTTCTTTTTCTTTTAGACCCAGTCCTATCTGACTGATCTGCAACAGAAGGAGCCTTGCCAACAAAATCTTCTGGTCTAGGAGAGAACTGAGGAACAGGAACATTAGGATCAATTTCCAATTCAGGAAAGATCTGATTATGCAGCCACGTTGCTGTTTTGAAAGAGTAAGCATTAATATCAGCAACTTGCTTCAACATCCTGGTAGAGAACTGCTCAAACTGAGAATTCCATGAGCTTTGAAGAGCAGATACTGAGCTTTCAACCAAATCTGTCATTTGAGCTACTATATTTTCCTCCCCCTTTCTGACTTCTACAGATAGGGTTTGGAGAGTATCATCTTTAAACTTGCCCACTTCATCAACAACTTTGAAAGTGTTGGCTTCAGCATCATTCAGCATAGTTTGTTGAAGTTGAGTTATGATTACAGTCTGCTTCAGCACAGTGCCTACACCGGCAGTTGCATGCTCCACTGACTTGCTTCCATGGCACATCAAATCTGAAAGATGTTCATAATTTGTCTTGATCTTGGCTAGCTCCCGACCAAACTCACTTTCCACTGAAGTAATCCTCCTGTGGACAGTCGTCAAGGAGTGTTCAAACTGTTCACTTTGCCTTTTTAGCATAGCCTCTATTTGTCCCAGAAGAGAACCTGCATCATGTACTGGAGGAGAAGAGTGAAAGGATGGTAGAGGAGCAGTAGGAGCAACAATATGAGTATCTACTGGAGCTTCTTCATCACCAGGAATGTCTTCAATTTCACAAGAAGGTGCTACCTTACCGTCTTCACAACCTAGCTCATCCGGAGCATGCTTGGTTGTACCAATTTCTGACTCCCCCTCAACATGTACTGGGGAAGGTGTTGAAACATGTATTGAATCAACATCATCATCTTGAATGAAGGCAAAATCAGCACCAGACCCTGCCTGCTGGCCACTGGGACTGTGCACAACAGAGGGTTCTTGTTGAATATTCATGAGAACAGCTGCCACTGCCTCATTTGCCAAGGAGGCTTCTTCTTCAGTAACTGAAGGAGGAGGGGATGGAGGTGGTGGAACTGAAACTGTAATGGGAGTTTGAGATGGTGAAGGAATATTATCGAATGGAACTGATGAAACTGCTGGATCTGATGGATCTGGTGGAGGAATGGGAACTTCTGGAGCTGAGGAGGGCTGGCCTTTGGTCTTTGAACGGATTGGCAGCTTAGCTCTGCCTGAGGCTTTAGGTCTAATCTGAGGAGGAAAGGGAAATGAGGGTACTACAGGTACCTGGCCTTCAGAGGGAATACCAGCTTCTGCAGACTGCTGAGGCTCCCCCTCAGAAACTGCACTAGCCACTCTCGGCTTCTTGATCCGAATGTCCCATCTCTGCATGGTGACGACATCGATCTTCTTGAGGTGATGAATAACTGCGCCTTTGGACATGTCAAAAATGGCAGAATTGAGCTGATTCAGAAACAGAGTGATGATCCTTGCAAACTTTGGAGAGCTGATTGAGGCCTTGATGTTGGAGAACAAGATTGAGGCCCAATCTCTCTTCTTCCCAGTGACTATTCCAACCATCAGAAGAAAGGTCTCTTCAGATACATGCCCCTGTGTGCCTTGCTTGCAAAAGAGAACTTTTAGAATTATATCCACCATGAGCTTGCCTGCATCATTCATCTTGCTCCTTTTAACAGCAGAAAAGTCTGATTCCAGACCACAGTATCGAGCTGTTCTCAACCAATCACTGTCACTTAACTCTTCTTCAAAATCAACTTTAGTGAGGTGCAAATGTTTCACAAGGGTCTTGGGAGACATCTTGATTTTGATCCCTTTTACGAAAGAGACCAACATCCTTCCGTCCTTGATAGCCTTTGCATTCTTGAAGAATTCTTCAACCTCATCAAACAGGATACGGCAAGGGTGCTCAAGAACAAATTCCAAACCGGCGGCATCAAGCATACAGAAGAGATTCTGGAAGTCCTCGGATAAATCGGCAATACCCGAGCGAACAACCTCATTGCCAACTCCGATCTTGGGATTCGAGGAGGGAGCCATCGAAGGATTGGAGAGGAGGAGAAGAACAGGGGAGACGATCCACTTCCGAGAACCACGAAGTCGTCCAGTCGCCGCTCGAGAGGAAGTCGAAGGGTCGAGGTCTCGGTGTCGAAGGTTTAGTGAACATCAAAGTTTCCGATAGGATGTTTATATATATATAACCTTGATTTGACATTTTAGGTGACATTTTTGTTTTTTTTAAAAAAATAGGGGAAACGGCACATACCTGAGTTCCGGAATAGTTTAAAACAGACATTACCATTTCCCGAGTTCTGACTATGTCTCGAGAGACTTGTCATGTCTCGAAAACTCCCAGAAGTCCTTTAGATTTGTTTCGAGATCTTGAAGTGACAGAGTTATCGAGAGACGTTGTAGTTCTCGAGACAATCTATAGTTCTCGAGACATCAACTTGAAATTGTCCAGGAACAGGTTTTGAGTCTTGAAATCTCCAAGTCTTCATGATTTGCTTGAATGAACATTACTCCATGTTGAGCATTCCAAGTTCCGTCTTGAAGAAAGAGAACTTAGTCTCATCCAGCGGCTTCGTGAAGATATCTGCAACTTGCTTATCCGTGGGGACATATCTCAGACTTATGTCACCCTTCTCCACATGTTCCCGGATAAAGTGATATCGAAGCTCGATGTGCTTTGTCCGACTGTGAGAGACTGGATTGTTTGCGATAGCAATTGCACTGGAAGAGTCGCAAAACATGGGAATATCTTTGATCTTCATGTTGTAGTCTTGAAGTTGATTCCTTATCCAGAGAAGTTGTGCGCAACAACTGCCAGCAGAAATGTATTCCGACTCGGCGGTTGAAATTGCGACACAATTCTGCTTCTTGCTACTCCAGGAAATAAGTCTCCTTCCGAGGAATTGACATGTCCCGGAAGTGCTTTTCCTGTCGTCTTTGCTACCTGCAAAATCTGCATCTGAAAAACCAATTAATTCGCTATCATTACTTCTTGGGTACCATAAGCCAAGATTTGGTGTGCCTTTAAGGTATCTCAAAATCCGCTTCGCAGCAGTATAGTGGGATTCCTTAGAGTTCACCTGATATCTAGCGCATACACATGTAGAGAACATTATATCAGGTCTACTGGCAGTAAGATAGAGCAAAGAGCCAATTATGCTTCTGTACTTGGTTTCATCAAAAGGTTTCCCTTTTTCATCCTTGTCTAGAGACATAGCTGAGCTCATTGGAGTCCTCATAGAGGTTGCACTCTCCATTCCAAATTTCTTAATCAACTCCTTAGTGAACTTTGTCTGAGAGATGAAGGTTCCATCTTCTGACTGCTTCACTTGAAGTCCTAAGAAATATTTCAGCTCACCCATACTGCTCATTTCAAATTTCCCTTTCATAAGTTTGGAAAATTTTTTGCAAAGGTTATTATCCGTAGAGCCAAATATTATGTCATCGACATAGATTTGCACTAGCAAAATCTTGCCTTTTACTTCCCTAAGAAATAATGTTTTATCTATCTTTCCTCTTGTGAACTTGTTCTCAAGAAGAAAGTTAGACAGCGTCTCGTACCAAGCTCGAGGAGCTTGTTTCAAACCATATAAAGCTTTTTGTAATAAATAAACATGATTGGGGTGATCAGGATCAACAAAACCTGGGGGTTGTTCAACGTATACTTCCTCTTTGATGTCTCCGTTTAGGAAAGCGGACTTGACATCCATCTGATATACGGTGAAACCCTTGAAAGCAGCATAAGCAAGGAAGAGTCTGATCGCTTCGAGCCTTGCTACTGGAGCGAACGTCTGATCGAAGTCGATACCTTCCTCTTGTCTGTATCCCTTAGCTACAAGTCTGGCTTTGTTCTTTATAATTGTTCCTTCTTCATCCAGCTTGTTTCTGTACACCCACTTTGTTCCAATGACATTCTTGTCTTTGGGTTTTGGAACAAGTGTCCAAACCTTGCAGCGTTTGAACTGGTTTAATTCTTCTTCCATAGCGATTATCCAAGATGGATCTTCATTTGCCTCTTGAAATTTCTTTGGTTCAACCTGCGAAAGAAAACTTAGGTGCATATTTTCGTTAATGGTACCTCGTCTTGTTCTTATTCCTTCATGAGGATCTCCTATGATCTGATCAACTGGATGATCCCTCAAGTGTCGTAGCCCGAGGTTCCTTGCATGATTTTGACCAATAGGAGTTTCTTCTACAGTTGGAGTATCTTCCTCCACTTGGATTGGCTCTTCATCAGGATTATCTTCTTCATAAGTAGTTGTTGGGGGAATCTTGATGAACTGTCGAGAACTTCCTTCAACTGACTGATCCAAGCTTAAATCATGTAGCTTTGAACCTGTGTCTACAGAAGAAATGCTAGAAGAACTGCCTTGTAGCATGCTCGTCTCATCAAATACAACGTTAATAGATTCTTCTACCACCCGGGTTTTCTTATTAAAAACTCTATATGCTCTACTATGGCTACTATAGCCTACAAAAATACCTTCAAAGCTCTTTTCACTGAACTTAGTTTTGTAATGCTTTCCATTGTTTAGTACAAAGCATTTACTACCAAAGATTCTAAAATAAGAGATGATTGGTTTCTTGCCCTTTAGAAGTTCATAAGGAGTCTTTTCATGGTTTTTGTTTATGAGTGCTCTGTTTTGCACATGGCATGCAGTGTTGACAGCTTCAGCCCAAAAGTATTCAGGTAATGAAGAGTCACTCAACATGGTTCTGCAAGCCTCAATGAGTGTTCTATTCTTTCTCTCAGCTACTCCATTTTGTTGTGGAGTTCGAGGAGAGGAGAACTCATGAAAGATACCGAGGCTTTCACAGAATTCTGTCATGGCTCCAGATTCAAATTCTGTACCATGGTCACTTCTGATTTTGACCACCGAACAGTTAAATTCATTCTGGACTCGTCTGACAAAACTAGTGAAAGTGTCAAAGGTGTCTGACTTGTGTTTCAGAAAGAATACCCAGGCAAAACGAGAGTAATCATCTACAATAACTAATGTGTAAGATTTTCCTCCTAAACTCCTAATTTGCAAAGGACCAAACAAATCCATGTGGAGCAGGTATAAACACCTGGTGGAATCTTTGCCAATAATGCTCTTGAAGGTAGCTCTTGTTTGCTTGCCTTTTACACAAGCATGACAAGGTCTATCTTTAATGCACTTAACATCAGGAGCATCGCGCACCAAGTTTTGTGAAAACAATTTATTAATAGTTTTGAGATTTATATGTGCTAATCTCTTATGCCATTGGTCGACAAGAGATGCACTATCATTAGCTAAAAGACATACGGGTGTAGAAGATGATATGCAAAGAAAATTTAAACAAAATATATTTCTACAGCGAATGCCTGATAAAATCGTTTCATTATTTTCAGCTGACTTTATCAAACATTTATCTTTATGAAAATCAACAATGTATCCTTTATCACAAAGTTGACTTATGCTTATCAGATTATGTTGTAATCCTTCCACATAAGCTACATCGGAAAACGATACATTACCGTTAGAAATCATACCATAGCCTTTAGTTATTCCTCTGTCTGAACTGCCAAAAATAACTTTTGGACCGTTCGCAACTGGAATGTAGTTTTGCAAAAGGCTTCTTGTCCCGGTCATATGCCGAGAGCATCCACTCTCCAAATACCAGATAGGATTCTTGTTGGCCTTTGGACATGCCTGCAAAAACAGATTATTTTGCCTTAGGAGCCCAAACATATTTGGGTCCTTGGTCCCTTGTCAGTTGAGCACCACGATAAATGTTAACATTGCGAGTGGTCGGTCTTGCAACGTTCACTTGTGGTCTCCCAGTATACGTTGTATTAAACCAACAATCAACGGCAAAGTGACCAATCCTGCCGCAGCACCAACAGTTGAATCTGTTGTACCTTCTTTTTACACTTTCCTGCTTTACTTTTTGAGCGTTAGCTCTTGCAGGAGCAGCCCTTCTAGATGAGGATGCCTCATGAGGGCAGCACACACAAGGTGGTACTGTCTTCTTTGGCTTTGGTGCAACAGCCTTCACTTTTGGTGCTTTCTTAGCACTCGGGCCATGAACAAATGGACCGTACCCTTTCCGATT
This sequence comes from Dactylorhiza incarnata, assembly GCA_033032865.1. Classification (NCBI taxonomy): domain Eukaryota; kingdom Viridiplantae; phylum Streptophyta; class Magnoliopsida; order Asparagales; family Orchidaceae; genus Dactylorhiza; species Dactylorhiza incarnata. The sequence continues at coordinate 319,122 of JAWHQI010000134.1, forward strand.
AATCTCTTGATAGGGTGCTTGAAAAGCACTATCACCAAAGTTTCGGGGAGGAGCCCATTCCTTATGATCATTCACAGGTGAACAAGGAATTGGTCGTGTGAAATGACCATAGGAACTCTCCATATCATAAGCATTCGTAGGGAATATGACTCTCTTGAATGCTACAGGCTCTTGATGAGCTTTCCCTTTTTCTTTGGCGGTAGCTTTCTTAGCAACCAAGCCATTCTTCTTAGCAATTGTATTTTTTGAAGAATTGCTAGTACTAGCTTCATGCCCTATACCGCTTCCTTTTGCCTTAGTGGTAAAAGTACCAATAATTGGCAGAACAGTTTTAGGTTGAGAGAATGCTTCAACCAGCTTCTTCTCAGCCGCAAGCTGTTCCTCCAATACATTTATCGAATGATCTCTCAGGGCAAGAGTCTCTTCCGAGCTTTTGATCTTGTCTTTCAAGGATTGGACTTCCTCTTTGAGAGAAGAAAGTTCTTCAACTTCTTTTCTCAAGTTAGATTCCATCTCCTTGAGAGCCATGATCTCCTTACCCTGAGTTTTGACAACCTTTCGGCACTTGTCAAAACTTTGGAGCATTTTGGTATATTGAGACATGAGCTCAGATTCATCGTCTAAGGAGTTATCCTGTTGTTCAGCCGAAGCATTATCAGAATCAGATAGAATAGTGTGATCATTTACCTTTCCGGTGAACGGGGGTGCTTCTTCATCATCAGACATAGCCATCAGACCGAAGTAAGCTTCTTCTTCATCACTCGACTCATCGGAGTCACTGTCGCTCAGAGTTTTGGCTTTCTTAGCGACAAAGCTTCTATCTGATTTCTTCTTTCCATGAGTGGATTTCTTGTCTTCTTTTCTTCCACCTTCTTTCTTTTTGTAGGGACACTCAGCAATCATGTGCCCTGGCTTATTACAACAGTAGCAAATAATGTCAGAAGAAATATGTTTATTCTGTTTGGATTTATACCTTCCATTATTGCTTGAGCCCTTCCTGTGATAGTCGCCATCACGACGAGAATGTTTATGATCCGAGGAAGACGGCTTGTTGTTCATGTGCCTTCGTTTGTTCAGCAGTTTCTTAAATTGTCGGGAAATTAAAGAGAACTCCCCATCAGACAGTTCGGAACAGGAGGAGCTGGCTTCCGATTCTTCTTCAATATCAGATTCCTTTTCTCTGATCGGTATTACTGCTTTGCTCTTCTTTGAGTTCTCTGCCTTCAAAGCTAAGGTTCTTTCTTTGCTTGAGGCTCGATTTACATCCTCTTCAGACTTTCGGATGTTCATTTGTAATTCATGAGACAACAGCTTCCCGAACAGATTTTGAGGTTCTAGACTTGGCAGTTTTCCAAACTCTCTTATGGCAACAATTTTGCTATCCCAGTCTTTCGTTAGGGAACGCAAGAATTTGTCATTTAGTTCACCATTTGTGAACTCCCTGTCGTAGTTCCTCAAACCATTGACTATCTTGAAGAATCTTTCGTACGCATCAGCAATGCACTCCTTCTTATTCTGCTTGAACGCCTCGTACTCTTGATTAAGTAGAGACCGTCTATCTTCTCTTACCTCGTCAGTACCTTCCATTAGAACGATTAAGGATGTCCACATTTCTTTGGCTGATTTGCAGTGGATTAAGTTTTGCAACATGGAATCGTCCACTGCACTTGCAATTATGTTTTTAGCCTTCTTGTCAAGAGCAACAAGAGCTATCTCATCCTTAGTCAAATCCATCATTTTCTTAGGTATCTGAACAGTAGGATTTGTTGACGAAGCGGTCATTGGCACATGAGGACCTTCTTCCACGACTTGGAAGATTCTGGGATCTGCAGCTTCCATATAAAAACGGACTCTTTCCTTCCACATAGGAAAGTTGGCCTTGGTGCAGATGGGCAATTTCAGAGAGGATTCCTTGACTCTATCCATGGCTTGCTAGCAACTAGAAGGATGGATCCTGTTCAAGGTGTTAACCTAGCAACGAACAGCGACCCTCTGATACCAATTGAAGTATCTAGTTGCCTACCTAAATCACCTAGAGGGGGGTGAATAGGTGATCTCTACGTCTTTTGCGGAATTAAAATATTAAACGTAAAGCACAGCACAGAAAAGAAATTACAGCCACAGATAACACAGGAATTTATAGTGGTTCCCCGTACTTGGGTACTCCACTGCCGGCCTCGCCAATCTAGCACCACAGCTAGACTTGACTACTTTCTGAAACTCGGATCAAGAACGATCCTACTGTCTCGGAGTCAAAACTCCTACAAACTCAGAGAAAAACTTCTCTTACAACTCGGAGATAACAACTCCTACACCTCGGAGAACAACCTCTCCTACAACTCGGAGAACAACTCCTACAACTCGGAGAACAATCTCTCCTACAAGGATGATAAAAGTTTTGAACAAAACAATACCAGATCTGAAAGATAAAGGTGTATTCTTCCTTCTTCTTGAATGGCTTTAGGGAACGGTGAGGAAGAACTAAGATCCTTCAAATCTGACCTTTGCAATCCGAAACGATCCAATAGAGGTTGTAGTATCAGACCTTGGATCAATCGAATCTTCCCTGAATGAAATCGACAACTCCTATGAGAAGATCAATCTCCAAACGTAGGCGACGACGAGGCGGCGCTTTTCTCGTTCTTCTAGATCGAAAAAGAGACTTAGGGCTTGAATGATTGGAGAACTTGTCTTTGAAACCCCAAAACTAATCCTATAAATAGTGAAAGACAATTAAGGTATAAACCAGCCTTAAATGCTCTCAAGAAAGCCGTTAGGATCGGAAATGAGCGAACACGGGTCGTCAAGAACATAGAACAGAGAAAATTAAGATTTAGACAGATGTCTCGAGACAAATGGGACTTCTCGAGACATGAAGTGTATCTCTCGAGAACAGAGGAAGAAGTAATCATCAGACCAAAATCTCGGGAAAAGATGGATCTCTCGAGACATAAGGAATAGCTCTCGAGACCTACCAAATATCTCGAGACATCAGAAATCTAACTCTCGAGAACTGAGATAAAGAGGTCAAAAGATTGCAGACTCGAGTAAAGCAGGATCTCTCGAGACAAAGGAAATCTCTCGGTCCAGTAGTTCTCGAGACAAGGTTGATCTCTCGAGACATCCAGATATAGTTTCCGGAAAGAGCAGAGGCTGAATCTCGAGACAAGCCTTGACTTCTCGAGACAAGCTCGATATCTCGAGACATCCCTTTAGAAAAATAAAAAATTATCTTCTTTTTCTCCTTTTCTTTTCTTGACCACTTGCTGCAGCTGCACTCCAAGGTCTTCAATAGTCTTGAAAATGAAGTGTATCTCAATAGAGAGATCACATATGAGTCATCACCATGTTTCATAGAATGAGGAATTACATTCTATGAAACTGTGTTTGCAGACTCATTGTGACCTGACATTGATTTACACTTAGCAATGGTCATCTGCAAAACCATACTTGGAAAAGCATATCAAATACAAAAGTAATTCAATCTTAGTTTAAGGGTGACTTCTCACAAATTAAGGTAATTGTGAAAACAATTCCCAACACTTCCACTGTGGCATGGCAAGAGCCTCCTGATAACTGGTCGGGGTGGCAGTATCTGTAATAGCAATAGCAAATGCCCTAGCTGAGGGTGTAAGTTGAGCATAAGTGACAACATCGTGAATAGAATGTTGTGTACATGAGCGAACTCCCTTTCGAAGAGCAATAGGGAGATCTTCAGTGGTGACTGTATCTGCAAGAGAGTCATCATCGGAAGAAGATAGTGCTGGCCCAAGAGTTGGGAGAGAAGGCCCCGAAGTAGGAGGATAGGTGGAAGGAGACACTGGAGGTGTTGGAGGTAAAGGAAGAGGTGGTGGAGTTGGGAGAGTAGGTGGTGGTGGTGAAGAGTAAATGAGCGGTGTTGTTGGAGTAGGCGCGGGAGGCAGAGAAGTGGAAGAGTTAGAAAAGTATGGAACAGTTTCAAAGAAGGTGACATCAGCGAAAACATATTGTTTGCGAAGAAGGGTATCATAGCATCGGTAGCCTTTCTGAGTTGGAGAATAACCAACAAAGATGCATTTAACTGCCCGAGGAGAGAGTTTGTCCCGACCTGGGGAAGGAGTGTGAACAAACGCAGTACATCCGAATACCTTGAGAGGTAATGAGAAGGGTTGTGAGGTGGGATATAGAAGAGAAAAGGGGGTGGAGCCTTGAAGAAGGGTGGAGGGAATGCGATTGATGAGATAGCAGGAGATGAGGATGGCATGACCCCAATAGGTTTTGGGCATATTCATCTGGAAGAGTAAGGTGCGAGCCATGTCGAGGAGGTGACGATTCTTACGTTCCGCTATCCCATTTTGTTGAGAAGTATAATGACAACTAGTCTGATGTATAAGACCATGATTCATGCAAAACTCAGAAAATTGATGAGAAACATACTCTTTAGCATTATCAGTGTGAATAGCCTTGATAGACACTCCAAACTGAGTGGAAATTTCATTATAAAAAGTTTTGAAAATAGAAAAAAGTTCTGAGCGTTCTTTTAATAGATACACCCAAGTACATCGAGAGAAGTCATCAATAAAAGTAACAAAATACAAACTACTCCCACCCACAGTCTTGGTAGGAGAAGGACCCCAGATGTCCGAGTGGAGGAGATCAAAAGAACGAGTCGAGCTACGTCCATGATTGGCAGGGTAGGAAGCTCGATGGTGCTTTCCTAGTTGACAAGCTTCACAGTTGAGAGGGGAGGTATCTTTGGTGAGGTGAGGTAGAAGTTGATACAGCAGCCGAGGTGGAGGGTGACCAAGACGGAGGTGCCATTGATGGAGAGAATCAGAGTCGGTAGAAGCAGAGTGAGCAGTAAGAACGTCAAGGAAGTAGAGGCCTCCACTCTCAGTCCCAGTAGCAACTGTCTCCTTCGTATGAAGATCCTGAAAATAATAGTTAGTTGGAGTAAACATAACAGAGCATTGTAATTGTTGAGAAAGTGCCTTGACTGATAGTAAGTTGCATGGAAAAGTAGGCACATATAGAGTGTTCTGAAGAGAGATAGTCGGAGTGACTTGAACTATTCTAGTCCCACACACATGTGAGGGAGAACCATCTGCTGTTAGAACCGGAGGTAAATTCTTGTGCTCTAGTAACTGTGAGAAAAGGTGAGGGTCCCCTGTCATATGATTTGTTGCTCCAGAATCAATAAGCCATTTACCTTTAGTAACCACGTGCACGCTACCTGAGGAGGTAGCAACAGAAGCAGACGGTGATGTAGTACCCGATTGAGAAGCAACACCTAGAGGGAGAAGGTGAGGATGCTTGAGATAGCAACGATCAATGGTGTGACCCTTCCGACCACAATGAGAACAGATGTACCGCGGAGGTCCACGGCCACCAAGAGATCCACCACGGCCACCGGGGTGACCACGTTCAGCCCGGTGAGCAAAGCTCTCTGGAGGAGGGGAAGACAACAAGGGTCGTTGGAGAAGAGAGGTAACAACAGAGACCCGAGCAGCGGTGGCATCAAGAGTTGGAGATTCAGCTTCTCCAAGGATTTGTTGTCGTATCATATCATAGGACTCCGGAAGACGGAGAAGGTAACACACAACCAGGAGCTCCTGGAAGTGTTTGTGTTGTTCAGCAAGATCAGTTGAGAAGGGGCGATGCTGAAGGAGTTCAGCCCCAAGGGCCTGAACCATTTGATAAGCTGTGGTGGGATCCATGGTTGGGCGGGCAAAGAGATCTGCATATAAGGTGTAGATGCGGGAGGTTTTGGCACCTTTGGAGTAAAGGGCCGCAAGATGATTCTAGGCTGCCTTGACTGTCTCATCATGACGAATGATAGGAAGACACTCATCAGATAGACTGTTAGCAAGACAGGTGCGGACTAGAGCATCACTAGCATCCCAATCATCAAAGGTAGCAGATCCATGGGTAGGAGGATCATCGGTGAGATGGTGGCGTTTGCGTTGAGAGTGTAAGAGGAAGGTGAAGGAGGCACTCCAATCAGGATAATTAGAGCTAGAAAGCTTGGAGGAGGTGCCAAGATTGCCAGAGGAGGTAGAAATAGCCACAGGAGTTGGCAGGGGTTGGGGGGTTGGGGTTGCATTCTCAGATGGGGTACCCATGAGAAGAGAGATTGCGCGGTCTTGTAGAGGAGATCGCGCGGTTAGGAGGAGAAAGGCCGGTCGAAGGGAGAAAGGGGAGATCGCACGGATTATGGGTCAGAAGAAAGAGAGACTGGTCGAAGAGATCGAGTGCTCTGATACTATGTGAGAACTTGAAAATAACAGGAATTTTTATTTCCAAAAATCTGAGTATTACAAGTGTATTGCCTCCTTTATATAGACTAGGAGGGAAATAGTAAAATACAAATATACGATGTGGGACTAAATACAATACACAATACCTAAGAGAGAGTTGGGCGGTCTGGGCGATCAGGAGTATTGAGACCGCTGAGACCTCTGCGATCTGGAGTGAGGTCGGGCGTTCACACGACAGGAGGAAGGTCGTGTGACAGAGGAGATCGTTGGACGGTTAGACCGTTCTGGCGAACACTCCCCCATAAGGGAGAGACCGGGAGGGCCAGACCGCTTCTCTCCATAAGAAGCGACCTGGTATATCCGAGATGAACCGGTAGTCTTGTACTTGGAGTCCGCTGAGACCGTTGGCGCGAGACCGCTTGGAGAGGCGGAATGTCGCTGACCTTCACACGTCGCGACCTTGCATACTGGAGGAGAAGTGGTGGTCTGATGCTGGGAGACCGCACAGACCGCGGTTATCCAACAGTTGTCTGATAGAGTTGGAGATCGCCGACCTTCATCTGGCACAATCTCGCATATCTGAGTAGGAGCAGCGGTCTGATTCTGGGAGACCGCACAGACCGCTGACTCAAGACCGCTTGTCTTCAACCCATCTTTATCCGGCGCGATCTGGTACATCAGAGGAGAATCCGCGGTTTGATTATTGGAGACCGCACAGACCGCTGGCTTCAGATCGCGCGACTTCAATCCTTCGAGACCGCTTGGCTTCAACAGACCTGAAGGTCTATTTAGTCAACCTGAAGGTTTATTTAGTCAACCTGCACTTCTGATAAAATTTAGTTGAACACAGACTGGAACTCGTCGATCTCATAATAAAATTAGTCGAACTGATCATAGAAATCTTTATCTGGCTGGAAGAATAAACTTTTAGTCGATCTGGATCATTTTCATCGAACGCATACTTAAGTTCGTCGATCTTAAGATTTTCGTCGACCGCTGAATATAATTAGTCTAGCGCTGCGAATAGACAAAATTCTTCGACCGCTGAGAAGGGTTTGTCGACTGCTGAGACGGGTTCGTCGACCGCTGAGACATGCTTGAATTCTTCGACCGCTGAGAAGTGTTCTTCGACCGCTGAGATGGGTTCGTCGACCGCTGAGACGGGCTTGAATTATTCGACCGCTGAGAAGGGTTCGTCGACCGCTGAGACGGGTTTGTCGACCGCTGAGACGGGCTTGAATTCTTCGACCGCTGAGAACTTCTCATTCGTCGAACGCAGAGAGCACGCCGTTCGTCGAACGCAGAGCGTCGTTTGTCGAACGCAGATAGCCGTTCGTCGAACGCAGAAAACTTAACATTTCTTTAATTCTAGCTATCTTAACAGCCTAAAACCTTGACCCTTAAGACTATACATTTGGGGTCAACTCAGTCCTAATCACCAGATAGTGATCCTAGCCCAAATCAAAAATAGGGTTGTTCCAACAATCTCCCCCTATTTGGGTTAGGACACTATTTGACAAACATATTGAATAATAAAACAACAACAAAACAACAGAGCTTATATATCTGATTGATTTTAAATATTTCAACAGATATAAAATGTACTACTCTGAGTTTTGAAATTACATTGAAAACTAATATGATAAAACAAATAATAACCTTTTCTTTCTCAGAATTCTGCTTTCTGATTAGCTGAGCTGTAGATATAACTGATACTGAATCTGCTATATTTCAGCTTTCTGAATTGTTGATCTGAACTGAATCTGATTTAACTTTGTTGCTTCTTCTATATCAAAAGCTGTAGCTGAATCTGAATTTGCTTTATCTGAATTTTCCTTCATACAACATCTGATTTGAAATAAACTGCTGTGAGCTTTTTCAGCAACTCCCCCTGCCTAGTTCATAGAATGTCTCCCCCTGAGCAATTGCATCATATGGAGCTTCTTTAAAGAACTTTTCAGGAGTTTCTTCAGCTTCTTCAAGACATCTCCCCCTTAACAAGACATCTCCCCCTTAACAAGAAGGAGCCTCTTCAAGACATCTCCCCCTGCCTAGTTTCAGGAAGGCCTGAAGCTAGGCCCCTAGAAGAAGGGACATTTGAGGAGTTAGGGAAGGATGCCATCTTTATATTGCTATTTGTTCCTGCAAAATGAAATAGAGATCAAGTGCAAAGGGAACTAGAAAGAGAAGCAATTCTGTAGGCATTCAGAAAATCAGAAAAACTTTGTTTGATATGATAAGGAAGGGATAAATAAAAGATTTAATTTTTAATAGATCGAATCTCCATCTATCATTCCTAGCTGATTTATAAAGAAGATATGCTTCTTTTCATCCAAGGGTTTGGTGAAAATATCAGCCCTTTGCAAATTAGTAGAGATGGATTGCAGGCAAATTTTATTTTTATCCACATTATCCCGAAGGAAGTGGTGCCTAATCTCTATGTGTTTAGTCCTACTATATATGGAGAACTGGATTTTGTGCTATAGATATTGCACTAGTATTGTCACAAAATATAATTGAATTATTTAGATTGATCCCATAGTCTAGGAGCTGATTTTGTATCCACAACATCTGTGAGCAGCAACTTCCTGCAGCTATATATTCAGCTTCAGCTGTTGATGTAGACACAGATGTTTGTTTCTTACAAAACCAAGACACAAGCCTATCACCAAGAAGCTGATAAGTTCCTGATGTGCTTTTCCTGTCTACTCTGCATCCAGCATAATCTGAATCTGAGAATCCAGTTAATTCAAATTAAGATGCTATTGGATACCAAAGTCCTAGATTTGGACAACCCTTTATATATCTCAAAATTCTTTTTAATAAAATTAGATGAGATTCTTTAGGGTTAACTTGAAACCTAGCACAAATACAAGTAGCAAACATAATATCAGGCCTACTTGCTGATAAATAAAGTAATGAGCCAACAATTGCTCTATATACTTTTTGATCAACAGGTTTCCCTGATTCATCATTATCTACAACAGCATTAGAGGGCATGGGTGTTTTCATGGTGGAAGAATCAGACATACCAAATCTTTTCACTAATTCCTTAGCATACTTAGATTGGGATATGAAGATTCCATTTGGAGTTTGCTTCACTTGAAGACCAAGGAAGTATGATAACTCACCCATACTACTCATTTCAAATTTAGATTGCATTAGATTAGAAAATCTTTTGCATAAATTTGAATCAGTAGAGCCAAATATGATATCATCTACATATATTTGAACTAGTAAGGTTTGATTTTTATGTATCCTGAAAAATAAAGTTTTATCAACTATGCCTCTACATAATTTATTCTCTAAAAGAAAACTAGCTAAGGTCTCATACCATGTTCTGGGAGCTTGTTTGAGGCCATAGAGAGCTTTACTAAGCTTAAAGATATAGGAGGATTGAGTTGGAGAGATGAAACCTGGTGGTTGTTCCATATAGACTTCTTCTTTAATTTCTCCATTCAAAAATGCACTCTTCACATCAATTTGATAAACTTTGAATTTCTTGTATGCTGCAAATGCAAGGAAGATTCTGATTGCTTCTAACCTTGCAACTGGTGCAAAAGTCTGATCATAATCTATTCTTCTTCCTGTGAGTATCCTTGAGCTACTAGTCTAGCTTTGTTTCTCACAATATTGCCATCTGGATCTAGCTTGTTCCTGCAGACCCATTTAGTTCCAATCACTGGATGATTCTTTGGTCTAGGAACCAATTCTCAAATTTTGTTTGTCTCAAACTGATTGAGTTCCTCTTGCATAGCAATGATCCAGTTGGGATCTTGTTTTGCATCTTGTTGGGATTGAGGTTCAATCTGAGAGAGAAAATAAATGTGCATCATATTAGCTTGATGCCTTGTTTGAACACCAGTTGATATGTCTCCAATTATTTGAGATCTGGGGTGATCTCTGTTATTGACATAATCAACAGGTAGAGTGGGAACAACATTATCTGTAATTAATTCCTCTTGTTGAATATTACTTAATGCTTCTTTTTCTGGTACATTTTCCCTGATTTCTTCATCACTTTCTTCAGATTCCTGCTGTACAGGATTTAGAAATCCTTCTTTTTGTAGAGCTAATTGATCTAGCTGCTCACATAGTGTAGGTACCTGCAGGTTTTCTTTGGTAGAGGTGGTATTCCTCTCCTTGTAAAACATGTAAGTTTCATCAAAAGAAACATGCATAGATTCTTCAATTTTAAAAGAGGATTTGTTAAATATCCTATGTGCTTTGCTGATTAATAAATTGCCTAAGAAAATTCCTTCTTTAGATTTTGGTTCAAATTTCCTAAGGTATTTTTTATCATTATTATGAGCAAAACATTTACAACCAAAAGTTCTAAAATAATTAACTTTAGGTTTCTTCCCTTTAAGTAACTCATAAGGAGTCTTACCCTTAAGTTTGTGTATCAAACTTCTATTCAATACATAGTTTGCTGTGCTAATAGCCTCTGCCCAAAAAGATAGGGGCAAATTAGAATCTGCAAGTAATGTTGTTGCTGATTTAATTAGGGTTCTGTTTTTCCTTTCAACTACCCTATTTTGTTGAGGAGTTCTAGGAGCTGAGAAGCAATGCCTGATACCTTCCTTCTCACAGAATTCTTGCATGAGAAGAGACTCAAACTCAGTGTCATGATCACTTCTGATCAATGCAACTACAGTAGAGTACTCAATCTGAATGCTCTTAAGAAAGTCTGTAAGTACTTTAAAGTTATCTGGCTTTTCTCTCAAGAAGAACACCCAAGTGAATCTAGAGAAGTCATCTACAATAACTAGAGTGTATGACTTCCCCCTAAACTCTTTGTTGCTACTGGTCCAAAAAGGTCCATATACAGCAAGTATAAGATTCTAGGTGAATCACTTTTAGATAATGATTTAAAACTATTTTTAGTTTGCTTGCCTAATTGACATGCCCTGCAATGGCCTTCCTTCTTGTATGAAACAGAAGGTAATCCTCTAACAAGATTGTCCTTAGATAATTTAGCAATGGTCCTAAGATTTACATGTCCTAATCTCTTATGCCAAAGTTCACTAGGTTTGCTTAATTGATTAAATAAACAAATTTCAGATTTTGATGAGTTGAAATTCACTAAATAAATATTACCTTGCCTAATACCTGATAAAACAATAATATCATCAGATGACTTAATAAGGCATTTTGATTTATTAAAGGTTACTTAATACCCTTCATCACATAATTGACTTATGCTGATAATGTTGTGCTTCAGACCTTTGACATAAGCTACCTCTTTGAAAGTAACTTCTCCAACCTTGACTTTTCCATATCCCTTTGTTTGTCCATAGTTGGAGTCTCCAAAGATTACTTTTGGTCCAAGCTTTGCCTTGTAGTTGTTCAGATTGCCCTTGTTTCCTGTCATATGCTTTGAGCATCCACTATCCAAGTACCATTTTTCTTCTTTTATTCTTGGATATCTGTGTACCTACAAGAAACAGAAAACAATCTATTTGCACTTGACCCAGACTACCTTGGGTCTCTTTCAATTTCCACAAAAAACAGAAATAAAGGACATTTTAGGCTGATCCTTGTAGCCTTGTGGATGATATCTCCTTGGAGTAATTATCCACTCAGTAAAAGGATTCTTAGAATATTTAGAATAAAAATCTTTAAATTTTCTGCACAGTTTCTGCAGTTCGACGAATTTTGCTGCATTCGTCGACCGCCGTTCGACGATGTAGAGACCTTTCGTCGAGCGCCATTAGAATTATAACTGTATTGAAAATCTGTCTTCAGAGTTCGTCGTGCGTCGTTCGACGAACCCGGCTGGTTTCGTCGAGCACCGTTCGACGAAATCTGTAGGATTTCTTTATTCTTTATATTACTGCTTGAAATATTCTTATTTACTTCTACAACTGCTTTGCCCTTAGCAGAAATGAATTTAATGGGTGTAGAAAGTATGTTTTTCTTAATAAGAGGTGGATCACTTGATGAAGCACCCAAACCCAGTTTGCCATTTAACCTGGCATTGACTGTGCTTGTAATGTCCATCAGTTTGATGCTTCTCCCATTAAGGGATTCTTCAAACTTTTTGGCTTCAGACAACTTGTTCTCAATGAGAACAATATGTTCCCTGGAGGCAGCCAAATCTTTCTTAAGATTTACATTCTCTTCACTTATCTTATTCATTTCAGCTAATCCTTTTCTGAGAGAGATTATCTCTTTCTCAGATTTGATTAAATCAATGCAAAGAGTTCTGAATTCATCTTTGAATTCAGCTGAATTGAAATCAAAAGTAGAAATAACCTATTCGCTGTCAGCTTCAGTTTCTGATTCTGATTCATCAGAATTATGTTCTGAGGATGCATTGATTGCCATCATGCAAAAGCTTCTTTCTTCTTCATTATCTCTGGAGCTGGATGAAGAAGCATATTCTGACTCACTGTCTGAGTCATAAATGGCCATTAAGCATTGGTCATTTTCTTTTGTCTCTTCTTCATCAGATGAGTTGGATGTGGATTCTGATTCAGAATCTGTATCACTCCAGGTTTTTGCTACAAATCCTCTTCCCTTCTTCTTGTGCTTGTGGGAGGAAGATTTGCTGGAGCTTCTTCTTTCATCCTTTTCCTTTCTCCTTTTCTTCTTGTCCTTCTTGTTTTGAATACCTGGACAGTCTGGAAGGATGTGTCCTGGTTTCCTGCAACCAAAACATATAATTTCTTTAGAAGTGTTTTTGTCATACCTTGGCTTTTCATGGCTTTTGGATGACTTTTTCCTGAAGTCTTTTCTTGCCATCTTGTAGAATCTCTTGGCAAGTAGACTCATCAACTCCTCATTGTCAGGAGTCTTTCCTTCTTCTTCTACAGCTTTGAAGGCAATGCTCCTATCCTTCTTTGTTGCTGGAGATGAAGTAGACTGTTCTGCTTCTCTGGATTTTACTAGCTGCTCATAGGATTTGAGCTTTCCTAGTAGTGTCTCTGTGGTAATCTCATTGAGACTTTTGGCTTCCTTGATAGGCCAGATTCTAGAGTCTCATGTGCTGGGGAAGCACATTAGGATCTTGTCATTGATCTCAGTGATAGAGATCACCTTGTCCAAGGTCTTCAGCTCATTGATTATGAGGCTGAGCCTGTTGTACATATCAGCTACACTTTCATTTTCTCCCTTTTTGAAGTTCTCATATTGAGAGATAAGTTGAGATCTTCTGTCTTTCCTTTCATCAGCTGATCCTTCAACCATATTGTTGAGTGAGATCCAGATCTTCCTGGCTGAGGTACATTCCACAACTTTCTGAAAGATATCATCAGTCATGGTTTGAGCCAATATATTCATGGCTTTTGCATCTGCACTTCTCTGCTTCTTTTGTGCTTCTGTCCACTCAGGTGGTGGAACAACAGTGTTGTTAGTTGCTGTATCAGTGCTGGTTGTAGTTGCAGGAGCAGGAGGTCCTGTCAAAATGACATTAAAAATATCCTCATCAATGGAGTTCATATGTAACCTAATCCTTGCTTTCCATAGTGCAAACTTATTTAAGTTGCACATAGGAGGTCTAGTGCTTGAATATTCCTTGTTTTATGCCATGAGCTTTTTTAAATAAAAATAAAATGAAAATAAAAACTCTGAAAGTATTTAAGATCTAATTGATCTTTGTAATTCAGGTGTTAGCCTGTAAAGAATCAACTACCCTCTGATACCAATTGAAAGTGAGGTTAGATCTTAAATTAACTCTAGAGGGGGGGGGGTGAATAGAGTTTAAAACTTTTTATTAGTTTTATTGCGGAATTGAAAATACTGATATATAATATGTGTATAGCAGAGTGTATAAATAAAAACTGAAAATAAAATCAGCACAACACAAGCACAGAAAAATAATCAAGATCACAGAGGACACAAGGAGCTATAGTGGTTCCCCTCTTAATAGGGTGCATCCACTCTTCTACCACCCTAGGTAGGAATCCACTAGGATTTTTGATCAGGTGCCCTAACACCAATGGGGTTTTGATCAGGTTCCCAAAAACCAAACTAGATTTTTTGATCATGTGTCTGAGGTACACTTTTGAAGGGAGTTTTAACCCTTTACAAGATGGGGTAAGGAAGGTTTAGAATGTTCTTCTCTGTCAAGATTCTTAGAGAAGACAAATGATATTGATGATGAAAGCTCCCTGTCTGATGTAGATTTGATGACAGTTGAGGATAAGCTTTCTTTTGAGAGAATGATCTTTCTGTAGCTGATAAATCTGGGAGAGTAAGTTCCTCAGATTGTTTGTTGCTCTTTTGAAGATCTGAACTTGCAGCTGATGACTGAGAGAGTAATGTAGATGCTGCTTTGAGAAAGAAGAAGACTAAAAAAGTTTTGCTCTGTCTGAGCTTGTTCTTCTTCTTCTTCTCTGTTCTTATTTTTCTGAACTGTATTCTGTATTCTTGTTGTTCTGTGAACTCTGTATTCTCAAATCTGAATAACTGTGAGTCAAAAAACTTCTGAGTATATGTTATCCTTCTTCTCTGATATTATATTCTTATTTTTTGAATATCAGATCTTTTGATTTAGGAATATAATATTCTGATTTTGATCTTTCTTGGAACTGCAGCAGCCAAAAAACACTTTTGGCAGTGTACTTTATTTCTTTTCCGTGAAAGATGCTTTAGCATTCAATGTCAACGACTCTTCTCCTTAGAATACGACAAAATAAAGGAATATAATAATCAAATATATTATCCTTACTTGTCTGACTGAATAAGTCCAAAGATTTGAATAAATCCGTTAGGATCGTCGATCTGAGTTGATTTCGTCGACCTGAAGGTCTATTTAGTCAACCTGAAGGTTTATTTAGTCAACCTGCACTTCTGATAAATTTTAGTCGAACACAGACTGGAATTCGTCGATCTCAGAATAAAATTAGTCAAACTGATCATAGAAATCTTTATCTGGCTGGAAGAATAAACTTTTAGTCGATCTGGATCATTTTCGTCAAACGCAGAAATAAGTTCGTCGATCTCAAGATTTTTGTCGACCGCTGAATATAATTAGTCGAGCGCTGCGAATAGACAAAATTCTTCGACCGCTGAGAAGGGTTCGTCGACCACTGAGACGGGTTCGTCGACCGCTGAGATGGGCTTGAATTCTTCGACCGCTGAGATGGGTTCGTCTATCGCTGAGACGGGTTCGTCGACCACTGAGACGGGCTTGAATTCTTCGACCGCTGAGAAGGGTTCGTCGACCGCTGAGACGGGTTCGTCGACTGCTGAGACGGGTTTGAATTCTTCTACCGTTGAGAACTTCCCATTCGTCGAACGCAGAGAGCACGCCGTTCGTCGAACGCAGAGCGCCGTTCGTCGAACGCAGATAGCCGTTCGTCGAACGCAGAAAACTTAACATTTCTTTAATTCTAAATATCTTAACAGCCTAAAACCTTGACCCTTAAGACTATACATTTGGGGTCAACTCAGTCCTAATCACCAGATAGTGATCCTAGCCCAAATCAGAAATAGGGTTGTTCCAACACAGACCATCTTGGAATTGATGCAATGTCTATGTTCAACGCCATTTTTAACCCTTCCTTCCAAGGGGGCAGACTTTTCAGTTTATAATGACGCTTCTGGAGTTGGGCTGGGATGTGTCTTGATGTTGGATGACTGTGTTATCGCTTATGGGTCAAGGCAGTTGAAGACTCAAGAGCGCAATAACCCCACTCATGATCTGGAGTTTGCTGCAGTGGTATTTGCTTTGAAGCTTTGGCGACATTATCTCTATGGCGTGAAGTGTTACTTCTATACTGACCATCAGAGCCTGAAGAATATTTTGTTGGAACATGCTTTCAACATCTCTTGGTTTGAGAATAACAAATCCCATTGTATTTGATTATACTTGTCATGTGTTTATAGTGTACAGGAACTTCAGCTCTCAATCCCCTATGAGTATGAAAAAGAAAGACGACGATCCTCTATCATTACGACGCTCTGTTGGCTATTGTGATGCGTTAACGTAAACATTGGCGGTAGATTTTGCATACTTGGAAATATCCTTTAGAAGGAAATATCATTGAGAAAAGAATATCAACGAGACTCCAATATAGCAAGTTCTACAGCGGCACGCTAATGATACCGCTGGCGCTAGCTTTGGAATATTTGGAAACTACGTCAAGAAGGATGTATCGTCGAGAAAGTAATGTCGATGGGACTCAAATATAGCAAGTCCTACCACGGCGAGGTAAGGCTAATGCCCGACAGTAACTTATGGAAGTCCTGCCATCATGTTGCTGATTGAGGAGAAAAAGAGGAAAGAGATCTGACGATAAGGAATGAAATAATCCTAACATGGAACGTTAGCATTACCGCAACACGGTAGGCGGGGCTGCCAATTTTGGAGCAAGAATGTTGCTAAAGATGACTCAATCCGTGTGCGAGCCTGTTTCCTAAAGAGACTATGCCCGGCAGTAGCACTACCACTGGCGCTAGGATCAGAGTCTATTTAAAGAGCGGTCCTCCTCCGTTTAGCAGTGCTGATTGATGACATAGAAAAGCCACAACTCCTGAACTTCGTGAGAAGCCTCCTTACAGCCAAGGCGACTCCATCAACTTTCGTGAATGCAAAGAACTCGAGGAAGAATCGATCATGCTTATTCTACATGAAGGTCGTACGCTTTAACTCCAATGTTTACTTTGGCACTCCTTCGTCATCATCATCGAGTTCAACCTATGAGGGAGTTTGTCTTTTAGTTTTATTTTGCATTCTGTAACTCTTAACCTTTTATCGGTAGAGAAATCGCCCGTATTGGCGACTAGGCCGTGAGTGACTTAGGGAAAAATTCGCCCAGTGGTTGGCGACTAGGGCCTTGAGAGGACTAGGGAGAATTTGCCACGTGGGTGTGGCAACTCGGACTAGAGTTAGATCTAGGGGCGACTCGACGCCTTATTTGGGAAGAGATATGCAAGAGGCAACTGGTCTTTGGGAGAAGGGTCGGTATAGAAAACCAAAAGGGTTTTTACGTATGCCTCAATTCCAAGCGCCATTAGGATCAGTTTTTGTAATCGTGTTTAATGCAATGATATTATATTTTTCTCTAGTACAGACTTATTTTCACTAATATGTTGAATCTAAATGAAAAGAGAGTTTAATGTCACTAACGCCGAGCGATAACTTCTACCGCTGGTGGTAGCAACAGTGACTCCATATCTCTTGCTTTTTTAATACTGTTTCGTAAAAGCATAATGCATTATCTTTATAAAAATATTAAGTTAAATATATTCAACATATTTGTATAATTGCACTCAAGCACGAAAAGTTTTTAAACCCTTATTCACCCCCCTCTAAGGGCACATATAGATGAAACAAGTGATATCAGAGCTATGTTATTCCAAAATGGCTTCACAACTGGGAATAATGGCGCTTCATGATCTCGCTTCCACCAGAGGGGATGAAATTGTATTAGACGGAAAATCTTTGGCACCACCTTTATTTATGGGTGAAAATTATAGAGGGTGAAAAATATTAATGGAAAATTTTCTTAAATCTTTAGATGAAAAAGTTTGGACTATTACTATTGAAAAGCCACCAAGCGTACTAAATATAAATGAAATGGTTTTAAATGCGAAATCTATAAATAGTCTATTTTTTGGGCTAGATCAAAATATTTTCAAACTTATTTATATTTTACCTACTGCTTTGGAGATTTGGAACTTTCTTGAAAGAACTTATAATTCTCTTTCTATAGGGTATGGAACAATCGCGAGAACCAAAGAATATGCAAGCTTGCATATGTATTCAAGAAAGCTCCTCTCCTGATGGATCCATGGAATGCACATCAAGCGGAAGGGAAGATGGCAAATCATTAATGGATGAGGAAGATGAAGATGTCACAGGAACTTTATGTTCAAATCTTGCCTCATCCAAAAGCATTATAAGGAAATCAAATTCCCTTCTTGTTTGCAATTCTATTTCTACATTACATTTGCTACAAATTACTAAACATAAAATTAAGATATTGAAAAATGCTAATTGCAATTTGCGTTTAGAAAATAATAGTTTAAAAACAAAAGTTAATGTAGAATCATATTTTGATGCATCTAGTTTTCCCCATGGCTCTTTAGTTGAAAATATTACACCTTTTATAGAATTTAATGAATTAAAAGAAAATTACAAGAAACTTGAAAAGGAGCTTATTTTTGTAAAAGAACATAATAAAAATTGTCTTTAGAAAATTCATCTTTGAAAAGTAATTGTGCTAGGTGTAAAAATTATAAAATTGAAATTAAAGAGATGGATGAAACGTTTGAAGAATTAAGAAATATTTATAAAACTCATATTGATCATTCTATTGTTACCACTCTTAAGAATAGCACAATCGCTTATAATAATGCTAAACATAATTTCAAAATTACGAATAATGAATTGGAAACTAAAGTCATCTTGCTTAAGGAAATTATAAAGAAAAATTCTCAAAATATCCATTCACAATATCAAGCAAAATCCAAAACAAGTTGAATATGAATTTTCATAATTTGACTAATTCAAATAAAGGGAATAAAAAAGATCAAAAGCTTGTAAATGAAATTTCAAAACACCGTCATCATTATCATTTACAACATCAATTTTATCCCAACATAAAATTGAAAATGAATAAATTCTGGCTGAAAGAGGTTGCATTCCTGGGCCACATTATCAGCGGAGCAGGATTATCAGTGGACCCGACAAAGATTCAAGCAGTGCAGGATTGGCCACAGCTGAAGACAACTTCCGATGTACGGAGCTTTTTAGGACTTGCTTGTTATTACTGGAAGTTCGTGGAAGGATTCTCTAGGATTGCCCTCCCACTTACTTCGCTAACAAAGAAGGATGTACCCTTTGTGTGGATACCACGATGCAAAGCAGCCTTCCAAGAGTTGAAGGACACACTCACTACCGCCTCGATCCTTGCCCTCCCATCTGGGAAGGAAGGTTTTTAGGTCTACATTGATGCATCATACTAAGGAATGGGTGCAGTGATGATGCAGCATGGCCATATTATTGCTTATGCTTCTCGCCAGTTGAAGAAGCACGAGGAGAAATACCCGGTGCATGACCTCGAGTTGCATAGTAGCGGTGATTTTTGCATTGAAAATCTTGAGGCATTATTTGTACGGTGTCCATTGCGATATTTTAGGGTGCGATATTTTCTCCGATCATAAGAACCTAAAACACATGGACACCCAGAAGGATTTGAACATCTGATAAAGATGATTGATGGAGTTCCTTTGTGACTATCAGAATACTATGCATTACCATCCCAGAAAGGTGAATTCAATAGCAGACACACTTAGCCGAAGGGCAAGCATATCCGATCCGGAGCCCCGATTGATGGCCATGGAGCTGATGCAATTGTTAAAGGACATGCAGATCACTCTAGTGTCCAAGGATGACCATGAGACTTATGCGGAATATTTGACTTCGATGAGCATGTTTTGTGATATTTGAGACTGCATTAAGTTTGGGTAGAGGCAGGACGCAACATTGGAGTCAGTGTTGGCGGCCCTGGAGTCTGGCCCTTCAGGAGATTTTTCCTTACGTGATGATCATGTTCACTTCCGAGGGTGAATATATATATATATATCAGCAGGAGATATGATCAGGGAGGATATCATGGTGGAGGCAAATAATAGAAAATATTTTGTACACCCGAGGATCTCCAAGATGATAGCGGACTTAAGGAGGACGATATATTGGCCCGGTATGAAGAAGGAGATTGCACACTTTGTGATGCACTGTGAGTCCTGCCATTCAGTGAAAGCCAAGTGTACAAGGCTGGGAGGACTACTACAACACTACCAGTGCTAGATTGGAAATTTGAAGACATATCTATGGACTTCGTAAATGGTCTACTGTTGGGAAATTGCCCTCAAATTCCCTTGATTTTAAAAGGGGTCACTATGCAATGCTAAGTACAAGATGTATTGATAAAGCCATGTTTTTGTAAGATATACAGGCTTCGGTGACTCAAAGAGAAAGGGCCAATCATGACCTATGATCAGGAGAAATCAACTCCTAAGAGATGGAGATTTGTAACAGTTGAACCGCTGAGACGAAGGGTCAGATCCACTGAGACGAGGAGCCATTTCAGCGGATCCGCTGAAAAGGAGTAGCTGTCTCAGCTTGCGCCAACCGCTGAGAAGAAGACTATCTCAGCTGCCAATCCATTGAGATAAGGAGCCATCTCAGCGGATCCGCTGAGACAGAGTCAAGCATGTTACCCATTGTCTGGCGCCGCCCAGAATTTGAGAAAGGCACAAAAAGTGATAAAGTAATGCCCTTATCGGCATGGGCAAGGGAGGTCGTGCAGATAGCTATTGAAGATGCACAGTACTATAAAAGCTAAGGTTAGGGCAACAAAGAAATTCATTCTTAATATTTGTGTGCTCAAGCCGTCAAAGAAAGTCGTTTGCAACTTCCTGAAGCTGCAACAGCCTTCTTGCCTTGAACAGAAGTGGTTCTCTCTTCCAGTGATTCAAGCCTTCATCCACAAGAGAGACAATCGTCTTCTTTCTTCCTTTTGAAGAAGAAAATAGTGAAGCTGTTCTGATCCAACCAGTCCTGGAACAGCTCAGGATCAGCATCTGTTGAGATGTTCTACTGAATCATTAATCCAAATCTCCCAATTAGATTGAATTAGTATTAGAGCTATTCAGCTCTGAGAAGATTGTAAAAGGCTGTTGCCTGAAGTAGGACCAGAAGGTGGTCTGAGTTGTAGGAGGTGGATTCCTCTGAGGTGTTCTGAGTTGTAGGAGGTGGATTCCTCTAAGCTGTAGGGTTGTTGTGCTTGAGGTAGGAGCTGGTGATGGCTCTGAGTTGTAGGGACTATTACCCTGAGGTAGGATCATCTGTGATCTGAGAAGTTCTGAGGAACTTGTGGTGTAAGCTATAAAAGCTGAGAAGATAACTTGGAGGAGTATCTTTGACCCTATCTAACATTGGAGCTAGAGGGGTGTAGGGGGACAGTGGACTACCCATCACTTGGGGTACCACTATAAAATCCTTTGTGTTGTGGCTGTGATTCTTTGGACTTGATTTAAATTGATTGTGTAGGCTCATTAGGCTATTAATAGCTTTAAGCTTAAAAGAAATCAGAAAAACCTATTCACCCCCCCTAGGTGATTTAATCTAAACCCCTAAGTTCTTTCAAGTAGTATCAGAGGCAGGTTGCTTATAAAGGCTTAATAGCCAAGCAAGATCCCAAGGGTTAGATTAAAAGTTTATTTCCATGGCTGGGTACCAAAAGGAGATGAGTTCAATGAAGCTGCCAATATGTAGGAAAAAGTCCTTTGGCATGTGGAAGCAAAGGGTCAGGTTGTTTATGGAAGCAATTGACCCTAGGATTTTTATGACAATAGTGGAAGGTCCCTTTACCTTCACTAAGACTACCACTACTGAGCCAGTGGTGGTGGTGGTGTCAAAGCCATATGCTTAACTAAACAAGGATGAGATTGTCCTGGCTGGCATGGACAAGAGGGCACAAAACATTATTGTTAGTGCTATTGATGATTCCACCTTCCAGAACCTTGTCCATTGCCAAACAGCCAAGGAGATGTGGGACACCCTCATTATCTACATGGAGGGCACTGAAGAGGTTAGGGATGACAGGAAGTCACACCTTAACCAGGAGTATGAAGCCTTTAGGCACCTGAACATGGAGGGCATAACTGTGTGCTATGAAAGGTTCTTTAGGATAGTCAATGAGTTAAGAACCTATCAGAGAGTGTTCAGCAATTATGAACTGAATGATAAGTTCCTGAGATCTCTTACTAGAGAGTGGGACAACAAAATCTGTGCCATAAGGGAAATGTCTAAGTTGGCTGAAACTCCTCCCTATACTCTCTATGGAAAGCTGCTCTCCTATGAGATGCAGCTGACTGCTAGGAAGGAAGAAGAGCAGAATGCAAGGAGTAATACTAGGGAGAAATCCCTGGCCCTCAAGGCTAAAAGCTCAAGAAGAGGGAAAGAGGAGACTCACTCACCTCCCATAAGATCTGCTGAACCAGAAGTTTCTAGGCCCAGCTCATCAGGTTGCTCCTCTTTTGATGAGGAAATGACTGCATTCACAAGGCATTTCAAAAGATTGCTGAGGAGGAAGCAATGGAAAAACAAGCCTTCCTCCTCATATCACAACAAGGAGGACAGCAAGGAGTCAAAGCATCACTCCGGGAGTGACAGGTATGGCTCCAACTCTAAATTTAATTCCTCCAAAGTTGTTTGCTATTGCTGCAGCAAGCCTGGGCATGTCATTGCTGACTGCCCAGTCAAGAGAAGAGAGAGGGATGAGAAGAAGGCTCATCATACAAGAGGTAAGAAGGGAGAGAAATCCTTTTTAGCTAAGAAGGAGAAGAGCTGGAGTGAATCAGACTCCAGCTCATCAGAATCTGAAAAGGAAGAAGCCCTCATTAGGCTGGTTGGTGTTGAAGAACCTGCTGCTGGCAGGGTTGCAATCAGGGCCTCTCTATCTCACCCTAAAAGTGATGATGATGTGGATGAAGAAGAGGAGTACAATGGTCTGATGGCCATATCTGAAGGATCCTCAAGTAGAATATCTGATGTTGATGAGGTACCAATTTTCAACCTATCCCATTCAAATTCTGAATATGAAACCAGCCAAGATTCTGATACATCCTCAAGGGCTAGAGGTGAGAATGGATCAAGATCAACCATAGATGTTGATCATCTGATTGACAGATATGGGGCTCTCATTGATGCCTTGATGAGGAAGAAAAAACTTGTTAAAGAACAAGCTAAAGAGCTTAATGATCTAAGGCCACTTAAGGCTGAGCTACAAAGCTAGATGGACATCTTCCATCAAAATGGACAAAAGTCCATAGAGCTCCAGAAGGTGATTGATAATCTTCTTGATGAGAATCAGAAAATGTGGGTGTTTATCAGGAAGCTTAACAATCAACTTCTCAAGGAACAAAACTTAGTAGCCCAATTCTCCAAACCCAAAACTGTGCTACCCATTATTGGGGCCTTCTCCTCCCAATCTGGTAAGGGGGGATGAGGTCACAATAATAAGACAGCCAATGATGGGAATGATAGAAAGGGCAAGTCTTCAGCTAGTCTTAAATCTACCTTTGAAAAGGTATGGCTGCCCTCTAACCAGTATGACCAAGCAATCATATATGGCTTCCCTCTAATCATAGATGTTTGTTATCATATTCTTATTACTTCCATATATTTATACTCTATGATGTGATGGGATCATGTGATTGACTAACAAGATAGTTGTCATGTTGTAGGGGTTAGCTCACATGCTAGAACTACTGTAGGGAGACTACCTTGGAAATATGAACCTACTTGGCCATTGAATCATGTTTTTATATAGCAATTTTGAAATGTTTTGGTCATGCATTTAGGAGCTTTTAAATGAAGCTTTAGAAATATGGCCATCACGCATGCTCGTGCACTTAATAGTGCACCCCATGCTCCATTTCTCCCCATTGTACTTTAGTTTTGACTACTATTGGTATAACTGCCATAACTTTTAATGTACAACTCCGAATACCAAAAATCAAAGTGCTATGGAAACTAAACAACAAGGGCTACAACATTGTTGAAGGCTATATTTTTCCAGCCTCCTTGTTGGTCCAAATTGCCTCTAAGTAGGACTGAAATAATTCTCTAAGAGCGGGTGTATGTTTCCTTCACGCACGCCATTGTCTGGATGCATGCCCATCCTACTTCTTCCTAAAGAACCAAATTATGTGGCTTCTCTTGGGATTATATTAACTCCTCTTCACTTGGGTCGCGATTTCTTATTGATTTCACCCCCTCTCTTCCTCCTTCAGCCATCTCAAATGCCCTGGGGATTAAAGATCAAGATTTGCAAGGTTATTGGCGATGCTTAATATTCTTAGTCGTGGAGGTGAATGCAAATAGAGAGAAGATGGATAATAGGAGGTAGGTGGCAGCTCCTCCCGTACCCCGGATGGTTCTCGAAGAAAAAATTTAGAGACCGAAGGACCAATCCATGCTTCTCTTGCAAATCTGAGGAAGTGTCTCTCTTTCCCCTTTGTATCCATGATTGTTGACTTACATTTTTTTTTCTAATGGGTAATTGATGTTGTAATCATTGTGTAAAACTTTAATCATTTCATATTCATGACCATTTGATGTTAATGTTTCTAGGTTTTACTATTTGTTGTGGATGGTTTCGAATGAGGTTTGTTCATGAATGGTTATGTTTGATTTTTTCCTCATTTTCTTGTAATTTGTTGGAGTAGTTTTATTAATTAAGCAAGGATCGACCACACTTAAATCATTCTAGATGCTAAATTTGATGGATAGTACCAACTGTCTTCCCTATGGAGACGATAAGTTCCCGGGTGAAACACTCACAACTTTATTATTTGCGTTTGGTACTCTTGTCGAGCATCAAATTGGTCATTACCGAGGATTATTGTTAATTCTATGAAGGTACTTCAAAGAAGGCGTTGAGACTAGTTTAAGCTATTTTCAATTATTCTGCATTTTCATTTTGTTTGTAAATCGTAACTTTTAGATTTTATTTAGATTTCAACTTCAGGTTTGAACTAGTTTAATTTTTCTTATTCATGTGTAGTGAGTCATTGATATTTAGCTTTAATTGGTCCAAATCCTCCCCCAATCCATTATGTATGCTTACCCGCATTGTAGATGGTGTAGAGCTACTAACCATTATAGTGATGAGTGCCATCATGGAAGTTATGGGTATAATTCCTACAACTCTTCTTATGGTGAATCAACCTCTTATGGTTCTTCATATGATAAGCCTTATTATACCCATGCACCTCCATAAAGGCTAGTTCCCCAGCAAATTGGTTATAATAATATGTGATGCCTCATTGTATGATCATGTGTTGAAGGATTGTGTAAAATTTAAAATTACAATGGAGGTTGAGGAGTTGGTGGACACCGGCTTTTCACCATCAATCCCTTTGATTGCTCCTTTATGTGTTAAGGAGAGATCTATTGTAAGATCCCCCTCCCGGAACACACAACACGGCCGAGGGGAGTTGGTGGAGACCAGCTTAGAACAGGTCGACGCAAAAGTGCTCGCCGCCGCACCCGTCCGGACCTCTACCAACCCTGATCTAGCGCGCTTAAACTGCATGCAATTCATCTTGCAATTTTATTTTATTGCACCTGAATTTATTTTGCAAATTCTGTGTAGAATCATTGTATTTTGTACACGCCTAGTGTGTAGCGTCTATATATATATATATACACCTATATAACTATATATATATACAAATGTTTTAATCAGCCACATATGTTTTAATCAGCCGCTCCTGCCCAACTCCAAGCCCGAGCCACTGTTTATCCTCCCGCGAGGTTAGGATTCGGCTCCACCCGCACTTCTACGACGTTAACGCTGCACCAGGAGAAGTAGACACGTCTCCCGCCCACAATCCGACCACGATTGGCTTCTTCCAAACCGCCAGCAACGACGATTGGCGTTCGTCGATCCATCCAACGGGAGTTCTTCAGCAACCGCCAAAGCAACACCCTCCACGATTCCTGGTCGTTGGTTCCGCCGTCATGAGGAGGTTCCCTGCTATAAAAATGGAGGTTTAATGTCGTTTGGGCAGCGATTTTGGTTAACAAAGCAAAAGGAATACCACGACAGAGATGAAGAATAGTGCTTAGCTTTCCTTGTTTCCTGTTTCGAGTGAAGTCCAGGTTTTCTTTTTTGTTATTTCGAGTCCTGTTGTGTGCTGAAAGTGATGTTAGGGTTGTTCCAGTTGGCAAGCTTTGAAGATCGAAATGATTCCCTGTATTTTGTTGGGAGACGATGAACAGTAACATCAAAGTACTGTTGATCTCTCTCTAATTTGTTTGTTTGTGATGTTGAATATTGAAGTCACTACTAGTTTGCATTTTCCTGTTAAAATTTGGGGAAGAAGCGTTTTAGTCTTCTGTTTGAAGAACTTGAACAGTGAATCTTAAAGGTGTGAAATTGATGAGAATAGTTTGAGTGCTTAGAGATTTCGTGGATCCACTTGTGAGGACAAGAGTGAAACTTTTCTTGTGCATAGAGATTTCGTGGAGCCACTCTTGTGTGAGAAGGCGCTGAATTTAGGTTGTTTAGTTTGTGGCTTCTCTACACTAGTGAGTGTTTGAGTT
Source organism: Dactylorhiza incarnata (assembly GCA_033032865.1). NCBI lineage: Eukaryota > Viridiplantae > Streptophyta > Magnoliopsida > Asparagales > Orchidaceae > Dactylorhiza > Dactylorhiza incarnata. The sequence continues at coordinate 345,429 of JAWHQI010000134.1, forward strand.
TTCGCGGAACCACTTAGTGTGAGTGTGAGCGAGTTTATCCCGTGGTACCGTGTGCATTAGCGGCCGACCACGGAGCGGGAGATCGAAGGTGACGAGGAATTCCTCGCGGGATCGCCGTCGACCTCGATTGCGGAAAGACGCCACTTTCCGTGGGTAACTTGTTCCTTTCTCTTCCTTTGTGTGTATCTAAATTTTCTCTTTAGGATATTAGATTCTTGCGGGTTTTCGCCCGGAATTTTGTCAGCAAACGCTACGTCGAAAACTCCAAACGGAAACGTATTTGGAGTTCACGATTTCCGTTTGCTACAACAAGGGGAACGGAACGAAAGTTGCGACTTCCTTTCCCGAATTTAGAATTGAATCATTTTTTTCAAGAAAATCCATTTTAAACAAAAATAGTAATTTTATGCTTTACAAAAACCTAGTAGCTTAATTCGTAAAGTTCGTGCAAGCCCGCTCAAATTTCAATTTTTAAATTGCATACATTTAGGGTTTCCTAGAGATAGCCGACAGGCGCGCAAACCCTACGCGCCGTCTTGCATCAATTTGGTATCAGAGCTAGGTTCCGAAATTTTTCTAAGTTTCGAAATCCGCCCTGCGTAGAATAGGAACCCCGCATAGCATTTTAAAATTTTTCAAAAAAAAAAGAAGTTTTTTTAATTTAATTTTTTTAGCATAATCATCCATCTTAATTGTTTGTTTGCATGCATCTGCGTAGTGGTAGGCTAGTGAGCATGAGTTCACCACATCACACTCCACCTGAACACCCTCAAGAGGTAAATTCTGAGATGCGTCGAGTTGAACGTGGCCAAGCGAGTCGTGTGAACGAAGGGACGGAACCACCCCCATGGTTTCTACCTTTCGCCCACCAAATGGCAGCGTTAACCGAGAGTGTTTATCAAGTGAGGGAAGGGTTCGAAAACCTTAGTGTTAGGATGAATAGTTTAGAAGTACCTCCTCGAGTTTCAGTGCCGCCTCCAATTCGAGATGAGCATTCTATTCATCCACAGTACGAAGCCCCTCCACACTATGGAGAGAGGTCTACACTTAGGAGAAATCCTCTATTTGAGGAAGAGGGTCGGAACCCCATAGATAGGCACGAGTTTGCGCGTGATCAGGGTGGGAATTTTCCAAGGAATTTTCCTGAACCCCAACGAGGGCCTATATTAGGCATGCGAGATAATTATCAGGAGAGACCACATTATGACGTAGCGAGAGAGGAGCGCCCTCGAGACCATCATCGGCCTATACCGGCCATGCATCGTGATGATCGCCCTAGAGATTGGCATCGACCGCCGCCCCCACGGCGTCGAGACTATCGTGATCCTTACGATGATGAATACGACTATCCTCCCCGGGATAGGCGACCGGATCTAACACGAGTGGTGAAACTTGATCCACCACTTTATGATGGTTCTATGGATCCCAAAGTTTTTTCAGATTGGGTTATTGATATTGAGACTTATTTTGACTGGTATCGTATGTCGGAGGACCAAAAGGTTCAGTTCGCCAAAATGAGATTGACTGGACGAGCGAAGATCTTTTGGATAGGTGAAGAGCGTAGTTTAGAGAGGAATGGACGCCCTCCCATTACACTTTGGCCCCACATGAAGGCTATATTAGAGGAGCAGTACATTCCCCAGCATTACCAGTCCCGACTACGAGACGAGCTGACGTCTCTACGTCAAGGGTCCAAATCAGTTTCTGATTACTTAGCTGAGATGAAGGATCTTATGATTAGGTGCAATGTAGTAGAACACTCACATGACACATTATCCAAATTTAAGTGTGGGCTACGACCTGAGATTCGAGATGAGTTGATTCGATATGGCCATTATTCTCTCCCTGAGATCATATCTATTGCCATCGATATCGAAGAGCACCAGAAGAGAACCTCTCGGTTCAAATCTCAACCTAAAACGAACACTTCTTACAAAAAAGAAGAACATAAAGGTAAGGAGAGTGCATCGAAGCCTACCTCGACCTACACCCGAGATCAGAATAGGAAGTCCCCCATGGGAACTGTGACCCCTTCACAGATCCGATGTTATGAGTGCCAGCAGATGGGCCACATTTCGAGGGATTGTCCCAAGAGGAAAGGCACGTTAGTGATTCATGAGGTGACTGAGGAGGATGAGCATGTAGAGGAAGCTGGAGTCGAGAGGGACTCACATGTTTTGAATGACGAAGTGTACGGTACGCCTAGTGATGAGGAGATAGATCCCGACGTTCTAGTGGTGAGATGCATGTTATCTACACCGCAAGAATCAGCCGATTATTGGCGGACGAACATCTTCCAGGCCTACTTTAAGGCTGGGGAGAAAGTGTGTCGTTTAGTAGTGGATAGCGGGAGTTGTATGAATGTGATAGCTGAGACAGCTTTGGCCCGCATGGGACTCACTACTGAACCGCACCCATCCCCATTTCAGGTAGCTTGGGTTACCAAGACTACACTATCGGTGACTAGGAGATGTTTAGTGCCCATCACTATCGGAGCGTATTCCGATAAGATCTGGTGTGACGTTATGCCTATGGATGTGTGCCACGTATTGCTTGGGAGACCTTGGTTATACGACCGAGATGTCACCCTACATGGCCGGTCTAACACTTGCTCCTTTCTACTGGACGGGAAGAGAGTAGTGTTGACCCCAGTGCGACCCAAAGCACCGCCATTCCGCGCGAGTAGTAGTGCGAAAGAATCTCTTCCTCCCACTGAAAGGAAGAAGACTCTTAGCATTATACGAGGTACTGAGTTCCATCGAGAGAGTTTTGACGGTGGATTTATGTATGCCTTAGTGGTTTTACAGGCATCTGCTCTATCAGAGACATATGAGTCTACTCTTATACCTGCTAGGAGACTCTTGGAGGTGTTCCAGGACCTGCACCCTGACGAGCTTCCGGCTGAGTTACCTCCCATGAGGTGTATTCAGCATGCGATAGACCTTGTTCCTGGAGCTTCTCTCCCTCATCTACCGCATTATCGATTGAATCCTGCCGCCCACGAGGAGCTGCAGAAGCAGATTGGAGAGTTATTAGATAGAGGCTTTATTCGCCATAGCCTTAGCCCTTGTGCGGTGCCTGTCCTCCTTGCCCCGAAAAAGGATGGTACATGGCGAATGTGTGTTGACAGTCGTGCTGTCAACAAGATCACAGTGAAATACCGATTCCCGATACCCCGACTGGATGATATGTTAGACATGTTGACTGGGGCGACGATCTTCTCTAAGATCGACCTTCGTAGTGGTTATCATCAGATCCGTATACGCGAAGGAGACGAGTGGAAGACCGCCTTCAAGTCGAAGGATGGACTTTATGAGTGGCTTGTGATGCCCTTTGGGTTGTCCAATGCCCCTAGTACTTTCGCTCGGATGATGACCCATGTCTTCAGGCCTTACATTGGGAAGTTCGTAGTAGTTTATTTCGACGACATTTTGATATATAGTCAGACTGAGAGTGAGCATTTGACTCACCTACGTACTATTTTCGAGCTCCTGCGAGCCGAGCGACTATACATCTATTTGAAGAAATGCATTTTTATGGCTGAGTCTGTTATCTTTTTAGGATATATAGTGAGCTCCGCTGGCATCACTATGGACCCCGAAAAAGTTCGAGCGATTCGTGAGTGGCCTACACCTCAGAACATTCACGATGTCCGTAGTTTTCATGGGCTAGCCACCTTTTATCATCGATTCATAAAAAACTTCAGTTCTATTATGGCGCCAGTCACTGAGTGTACGAAGAAGGGAAATTTCAAGTGGACGTCATCGACAACTAGAGCCTTTGAGATCATCAAAGATAAGATGTCCACTGCACCTGTTTTGAGACTCCCTGATTTTAGTCACGTGTTCGAGGTATCCTGCGATGCCTCTGGGGTTGGGATAGGAGGTGTACTTAGTCAAGAGGGTCATCCCGTTGGATTTTTTAGTGAAAAGCTTTCAGGCCCGAAGCTGAATTATTCCAACTACGAGCGCGAATTCTATGCGATTGTACAAACGCTGCGTCACTGGAGGCATTATCTATTGCCCAAGGAGTTTGTCCTCCACTCCGATCATCAGGCGTTGCGTTATATCAATTCACAGCAAAAGTTGAACCCTCGACAGGCTAAGTTGGTATCATATTTGCAGGAGTACACCTTCGTTCTCAAGCACTGTAAGGGAACGGAGAATCGGGTTGCCGATGCCCTTAGTCGAGTCACCCTCGTATTATCACAAATGCGTACTCAGGTGATAGGATTTGAGCGTATCAAAGATGACTATTCTAGTTGTCCCGATTTTAGCAGAATTTATGATGCGATACGCTCTGATCCCTTTCACGATGAGACCGATTACCTCATTCGAGACGGATATTTGTTTCGTGGAACCCGTCTGTGTATTCCCCGCACCTCGTTGTGAAATTTCATTGTATGGGAATTACATGGCGGAGGCTTAGGTGGACACTTTGGGCGAGATAAGACGGTAGCCTTAGTAGAGGAGCGTTTCTATTGGCCCGGGATGAAACGGGTTATCGCACAGATTGTCAGTAGCTGCCGCACTTGTCAGGTAGCGAAGGGCAATAAACAGCCCGCTGGATTATATACACCGTTACCGGTGCCCAGTATTCCTTGGGATGATGTTAGCATGGATTTTGTGCTTGGATTGCCGCGCACTTTTAGGAAGCACGATTCCATTCTTGTAGTGGTCGATCGGTTTTCTAAAATGGCGTATTTCATCCCCTGCAACAAAACAGACGACGCCTCTCATATTGCCCGAATATATTATAAAGAGGTTGTCGCACACCGAGGAATACCTAAGACTATCGTTACCGATCGAGATGTCAAGTTCACCAGTTATTTTTGGAAGTCACTCTGGAGACTATTAGGTACTAAACTTCTATTTTCGACCGCCTATCATCCGCAGACCGACGGTCAAACTGAGGTTGTTAATAGGAGTTTAGGAAATTTACTGCGATGTTTGGTAGGAGATCACCAGGGGAATTGGGATCTAATTATTCCCCACGCTCAATTGGCCTATAATAATTCAAAGAATAGATCTACGGGTTTATCTCCCAATGAGGTTGTTCATGGTCACACTGCACGAGTGCCGCTAGATTTAGCCCCACTACCACCCACTTTTAGGACTAGCCAGTTCGCACACGACTATGCATTGCATTTGCATGATTTGCATAAAGAAATTGAGCGGAAATTGCATAGTACTTATGATTTATACGCAACTCAAGCTAACAAGCATAAGAGAGCTATTAGTTTTAAAGTGGATGACTTGGTGATGGTTCGGCTAAATCCGGAACGGTTACCTTCGGGTACCGTAAAGAAGTTAGCTGACCGTAGAACTGGACCCTTTAGAGTGGTCAAGCGGATTGGGCAAAATGCGTATGAACTTGAGATGCCTTCCGATTGGGGTGCAAATCTGGTTTTCAACGTAGCCGATCTGACTTTATTCCACGATTACCCGCATGAATCTTTAGATTTTCCATTGCCTTCCCCTCCATTTGTTGCTTCTGGGTTGGGGAGTGCTAGTGAGGAGCCACATTCCGGACATACCGACACTCATTCAGTTACTGACACACCATCTGCAGTTATACCTTTTTCCATTGACAGATTTCAGAATGAGTATGATACACCAGGTGATTCTTTCATACCAGTTCCCAGAGCTGCCGACAGACTTCCACGACAGATCTTAGTTCCCGAGCAGATATTGGATGACGAGACAGTGACCACCACTGATGGTGGTTTTCAGAGATACTTGGTTCATTGGCATGGCAGACCAGAGACCGAGACCAGCTGGGTCTTGGCCGAGGAGTTACAACGTATGGATGCCGATCTTCTACAACACTACCGGTCGGAACACTCACCAGAGATGAGTGATTTCGAGAGGGGAGAGTTGGTGGAGACCAGCTTAGAACAGGTCGACGCAAAAGTGCTCGCCGCCGCACCCGTCCGGACCTCTACCAACCCTGATCTAGCGCGCTTAAACTGCATGCAATTCATCTTGCAATTTTATTTTATTGCACCTGAATTTATTTTGCAAATTCTGTGTAGAATCATTGTATTTTGTACACGCCTAGTGTGTAGCGTCTATATATATATATACACCTATATAACTATATAAATATATACAAATGTTTTAATCAGCCACATATGTTTTAATCAGCCGCTCCTGCCCAACTCCAAGCCCGAGCCACTGTTTATCCTCCCGCAAAGTTAGGATTCGGCTCCACCCGCACTTCTACGACGTTAACGCTGCACCAGGAGAAGTAGACACGTCTCCCGCCCACAATCCGACCACGATTGGCTTCTTCCAAACCGCCAGCAACGACGATTGGCGTTCGTCGATCCATCCAACGGGAGTTCTTCAGCAACCGCCAAAGCAACACCCTCCACGATTCCTGGTCGTTGGTTCCGCCGTCATGAGGAGGTTCCCTGCTATAAAAATGGAGGTTTAATGTCGTTTGGGCAGTGATTTTGGTTAACAAAGCAAAAGGAATACCACGGCAGAGATGAAGAATAGTGCTTAGCTTTCCCTGTTTCCTGTTTCGAGTGAAGTCCAGGTTTTCTTTTTTGTTATTTCGAGTCCTGTTGTGTGCTGAAAGTGATGTTAGGGTTGTTCCAGTTGGCAAGCTTTGAAGATCGAAATGATTCCCTGTATTTTGTTGGGAGACGATGAACAGTAACATCAAAGTACTGTTGATCTCTCTCTAATTTGTTTGTTTGTGATGTTGAATATTGAAGTCACTACTAGTTTGCATTTTCCTGTTAAAATTTGGGGAAGAAGCGTTTTAGTCTTCTGTTTGAAGAACTTGAACAGTGAATCTTAAAGGTGTGAAATTGATGAGAATAGTTTGAGTGCTTAGAGATTTCGTGGATCCACTTGTGAGGACAAGAGTGAAACTTTTCTTGTGCATAGAGATTTCGTGGAGCCACTCTTGTGTGAGAAGGCGCTGAATTTAGGTTGTTTAGTTTGTGGCTTCTCTACACTAGTGAGTGTTTGAGTTTCCGCGGAACCACTTAGTGTGAGTGTGAGCGAGTTTATCCCGTGGTACCGTGTGCATTAGCGGCCGACCACGGAGCGGGAGATCGAAGGTGATGAGGAATTCCTCGCGGGATCGTCGTCGACCTCGATTGCGGAAAGACGCCACTTTCCGTGGGTAACTTGTTCCTTTCTCTTCCTTTGTGTGTATCTAAATTTTCTCTTTAGGATATTAGATTCTTGCGGGTTTTCGCCCGGAATTTTGTCAGCAAACGCTACGTCGAAAACTCCAAACGGAAACGTATTTGGAGTTCACGATTTCCGTTTGCTACAACAAGGGGAACGGAACGAAAGTTGCGACTTCCTTTCCCGAATTTAGAATTGAATCATTTTTTTCAAGAAAATCCATTTTAAACAAAAATAGTAATTTTATGCTTTACAAAAACCTAGTAGCTTAATTCGTAAAGTTCGTGCAAGCCCGCTCAAATTTCAATTTTTAAATTGCATACATTTAGGGTTTCCTAGAGATAGCTGACAGGCGCGCAAACCCTACGCGCCGTCCTGCATCAGGAGTCTTATGCCCAGGACAGCCGCCTTGCGGAAGCGCCAGCGCACGAGCTAGCCTCCCCCACAAGACGCCTATCCTGCCGGCCAAATCAACTAAACAGCGCCAACCCATCAATGAAAGAAAGTATTAAAAGTCAAAGATTCACAATAAGTAATAAAGTCCAAATTAGAGTATAAGAAAGACAGAAAGCTACACAAGCTCCTACAAATCATCAGAGTAATCAACTAAATGCCCCAAGGGCTACATCTCAAAACACTCACCCGCCTCTGTCACTAACGGCAGCTAAGGTACCATAAACCCCAGCCCTGCACACCTGACCCGGCTGGCCTCCGGTGCTGAACGCTGCTACACATCTGAATGTGCTCCTAAAAAGAGGGAGGTAGCAACCGTTAGTCATAAAGACTAAGTGGCTTCCCATCCGCTCCCCCGGCGACTCCAAGGCACCGGGCGGAAGAAAAGGAAGAAAAGCTGCAATATAACAGTAATATATACAAAGCAGGTGACGGGGGAAAGTAAGCTAGCATATGTATATAATTCTAGTCTACACAAGTGTAAAAGGGGCCAGACTATCATATATAAGCAAAAGTAAAGGCAGGAGCATAAAAAGTAAGGTGCAGTAGTAAGTAAGCAGTAAAGTAAGTAAAGCAGAGCAGTAAGAGTAGGAGCGACAAGTAGCATTCTCGTACCCTAACTTATATGAATGCCCATACAAACTTATAAGTTAGGATTTCCAGGAATCGTAACTCATCATATAAAGGAGCCCACACTGATTTATATGATGAGGATCTGTAGGGGGGGTATGATATGCTTATGCTATGAATGTTTATGCAATGAACTCACACACGCGACTCTGTGCACACAGACCTTTATAGTTCCCTCTGTTTGAGAGGAAGCCAACCTCTCGGGTACCAACCGTTGTGACACACGGTGGTAGCGGACCGGGCTGTCCACTCCTAGGCGGGTATACACTCTACCAGGCCTAGACCGCACGTACGCCTCGATGCTAAACAACCGCGGAGCTCTGCGTACTCTTTGCTGGAGTCCACCAGACTGTGAGCCAAGTGAGAGGTGTCTTCGGGGAACTGTCGTCCCGACACGCAGCCAAGCTGGCCCCTTAGACCCCTACACACCCCCTAAGTCAACGTACCGCGGTCGGAGTGACGACCTGCCTAGTACCGAAGACCTGCCACAATTATCCAAGAACTAACGGGGCTATCCTCCCCTCGAGCCTCCAGCTCGTCCAACCCAGGCACCACAATTCTGCCACTCCCGCAACTGGGAGGAGATACATGAATCCAATCTTACCCTACTGTGGCTACTCTTGCCTACTATAAATGTTATTGCAGTTTAGGGTTAATCTTGAACTTCCCGAGGTATACCCGGTGAAGGGCTCTCAACGGTACTTAGGGAATGTGATGGGATGTATCCCAAATTCCTCTATCTAAAGATATTTAAATTTAGTTGGTGGATGTATTTCACTTCGCATTTCGTGTTGCTCTAATAGTTAAGTGGATTTAGACTTCGACTCCCACTTTGCCCAATTGGGCTAAGCGCAGCTCGCACTTGACTTTAACTCTTGACTTAGCCTTAACCTGACCTTAAGTGGTAGCCCCTCATGGGCCCAAAGGATAAATCCGATCTCCTAATGCTACGCTCCAAGTTTTCTCCCAGGTCTCATGAGGTTTAGAAGGTCTAAGCTCAAAACTCAATTTTTTTGCTAAACCTAGACCACTCAAGCGAACTATATTTACCCCAAAGGTGGAACCCTCAAAATATTTATCTTCATGATCTGATATAATCAACATCGGTTCCCACTAACCTATGTAGGTCATGATCCAAAATTCATCATTTCCTCAGTCAAATTGGCCATTAATAATATCTGTCTAATTATGTGACACATACTAAATTACATATGAATTATAAATAATATAAGTCCATATCGTCCAATAAAATCACCAGAGACATGTAATGTAAATTTAAGTTAATGGACAAGATTCATAATCCTCTAAGGTGATTTAGCATGTTATTTAATAATTGGACATAATTATCAAAAAGTCACTATACCTGTTAAGTCCTAAAATAATCATCCCAAAATTTTAAAGAAAATTACACTGGTGGCTCATATGACTGAAATAAACATCTAACCATAATTTTAGAATTTCCAAGGTAATTTAGCCGTATTTAATTCATTAATTCGCAAGGTGCTAAAATCATATTTCTAAAATCACTGTCACCGTGCCTCATCTCCTATAACATGATTCATATATAACCTTAGCTCAATCAAGCTTCCGAATCAGTACCTATATCACAATTAAATTACTAAATAAAGGATTAATAACTTTGAAACTACACATCCAAAAATTACAAAACTTCACAGGGGGTATATAATCATGTTATTAATTACTCCACCAATCTCATGAGCATCGAAGTAACATATTGCAAGACATTCAAAATATACTATAATCACATGTGTTATGACACAATTCAGTAAGTCTGATATTCTAGAAGCTACACTCATCCAAAAATTACGATTAACCCTAATATGGGAATCTAAGAGCGAGAGCTACAACTTTTATGTTCACCATAAAACCCAGGACCTAATGCTTCATACCCAAAATCAGTGTTAAATGCAATTGTACAACCTGGGCAGAAATCAGAGAACTAAAACAAGGTTTAGTTTTCTGGACAGTCCACTCGACTGGACTTTTAGTGGGCTACAGGTCACCCCAGAAAACATGTAACCTATCGTTGGAAAGCTCTTTTCAAGGGCTACAACTTTCATGTTGAGCCCGAAACCTAATTCCAGTGGGGTTAAGCCTAAAAAAAATTGGCTTGAACCCAGCTGCGCACAATTCTCCTTAATAACCAAGAGCGAGTTATGAATACGTTTATCCCATATAATTATCAATCCTAATTACAGAGAATTATTCATCACACTTATGCAAGTTATAATTAACAAATCCTATAACAAGAAAACTATTTCTCAATTCTCAAACCTATAATGACATATATATATATATTGAATTCCATAACAGGATCTATAATAGCAATATTTAAAACCTATTTCGAGCAGCACTATTCATCGTCGACCCAAATTGAAATTAGGGCATACCGCCTTCTCTCCTCCCGTACACCCTCACGAGGCCACCACGTCTCACGAAATCGACGTTCCACGTTCGTATTGAAGCGGGGAGTTGATTGGGGGTATTTTTGCGGCGATCGGCGCCCTACGGCGAAAACCCTAACGCCGCCTTTTTCCTACGGAGCTTCATCACGCTCGCAAATCGACTCAATTGAGTTCGATATCTCGCCTAGCGGATCTAAGAAAACTAGCACCAAGGGAGAGGGGAGGAAGTCACCTGAGTGTCCATGCATGCTATCCAATAGCCGCGCACGCGGCATTTGTCCATCATTGCCGGCCATGGTCAGATTTCGCTGTTTTGGAGCTTCGCCGGAGGAGAGCTCGCTGTTTTTGAAACTTCGTCGGAGAAGTTTTCACCACCGAAAATGGAGGAGGCCGGCGGTTTATGAGTTGCTGTTAGAGGGAGAAAATGAGAGTTCTGGCTAAAATAAAATACAATGGAGAAATGGAGAGGGATTGGGTGGGGGTTCTGGATAAAAAAAAACAAAAGGAAAAAAAAACATAAACAGGGAGGTAGAGAGAGATCTGGACGGGAAAAAAAATGTAGAGAGAGAGAAATAGAGAAGGGGAGTTCTGGAGGAGGAGGCTCACGGGAGAGGGAGTTGCCGGAGTGAGCTCGCTGCGACGAACGACGCCGGAGTTTGCTCGGAGGGAGGAGCCGCTGGTCGGGGTCGCCGTGAGTGGATAGAGGCCAGCGGTTAGAAGAGATCGCCGGAGGAGATAGAGGCCAGCGGCGCTAGAGGAGGTCGTCGGAGGGGCAGAGGGCGGCGGTCGGCGAATCGAGGAGAGAGAGAGAGAGGAGGTGCTGTTGACGGCGCAAGGGGGAAAGGCTTCTCGGACGATTTTCCTAACGCCTATGTATATATATAACTATATAAATAATAATAATAATCAGATATATTATTAACGTTAAAATATGATAATAATAATAATAGTAGGTTATTATTATCATTATTGACTAAAACACTCGCACAATGCCGTAGAGGACGCGTAATTTGTCCCGGACTGGCTCGTTATGACCGTCTCGCCGATACGCATCTATCGGAACAGACCACGATCCAATCCGAGTTCGTTTGCCTATTTTACGCTCCCCGGAGCGTTTGCGGCATAATTTGACTTAAACGTCAAAACTCCTTCAAACGACGTCGGAATCGCAAACGGATAAATTCGTTGAACTCGTACTATTGCGACGAGTCTAACAAGACTGACTGGGGTCAATTGCGAGATTGTTTGGTCCATTTCACCATTTTGGATAAATATGCTATTCGCAGACCACATTAATAAAATCGCTGATTCTCATCAGAATCGAGCGCAGATAGTTTTGTTGAACTCGTATAGGCTTCACGAGTCTAACAAAACTGACTGGGGTGAATACCGAGGCCGTTTGCTCGATTTCACCGCTTGGGTAAATAGGTTACTTAGAGTCGCGTCGACGCGACTAATTCTCCGATACACATCGGAATTGAGTGCAGTCGACTTCGTTGGACTGGTATCAACTTTACGAGTCTAACAAAATCAACTAAGGCCGATTATGCGGTCATTTGCACAATAGTCATATTTGAGGCGTCGCGTAGCTCAAGGCGACTGTTTTGGTCGACTTCATATATACGCTATTTGAACACCATGACATTTGAGCTAACGTACGCACTATAATTCCTTCGAGGCGGTACGCCTCTTTCGAGTTTTATCGCTCAAGTTATGCTCTCCGGACGGCTCGGATCCCGATACAGCAAACATCGGGACAAAGAATAGAACTGGTACTCGCCGCATTCGTCGAGTGCACTTCCCCGGCTCAGTTGCAAGCCTGGCCTTCAGTACACCCCGAGCCCGAGTCAACTCGCGTGACTCAAAAATGCGCACAAGGGGTCTAGCTCGAATCGGGATGTTACATCTATGATACACTCATGTGCTAGTGAGAGTACTGCAAATAGTGAGAGTACTGCAAATTTCTTCATCAATATGGATGCTGATTTAGACGATGACCTAGAGATGTTTTCCTCCTTTATGACCTCATCATCATCTCCAAATTTTTCGCATGACGATTGCATATATATTTTCTCATATTCAATCAAAAATGCATTTTCTCCTTTTGTTATTTTTGATAACTCTACCACTACAACAAATTTTGTGCTTGGTGATGACTATTTGCAGGTAATACATGAATGTGAACATGTTGCAGTGTTTAAGGATAATGATAAAAAATTCTCTGATAACTGCACTTTAATGTCCAATGAACATGATTGTAGGAAGTTGTCTAAGGAATTCAAGGCAAAATTTGAGCTCACATTGCAAAGTATTAAGAAGAACTTTCTCCTATGTGAGGAGGATTGCCACCTTCATGTGGGGAGATTCAATTTGATGCTCCCATTGCCTATGTTGCTCATATAATTACTAAGTTTATTCGTCTCCTTTTCTTCCTAGCTAATGCATTTAACATTCTTTCTTGTAATCCCCTGCATGATCATGAGTTTATGGACCCATTTTAGGGTGATGTTGAGATGTAATCCTGGCAGGACAAACATTTTGCAATGACTGAACACATTACTTATTCCACCCTGTCAACACTACTTGTGCTTAACCTGAAGGATTGACTACAACGTGGCATGAGATTCTTCTTTGATGAAATAATATTGGAGGAGAGGAAAAAAGTTGAAAAAGGAGGAGGCTTGGGGATGGTGGACAAATATTTCATCTATCCGTCCCTACCATAGGGTCCCTGGACTTTTTTCATTATTTTTCAGTTACTACTTCAAATTAGAATATTGTTGATTATGTCAATATGTATAAGTAGCGATTAAGATTTAGTAGAATTGTGTTTTATTTTTTGTGGTAAACTATTCTTTTTTGAACTATGCATAATACATGTATGAATCCAACTCAAGGACGTTAAACAAAGTGCTTCTTGGGAGACAACCCTGCCTTTTTGAGCTAAGCCTATTTTCGAGTTTTTTTTTCTTTTTATCTGTTTTTTTATTTCAGGTGTTGATTGACTGCATAATTTTGGACACCTTGGATTGTGGGTATATGGATTATAACTTTGTTCCTCTTCCTAGTATACCTTATTTTTTATCTTTATCATTGAGGGTATTATTGAATTCACGTTTGGGGAGAGTTGTCTTACACATGTGTAACTGATTGCGATGCAATGTTTTAACATGTGTCAATCATTTGCGTGCTGAATTTTTTGTTTTCAAGGATAATCCATTTCAAAACATGCAATGGGCAATACTAAGTAAAGGGCACAGTGTATTTTCAGGTGTATGAAAGATCATGAATTACTTACTTTTCATTCTTCTAATTAATAAGAATTTCTCTCAAAGCACTCGTTCGCGGGCAATTTTCCTAGGACAATAATTTTTTAGAAAAAAGAAGGATGCAAAATTTGATCATTTACCTCCATTATTATCTTAATTTTAGTATCTTCTTCCATTATAGGGATATCATCATATATTATTATCTTAATTTTAGCTTCTTCTTCCTCGTCTCCTCCAATGCAAGGGTGCCTTCAATGAAATTTATGATAGTACATATATAGCACATGTATATTATAGAAGATTAAAATATCATGTATATATGGCATGACAGGCTGCCATAAAACACAAATATGATTGCATTCAAAGTGCAACAAATTAAACTAGTGCGGTTAATAAAAAAAATTACTTGTGATAGATCATTCATGTATGGGTGTTTAATTTATATATATAGTATGCTAAAAAAACATAGATGAATACATGACTGTTTATCTTATATTTAACAACCTCAAACTTTTTTATTTTAATACAAGTAAACGATACAAGGTGACGCATGAAGGACACACATGAAAGACGGTAGAAGCAAACGATACAAGGAGACTCACAAATGACAATATAAGTGAAATATGAAACCTCACAATAAGTAGAACATCTTAACAACCACATCGCCAACCAGCACCACCACCTCCTCCCGAACCACCACCTCCTCCCGAACCACCACCACCTCCTCCCGAACCACCACCTCCTCCCGAACCACCACCACCTCCTCCCGAACAACCATTCCCTGCACCTCCGCCACCACCGCCTCCCGAACCACCGTTCTGCAAACAAAATATAAATAATTTTAGGAATTAGCACAACACAATTAATAAATGTTTATATTGTGAGGTAGAGAGGACTCACCATTTTGCCTCTCTCTGGGGAAGGTAAGCAGGAATTAAGTGCAAGCAGGAACTAATTGGATACCCATTGAATGGAAAAGCTCAGTATTTATTTATAAGAGAAATTCGGTCCTCTGTGTGTAAATAATGCAAACATCAGGGCCCGTTGAGTAAATAGCTAGTCTTTATTTAATATTAGTAAATAGCTAGTCTTTATTTAATATTAGTAAATAGCTAGTCTTTATTTAATATTTTTTGTGTTGACGTCGGGAGTTTCTCCATGGAGTATTTATTGCTGATTTGCTTCCAACCTAATATTTAATTTAATTTTAATGATACACAGCTTGAACTAATAATAATATCTTCTCGTCATCAGATCTGATCATTTTACCGCCACCAAGGGGTTTCTCCATCACAATTAATTTAATTTAAAAGTAATTGTTTTACACAATTACCATTTATGAGCTTTATTAATTACCAGATTATTATAATCTCAATCTGATCCCGTGCCCTAATATCGATCGTCTAAAGTTACTAATTATATTCATAATAATAAATTAGTTAACTGTACCATATGATAGTTAACATTAAATTAATAAAATAATTGTAATTTTATTTTATTAAATAAAGTAATTAATTATAGCTTATATAAGTTTAAAGTAACGTTAAATTTTTTTTTATACTCTAGGAAAGATGTTGCCCTGAATAGTGCCCTGACTACGTAAGTTGCGCATGGGTGTTTGCGAGCTGCAGGAACACCGTCGCGCTGAGGGAGACTAAGGAGGACGTCACAACGACCTCGAAATGTCAGATTGACTTATGCAAGTTGCGTTAGACTTATATATGATCTATACGAGTGCAACACAACTCGTTTCGTTTGAATCCGAGGTCATTCAGCGAAAATGACCGTTTTAATTACGCCGACCAACACAATCACCCCGAAATTACTTTTTGAGCAAACGAGCTCGGAAATGATCCCGGTCAGTTGCATTTGACTCGTATGGAATATACGAGTGCAACAAAATTCATTTTGCTCATGTCTTACATCATTTGATTGAGTAATAAAAATAAAACTCATAAAATTATACGGTATCTCGAAAAGCACTAACACTTGAATTTAACTCCAAAGCATCAACAAATGGCTCGTAACTCGACAACATGGACCTACATTGACCTTGACCCACATGGGGGACCCACCTAGAGTTGATTTTGATCAAACCCTCTACAAATCACAATTTTTGGAATTTTAAGGAAAACCTCACTCACCCACTCTTCCACACATCCACCATGGGTCCAATTACAGACCTAGATGGACTTTGAAATCTAACCTCCAGCTAGCCTTGAGGTTAAGAAACCAAGGCCATGAAGAGAGAGAAACCAAGCCAAGCCTGCCTCTCCCCTTCAAACATCCACTAACCCAAGCCAAACCTCTTAACCCTCTGCCACACCGCAGTATGTAGCTACCGTCCTATCTCCACCAGGAGATCGGACGACGACTATAATCCTAAACTAATTGAGCCCATGATTGGACCCCACCGTGGATCTGTGGTCGATCCGCTGCGGGTTTGTTGTATCAGCACGATCCGACTCGCTTTCAGCCGGATATAATGCTTCTGGATTCGGGCACGGACCTATTCGTGCATAGACAGAGGATTTTTTTTGAGGCTGATAATGAACTCTAATGAGAAAGTGTTGAACATCAAAGTGGTGCATCACAGCCATGGCCATCCCCTATAAAATTTGAGAATTTTCTGAATAGTTTAAGTTTTTAAATAAATTAAAATAAAGAGAATTTTCCTTTTTTTTAATTGATCAGAGAGCTTAAATGGAGTCATAAAATTTTGGGAAAATTTAGTTGTGGAATTAGAGCATGTTTACACGCTACGTAATTAATTAAGGATTTATTTCCCTGTATTACTATTTCTAATTAAGTGATAGATGTTCAATATTTTAGTTGGAAAATAATTGAGGATAATTACTCCAATAAGAATTGGTGATATTTTTATTATAGCTTAATATTGGCATGATACAGCCTCAGAAAGTAATTGAGAATATTTCAAGAATTCTTACCATTTTAAGAAATTAAATAGTGCATCAAGAAGGATAAATAAACTAATAGAGAATAATCCCTTCAATAAAAATTTCTGATATTTTTAGTAAATTAAATAGAGGTCACTTTGCTATTTTGAGATTTTCAGAGGACTTCTTTTTAAAGAATTGCGCGCAGCAACGCACACGGTGAAACCACACGCAACGGCGCGATGACCGCGCTCGAACGATCGTGCACGCAGCCACGCCGCGGTCGTGTGGCACGCACGCGCGTTATCGCGCACGCACGATCGCGCGGCACGCACGATCGCACGGCACGCACGCGCAACCGCACGGCGTGGGCGCGCGGTTACAGCGCCGCGCGCGCGAACGCGCGGCTTGGGCGCGATCCGGTGCGGGATCGCGCGCGCGACCGCGCGGCCTGCGCACAAGGCCGCGCGGGATCACGCGCGGATCGCGCGGCCTGCGCACAAGGCCGGGCGCGCACGCGATCACGCGGCCTGCGTGCAAGGCCGCGCGCAGCGCGCGGCCGCGCAATCCTGCGCTGTCGCACGCACGCAGCCGTGCCCGCGATCCCGCGCGATCGCGCAGTCCTGCGGCCGCGCGATCACGCGCAGCCGTGCACGCGCGCGATCGCGCGCACGCAGCCGCGCGCGATTTCACACGCAGCCACGCACAATCGCGCGCGCATCGCGCGCACGCAGCCGCGCGCGATTTCACACGCAGCCACGCACGATCGCGCGCGCACAGCCGCGCACGATCGCGCGCGCACAGCCGCGCGCGATCGAGCGCGCACAGCCGCACGCGATCGCACGCTGCTACACACAGCCGCGCGCGATCCCGCGCTGCTGCGCGCACGCGCGGTCGCGCGCAGTACCTCGCTATTGCGTACGTGCGGTGGTGCCACGCGCGCGCGACATGCACGGTATCGGCCGGCCTCCCTCGCCGCGTAGAGCGCTCACCGGCCCCTCTTGCGTCGTCCTCGCACTCCCCCGATCGTGCCTTTACGATGCCCGCTTAGCGCCGCTAAGTTTGTAGCATGCGCTTGACCGGCTCGCACTTGAACGTTGTAAGGTTCATAGTGCGCGTCATTGCGAACTCCACTTTCTCTCTTAAGATTACAGGATTTACACATTGCAATCAGGATCGTCAACTGCCCGAACTGCCCGAACTAACCAAGGGGCGAAGCCGTCATATTCGAAAAGTGGTGATCCGTGTGCTCTCGATCAACGGTCGAGATTGGCCCGTCAGGTGGTTACGGTGGTTACGACGGCAAAATTAACGAGCCGCCCCCGGCCAAGTCAATAAAAAGTCCCCTGAACCCTCATTTGGGGGGATCCGAGATTTTGCACCTGTGAGAGCTTTCTGAAGGATTCCTTCAGAGATCTCCTTCGCGCTCGAAGATCTCCTTCGGAGTTCGAAGATCTCCTTCGTCGTTTGAAGATCTCCTTCGTCGCTTGAAGATCTCCTTCAGGACTCGAAGACTCCCTGTTCCGAAAAACACTTAGTTTTTCTGAGAGGTGACCTGTCACCCTCAGAGACTTTCCTTGAACTGCAATTGTAACGGGAGCGGCATGTAGCTCTCGGTTCTCGCAACCATTACTTGTAACACTCTAAGACTTAGTGAAATTTGGTCGGCGCCGATCCGGCCATGTGGTTTTTCATCCTTTCCGGGTTTTCCACGGTAAAAATGTTCTCTTGCCATCAGTCTATTCTCTTTGTGACTGTTTGCGCGCTCGGCTCACTCTCGGGCTAAGACGGTTTGATTCGCCCGGTCTGGAAGAGCGCTGAGCAACCTGCAATAGTTTGGCACCGTCTGTGGGAAGTGTGTTCCCCAAACTCTGCAAAGACTTTTCGAAGACAGTATTCGCCCCATAGCAATACTCGTGACTAACAACAATGGCAAGAAGAAGTGCTCGCACCACCGATGGTTCCATCCCCGAAGGACGCATTGATCCCGCTCCCTCTCATTCACTCATCAATGCACCACCTACCGAAGAAGTCCCATTAGCACCCGTTGCCGCACTAGAAGGGCGCATGCGCCAGATGGAAGAACAACAAGCTGAAATGCTGGCTCTCCTCAGAAACCTCAGAGCCCTGCAAGCTCCTGTTCTACCTGCCACACCAATCGTCCCGCCCCCTTGGTCCCTAATCATGCTACATTGGGGGAGGCCGCTCAAGAAGGAGAAACATATGAAGAAGAATACTCGGATGCGGCCAGCTCCACGCATCCGGTCCATCCCAGCAGGGGAGCGAGGGGCGAACTCCCTCTCCATCAGCAAGGAGGGGTTGGAATCAATCAAGCCATAGGAAGGGCCACTCGCGAGGAAATCCACGATGTGATCACCGAAGAGTATGGACAGGTCGGACGCCGGGGCATCTTTGCCCGCCGTTCTCTACATAACGACTCCCCCTTGACACAGTAAATCCTAGTCCACCCAGTTCCACACGGTTTTAAGCTTCCTATCATCGAAACGTTTGATGGGACGGATGATCCGCTGGAGCACATCAACCTTTTCACCACCATTATAAGAATCTACAGCGCGATCAGCTCCTCTGTCAAGTGTTTTCGGCAACACTTAAGGGGCATGCGCGCACTTGGTTTCATTCTTTGTGCGAGGGGTCCAACAGCAACTTCACTGAGCTAGTCAGGCAGTTTGCGGATCAGTTCGTTGCTAACCAAAGAATTGTCCGGGATCCCTCCCATCTTTTAGGGATTCGTCAGAACAAGGGAGAGACCCTAAAGGACTTTTTCCGTCGCTTCACCACTGAGGCACGACAAATCCCAGGGGTTGATCCCGAGCTTCTGCGCGGCATTTTCCTGGGGGGACTCCGCCCAAGCGGCTTCTATTCCGCTCTGATGAGGGAGACAGTTCCAAACTATCTAGATCTCGTGCACCGAGTAGAAGCGCAGATAGCGACGGATGAGTCTATCGATGTATATCGCCAGCAGTTTGAAGGAAGCCAGAAGAGGAGGAAAGGGCAGGAACAAGCTCCCAGAAGGCAGGAAGAGCGGCGTATGGAGGAATGCCGGAACAATGATCACGGTCGGGACCTCAGAAGGGTCAGGGTCCCTGACCACCACGAATTTACACCCCCCTCAACACGTCACGAACCAACGTACTTTATGCCATTCAAGAAAGCCCGACATTCCGTAGGCCGAGGCCGCCTATCCCAACTGAAAGAATCGACCAATCCAAGTACTGTGAGTTTCATAGAGGAGCTGGTCACACGACTGAAGAATGCACCAGATTGAAGGAAGAAATTGAGCGCCTTGTTAGGCAAGGGCTCCTCGGAAGGTTCCTGCAAGGTCAGCTGCCAAATCAGCCGCAGCAACCCAAACAACCAAGAGATCAACCTCCTGCACCTCACGGCGCAGCGACGGGAAGGCCGATGTTAGGAGAAGTCGAGACTATAGCTGGGTCTCCTAACCTTGTCGCTCAGATTCTTTCCATTGCTAGGCCCGAGAGGGGGCACGATGATAAAAAGTTAAAGCAAGACACCACCATCACCTTCAGAGAAGAAGATCTAGAGGGGTTGCGACTGCCTCACAAAGACCCACTCGTAATCAATACTGGGATCGAGAATCCCTGTTTCAACGTCAAGAGAATACTAGTCGACAATGGGAGCTCAGTCGACGTTCTGGTCCTCTCCACTTTGCAGAGCATGAAGCTCACCTAGTAGCACCTCAGCCCAGCGGCAGGGCCCATTTTACAGTTTTGATAATCACCCCGTTCTGGTCCTGGGCATTATTTGTTGGAGTTTCCTATGTGATCTCAAAGCAATCAATAGTTAGTCTTACTGCCAACGCAATATGAGCCTATTGGGTCGTACATAAAAGTTCTTGGAGAAATTGGAGAAAGAATTGAGTTAGTCTTGCTCATATTGGATATGAGTGGAGGACTAATCTTGTGATTGTTTGGAATTAAGTTGAGAATGTCTCAACGAGAAATCGTTTAAAGCGTTTAAATGATTGGACTTATACTAGACAAATTTGGCTAAAGTGTTTAACCGAACTGTGTCAAATTCGGTTAAAGGCTTTAGACGAATACGGCTAAAGAGTTTAGACGAATTCGGCTAAGTCAAATTTGGCTAAAGGGTTTAGACGAATTTATATAGCCGAATTTCTATAGTCGAATTCAGTTATAGTGTATAGTCGAATTCAGTTATAGTGTATAGTCGAATCGGCTACAGAGTTCTTTGAGTTCGTCGAACGCAGATCTCTTGAGTTCGTCGAACGCAGGTCTTTGAGTTCGTCGAACGCAGATCTCTTGAGTTCATCGAACGCAGATCTCTTGAGTTCGTCGAACGCAGATCTCTTGAGTTCGTCGAACGCAGATCTCTTGAGTTTGTCGAACGCAGATCTCTTGAGTTCCTCGAACGCAGATCTCTTGAGTTCGTCGAATGCAGATCTCTTGAGTTTGTCGAACACAGGTCTTTGAGTTCGTCGAACGCAGATCTCTTGAGTTCGTCGAATGCAGCTCTCTTGAGTTCGTCGAACGCAGATCTCTTGAGTTCGTCGAACGCGGGCCTCTTTGAGTTCGTCGAACGCAGCCTTTGGTATATAATAGTACTCGATCTTAGGGTTCTGTAAGAATTAAGACCACCCCCTTTTCGTGATTTGTGAGAGCAGCGTCGGAAGAGTTCCGCTAGGGCTTCTCTCCTCTTCCTCTTCCGACAGTCGCCGCCTCCACTGTCTCGGATCTAGCAGTCTATGGGGACGCTGAGAGCTGTCCTTCTCCTACTCATTCCTTGTTCGACAAGGCATTGAGGTTCTCCTTTGCTTGTGTGGATCTCTGTAGAGGGGTCGATATATTTCGATTCTTGGAACTCAGAGTTCGTTCACCGGATTTCTTCTTGGAGCACCTTGATTGAGTACCGACTCAATCCCGCAAAGGTATATATATATATTGTTTTGTTACCTTTTTTATTTCTTGATTCATGAAAACCGCAAGATCCTTAACTCTTTGGGTTGTTCTTGTTATTTTTCCGCTGCGCATATGTGATATACTGTCCTCCATATTGTTAAGAAAAACCCAACAATGGTATCAGAGCCAGGTTTGCAATCAAGTGCGTGTAAATCGGGATTTTAGAAGTGTTCTAAATGCCCCGATTTCTTCTTGGAACCCCGCTAGGAACGCATGTGATTGCGTTGCGAATTCATTATTTCAGAAATAGTTTCTCCTTTGCAGTAACCGTCCCTCCAAGTGATTTGTGAAATCACATGTCTAAGATTTTGAATCTGACATTGAGAGACGAGTTTGTCTACTTCATAAGTGGAGCTGTTTTTGCTTGTGTCCAATGCATGTAAATCTGGAGATTTAAAAGTGTTCTAAGTGTTCAGATTTAACCCCTCTTATCAAAGTGTTGTTAATTTTATTTTGTGCACATTGGGGATGCATTTGGTTTGAAATGTTGTATTTCAATTTTGTGAATGTGCATAGTGATTAAATGTTAATCAGGATGAAATGTTCATCGATTGTATCTTAAAATCCCTTAATCCAATATTAATCATTTGGATGCCTTCTGATGGATGACACTCTTCCTGCCTCGATCGATGAAGTGTGGGCTTGCCAAAGCAAGGTGCATTAATCTATCCTGGTAAGGGTGCGAGCAGATAATTATGATATCCCACTGTTGACATCGGGTCTATCTTAACTAGGTGACCTCAAAGGTTGAGTGCCTAGAGGCATAGGGTTGGCATGCACCATATGATGGATGCGAATAAAGAGTTATTCACCAACTATACAAGAGTTGCATAGTGATGCAATTGACAAGTGTTGTCTACCTAAATAACCACATCGTGAGAGAAACGCCAAAGCGGACTCATTGTGTTGGTGAAATACATATCTTGTCCACTAAGAGAGTAGCTCGCATAAAATCTCTGAATCGATATTAAGGGTTATCGATTTGATTAAAATAGTGGGAGACCTTTTAATAGAAGTCCTTATTAAAGTAAAATGTATTTTGAAATATAGTACTGAAAATGTTTTTGCAAATTTATTGTAGAATTTCCATGGCAAATACATCACACTCCACGTTGTCCCTGAGAGCCATCCTTGAGAAGGACAAGCTCAATGGGACGAACTTCCTTGACTGGTATAGGAACCTGAGAATTGTTCTCAGGCAAGAGCGCAAGCTCTATGTCTTGGAAGGGGTAGCCCCCACAGAGCCGACCGGAAATGCTCCACGAGCAGATAGATATGCTTACAAGAAGTATCGGGATGATACCTTGGATGTGGAATGCCTCATGCTTGCTACCATGTCCTCTGAGCTTCAGAAGCAACACGAGAGCATGTGTGGTTATGAGATAATTGAGCACCTCAAGAAAATGTTCGAGGGGCAAGCTCGGCAAGAGAGGTTTGACATATCCAAGGCATTATTTCAGTGCAAAATGGGAGCTCGAGACTCAGTAGAGACTCATGCACTCAAAATGGTTGGGTATATAGAGAACCTTGAAAAACTGGGTTTTCCCTTGGGCCAAGAGTTGGCCACAGATCTGATCCTGCAATCGTTGCCGGACAGTTACGAGCAGTTCGTCTTGAACTATAACATGAATGAAATAGAAAAGACACTGCCCGAGCTCCTTGGCATGTTGAGAACTGCAGAGAACAACATGAAGAAGGCCAAGCCTGCCAGCCCCATACTGATGGTGCATAAGGGCAAGGGCAAGGCCAGGGGATCTAAGAAGACGAAGATTGGATCTAAGTCTCGTCTTGATCCCAAGTCATCTGCACTGAAAAGGAAAGGTTTGGCAAAAGAAGGAAAGTGCCACCACTGCGGTAAGGTAGGGCATTGGAGGAGGAACTGTCCCCTCTATATTGAGGATCTGCAGAAACAGAAGGGAAGTATGACTTCCGCTTCAAGTATTTTCGTTATAGAGATAAATCTTTCTGCTCCTTTATCTTGGGTATTGGATACCGGATGTGGTTCTCATATTTGTACAAATGTGCAGAAACTGGGAAGGAGAAGAATGCTGGGTAAAGGGGAGGTAGACCTACGCGTTGGAAATGGAGCAAGATTTGTTGTCGTTGCCGTTGGTGTCTATCGTCTTTCTTTGCCCACTGGGCTTGTAATAGAATTAGATAACTATTATTTCGTTCCATCCATAACTAGAAACATTATATCAATTTTATGTCCTGACATGAAAGGTTTTTCATTTATAATTAAGAACAATTGTTGTTCAATTTTTATGAATGATGTTTGTTATAGTGTAGCCCAATTATTTAATGGTTTATATGTTTTGAACTTAGACCATCCGATCTATAATGCTGAAAATAATTAAAGACTAAGAACAAATGACTCAAATCCTACATACCTTTGACATTGTCATTTGGGCCATATAAACGAGAAATGCATATCCAAGCTCCATAGAGATGGACTACTGGACTCATTTGATTATGAATCTTTTGAGAGATACAAGTCTTGCTTATTAGGCAAAATGACTAAAGCCCCTTTCACTGGTCATACTGAGAGGGCAGATGATCTCTTAGGTGTCATACATAGTGATGTGTGCGGACCCATGAGTTCTATGGCTAGAGATGGGTTCCACTACTTCATTACATTTACTGATGATTTCAGTAGATACGGATACATGTTTCTTATGAAGAACAAATCCGAGACCTTTGAAAAGTTCAAAGAGTTTAAGAATGAAGTAGAGAACCAACTGGGAAAAAGGATAAAAGCACTCCGATCTGATTGAGGTGGCGAATATTTGAGTCAGGAGTTCCGTGATCATCTGAAAGAGTGTGGTATTATATCACAACTCACCCCACCTAGAACACCACAACATAATGGTGTCTCTGAGCGGAGGAATCGTACTTTGTTAGACATGGTACGATCGATGATGAGTCATGCAGATCTACCCATTTATTTTTGGGGTTTTGCTCTAGAGACTGCTGCTTTTACACTAAATTGCGTTCCGATGAAGATGGTTCAAAAGACAACATATGAGATATGGACTGGGAAGCATCCTAGTATGTCTTTCATTAAGATTTGGGGTTGCGAGTCATACCTACGATGTCAAATGTCTAACAAGCTGGAAGCCAAATCAGATAAGTGTTATCTTGTGGGATATCCTAAGAAAACTAAAGGGTATTACTTCTAC
The DNA here is from genome assembly GCA_033032865.1 of Dactylorhiza incarnata. NCBI lineage: Eukaryota > Viridiplantae > Streptophyta > Magnoliopsida > Asparagales > Orchidaceae > Dactylorhiza > Dactylorhiza incarnata. Next base: position 370,389 of record JAWHQI010000134.1, read on the forward strand.
CATCGTTCCGAGGGCAAAATGTTTGTCACTAGGAGTGGTGTTTTTCTAGAGAAAGAGTTTCTGTCTAGAGAATATACCAAGGTAGAACTTGAAGAGGTTCAATAACCACAAACAATGAATGAACGTGAATTAGAACCTGAGCAAGGACTACAATCTGTTGTAGCTGGAGAACCTACTCAAGAAACACAAGTCCTACGTAGATTTGGTAGACCTAGAGTTGAGCCTAAGAGATATGGATTTCTCATAACTCAAATAGGTAATGTGTTGCTTATGGATCATGATGACGAACCAGCGACCTACCAAGAGGCTATGAATGGACCAGACTCTGAGAAGTGGCTTGAGGCCATGAAATCTGAAATGGACTCCATATATACAAACCAAGTTTAGACCTTGGTGGAACCACCTGAAGGGGTAGGGTGCAAGTGGGTCTTCAAGAATAAGATCGACATGGATGAGAATGTACAGACATTCAAAGGCCGGCTGGTGGCTAAAGGTTTCAGGCAAATTCATGGTGTTGACTATGATGAGACCTTTTCCCCTGTAGCTATGGTCAAGTCCATCAGAATTCTACTTGCTATTACTGCGTATTATGACTACGAGATCTGGCAAATGGATATCAAAATGGCTTTTCTTAATGGAAACCTCCTTGAGGAGGTGTATATGATACCACCCGAGGGTTTTGTATCTCCAAGTGAAGCCACTAAAATATGCAAGTTGAATCGATCCATTTATGGATTGAAACAAGCTTCTCGAAGTTGGAATCTGCGTTTTGATGAGAAAATCAAAGAGTTTGGTTTCATCAAGAACGAAGATGAGCCCTGTGTTTACAAGAAGATTAGTGAGAACATTGTTGTCTTCCTGATATTATATGTATATGACATACTGTTGATCGAGAATGACATTCCGACCCTGCAAGTTGTTAAGAACAACCTAAGGAATTGCTTTTCTATGAAAGACTTGGGTGAAGCGACTTATATACTTGGTATTAAGATCTATAGAGATAGATCAAAGAAGTTGCTGGGTTTGACCCAGAGTACATACATTGATAAGGTGTTGAAACGGTTCAACATGCTTGAATCCAAGAAGGGATTCTTACCCATGTCTCATGGTCCGAGTCTCTCTAAGGACCAGTGTCCTAAATATTTGGAAGATAAGGACAGCATGAAGTTGATTCCATATGCCTCGGCAATTGGATCAATCATGTATGTAATGTTGTGTACTCGACCCGATGTCTCATATACTTTGAGCATGATGAGCAGGTATCAGTCTGATCCTGGTGATTGTCACTGGATAATAGTCAAGAATATCCTAAAGTACTTGAGAAGGACTAAGGATACTTTCTTGGTGTATGGTGGAGAGGAGGAGCTCCTTGTAATTGGTTACACAGATGCTAGCTTCCAAACTGATAAGGATGATTCAAAGTCCCAGTCAAGATTTGCATTTTTCCTTAATGGAGGAGCTTTAAGATGGAAGAGTTCCAAGCAAGAGACAGTTGCCGACTCTACAACAGAAGCCGAGTATATTTCTGCCGCAAATGCGGCGAAGGAGGCTGTGTGGATTAGGAAATTCATCGGCAAGCTAGATGTAGTTCCTAGCATTGTTGATCCCGTAGTTCTCTACTGTGACAACAACGGTGCAATTGCCCAAGCTAAGGAACTGTTGGGTATTGTAACCACAATAATCTTGATTTGAAGAAGTATCCCTTAAACTAAAATGAATTGATTTTGTATTTGATGGAATTTTCAGTTATGTGTTTGCAGATTCTAATTGGTTAAGTACAAACCAATGTCAGGTTTCAATAAGTTGTTAAACACAGACCTATACTATGTAATTCCTCATGGTATAGACCAAAGTGTTGACTCATGTGAAATCTCTCTATTGGGGTGTACTTCTTATTCAAGCACAAAGGAAGAGCCAAGAGAAAGGTGCTGCTGATCTGGAAGAATCATTTTTCCTAAGTTTTCAGGAATTCGTCGAACGCAAGAATTCGTCGAACGTAGCATGGAGTTCGTCGATCGCCATTCGACGAAGTAAATATACTTCGTCGTCCTCTGGTTTGCTGTTAGTTGAAGGTAGTTCGTCGAACGCAGAGAAGTAGCAGTTCGTCGAACAAAGAAAGCTGGCAGTTCGTCGAACGCAGAGAAGTAGCAGTTCGTCGAACGGAGAAAGTTGGCAAGTTCGTTGAACGCAGAAAGTTGGCGAGTTAGTCGAACGCAGAATTGAGTTCGTCGAACACAGTATAGATTTTGTCTCAACGGTTTCATCCCAGCGGTAGTGTTCTTGTCTCAGCGGTTTTCTGTGGACTTATCTCAGCGAGTTTTATTCAGCAGTTCGTTGAGCGCCGAATTTAAATGATTTCGTCGACCGCAGTTCTGTTCGACGAAATTTCCTCAGGCCGACGAATTGCTTTGCGCTGTTTCAAATTTCAAATGTAATTAATGGGCTTCCATAATTAATGCTACGCGTGAAGATTTTCCTTAAACCTTGGATATAACCGTTGAAGAAGATTCACACTTAGCCGTTGGAGAAGATTTGATATTTATATCTCTAAGAGTTATTCTCTTCTTTCTCTGATCGTGAAAAATATATTTTCTCTTCTCAAGCAGACTGTCGGCCGTTCCTTTTTCACGCAAGCTTCTCGCCTCCGACAGAAAGAAGTTCTGTTGTTCTTCTTCACTAAGTACAGTCAACAGATCAACAAAGTTTTTGTTGTTCTTCCTCTCAAGGGCAGTCGACAAGATCAAGACCTTCTGAATCTCTCAAATAATTTTTTGATCCAGTCGACTCAAGTTTTCAGATCAAGCAATCATAGTTTCCAGAAATTCTTCTCCCCCCATTTGCAAAGGACTGAATTAATTTCAAAGGAAGAAGAAATTTATCTCTGTAGATCTGAAGAAAAACTTCATCAGAAGTTTTAGTATTTATGTACAAATCTTTACATATTTTTGTAGGAAGCTTGCTTCCGAGTTTTGTAGATCCTTTTTGAAGGATTGAGTTGTATGAGTGGTTTGCTCCGAGTTTGTAGGAGTTTTGTCTCCGAGTTGTAGGAGTGGTGACTCCGAGTTGTGGGAGAGATTTTCTCCAAGTTATAGTGAAGTAGCCTAGTCTATCCAGGAGAGCTAGATAGGTAAGGTGGATAGTGGACGTACCCATTCTGGGGAACCACTATAAATCCTTGTGTTGTGCTGTGCTCTTTTGGTGTCTGTGCGCTTTATTTCTTATATTTTTTTATTCTACAAAAAGCCATAAAATCCACCTATTCACCCCCCTCTAGGTGATTTAGGCCGCAACTAGATACTTTCAATTGGTATCAGAGACAGGTTGTTCGTTAAAAGGCTAACACCTTGAACGAGATCTCCTCATCTAGTTGCTAGAGCAAGTATGTATGGAATGGATAAATCCAAGGATTCCGTCAAGTTGCCAGTTTGCACTAAAGAAAACTTTCCAATGTGGAAAGAAAGAGTAAGATTCTACATGGAAGCCACAGACCCACGAATTTTTCAAATTGTGGAAGAAGGTCCCCATGTTCCAACAAAGCCATCTTCAATAAATTCAGCTATCATGATTCCTAAGAAGATGTTGGAATTAACCAAAGATGAGATTGCACTTGTCGCTCTAGACAAGAAAGCAAAGAATATCATAGTAGGTGCAGTAGATGACTCAATGTTTCAAAATTTGCTTCACTGCAAATCTGCTAAGGAAATGTGGGACTCCCTAGTTGTTCTGATGGAAGGCACGGAAGAGGTAAGGGTTGATCATAGATCATTGCTGAACCAAGAATATAAAGCATTTAAGCAAGATCTAAGAGATTCCATTTCTGACACGTACGAGAAGTTCTTCAAGATCGTTAATGGTCTTAGGAACTATGATCGAGAATTCACTATTGGCGAACTGAATGATAAGTTCTTGAGATCCCTGACAAAATAATGGGATACCAAGGTAATCACAATCAGAGAATTCGGAAAGTTAGCAACCATGGATCCACAAATGTTGTTTGGTAAGCTCTTATTACATGAGCTTAAGCTCAGCATCAGGAAAGCTGAGGAAGAGGGTAACAGGAACTCCGGCAAGGAAAGATCCGTGGCTTTGAAGGCTGAAGGATCTTAGAAAAGCAAGGTCATGACACCAGCAAGAACTCAGTCATCAGAAGAGGATGATGAGTCTGTGACTAACTCGTCAAGCTCAGACATGTCCGATGGAGAGTTCTCTCTTCTCTCAAAGTAATTCAAGAGGCTTCTGAATAAAAGAAAGCAGAAGTGAGGCAAATCCTCTACTTCTGATCACAGAAGATCAAGACGTGATGGTGAACATCACAAGAAGGATTACAATAATGACATGTATAAGTCTAAACCGAACAAACACGTTTCTACTGACATTATTTGTTATTGTTGCAATAAGCCAGGACACGTGATAACCGAGTGTCCATACAAAAAGAAGGAAGGATCAAAGAAGGAAGAAAAGAGATCCTTCAAAGGAAAGAAGAAAGAAAAGAGCCTCCTCGCTAAGAAGTCAAAGAATCTGAGCGACAGCGACTCGGATGAGTCAAGCTCAGATGAAGAAGCTTATTTTGGGCTGATGGCACAGTCAGATGACGAAGCAAGCGACTCCTCATATAAGGGGAAGGTAAACTCTCACACTCCTCTTTATGATTCTGAATGCGAGACGGTATCTGTTGCAAATGAAGGCTATTCTTCAGAGGAAGAGTCAGAACTAATGACTCAGTATAAAGCCCTTGTGAAAGGATTTGACAAGTGCCGCAAGGTAGTCAAATCTCAAACAAAAGAGATTGAATCATTTAAGAAATTGGAATCAGAACTGAGAGAGGAAATCGAAAGATTGACTCCCTTCAGAAATGAAGTCCAAATATTAAAAGATGAATTGAAAGGCTCCACTGAGTTATTAACTCTGAAGGAGAAACTTATAAATGAATTAGAAGAAAAGTTAGTGGTGGAAAGGAAGATAGTAGAAAACTTCTCCAAACCAAAGACTGTTCTTCCAATCATTGATAAATTTTCTGCTCCTGCGAAGGGTAGTGGCCTTGGTCATGAGGCTGAAAGTAGTAAGGCTGCTGAGAAAAGAACCGTGAAGGGAAAGAGAAATGCTAATCAAAGTCAACCTTCATTCAGGAAGGTAGTTTTTCTGACAAACCCCTTTGACTTTGAGGCATCCCATGGTCACTTTGCTAGACCAACATGTTGAATCTAGCAATAAATATCAAGGATGGAGCAGACCAAGAAACTTTGACACGACTCCATTCAAAGCTCCTCATGAAGAAGTAATCCTCAAAGATCATGGTTCATTTGTACATGGATCAGCTGCCAAGAAAGCACCAAAGATCAAATCGACTGCTTCCAAATCTGTTGTTAAGAAGTTGGAGCCATGTGTGTGCTGTCACCATGAGGCCCCTACTTCTAAGAAAGTTGCTCCTGTTGTACCTCCCATCCAAAAAGTAAAACAGGAGACAAAAAGAAGGTACAATCGATTCGATTGTTGGTGATGTGGCAATGTTGGTCACTTTGCCATAGATTGCTGGTTTAATCCTAGAAATGTTAAGACTCCACGAGTTAACAATGCAAGAATGACCCCTCGCAATGTTAACATTCCATGTGGTGGTCATCTAACAAAAAGCCAAGGACCCAAATTGGTTTGGGTTCCTAAGGGAAATTGATTGTTGTTTGCAGGTATGTCCAAAGGCCAACACAAATCCTATATGGTACTTGGACAGTGGATGTTCACGGCACATGACCGGAACAAGAAGCCTATTACAAGATTTTACTCCAGTAAAAGATGGTCCAAAGGTTATCTTTGGCGGATCTGAATGGAGAGTTACTAAAGGCTACGGTATAATCTCCAATGGTATAGACTCTTTCACAGACGTGGCTTATGTTAAAGGATTACAACATAATCTCATTAACATAAGTCAACTATGTGACAAAGGCTATATGGTTGAGTTCTACAAGGACAAGTGCTTGATAAAGTCGTCTGATTCGTCATAAACTATTTTAACAGGCACTCAGAGTAGAAATATTTTCTGCTTAAATTTTCTATGTTTAGACTCTTCTACACTGGTGTGTTTTTTAGCAAAAGATAGTGCATCTCTTTGTGACCAGTGGCACAAGAGACTAGCACATATTAATTTCAAAACTATTAGTATGCTATTTTCTCACAATTTAGTTCGTGATGCTCCTGATGTTAAGTGCATTAAAGAAAGACCGCGTCATGCATTCCAAAGGGTAAGTAGACTCGAGACACCTTTAAGAGCATCATTGGCAAAGATTCTACCAGATGTTTATATCTGCTCCATATGGACTTGTTTGGTCCCATGCCAATCCGGATTTTAAGAGGCAAGTCTTATACGTTGGTCATTGTTGATGACTACTCACGTTTTGCTTGGGTATTCTTTCTGAAACACAAGTCAGATACCTTCGACTCTTTCATAGCATTCGTCAGGCAAATTCAGAATGAACTGGAATGTTTTGTGGTCAAAATCAGAAGTGACCATGGTACAAAATTGAAGTCTGGGGCCATGACAGAATTTTGTGAAAGCCTAGGTATCTTTTATGAGTTTTCCTCTCCTCGTACTCCACAACAAAATGGAGTAGCTGAGAGAAAGAATAGAACACTCATAGAGGCTTGCAGGACAATGTTGAGTGATTCTTCACTACCGAAATACTTCTAGGCTGAAGGTATCAACACTACTTGCCACGTGCAAAACAGAGCACTAATCAACAAGAATCATCATAAGACTCCTTATGAACTTCTGAAGGGCAAGAAACCAACCTTGTCTTATTTTAGAATCTTTGGCAGTAAGTGCTTCGTACTTAATAATGGGAAACATTACAAAACTAAATTTAGTGAAAAATGTTTTGAAGGTATTTTCGTAGGCTATAGTAGCCATAGTAAGGCATATAGGATTTTCAACAAGAAAACCCTAGTTGTAGAAGAAACTTATAATGTTATATTTGATGAGATGAGCATGCTTCAAAGCAGCCCTTCTAGTGTTTTTGTTGAAGATGCAGGTGCAAGATTCAAAGAACTCAAGTTAGAAGAAGGATCAAAAGAAGATACTCCAAAGTCTACAGAAGTAGAAATTCCAACTCCACATGAGGAAGAACCTCAAGAGGAAGAAGAGACTCCATAAGTGGAATTACCTCCTGGCACAATGGATGATGAAAGAAACCTGATGATTAGACACCAGAGAGATCATCCGGTTTAACAAATCATTGGAGAATCTTATGCCGGGGTTAGAACCAGAAGAGGTACTGCTAATCAAGTATTGCACATGAGTTTTCTTTCACAGATTGAGCCAAAGAAGTTCGATGAAGCAAAGAACGATGCCTCATGGATCGTTGCTATGCAAGAGGAGCTCAATCAGTTCAAAAGATGCAAAGTATGGAAGTTAGTACCCAGACCCAAAGGACAAAATGTCATTGGAACAAAATGGGTTTTCAGAAACAAGCTGGACGAAGATGGAGTAATCATCAAGAACAAGGCCAGACTTGTTGCTCAAGGTTACAGACAAGAAGAGGGATTGACTTCGATCAAACTTTTGCTCCCGTGGAAAGACTCGAAGCAATCAGGTTATTTCTAGCGTATGCTACTCACAAAGGTTTCAAGGTATATCAAATAGACGTGAAGTCAGCCTTCCTTAATGGTGACCTAAAGGAAGAAGTATACGTAGAACAACCCCCAGGTTTTGTTGACTCCTCTCTACCTGATCATGTATATTATTTACGTAAGGCTTTATATGGTCTCGAACAAGCTCCCCGAGCTTGGTATGAGACACTCTCTAGCTTTCTTCTTGAGAACAAGTTCACAAGATGAAAGATAGATAAGACATTATTTCTTAGGGAAGTAAAAGGCAAGATTTTGCTAGTGCAAATCTATGTCGACGACATTATCTTCGGATCTACTGACGATAACCTCTGCAAAAAGTTTTCTGACTTGATGCAAGGGAAATTTGAAATGAGTAGTATGGGAGAGCTGAAGTATTTTGTAGGACTTCAGGTAAAGAAATCTGAAGATGGAATTTTCATCTCTCAGACGAAGTTTACCAAAGAGTTAATTAAGAAATTCGGAATGGAGAATGCAACCTCTATGAGGACTCCAATGGGTTCAGCTATGTCTCTAGATAAGGATGAGAAAGGGAAACCTTTTGATAAAACTAAGTATAGAAGCATTATTGGATCTTTGCTCTACCTCACTGCTAGTAGACCGGACATAATGTTTTCAACATGTGTATGTGCTAGATTTCAAGTGAACACTAAGGAATCTCACAATGCCACTGCAAAGAGGATTTTGAGATATCTTAAAGGCACACCAAATCTGGGCTTATGGTACCTAAGAAGTAATGACTTCGAGCTAATAGGCTTTTCAGATGCAGATTTTGCAGGTAGCAAGGACGATAGGAAAAGCACTTCCGGGACTTGTCAATTCCTAGGAAGAAGGCTAATTTCTTGGAGTAGCAAGAAACAGAATTGTGTAGCAATATCAACAGCTGAGTCAGAATACATCTCCGCAGGCAGTTGTTGTGCACAATTACTATGGATAAAGAATCAATTGGAAGACTACAATCTGAAGTTAAAAGAAATTCTAATGTATTGTGATTCGTCAAGTGCTATTGTAATTGCTCACAATCCAGTATCTCATAACATGACAAAGCACATTGAGATTCTCTATCACTTCATCCGAGAACATGTGGAGAACAAGGACATCAACCATAGTTATGTTCCGACAGATAAGCAAGTTGCAGATATCTTCACGAAGCCACTTGACGAGACAAAGTTTAATTACTTCAAAATGGAGCTTGGAATGCACAACATTGAGTTATATTCAAGTTAGGAAGAAGATCAAGAAGTGCTTAGGAAATCAGTTCAAGCACTGAAAATTTAAGGCAAAGAAAAGATTGAGGGGGAGGACTGTATGCTGAACAAAGAATCTTGAATTGAAGGCAGAGAAATCAGAATCTGTGACTTTCTCAAGAAATGACAAAGTCCTTTTCTCTAGTATTCTTGAAATTCGTCGACCTCAAATTTCATCGAACTGAAATTTCGTCGAACCAACATGAACTTAATTTTCGTCGACCTCAAATTTCGGTGAACTCGTCTGAACTTAAGATTCGTCGACCTCAAATTTTGTCGAACGCTCAATTTAAGTTTCGTCGACCTCAGAATTTCATTCAAATGAAATTTAGTCGAACCCTCCTGAAGTTAAGTTTCTTCGACCTCAGAATTTCTTCCAAATTAAATTTCGTCGAACTCTTCTCTTCTCTTCGATGAGCATGATTTTGGTATCAAATCATTCTAATTTTATCGAGTAGAAATTTCTATTTCTTTCACATATATTGGATCCAAAGATTTATTTCCTAAATCAGGTACGCGCCTATCTCTCTCAAAATTTTAAATATTTATAAAAAGATTTAAGGGTTAACGCATCACAACACGTTCCCGTCGCTGAACCCTAGAAAGCTCCAAAGATTATCGCCGCAAGTTAAAGCTTCTCTCTTCCATCTCTCTCGTCATGGCAAAGCAGAACAGTCACGAGTTTCTTGATGTAGGGGGAGAGACTGTACGTTCAAGATTCATCTCTGCTACAGATGTTGGTGGTAATAGTGAACCTGTTGTATCTGAATCTCTTGATACTAAAGTAATGGCAAGTTCTGAGGGGGAGCAAAGCAGAACAGTGGAAATAGATCAAGATGAGATTATCTCAACAGCAGTACCCTCTCCAGGTAATTTGTTGCACTCTATTGAGGCTCTGCTAAGGACTCAAGTAGAACATATAGAGTTCTCTCTCAAGCTTGTCTGCAACAAAATTTCAGAAGTTGAGAAAGAAGTAAATAATGGTCTAGCAACCATTAATCATAACATGAGCATTCTAAGAAGAGAACTTGATGAAAAGTTTGATAAAGTTGCTGAAGCTATGAATCTCTCTGCAAAAGGCATGTTCTATCTGTATGAGCAAGCTGGTAAGGTAGACCGAGGTCAGGATATGTTGCTGAGATCACAAGAAGCAAATATTCAAATCCTCCTCTCTACTATTAAAGGTTTCTCTGAAGAAGTTTCCCAAACCCTACTTGAAGAAGTCAGAAAGGGGGAGGAAAATATGGCCGCTAAGCTGGGTGAATTAAACAATATAGTAGAGAGCAGATTTCAGGAAAGCAATGTGTATCAATCACAAAATGCTGGATGGCTTCATGATGTCTTCACAGGAAAGCAATATGCTCAAACTCAAGAAGTCTATCCTGAGCAAGTCCTTGAAGATCAACCCCTTTTTGTTCCTCCTGCATCTTACTCTCCTGTAAAGCCTGATCAGGAGGAGATTGCAAAACCTTCCAAGCTCCCAGATATGAAGCCTGATCAGGAAGAGATTGCAAAATCTTCAAAGAATCCAGATTTAAAGCCAAAGGTTAGCTCAGAAAGAAGACCTATTCAGGCTGAAAGAAAAAGAAAGGGAGCTAGAATAGCTATTAGAGAGCCAAGGGAGGAAAGAAGAAATTACAATGAAAACTGGAGTCCAATCTCCAAAAGTATAATTCTGGACACATACAATCTGATAGAAATTTCAAATGAAAAGCCTCAGAATTATTATGATCAAGAAGAACTCAACAAACTGAAAGCATCAGAGCTGAAAAGAAAAATTCATTTTAGAGAGCATGGTCACAACAAACCAGGTGCTCCTCCTCTTCCTCCAAAGTACTACCCAAAGCCCAAGGCTTATTTTGTCAGGCAGTTGAAGAAGAGCATGTCAGAAAAGGCCAAGATGCCTTAAGAAATGTGTTGTGACTGCATATTTAACTCTTAAATGTTTTTATATATTTAAAATCTTTTATATATTTCTGAATAAAATTTTGCTATTTGTTTTACTTTGATAATTATCCTTGCTTGTGATTATCTGTTTTATGTGTGAAATTCATCTTAGTAGATAGGGTTCTGACTTCTTCAAATAGGGGGAGATTGTTGGGTATTATAACCACAATAACCTTGATTTGAAGAAGTATCCCTTAAACTAAGATGAATTGATTTTGTATTTGATGGTATTTTCAGTTATGTGTTTGCAGGTTCTAATTGGTTAAGTACAAACCAATGTCAGGTTTCAATAAGTTGTTAAACACATTCCTATACTATGTAATTCCTCATGGTATAGACCAAAGTGTTGACTCATGTGAAATCTCTCTATTGAGGTGTACTTCTTATTCAAGCACAAAGGAAGAGCCAAGAGAAAGGTGCTGCTGATCTGGAAGAATCATTTTTCCTAAGTTTTCAGGAATTCGTCGAACGCAAGAATTCGTCGAACGCAACATGGAATTCATCGATCGTCGTTCGATGAAGTAAATATACTTCGTCGTCCTCTGGTTTGCTGTTAGTTGAAGGCAGTTCGTCGAACGTAGAGAAGTAGCAGTTCGTCGAACGAAGAAAGCTGGCAGTTCGTCGAACGCAGAGAAGTAACAGTTCGTCGAACGGAGAAAGTTGACAAGTTCGTCGAACGCAGAAAGTTGGCGAGTTAGTCAAACGTAGTATTGAGTTCGTCGAACGCAGTATAGATTTTGGCTCAGCGGTTTTGTCCCAACGATCGTGTTCTCATCTCAGTGGTTTTCCGTGGACTTATCTCAGCGGATTTTATTCAGCAGTTTGTCGAGCGCCGAATTTAAATGATTTTGCCGACCGCTGTTCTGTTCGATGAAATTTCCTCAGGCCGACGAATTGCTTTGCGCTGTTTCAAATTTAAAATGTAATTAATGGGCTTCAGTAATTAATGCTACACGTGAAAGATTTTCCTTAAACCTTGGATATAGCCGTTGAAGAAGATTCACACTTAGCCGTTGGAGAAGATTTGATATTTATATATCTCTAAGAGTTATTCTCTTCTTTCTCTGATCGTGAAAAATATATTTTCTCTTCTCAAGCAGACTGTCGGCCGTTCCTTTCTCACGCAAGCTTCTCGCCTCCGACAGAAAGAAGTTCTGTTGTTCTTCTTCACTAAGTACAGTCAACAGATCAACAAAGTTTTTGCTATTCTTCCTCTCAAGGGCAGTCGACAAGATCAAGGACTTCTGAATCTCTCAAATAATTTTTTGATCCAGTCGACTCAAGTTTTCAGATCAAGCAATCATAGTTTCCAGAAATTCTTCTTCCTCCATTTGCAAAGGACTGAATTAATTTCAAAGGAAGAAGAAATTTATCTCTGTAGATCTGAAGAAAAACTTCATCAGAAGTTTTAGTATTTCTGCACAAATCTTTACATATTTTTGTAGGAAGCTTGCTTCCGAGTTTTGTAGATCCTTTTTGAAGGATTGAGTTGTAGGAGTGGTTTGCTCCGAGTTTGTAGGAGTTTTGTCTCCGAGTTGTAGGAGTGGTGAATCCGAGTTGTAGGAGAGGTTTTCTCCGAGTTATAGTGAAGTAGCCTTGTCTAGCCAGGATAGCTAGATAGGTGAGGTGGCAAGTGGACGTACCCATTCCGGGGAACCACTATAAATCCTTGTGTTGTGCTGTGCTCTTTTGGTGTCTGTGCGCTTTATTTCTTTTTTTTTTATTCCGCAAAAAGCCATTGAATCCACCTATTCACCCCCTCTAGGTGATTTAGGCCGCAACTAGATACTTTCAGGAACCTAGATCTCATCAGCGCTCCAAGCACATACTTCGGCGGTTCCATCTTATTCGAGAGATTGTCGATTGAGGAGATGTGAGTATTTGCAAAGTACTGACTAAAGATAACATAGCGGATCCACTGGCAAAGCCTCTTGCGCAAAGGAAGCATGATGGTCATGTTAGATCAATGGGTATTAGATACCTGAATGATCATCTTTAGTGGGAGGCTTGTGGATTGCATGTTTGTTGGTTATTTATTCATTTGATGAATTGTGTTATGTACTATATGTTTCATTTTACATTTATGGTAAGTTCTTTTATTATGTCAACTGTTTCTATATGATAGACTAATTAACATAATGAATACCCTTAGAATGTTTGCTTCCATAGGAATTCAAGCACGTGACTTGAATGTGAGGGCCTATATTTAAATGAAGCATCATTCTTAAATGGTCCCTAGTCGAGGTATCATCCTAGAAATTAGGGAAAGGATGAGACCATAAGACTAGCATGTGCGTTGAATGATGACCGGTTCTTACAGGTCATGATATTGTGATATCAAGTCATCACATGGGTACTTGTTAGGAAAAAGTTGTACTTGATAGACCCACCATGAGACTACTTTATGGATTGTTATATGAACGTGTCACAAGTAGGTCTCAAGTGACAATGGTGTTTGTGGTCCTTTGACCTGAAGTCACAGCATTCATCAGGTGAGAAAGAGCGTGCTTTGATGCCATCTAAAGTCTTCTCTTGAGAAAGGTTGATGATAAGGGTGGTTGTTGGGTAAGTTACGAATCATTTGGATGTTTGTGTGTGAGCAGAAATGGAATTTATCCTCCTTTATGACAGGAGTTACATCCATGGGCCCCTTGATGGAATAAGACTGAGAAATGGATGGCCATGCTTAGTTGAATCAATATATGATGTTGAGCTCACCAATTTTTGATAGTCTATTCTAGATCAGGAAACTGGGATTGAACATTTATGAGGGTGACACGGTCCATGCCTCTAGTTCTATCTAGATGTAAAGGACAAAAGGACATGACAACACTGATACATTGGTCATGACAGGCTTGTTGAGTTAAGAACTCTTATTGCTTGGGTAGCAATGATGTATTGCTAGATGCCGCTCATTGTTTGTGAGACTTTTATTGATACTTTGTGATCAAGTGGGAGACTGTGGGAGTTTCCTATGTGATCTCAAAGCAATCAACAGTTAGTCTTACTGCCAACGCAATATGAGCCTATAGGGTCGCACATAAAAGTGCTTGGAGAAATTGAAGAAAGAATTGAGTTGGTCTTGCTCATATTGGATGTGAGTGGAGGACCAATCTTGTGACTGTTTGGAATTAAGTTGAGAATGTCTCAACGGGAAATCGTTTAAAGCATTTAAACGATTGGGCTTATACTAGACAAATTCGGCTAAAGTGTTTAACCAAACTGTGTCAAATTAGGCTAAAGGGTTTAGACGAATTCGGCTAAAGAATTTAGACGAATTCGGCTAAGTCAAATTCGGCTAAAGGGTTTAGAAGAATTTATATAGCCGAATTTCTATTGTCGAATTCAGTTATAGTGTATAGTCGAATTCAGTTATCGTGTATAGTCGAATCGTCTACAGAGTTCTTTGAGTTTGTCTAAAGCAGATCCCTTTAGTTCGTCGAACACAGGTCTTTGAGTTCGTCGAACGCAGATCTCTTGAGTTCGTCGAACGCAGATGTTGGGGAAATGATTTATCTTAACCCCTAGAAATGAGTAGAAAATGAGTTCTCATAGAAAAATTAGTTTAAGTAAATATGCGTCGAATAGTAATCGACGCAACATTGAAATATAGTCGACGTATCTCTCAAACTGAGTCGAAGTAACTCTAAACAGAATTCGACGTAACTAAAGTTGACTTAACTCTGATTTCTAGTCGACGCACCCAGTAAAGTCGATGCACCTCAGTTGACGCACCTTCCATATTCTCTTCTCGACATCTAGCCAGGCTGAAATCGACGCTTACGTCGAATAGTAATCAACGCACATCGATTTCTATGACAGATTCAAAAACACGCCAGATCTCTTTCCTTTCTTTTTGTAGATCTGAATTTATGGAATTGTATTATTCTCTTATAGCCGTTCAGAATTAAATCTTTCCTTCTAATTGATTCTTGGCTAATTTGATTAAGATTATTATGGATGTTATTTGAAAATTGAATGACTTCTTTCCTTCTGCAGAAATATTAATTATGGAAGATTTCTCTCTTACCATTTCTCTGTGTGCTAATAGATTATTCTCGTATAGCAATATTTTTGAATAAACAGAGCTATAAATACACAAGGAGGTCGGCAAAGAACAAGAACAAGTGATCCACTCCATCTATTTGAAAAAGAGGAAAAGCTCCCAAGAGAAAAGAAAAAGAAAATTGAGAAAAGTGAAAGAGTGCCGTAGCAAGAAAAAGCCTTCTTCTTCTTCTCCTCCTTCTAAAGCCTTCTATATATTTGTTAACTTTGCACAAAATATTT
The DNA here is from genome assembly GCA_033032865.1 of Dactylorhiza incarnata. Taxonomy (NCBI): domain Eukaryota; kingdom Viridiplantae; phylum Streptophyta; class Magnoliopsida; order Asparagales; family Orchidaceae; genus Dactylorhiza; species Dactylorhiza incarnata. Next base: position 385,484 of record JAWHQI010000134.1, read on the forward strand.
TTAAATCTCTATTCACCCCCCCCTCCACCCTCTAGAGAATTCTAGTGAGGTTAACTGTGCACTTTCAATTGGTATCAGAGGGAGGTTGATCAAAAAGGGGTAACTCCTTGATCAATAAGATCCTACCTCATATATATATATTTCTAAAAACTATATTTTTTATGGCACAAATCAAAGATTATGCTTCCACCAGACCACCAATGTGCAATCTTGAAAAGTTTGCAGTTTGGAAAACAAGAATTAAGATCTATATGAATTCTATTGATGAAGAATTGTTTAATGTTATTTTGACAGGTCCTCCCAAGGCTTATAGAATGGACTCAAGTGGTAAGGTGACTCAAACACTTGTCCCAAGGGCTGAGTTGATAGATGATGAGAAGAAGGCAAGAGCATGTGATGCAAAAGCTGTGAACATTCTTGTCTCAACCCTCTCAGATGAAATCTTTCAAAGGGTTGTTGACTGTGAATCAGCCAAAGAAATCTGGGAGGCTCTTACAAAGATAGTAGAAGGAAGTGCTGATGAAAGGAAAGATAGGAAGGCTCTATTGATCTCCCAATGTGAGAACTTTCAAAAGAAGAATGAAGAAAGCATATCTGAGATGTATGACAGATTTAGTTTGATCATCAATCAATTAAGGAACTTGGATAGAGAGATCTCTCGCACAGAGATCAATGACAAATTATTAATGAGTCTCCCAAGTGCATGGGACTCAAGAATATGGGCAATAAGAGATACAAGAGGACAAAAGGAAATCTCAATAGATGCCCTCTTAGGAAAACTCAAATCCTATGAGCAACTACTGAAAACCAGAGAAGAGAAGGAAAGAAGGGAAAACACTCCAACCTCTTCAAAAGATAGAAACATTGCATTAAAAGCAACAGAAGAAGAAACCCCTGTTACTGAAGAAGAATTGTTCAGCCTCCTGTCCAGAAGATTCAAGAAATGGGTCAGGACAGATGGGTCTAGAAGGAGAGAGTCAAAACCAAGGTATGATAAGACTCCTACCAAAGAAATTATTTGCTACTCCTGCAAGAAAACTGGACATATTGCTCAAGAATGTCCAGAAAATGCTGAGAAAAAGAAAGATCTGAAAAAGAAAGATCTCAAGAAAAAGGGGAAGAAGAAAAAAAGAGGCTTCATTGCAGAAACTTGGAGTGAAACAGATTCTGAAGACAGCACTTCATCTAAAAGTGACAATGAAGAGTCTAAGCAAGAAGACCCATGCTTAATGGATCTTGGAAGCTCAGAAAAAGAATGTGTTGCTGAATCATGGAGTGAGACAGGATCAGAAGGACGCATCTCTTCTGAAGATGAAAAAGAAAATTCTACAACAAAAGCAAATAGCCTTATTCTCATAAAGGAATCTGAGGATAAGGGTGAGGTAAGCATTTTTGATGAAATAGATTTTCTATGTGATGATTTCAAAAATGATTTTAAAGGATTCTGTTTAGATCAACTAAAAGCTAAACAAGAAATTAAGAATCTAAAAGAACAAATTAATATGATTAAAAACCAGAGAAATATAGAGGATACATGTTCTAAGAATTATGAACTAAAATCAGTAAAACAGAAAAGGAAATAGAAAGTGCTAAAATAGAAAATCAACTCCTTAGGAATAAGGTATCCCAGGCAAAGGCTTTTGAAGAGTCAATAAAAATGAGAAGCCAAACACTTAAAGAAATCACTGAAAAACAAACAATAAGATATAAGAATCTGGGGCTAGGGGCTGATCCTTCAACCAGTTCAATACCATCTACCAAACCTGCTTGGATGAGCCCTGTTAAATTTACTAAACCCATTAAATCAACAAACTCAGAAGAAGACTCACAAAATAAAGAAGATTTCACCTTCAAGGAGATAAACCATTTTGATGAATCATCATCATACCATTCAGAAGAAGACTTACAAACTCATTCTGAGAAGGCAACTAGGCCAAAAGAAACAATTCATAAAGAAATAAATCTCCCACCAGAAAAAGGGAAAAATAAAATCTGTGAAGACACAATTGCGTCGACTTCATATCGACGCATGAATGATAGTACGTCGAACTCTACTCGACGCAATCTCTCAGAAACTTCGACCTCAAATCGACGCATGAATAAAATTGCGTCGACTTACAATCGACGCAACTACTTCCATGCATCGATTCCAGATCGACGCAATCTAGAGGAAGCGCCGAATATAAATCAACGCAACTCTCAACATACGTCGAATACCTATCGACGCATAAAATCTCAGAGTAACTTAAATTCAGGACATATCTATCCTTCAAACTTTTTCTATCTTAAACCCCATTTAGGACACATTCATCCTAATCAAAATTTCTATCCTAATCAAAACCTCTATCCTAATCTAAACTTCCATCCTAATCAACAATTTTATCCTAATCAACACCTCTATCCCTCTTTAAACTCAAATTACTATAATCTAAAGACAAACAGGTGTTATATCTGTAATAAAACTGGCCACATTGCCAAACAATGTTGGCACAATCAATCCAATTATGTATAAAATTAGTCCAAGGCTGACTTAGAAAACCATAGGATTAGGAAGTAATAATCTCTCAAGAAAAACCTAGAATTTTCAGAAAAATAAAAGTCACGTCGATTCCTTAATCGACGCATCGTCGATAACTAAAAGTGTTAAATATAATCGACGCATACATCAACTGGAACCCTAGCATCTCAATACTGAAACATGCGTCAAGTTCCATTCGACGTAACATCGACTTCACGAAAATGAGCGGCAATACGAAATGATTTTCCGTCCCATCTACTGTAGTACCGAATAAACCTCGAGTTGTGTGTCATTTCGACGCTTCACCTGACTTAAATACACTCTTCAGTTAGGAATCTACACGCTCTCTGATCTCTTATTCCTCTCAGTCCAGTCATCTCTTCCTCTATCTCACTGACCAAAATGGCTCCCAAGATCAATTCTGGTTTCGACATTGATCTTGATTCCTTCAAAGCCGCCGCCGAAAACTACAAGAGCATTATAGCTCTTTTTACTGAAGCCGGTCTGAATAAACTCATCTCGACAAGATGCAGACTCCTGGAAGTAGAACTTACTGAGTTGATGAATAATGCACATATATCTGAACATGGAGAGATTGCAGGAACAATCCATGAAACACCTGTTTCAATCTCTACAGAAAATCTTAGGGACACCTTTGACCTACCATCAGGTACATACCAACACTATCCTTGTTCAAATCCAAAAAGGAAAAAGCAAATTAACTAAATCTCCATCATCATTCCTTTATCAGGTGGTGAACCTGTGGAACTCACCCCTGAAGAAATTAGAAATTTGTTAACCACCATGAGATTCTCCAGAGATAGAGCAATCAATTTGAAGAAAATAGATTTCTCTGATGAATACAGGCTCCTGGCAGACATAGTAGGAAAAATACTACTATGCAAAATCTCTGCCCATGATGCAGTGCCCAAGCAGCAACTGAACATTATGGGGGCCCTTGTGCTGAAAAAGAAGATTGACTGGGCCAATTGCTTGCTAAAGATGATAGGCTACAAATATTCTCATAAGGAGAATGCCTTTATGAGGATAATGAGCCAAGTACTCAGACACTCCTATCCTGACCTATGTAGGTCAAAAGATATTCCCATTCCCCCTGGCAAAAGAATATCCATAGCACTCTTCTCCAGATGGGACAGGAAGATCCTAAAGCCTGGATCCCAGCCTGAAAGACCCTCTTTACCACCTGCTTCTCCTCCTCCTATGGACTCATCTGTTCAACCCACCTCTATTCCTCCTCCTCCTCCATCAAACACACCTCTTCTCCCAACTACTAGTACACCACCTGCCTCAACTACTCAAGCCAACTCACCAGCTCCCTCACCACCTCACCTTCTTACCACAACCACTCATCTCAGTGATACAGTCATCTCTCCACCTTCATCCCCTCCACCATTATCTCCTCCACCAACACAACCTGAACCATCCTCATCCACACAAGCACTCCTTCTCCAGTGCATTCAACAAGCAACCCATAAATTTCGGGCCATGCTTGATGGGCACTGCTCCCAACTTCACTCCTCCATCATGCACATGCAAACCCAAATAGATGGGGTCAATGCCTCTGTGCAAAGCTTGAAGTCCTCTATCTCTTCATCTAGGGTCACTAAGTCTTTCTTAACCTCCTTGGCTAAGAAGGTCAAGAAGGGGGAGAAGTTAGATGAAGAGCAGCTCTCTAGTCACAAATCTCTCTCACACAAATCCCCTCCAACATCAAAATCTGATAGTCTTGCTCTGCTTAAGATCATTGGGAATGAAAAAGTACCTGAGCTATATACTAATGAACAGATAACAGATGTACTTATTATAGCAAGAGAAGCTGAACAACAAGTAGTTGTATTTCAAAGGGAGGCAAGTAGAGTAGAAAAAGAAGTTGAAAAGGATGCTGTTGAAACAGAAAAAGAACTGAAGGAACCTTCAACTCAGGGGGAGCCAGATGCTGATATGGCTGAATCTAATACTGAAACTGAAAAAGAAACTGAGAAGGAAGCTCAGGGTCACGGGGAGCTAAATAAAGATACCATCATAACTAATGTAGAAGTTGAAAAAGAAAAAGAACTGAAGGAACCTTCAACTCAGGGGGAGCAGACTGCTTTGAATCAGGGGGAGCTGAATGAACATCTTGCTACTGAAGAGCATGAAGGGCAACTCACCCCTATAAGAAGACCTGATCTCCCTTTAGTATTCTCTAGGAAGAGAAAAACTCCTCCTACTCCTCCTAAGTAACTTTTTGCAAACAGCATAAGTAGTTTACAATTCTGATTCTGGACATACATTATCCTTATTCTCTGGAAATGATTTTTTTTATGTGAATATACATCTGTCTTTCCTTTCTTCTGATTACCTAATATATCTCTTTCCTATAAATATGCTTTGATGTGTTGATTAAAGCTGATAAAATTTCTCTCTGATCAGGGTTAAGACAAATATGGGGAGATTGTTGGGGAAATGATTTATCTTAACCCCTAGAAATGAGTAGAAAATGAGTTCTCAGAGTGAAAAATTAGTTTAAGTAAATATGCGTCGAATAGTAAGCAACGCAACGTCGAAATATAGTCGACATATCTCTCAAACTGAGTCGAAGTAACTCTAAACAGAATTTGACGTAACCAAAGTCGACTTAACTCTGATTTCTAGTCGACGCACCCAGTAAAGTCGACACACCTCAGTCGATGCACCTTCCATATTCTCTTCTCGACGTCTAGCCAGGCTGAAATCGACGCTTACGTTGAATAGTAATCGACGCACGTCGATTTCTATGACAGATTCAAAAACACGCCAGATCTCTTTCCTTTCTTTTTGTAGATCTGAATTTATGGAATTGTATGATTCTCTTATAGCCGCTCAGAATTAAATCTTTCCTTCTAATTGATTCTTGGCTAATTTGATTAAGATTATTATGGATATTATTTGAAAATTGAATGACTTTTTTCCTTCTACAGAAATATTAATTATGGAAGATTTCTCTCTTACCATTTCTCTGTGTGCTAATTGATTATTCTCCTATAGCAATATTTTTGAATAAACAGAGCTATAAATACACAAGTAGGTCGGCAAAGAACAAGAACAAGTGATCAACTCCATCTATTTGAAAAAGAGGAAAAGCTCCCAAGAGAGAAGAAAGAGAAAATTGAGAAAAGTGAAAGAGTGCTGCAGCAAGAAAAAGCCTTCTTCTTCTTCTCCTCCTTCTGAAGTCATACTGCTGCAAATTTCTGAAAGCTCTCACTGAAAGAGAGAAAGGCTTACAATCTCCTTCTCACTATAGAAGAGAGATTACATTCACTATACTCGTGCTTCTAATCTTCTTGCTAGAAAGAAGATTCCTTCTTGCATAAATTGTTTCTTATTCTTCTTCTTCTTATTCTTATTTCAATTTCAATAGTGTAAAAGAGTTTTAAGAATCTCTCTTCAAAAGATTCAGTTGTAGTGGTTCTAAGAGTCTCCTTATCAAAAGACTCAGGCTGGTTCTAAGAGTCTCCTTATCAAAAGACTCAGACTGGTTCTAAGAGTCTCCTTATCAAAAGACTCAGTACAAGATAGTGAATTCCTACCAAGGGGGTAGATGAGTGGACTACCCAAAGTTTGGGGAACCACTATATTTCTTTGTGTTGTGCTGTGATTTTCTTTTTGCTATTTCTTTCTTTATTTGCTTAATTCTTGCTGGTGTGTGGGAAGCTTAAAACTGTGAATATTATATATATACATATATTTGTTAACTTTGCACAAAATATTTTTAAATCTCTATTCACCCCCGCTCTAGAGAATTCTTGTGAGGTTAACTGTGCACTTTCAACAGATCTCTTGAGTTCATCAAACGCAGATCTCTTGAGTTCGTCGAACGTAGATCTCTTGAGTTCATCGAACGCAGATCTCTTGAGTTCATCGAAAGCAGATCTCTTGAGTTTGTCGTATGCATATCTCTTGAGTTCGTCGAACGCAGGTCTTTGAGTTCGTCGAACGCACATCTCTTGAGTTCGTCGAATGCAGATCTCTTGAGTTCGTTGAACGCAGATCTCTTGAGTTCGTCGAACGCAGGCCACTTTGAGTTCGTCGAACACAGCCTTTGGTATAAAACCGTACTTGATCTTAGGGTTCTATAAGAATTAAGACCGCCCCTTTTCGTGATTTGTGAGAGCAGCACCGGAAGAGTTTCGCTAGGGCTTCTCTCCTCTTCCTCTTCCGACAGTCGCCGCCTCCCCTGTCTCGGATCTAGCAGTCCGTGGGAATGTTGAGAGTTGTCCTTCTCAGACTCATTCCTTGTTCGACAAGGCATTGATGTTCTCCTTCGCTTGTGTGGATCTCTGTAGAGGGGCCGATACATTTTGGTTCTTGGAACTCAGAGTTCATTCACCGGATTTCTTCTTGGAGCACCTTGGTTGAGTACCGACTCAATCCCGCAAAGGTATATATATTGTTTTGTTACCTTTCCTATTTCTTGATTCATGAAATCCGCAAGATCCTTAACTCTTTGGGTTGTACTTGTTATTTTTCCGTTGCGCATATGTGATATGTTGTCCTCCATATTGTAAAGAAAAACCCAACATGATTACCCTTTCGGTGACGCTTGGCGAGTTTCCAAGACAAGTGACTCACATCATCCAGTTCGTAATCGTGGAGTCAAGCTCTGCCTACAACGCAATATTCAAGAGGCCGCTCTAGTCTATATTCGGAGCCATCCCATCATCCAGTTGCGTGCAGCAATGCGCAAGGCGAAACCGCACACAACAATGCGATGACCGCGCTTGAACGATCGCACACGCAGCCACGCTGCAGTCGCACGCAGCTGCATGTGCGCTATCGCACGCGCACGACCGCATGACCGCACGACACGCACGCGCAACCGCATAGTGTGGGTGCACAGTTACAGCGCCGCATGCACGACCGCGCGGCCTGCACGCGATCCCATGTGAGATCGCGCGCGCGTGACCGCGCGGCCCGCGCATAAGGCCGCACACGATCCCGCGTGGGATCGCGCGCGCGCGATCGCGCAGCCTGTGCACAAGGACGCGCACACACGCGATCGTGCGGCCTGCATGCAAGGTTGCGCACACGCGTGCGGCCACACGCGCACGGCCACACGCGCGCGGCCACACGCTCTCGGCCACACGCGCGCGGCCACGCAATCCTGCGCTGCCGCGCGTGCATGCTGCCGCATGCGATCCCGCACGGCTGCGCAGTCCCGCGCGGCCGCATGATCACGCGCAGCCGTGCGCGTGCGCGATCGCGTGCGTGCAGCCGCGCGTGATCGCGCGCTGCTATACACAACCGCACGCGATCCCTTGTTGCTGCTCACGCGCGCGGTTTCCCACAGTGCCTCGCTGCTGCGCGCGTGCGGTGGTGCCACGCGCACGTGGCATGCACGGTACCGGCCGGCCTCCGTCGCCGCCTAGAGCACTCGCCGGCCCCTCTTGCATCGTCCTCGCACTCCCCCGATCGTGCCTTTACGACGTCCGCTTAGCGCCGCTAAGTTTGTAGTGTGCACTTGACTGGCTCGCACTTGAATGTTGTAAGGTTCATAGTGCTCGTCATTACTAACTCCACTTTCTCTCTTAAGATTACATGATTTACACATTGCAATCAGGATCGTCAACTACCCGAACTACCTGAATTGCCCGAACTGACCAAGGGGCGAAGCCGTCATATTCGAAAAGTGGCGATCCGTGTTCTCTCGATCAACGGTCGAGATCGGCCCATCAGGGGGTTACAGTAGTTACGACGGCAAAATTACCGAGCCACCCCCGACCAAGTTTATAAAAAGGCCCCTGAATCCTCATTTATGGGCATCCGAGATTTTGCACCTGTGAGAGCTTTCTGAAGGATTCCTTCAGAGATCTCCTTCGCGCTCGAAGATCTCCTTCGGAGTTCGAAGATCTCCTTCGTCACTTGAAGATCTCCTTCGTCGCTTGAAGATCTCCTTCGGGCCTCGAAAACTCCCTGTTCCAAAAAACACTTAGTTTTTCTTAGAGGTGGTCTGTCACCCTCAGAGACTTTCCTTGAACTGCAATTGTAAAGGGAGCGGCCTGTAGCTCTCGGTTCTCGCAACCATTACTTGTAACACTCCAAGACTTAGTGAAATTTGGTCAGTGCCGATCTGGCAACGTGATTTTTCATCCTTTCTGAGTTTTCCACGGTAAAAACATTCTCTTGCCATCCGTCTATTCTCTCTGTGACTCTTTGCATGCTCGGCTGACTCTCGGGCTAAAACGTTTGATTCGCCCGGTCTGGAAGAGCGCTGAGCGACCCGCAACAATAATGAATAGTAAATGAAAGGCTCAGAGATATAACATGCTCAAATAGATCATCGAAATCTGAAGAAGACTCGCAATCCGATAATAACCCTAAAAGGTATAACTGAAGTAACTATCGGGTTCGAATAACTTAATAACTGGTAAACCCTAATTCAATTAATAACCGACAAAATTTACCGCAAATTATAAAGTTTGCCTCCCCGGAAGAGAGATGCTTGTTATGAACAGAGATGCCTCCTCGGAACGTAGATGTCTCTTGTGAACAGAGATGCCTCTTATAAATAGAGATACCTCCTCAAAACGAAGATGAGAACTAAAGATGCCTCCTTAATTAGAACGGAGATGGAACTATAATTACTGAAATTTGAATTGCTTCTTATTTTGTTCTTCTTATTTCAGTATTTCCTATTACTGCACTTCATTTCAGTATTTTGTTTACTGCTCTTCAGTCCAATATTTTAATTACAGCACTCTATTTCAGTATTTCAAGTACTGCACTATAATCCAACATTTTATTTGCAGTAATTAATTATAGCTTATATCAATTTAAAGTAACGTTAAATATTTTTTCATTAAAAACTTATTATAAAGGGAAGCAATTATTTAATTAAGCATTGTTAATAATAAACTACATAATTAAAACATCTAAACTTAATATAATATGAGTGACAATACACGGGGGGACTCCTCGTGCCATCGTGATAGTACCATGTCCACAACAGTGCCATGGGGCATGGCGGACCCGTGCTCACAGCCCATTGCAGCATACGACATCATTCCACATACGACACCAATCGGCTGGCTTCACCCGCATCCAAGCGGGCTTCGCCGTACGTTGACATTCTCCCTATCTTTGTCAAACCTATTGCTCCACTCCTCTTTCTGAATGCTCAGCTCATACGATATATGTCACGCGTGCTGAACGTGCCCAAGTTTATATTGAATTCAATCACAATTTTTTTCCACCCGCACATATCAATATGCAGGGGTGATTGGGGCTAATCGAAATCAAGTAACTCACTTCTTCCCTATGACTTTTGAGGGAAGCCTACTCCACTACTATGGTTGTCACAAATAGTGTCATGTTGTTTGTGAGTTTATGTAGACTAAGAAAATCTCTCTCGAAGTTCCTATACGAGCTCTGGTGGAACTGTTAGTGATGGTGGTACCTCTACTGTGGTGTCTCTTCTCCAAATAGTGTAGACCGAGTTGATGGCTCCACCCATTGTGGCTCCTCATGTAGTGGTGAGTTAGGCAGTGGTCCGCCCTTCTTTGACTTCTCCCAAAGTTCATGTCCGTGCTCCAGTGGATCGGTTGGAATTTTAACCCCTAATAAAAAAAAGCTCAAAATAAATCATTTGAGCATACTTACTCATATGTTGATTTCCTAGACCTCATTTTTATAAGTAGTAATTATATTATTAAGTTTTCACCTTAAATATCAAATATATATGATAATTCCAATCTAAAGTTTTCAACTCAAATATCAAATATACATGTTGATGTTACAGATAAAAGCAAAATCTACATGATAATTACTTACTTTCCTTGCTATTGGGTTTTGATGTTGTTGGCTTGCATCCCCGTAAGTTTTAGTCCTTGCACGATCCTAAAATGTATGAACAAAATTGGTCAGCACAGCTCTTCTACACCATTGAAAGATTCATCAAAGTGGCATGCAGTTAGCCATACCAAACAGCGGGATTCCGATATTAGCAGAACACTTTGGGTTGCAAATAGTAATTCCAAAAGGCGGGATTGTGCTATCCACAGACAAATTCAAAAAATCTATAAATAGACCCCATAAGACACCTTTGGATAGCATCTTTTTTCCCTACTAGAGCTCTCTAGTGCTCTCTAGGGTGCCCGACTCAGCTCTGGTTTGGGAGGGGAAGCTCTTTTAGATCTTCCGGGTTTGTGTCGAGACCTACTCACTACAGCTCACTAGATCTATTTGTTCATCATTATGAGTGAGGTTTTTTGCTCCGATTTCTCGGCCTAGTGTTCACATTCAGAAGAAGTAAGCGCAAGCGACCCCAGTCCATATGAACTACGTTAACCCTGATTTCCTGGTGCAACATTTTGTTAACCCAGGTTTCCGGGTTCAACGTTCTGGTGCGGTGAGTGTGGACCGTAGCTTGTTTGGAAAATTTTGAGTAAGGTACATGCCTGGAATCAGTAGATCGGGCACTCCACTTCTAGGTGGGTATACACACTACCAGACCTAGACCTTATGTACGTTGTTGTACATATCTTAGGTGCACTTCCGTGAGCTTTTGCATACTCTTGCTGGAATCCTGCCAGTCTTTTATGGTCAGGTGTGGGTTACTAGGGATTGTATGTTAGACCACAGTAAGGTAACCTACTAGCCCTCTAACTCACCACACCCCGCCAAAGTCAATGTACTGCCATCAGTGTGACAAATGGACCTATACCGAAGACCCGCCACTAGTTATGCACATGTAGGGTTTATCACACTACCCGAGCCTCCAGCTTGCAGTACCAACTACTCTTGAACCATTTCGTCCTCTCTAGTAGGACGAGGTTTCCATTTCTTAACTTTCCTCATTTAGGGTTACTCTTGTTTGTTACTTAGGCGATCATAGCGATTTAAGGTGAATTCTGGACTTCCCGAGGTCTACCCGGTGAAGGGCTCGCAGCGGTACTAGAAGGTATTATGGATGACATCCCAGACCTTCCTTTCTCAAAATATTTACTTTTATTGGTAACTACCCATTGCTAAGGTTATCCTCATGATTGCTCTAGATTACTTAAGAATGACTTAGACTTCTTTTAGGCAACTTGACGACCTCTTTACGGTGCGTGGTGCAAACTCTTAGATATTCATCTATATGTACAACTCTAACCTTGAATGCATCATGATCATACTAACACTCTAAATGCCACAACAAGTGCATAGGGTAGGAAAACTTCCAATACGCTTTAATTGTTCATCGAAACATACTTCTAGTTTATTATTCTCTATTGGGAAAAAGTCCTCTGATAAGACTACAACTTAGAATGGATGATGTTATGTATGCCCTAACTTTGTGTACTAAATTTCATTCTATTTCTACATATTCTGGCTATTCTAAACATTACCCCAAATTTTTACTATTCGCAGTCCAACCTAAAAATTGAACTAGGTTATGTTGGATCGGTAGGCGCCCTTAGAGGGGGGGGGGGGGTGAATAAGGGTTTTAAAAAATTATATTATATTTAAGAAAGCTTTGAAGTAATGCGAGATTAAGACAACAAGAAGTCAAGTAAAACAACAAAGTAGAGACATGCTTTATTAATATTAAATAAGGTTTTACAAAAATTGATTTCTATAACGCCAGAAATCGGAGGCGAAGAATAATAGACTCCTTTTGTTTTCTATCCCGACTCGTTTCCCCACGAACCGGTGGCCCTAGCCTATCCACCCCGGATTCGGCCTCAGGCCGCTCTAGCCAACCCTTCCCCGGATATGGCCTCGAGCACCCCCTAGACCTAGCATAGATCTAGTCGCCAACACGAGCCGAATTTCTACCCTAAGTCTGACCCAGACTTAGTCGCCAACACGAGGCGATTTCACTAACCGTTTACAAGAAATAAGAAATGAAAATAATTAAAAACTCCCTCTTGATGAACTTCTGAAGTTGGAGACGAAGATCCGCTATAGAATAAGCATTGTAGAAGCGGACTTCGTTTGGATCCGGCGTGATGAGATTCTCCTTCAGAAGTTTGCAGAACTTTGGTAGGACATTAACTTTCGGCCAAGGTAGCCACTGGAATTTTAGCACTCAATCTCTCTCTCTCAGGTGTGTATCAAACGAGAGAAGAGGGGTCCTTTTTATAGCCACAGCGCTAGCGCCTGCGCTAGTGGTACCGCCAGCGCTATCCCATTTTAGGACATATTCTGCGCGGCAGAATCTTCAATCCGAGGAAACATTGCTCTCTTGCCTTCTGTGCTCCGCGCTACCGTCAGCGCTATCGGATACCGCCAGGCGCTATCTCCTTCTAAAAGTACTCCCGGAATTTCGCTGAACCACTCTTTTCATCGATCGAAATTTTCGTCGGCCGTCGAGCGATAGCTAGCGCCAGGCGCTAGGTGCTACCGCCAGCGCTAGGAGTTTTGGATTTGATGGCTCAACATTGGGGGCAACCATCTTATGTAATCCTTGAGTCATGTGGACCTTGTTATCCTGCACACTTAAACACACAAGATCAAATACACATAGGATTTGTTATTCTCAAACCTAGGAGATGCGGAAGACCATGTTCCAACAAACTCCCGCTTTTGATAATAACAAATCCATTAATGATAAATCAGAGCATTAATATATAAGCATGATGAAAACCTACTTGTATATGTGTGAGAGTGATGACTTAGCATACTTATCAATTTTAGCATTTAGAATTGCTCCCCATATGTGAATGCTCCACTAAAATTTAAGCTATCATCTTAATCATTAATTGTCATGTTAGTTTTCCCATGTGATAGCGATTTGAATTTATCATGTTAGCTCTCCCCCTTTTGTTATTAGCAAAAGTGGGTTAGGATGCAAAAAGACATAAAAAAAGGTAAGGCATGATCGAGCTTTTAGAGAGAAGGAAATGTTAAGGAGTTTTAGAATAATTTTTATAGAAATAGATCAGATTTTTTAGCTTATTTGCCAAGTAATATTATTATGTTAGTTCTTCTTCTTTATATAAGAGTTTTAAGCATAAAGAATTTAGTGATAAGTTCATAGCCTATGGGTTTATATTTTTATTTGAATTTATGAAAACACTCACATAGCTATTTTGAAGTCCATCAGAGTTTTTTTAATATAACAATATTTTCATAGGAATAAATCAGAGTTTTTAGCAAAAAAAATATTCATGTTTATAGTAACCAACATAAAGTATACCAAGCAAGTCAACCACTTATTGAAAAGAAGGGAATTTTAAGATTCAAGTGATGATGCACACAAAATACAAGACTTTTAAGTAAGCATGAAAGCGCAAGGTAAAACCGTAATATGGTTATGATGCGGAAGACTTATGGAAATACAAGAAACATCTTATTGTAATCAAGGATGATCCATAAAAAGATATATGAGTTAAATTTCCAAAAGAAGATGTTTTTGTAAATCATTTTTCAATTAAAATCTTTTAAGGTTGACAATAAAGTTACCAAGCTTGAAATAATATTATCAAAAAGAGATTACTACAATGTTACTTTAATTCACAATTTCAAAACATACCAAACATTGTAGAAAGCATGCTAGGTTATCTAGTGCATTTCATAAATAAAGAGTAGTATAGAATTAGCATTAGGATCCAATACTCATGAGAAGAAGTATTATGGAAGATAATGATGTGCACAAAAGTGTATTTTTGAGTAGAGTAAACACATGTTTTAATCAAAAATACAAGAAATATGTAAAGTAAGAGCACAATAAAACACAAATAATTTCACTTCCACACACTTCAATGCAAAAAAAAATGTACAACTGCCAAGGTGCTTTGCACATACAATGCTCATTAAGACTTATCAGGGTGCAAAGTAGTGCTTGATGGATCACATATTTTATTTTTAATGTTGAGACTAGTGATCTGGTGTACTTAAGAGTAAGTGATTTTTATTTTGAAAGAAAGATTTGATTTGCACAAGACACTTTACTATTCTTTCCAAGGTGCTCAACCTCACAACGCTTATTAAGGCTTATCAGGAGGTTCAAGTAGTGCTTGGTGGAGTTATCTTTGTCACTTTATTTTATGATTTTTGTTTTGTGCAAAGTTCTCCGAATACACTTGTTTTGCAAACCAATATAATTTATGAAAAACATAACCACTTTTCTTAACTTTTAAAAGTGCAAATAAAGGAGTGTAGGTAAGATACTTGTGCAATTTTAATTCATTGTACTAATACATAACATACACAAGCATTCTTAAATTAAACACATATGTAGACAATGCCAAACTAAGTGAGTGAATTAAGATCATTATCAACCATAAGACATTTACTCATACTTAGAGGCATGCTAAGCTTGATTTTACACAACTTTTAAAATATAATTGATGCACATAGATATATCAAGGCATGATGAAAACAATGTTCAAAGTGGTTTGAAAAGATAAATTGCAACATTACAGAAGTTCTAAATAATAGATTAAATCATGCTTGATTTTCACAGGAAAATCCATATAGTTTTTTTGTAGTTTTAATGTTTTATATTTTTGTATTTGATTTTTGCAAAAAATAAACTTTAAACAAAAAAAAGCAAAACATATTTTTTGTAATTTGGCTTTTGTAGTTTTGTATTTGATTTTTCAAAAATGAAATAAAATCAGAAGTGCAAAAATAAATAATACATATAGATTAATATATTTTTAAGAATTTTTCAAAATTTTAAAAATGCAGAAAAACGAATAAGTACGATAGCGCTGGCGCTATCGAGCCTTTATTTAAATCCCCTTTATGTTTTCATTTCAACCATTTTCATTTACCCTCTCCCGTAAAACCCTAGAAGACGACCCAGCCCACGCGTAGATCTGAGGTAAACCTTCATCTTTTCTTATGATTTTTGTTTTACAACTTGATTTTGATGTTATAGATGAAGATATTTGAGGTTTTTAGGTGGTTTAAGAAACTAGATCTACAATGGTTGATTTTCTTCAAGATTTGTGTTTTTTATGAGGATTTTGGTTTTGATCTTGGTTTGGATTATGTGGATTTCTTGGATCTAGCAAGTTTGGATTTGAAACTATTTTATTTTTAAGGAGAATTTTACTATTTCATATGAGAGGACTAGTGCCGGCGCTACAGTAGGCACTATTGATAATGCCGGGTGCTATTGATAGCGTTGGCGCTAGTAATGGTTGCTTAGTTTTTAATTTTTCTTATAATGTGGCAGATGGCACCTGAATCTAAGGGAAAGAAAAGTGCAGAGCTCGCCGTGGAAGCAACTGTAGTGGGTGTTCCATATGTCGCGGAGTTTGACATCCCTCGTCACCATCATATTATGCAGCTATTCGCTGCCTCTGAGGTGCTGAATCTATTTACTTCTGACGGATTTTCTTCTGAGTTAGTGCGAGATTTTTATACGCACTTGGAAGACCCATCGCAGACACGGCTGGATGGAGGAGTACAGTCACAGGTGCAAGGACAAGTGGTGACCATTACCCATGACCAACTGAGGTTCGTGTTTGGATTGACCCAACATCTAAATCGGTTGGAGATTGTTGAGAAGTTTAGGGTAGACAGAGATTGGACTCAAGTGAACATGGTGCTACATAATAAGGAATGCAGGAGTCTGATCTCCTTTGTGTCGACTCTTTCAGTAGATGCCCTAGTCGTTCAGGATGTATTACGCCATACAATTATGCTGAAGTTGGGTGATACAGCAAAGGTCACATCACATCTTAGTTATGTCACTTATTTCATTTTAGAGGAGGAGAAATTTGACGTGGCTGACTTGTTACTTTCCTTGATTCGCTATTCCTACAAGTTGCGGCAACCTTCCCGTCAGAGATACAACAACTTGCCCCTGGGTGGCATCATACAACGGGTTATTCAGGTGATGTATCCTTCTATTGAAATGGGTTTCTTCTTGATAGATTGCTACCCTCCAATCTATAGTACCTCACACTTGCGAGCAACATCCATCCTGGATGATCCATCGATGTCTGCTCGACCACCGCTCCGGCGAGGAACATCATATCGAGGGGCTCGTGATGATTCATTTGAGTCTTTTCGAGAAGAAATGGGAGAGCGGATGACAAGAGTGGAGAAGGATGTTTCTGGTATAAAGAAGATGGTGAAGTTCATGATCAAGGCATTAAAGTTAAAGCCATCAACACCGGAGCGGAGGGAGTGGGACAGCCCAGAACAGGATCCACCCCGTCATTCGATTCGGAGGACTCGTAGAAGACACTCCCCAAGTCCTAGTGTGGAGGAGATAGACGAGGAGGAGTAGTGTAGGAAGGTCCGAGGGGAACAAGTTTTTAGTTTTGTAATAATACAGGAATTTTGACACATGTTCTTAGATGCTTGAATGTTTTTATCTGATTCCTCTTTGGTAGTTTTTGAAGGTTTTGTTTTACGTTTTATTTATAAACTTTAAAGTCATGAAGTGGAGATGTTTCGGCAATTTTAAGATCATATGTAGTATATTTTTGAAATCCTATGGTTAGAGATTTTAGTACCACATAGAAAATTTTGAATTCAATTGTTTATAAATGATGTATATATATTTATATATATAATGAATATGTGAATAATAGATAGGTCACCAAAATAAAATATGATTTTGAATTTTGATTAATTTGATTTATAAACTCATTAAGTTTTAAGAGATAAGATCATATTTCCTATAATATATACGATGACCATAACATGATAGTTTAAAAAATAAGAAAACAAAAAATAGAAAGACATTAAAGCATATCATGAAGTAGAAAAAAATTTGTATGTTCTCTTTTTGAAAATATCCTACTTCATGCATTTGGTGATACCTAATGAATAAGTGGTTTTGGTATCCAAAGGGGACCAAGTGTGGTGGTTTCTTTGGGTACCAAAATATAACGTGTTTGCTTTTGGGGAGATGGAAATGAATGTGCCCTTTTGAGTGAAGTTTGTGTTTCATCTTTAACTTTGGGTCTCCATTCAAACCTTGGTTTAATATTTTTTTTATGTATCAAATTTCCATTGTGATTATCTTTATCTTTAAGATTATAATTGTAATGATTATTAAAAGTATTTTTCATAGGAAATTTGTGAACATTTAATTTTATGTTGGGAGAAGATTGATGTTGTAAGTGATAATGATGATAGTATTTTGGAATTTTATTTTCAATCTTTTGAAGTTTTTTATTTCCACTGTTTGGTTTATTCATATTTTGAGATATCATATATAGCTTGCTTTTGGAGTTTGCTTGATATTGAGAATTTTTCTTTAAGATTTCCTTAAGCAAGATAATTTTAGTTTCTAATTCATTGTTCTTAAGTTTCAAATTATGTCTAGCTTCATTATACGCAATTGTGCTATTTTTAAGAGTAGAAACAATTGAATCTATATGATCTTGGTATTCATTTCTGTATTCCTCAAATGTTTCATCCATCTCTTCAATTTCAATTTCATAACTTTTGCATGTAGCACAATCACCTTTTAAAGATGAGTTTTCTAAAGATAATTTTTCATTATGTTCTTTTATACAACTAATTTCTTTTTCAAGTCCTTGAATTTTTCCTTAATATTATACAATCAAAACAAGGTTTTGTATTTTCAAGTGAAAGACAAGATGGTGAAACCACATCACACTTTGATTCCAAATTAACATTAACTTTTAACCTCTTATTTTCTAAACGTAAAATTTTATTAGTAGTTTTCAATTTCTTAATCGTACGTTTAGCCATTTTTAGTATGTTGATACTAGAGATGAAAGTTATCACACAAGAAGAAAATTTAGACTTTCTTACAGTGCATTTGGTAGAGGCAAAATGTGAGCATGAAGTTCCTTCGTTATCTTTTAGGCCTTCCTCCATCATAGATGACTTTTCATCTTCTTTTTCTCTTGATGTATTGCTCTCTTTTTCTAAGTTAATTTCCATGATTTCCATGGCTTTGCTACGAGAGAGATCTTCTTGAATAATAGTGGATGTTTGTATGTCCTTCTCCTCCTGTGTTCGTTCTATACCTGCGAGAGGAAGATCATACATTTCTTCAAGAAATTGCCATACTTTGTATGCACTAGAAAAACAATATATTAATTTAAAATTTTCATTTGATAGAGCACAAAATAAATAATGTTTGGCTTTTGCATTTAGCTGACGTTCCTTTTTGTTTGATTCATCCGCAGGTCTTACAATGGCTAAATTCCATACTTCGACATCCAAAGTCTTAATAAATTTTTCAATTAAAGTTTTCCATCCTTTATAATTTGTTCCTTCAAATAAAGGTGGTTTAAGAGATATTTCTTCTTCACAGAAATTTGCCCCACTCGTAGAAGCGAGATCATGAGACACCATTATTCCTGGTTGTTAAACCGATTTGAATAAAACCGCTCTGATACCACTTGTTGGATCGGTAGGCACCCTTAGAGGGGGGGGGGGGTGAATAAGGGTTTTCAAAAATTATATTATATTTAAGAAAGCTTTGAAGTAATGCGAGATTAAGACAACAAGAAGTCAAGTAAAACAACAAAGTAGAGACATGCTTTATTAATATTAAATACGGTTTTACAAAAGTTGATTTCTATAACGCTAGAAATCGGAGGCGAAGAAAAGTAGACTCCTTTTGTTTTCTATCCGACTCGTTTCCCCACGAACCGGTGGCCTTAGCCTATCCACCCCGGATTCGGCCTCAAGCCGCTCTAGCCAACCCTTCCCCAGATATGGCCTCGAGCACCACCTAGACCTAGCCTAGATCTAGTCGCCAACACGAGGCGAATTTCTGCCCTAAGTCCGACCCAGACCTAGTCACCAACACGAGGCAATTTCACTAACCGTTTACAAGAAATAAGAAATGAAAATAATTAAAAACTCCCTCTTGATGAACTTCTGAAGTTGGAGACGAAGATCTGATGTAGAACAAGCATTGTAGAAGCGGACTTCGTTTGGATCCGGCATGATGAGATTCTCCTTCAGAAGTTTGCAGAACTTTGGTAGGACATTAACTTTCGGCCAAGGTAGACACTGGAATTTTAGCACTCAATCTCTCTCTCTCAGGTGTGTATCAAACTAGAGAAGAGGGGTCATTTTTATAGCCACAGCGCTAGCGCCTGCGCTAGTGGTACCGCCATTGCTATCCCATTTTAGGACATATTCTGCGTGGCAGAATCTTCAATCCGAGGAAACATTGCTCTCTTGCCTTCTGTGCTCCGCGCTACCCCTAGTGCTATCGGATACCACAAGGCGCTATCTCCTTCTAAAAGTACTCCCAGAATTTCGCTGAACCACTCTTTTCGTTGATCAAAATTTTCGTCGGCCGTCGAGCGACAGCTAGCGCCAGGCGCTAGGCGATACCGCCAGCGCTAGTAGGAGTTTTGGATTTGATGGCTCCACATTGGGGGCAACCATCTTATGTAATCCTTGAGTCATTTGGACCTTGTTATCCTGCACACTTAAACACACAAGATCAAATGCACATAGGATTTGTTATTCTCAAACCTAGGAGATGCGGAAGACCATGTTCCAACAGGTTAATCTCTAAGATGTCAACTTCACTATAACCTAGCCAAATGCCCTAAAATTTATACCATAGGTTAATAATGACCTAATTATAAGATGGTCAGACATTCATAATTTTCCCAATTATTTTGTCCATTTATAAAAATACTTTAATGATAATGCACACCTAACTTTACACATAAAGTACAACTTTCTGAAGTCAAAGTGCTCCCAATAATTTATCGGTGCAATGTAATGTGGAAATATCATGACTGACTGAATTTCTTAATTTTCCATAATCTTTAAGACCACTGTTTCAATATTTTAACATTTATGTCAGTTGGTCACATTACACAACAAGTACCAAAATAACTGATTCAAAAATTCTAAAAACTTTATCATAGACTTATAATGATCCAAAAATAGTCTAGCCAAATTTTCATAAATTTTCAGATAATATTAAACATATAAATTTCATTAATACATTAGTGTGACAAAGGACATTTTTGGTAATTTACAGTGAATGACTTCTAAAAATCCTACCAACAATTTCATAGGTATATTTTAATATACTCTATAATATGACAGAAAATTAGATTTTTTTTATAAACTTTAGGTGATGTTTATTTCATTTATACAATTATGTGATAAAATCAATTATGCTCAAATAACTAGGGAAATCAATTCTAAAAATCCCAATAAAATTCTCAGAGGTGTATACTACTCTAAAACATCATGTGACATGGAGTCAGATTTTTCCTAAATCATTTGATCACTTTTATTTAATTAATAAATTTATGTAACATTAATGTTATTACTTAAATACTTAAGATTTTTCTTTTCAAAAATCCTAATATTTCTAGAGATAATATCATCCATCATAGTAGGTGTATTGCCCAAATATCATAAGCATACAACAAGTCATTGGTGATGAATTCACAAAATACCCAAATGTGCTATATGCACACCACCCTTACATACATCTCATTCCTATGTATGTGAATACAATGTTATACAATGGTACCAATGAACTAAACTCTTTACATGTGATTACTCATGACCTAAAAATAATGTCACCCAATATTTGGGTCATTTTGCATCTATCTAATCACATTTATTTCATTAATATGAAAAATCATATTTACCACAAAACCTTAAAAAATTATTATCCAAAAATTATGATTTTTGGCCAGGGGGTGTATCTATGTCATTTACACTTATGTCTAAAATATTAGACCAATCCAAGCAACTATGTAGTCTAGATCTACAAAATAAGAACTGGTCATCTTTTAGGACACACCTCAGTATAATGACCCTACAAGAAGCTGTAGGCAACCAAACTTGGTTATTCAAAGCCCTATAGACAATAGACCTCAAGGGCAACAAAAGTTGTCTTGGAAACTTTGGTCTAAAAAGGCCTCTAAGTACCCTAATTAATTAATCTAAACTTCAGTATAAAGTGTGACAAAATGATTTCATCACATTAATATGGTCTGCGTATAAAGATCTACTCAAATCAGTCATTTGTGGTTCATCATCCCCGATAGGCTGATGGCCAGGATTCAACATTCATGGAGCCTCTTCCCCTTGCAATTCCCAGCCTCCTGAGGGCCACCACTACTGGCCACCACCACCACCTCCGTTGAGGTGGTGGCTGTCGATTGGCGGCGACACAGCCACCAGAGGAGGTGTCTCCTACTAACCCAAGCGGGGTGAAAAGATCGGCAAAATTACACTTAGCTCACATGGATTGTGGCTCAATTGAGCTCGATCTCTCAGCCTAATGAGCTAGAAAGCTAGCACAGAGGGAGAGGAGGAGAAACAAACCTCAATTGTGGCTCGGCGGTGGGTGCTCCGACGGGTAGCCATGGATTTCTCTGTCTACGTTGAGCTTCCTCGATCTGTGGATTCTCCACCAATTGCTCTACTCCAAGGGGTTGGCTCGACTGCTAAGGAACCTCCGAAGCTAATGGAATGGTCAGATTGAAGTGGTGATGGTTGTATAGGGAGGATGGAGTGTGGGGTGTCTCGGTCGTGGCTTGTACAACTTCCCTTAAGAAGCTGAGCAACTGCCATGCACTGAAAAGACTGTTCATAGTCTGAGGGAGACGGCTAAGGGCTTGGGCAAGGTGGTAAGGGACCATGGAAGCTCCTTTAATCAAAGTACCTTTTTACCATAAGGGGAAAATGCGATTTTTGCCCCCAAGCACCTTCTCTCTCTCCAATTTCAGATGTGGGTGCCAAAAGGCTTGTGACATGCTGGTTAGTCATGGGGTGGACCCTTGGTTCAGTTGGATTCCATTTGGTCTTTCAATTTCTTTCTTAAGGCCTTATGTTGACCATGGTTGACTTTTGAGTTGAATTTGTCAAATTTGTGGGTGGGTTAGCCCCACTTGATGGTCATGGGTCATATGACCTTACCCAAAGTCTATTGGACCATGGTGTAGCTCCAATTTAGTTAATTGATCCATATGGTGTGAGTTTGACCCAATTTAGCCCAAGTTTGGCTTTAGTCAAATTGGAGGGATTGATTGACCAATTGATGGGGATTTTGGGTCCATTAGATCCCTAATGGGGTTATAAGGGTAAGGGTGAAGTCAATTTGACAAATTGAAGGCCAATTGGTCCTTGATTGGGTTGATTTGAGCTATGTTGACCAAAAGTTGAATTTGGTCAATACCTTGAAATTGGGTGTAATTATTTAGTGATTATTGACCTAATGACCTTCCTTAGTGGTTAGGATAACATAGGAAAGGTCAATTTGGGGGTATTGAAGGTCAATTGAGTCTATTTGTGTTGAATAGGGCTATGTTGACCTAAGTTTGATTTGGGTCAATTTGGCCTATTTGGTTGACCAATTGCTGGGGTTCTTGGTCAAGTGAATCTCTATTAGGGTTAGGAACATAGTGGTGGCGTCAATTAGTGTTTGTGAGTTCAATTTGGTTAATTTTACCTAAGTTGTCCTGTGCTCACTAGTGGACACTATGTGAGTTCACTCCAACTTAGTGAACTCCAAGGTCATCTTCTTGCCTCCACTCACCCTTCTCTCCTCATGTTATGCCATAACACATCCATGGGGTCTAGTAGGATTAGGGATGTTACAAAGGAAGACAACTCAAACGATTTAGTTATTGTTCTATCTTCTTCTTCTTCTTCTTCCAAAAAGCTCTACAGATAGAACAAGGAGAACAAAAATCTCTGTACAAGAAAAATAATCATGTTGCTGCTTCTTCATCTGATCTTACAGAAATAAGCTAACAAGAGTAAAGAGATCAACGTGATCACAAGCATATAACCCTTACATTCTTCTCTACCTTAAGCAAGGGTTCATCATATACAGATCCTAAAGAACATCAAAAGACAACATCATGTGTGATAGTTGTTAAAGGATTCATACAGCAGAATCTCATTCTTCTTCTTTCTCTATTCTTATTCTGTAACTGTCAAAAGAGTCCTAAGAATACCTCTCTAAAGGATTCAGTTGGTTCTAAGAGTCTCCTTATCAAAAGACTCAGTGGTTCTAAGAGTCTCCTAATCAAAAGACTCAGTGGGTGGTTCTAAGAGTCTCCTTATCAAAAGACTCAGTGCTAGTTCTGAGAGTCTCATTATCAAAAGACTTGGGCACTAGATAGTACAATCTGTTGGGAAAAATCATGTGATTTAACTTAACAAATTATATGAAAAGTGATTTTATCCCCTAGGATTAAAAATTACCCATTAAATAGTGAGGGTAATCTGGTCAGTAGATGTCTTAGGGTGTCACACTCAACTTAGAGTGTCAAGACCAGATCAAGAGAAGCAAAATTTGGACAAAGTTAATATTTGCATCGAATAGAATTCGACGCAACATCGAGTTCATATCGACGGTACTCTGATTAGAAGTCCAAGTGGTTCAACCCTTCAGTCGAATTAACTCAAGTCGACGTTACATCGAATAGATATCGACGTAGAGGTCAGAGACTTGTCAAAGTAATTTCAGAAGTCAACGTAGCTTCTACTTCAACTAGACGCAGAAGGGAATATCTGTCGAAGCCATCTAAAGTCGACGCAACATCGATTTCACCTCGACACAGATATTGAAGTTCAGAGCCATGCCTTTCAACTCGACGATTACGTCAATAAGATATTGATGCAACGTCGACTAGCTGAGTTCAATCAGAGCATAGATGAAATCAAAGCTGCTCCTACAAGAAGTCGAAGCTGCGTCGATAAGAGAGGAAGAGAATTCGACGCTACGTCGAATACAATCTATAAAAGTATATCTTTTCAGTTGTCATCCTGATGCCTCTTTTATGGCCCACATCTTTCAAGATTGTTCTCCAACGGCCTAATAATTGCCTGAAGTAGAAGGAAGCATTAAAGGAGGAGACAAAGGGTTTCTTGGAAGTATATTCCTTATTGGTGGATGGGCCGTGAATTAAAGATGGAAAGAAAGAGATTGTCTATGAGAAGATACCTTTTTAGGTCTTACCAGAAAAGGAACAAAATTCAAATTAAAGACAAACTATAAAAGGGCAGAGAAGAAAGAGAAGCACAGGCATTCATTACTATCAGCCATCTTCCTTTGCTTAGGGTTTTCCTGTCTTCTTCCTCCTCCCTCAGGAACCCTAACAAAGAACAGAAAAGAAAAGAAAGCATTGTTGTTCTTCATCTGATAGAATAGAAGATCTGAAAGCTGCTCTTCATCATCATCTCATAGCAGCCAGATCTCAATCAGCAGCAGATGAAGGGATCTGACATACAAAGCTCCTACAATACATCACAATCATAAGCATGGGTTAATCAAGCGCAGATCCTGTGAAGCAACCAATAGGTTGTTATTCATACAACCTCCTTAAGAATTCTGAGAATAGAATTCCAACACTATTCCTCTTTCTCTTTCTATTCCCATTTCTGTAAAAGAGTTTTATTAATCCCTCTTAAAAGGATTCAGTGGTTCAAGATCTCCTTATCAAAAGATCTGGTGGTCCAAGATCTCCATATCAAAAGATCTGGTGGTTCATGATCTGCTTGTCAAAAGATTAGTGATTCTAAGAGTCTCCTTATCAAAAGACTCAGACACTGCTGGTGCATTCCTACCGGGTGGTAGAAGAGAGGAGTACCCACATTTTGGTGAACCTCTATAAAATCTCTTATGTTTGAGTTGTGTATTTCGGTGATGTCCTAATTTCTTATTCAATATTTTATTCCTGCACTTTAATTATTCTGCCCGTGTTTTATTGAGCATAAATCTTTAGCTTAGTTTATTGTTTGCACATTTAGGATAGAAATAATTTTAAATCTCTATTCACCCCCCCTCTAGAGGATTCTCAGAGGCACACTGTGCACTTTCAATTGGTATCAGAGGGAGGTTGATCAATAAAAGGCTAGCACCTTGATCGGAAAGACCTCATACTCTTATTTTCTTTTATTCAAATGTATTCTATAAATAAAAATGAGTTCTAAGGATTATGCCTCAACAAGACCCTCAGTGTGTAACTTGAATAAGTTCACACTCTAGAAGGCCAGAATAAGACTCTACATGTATTCCATTAATGAAGATATCTATGATGTTCTTCTCATAGGTCCTCCAGCTCTAGTCAAACAAAAGGTAGGAGAATCCTCAACAACAAAGGTTGTCCCAATAAAGGAATGGACATAGGCTAAGAAGAAGGTCAAGGCATGTGAGGCCAAGGCCATGAACATTATGGTCTCAACAATGTCAGATGATATTTTCCAGAAGGTTGCTGAATGCCAATCAGCAAAAGACATTTGGGATACCTCACCAGAATGGTGGAAGGAAGTTCTGATGAAAGAAAGGACAGAAATTCCCTTCTCATATCCCAGTATGAGAACTTTCAAAAGAAAGCTGATGAATCTGTTGCTGATATGTATGACAGATTCAGCATTATTATTAATGAGCTTAGAGGCCTAGACAAGGAAATATCCTTGACTGAAATTAATGACAAGATTCTCATGTGCTTCCCTAGCTCAAAGGACTCAAGGATCTGGTCAATCAGGGAATCCAGATGTCACAGGGAGATCTCTACTGAAGCTTTGCTAAAAAAGCTCAAGTCATATGAGATGTTGTTAAAGAAGAGGGCTGAATCAGAAGAGAGGGAAGTCACCCTAGTTCCTGTTCAAAGGAACATAGCCCTGAAAGCTACTAAAGGGGAGCCCTCCACTCCTGAAGATGAGATGTTCAATCTCCTAGCAAGGAGATTCAAGAAATGGGTCAAGACTGAAGACCCAAGGTGAAGAGAAAGAGATTCAAGGCCCAGATATGATAAAAATCTAAGGAGGGAGATTATCTGCTTCATATGTAACAAGCCAGTGCACGTTGCTCCTGAGTGCCTACAAGAGCAAAGGGAAAGAAGCAGGAACAAAGAAGAGAAGAAGAAGAAGAAATCCTTCGGAGGGAAGGATAAGAAGAAAGCAAGGGGTTTCATTGCTGAAACCTGGAGTGATTCAGAAGCAAAAGTGAGCTCTTCCTCATCTGAGAGTGATGATGAGGCGGAAGCTGAAGCAGCCTGCATGATGGCACTGGGGATATCATCAGATAATGAAGAGGAGCAGGTATCCCTATTTGATGATTTTGATTTCAGTTCAAAAGATTTCAAAATTTTCTTTAAGAATTTTTGTAATGATCATCTTAGGGTAGAAAAAGAACTAGACAATGTTAGGTTAGAACTAGATAACCTAAAGAAAGATGAATTATATGTAAGAAATATCAAGAGTTAATAAAAGAAATTGACAATAAAGAATTAGAATTAATTGAATTAGAAAAGAAAATTTAAGGGTAAAAGAAGGGCTAACAAAGGCAAAGGCCTTTGAGGACTCACTCAATGGGAGGAGTCAAAAGAGCAAAGATATCATTGAAAATCTCTCTATGAGATTTAATCATCTAAGATTAGAGGCAGAACCCTCCACCAGCATAGAACCACCTAGGAAGCCTGCCTGGAAAAATCCAGTGTCCTTTGTTAAACCTAGTAGTTATCAACCCAGTGAGAAGAGTGCTCCATGTAAGGGTGAGAGTCACAATCATTCAGATAGGGTAGGTAAAACTGATAAGGTGAAACCCTTAGGTAAGAACAACATAGGGAAACTAAATAACAAAGACCAACAGGGTAAAGCAAAACCTAGGATAATAAAACACTTTACTGATTTATTATATTTAGATACATTCTATACTCACTTCAAACATCAAAATAGTAGGTCCGGGGGACCCATTCCTTATCATTCCAAAGGGTATCATGAAAGACCCTTCTATTCTTTCATTAAACCATGTAATGGTAAAAGCAAAGGGCCCAAGGTAACCTGGGTTCCTTCTAATGTTTGAATTACATGTGCAGGATTAGGTAGGGTCCTACTCAGGATAAAATGGAGTGGGAAGGAAGATGTAGGTCAAGGATAAGGAACAAACTTCATCCAAGGGAGTGATCTCTGCCTTGATCTATCCTTGCAGCTTATTAAATTAATAGTATAATCTATTTTCAATAAATATAATTGCTGGGAAAAACAATAAGGATTTTCTAAGGAAATAGCTCTGTTCATTCAGAGGTGCGTCAAATAGAAGTCAACGTACCATCGATTTCTACTCGACGCCGACGTCAAGAAGCACTCAGAGTGAACAATTCAAGTAGATTTCGATGCAACGTCGGATTGTTGTCGACGCATGCGTCGTAATGATTGGACGCTGATCAAAGTCAAAGTTGCGTCGATTACTAGTCAACGTAATGTCGACTAATCTACGTCGACTTGAGGAGTGCTGAATTATCTCCAGAAAGTTAGTACGTCGACTAGATTACGTCGAATGATATTCGACGCAATGTCGATATTTCTGGGCACTCAGAATTGCTTCTAAAAGCATTCTCGACTTATGTTTGTGCGCCAAATCTTAATACAAATCGACGGTGCGTCGACATAAACCCTAAGCTATGACGAATCGTCTTCTTTTAAGCAATACCAGCATCGAAATCATTGCGCTTTTGATTTTTCTTGCTCTCTTGCTTTCTTTCTCCCGTGTTCTCCTGTTCTCCAGCTCTCTAGTGCTCCTCCCTCTCTTGCTTTCTCATTGTCTTTGCAGGTACTGACAATCAAATGGCACCATCTAAGGTAAACTCAGGGTTTGATGTGGATATAGATTCTTTCAACACAGCAGCCGACAACGTCAAAGCCATTCTGGGCTTACTTTAGGATGCCAGCTTAACCAAACTAATATCCACCAAGAGTAAGATATTTGATATAGAGCTAACATAGTTCAAGGAATCAGTATAGATAAGAGATGTTGGATCCCTCAATGGGAAAGTTTCTGAGACAGACATTCATATAACATAGGAATTACTAAATCAAACTTTTGATCTCCCAACTGGGAGTGACTCAGATGAGCTGTCAGGTGAAGAGATTAAGAAGGCCATGGAGATTATGCAGTTCATAAAGGATAAGCCAATCAATCTAAAGAAGATCGATCTTAGGTTAGAATATAGGTTCCTTGCAGACATTGTAGGGAAAGTGCTGTTGTGTTAAATATCGGCACATGATGCTGTTCCAAAGCAACATCTTCACATAATCGGAGCTCTAGTTCTGAAAAAGAAGATTAATCAGGGAAGATGCCTAATTGGTTGGGCACAAGTATGCTCATAAAGAAAATGCCTACATGAGGATAATGAGCCAGGTGCTCGTCCAGCACTACCCAAGTATCTGCAAATCAAAAGGAGTGCCCATTCTTACTGGGAAAAGGATCAATATATGAATATTTTCAAAATGGACCAGGCAGATCTTGAAGCCTGGTCAAGCACAAGTTTCTCCTCCTCCATCCCCTCCTCCTCAAGATTTTGAGAGGCAAATACCAGATCTCCCAAGGGATAGTATCACTCCACTGGACACTATTCCAACTCAATAACAACAACATCAATCACAACAGCAGCAGAATCTTCTTTCCTCATCATCCATTTCAGTTCCTGAGCCATCTCCCCATATTCCCCATCAATTACCATCCACCCTCATTACAGATCATCAACTTGCTCCACCTCCACCACCATCAATTCACTTCTCACCTGATGCTTACCATGCTCTCTCCCCCATTCCAGAAGACTTTCCTCCATCACCTCCTCCACCTCCATCTCATACTGCTCATATTGACCTTGAGTAGGTCATCTATAAAGCTGTTGTCTTGGCCTCCTCAACCTTTGCTGACCTGGTGGCCACCCAGGCAAGAAAATTTGATAAAAAGTATTCCCAGATGGAGGTTGAGTTACTAGACTCAAAGAGATTCCTCCAGGGTCTAAAGGAGTTTGTCTCTTCCTCAATGGTTATAAAAGAATTTTTAACCTCACTGGCCAGCAAGGTCAAGAAGGGGGAGAATATTTTGGAGGAAGAGGGTCATGTCCTTGAGTTGGATAATGAGCCTTCCCCTGACAAAGTGACTACCTTCCAAGAAGCACTGATCCAGAGGGTGCCTGCAAATCAGGGGAAGCTCCAAGAAAAAGTGAATGATGAACAAGTAGATGCAACAGTTCAGGGGGAGCCTATTCCAAATATTCAGAGATGTCTGGATATGGAATTGGAAGCAGTAAGCACATTAGGGGATCAGGGGGAGCCTCAAGATGAGAATCTTCTAGATGAAGTGGCAAAGATTGCCAAGGGAGCTGTTGTGGATGCTGAGCAGAATACACAAGCTCAGGGGGGCCTGACAAAGCCAATATTGCTGAAGAAGCAGCAATATCCCCTGAGAAGAAGAGCCCCTGAAGATAGCTCCAAGCAAGGTCATCCCAATGGTGTTCTCAAGAAAAAGAAAGACTCCTGAGAAGGATTCTTAAAGCCAACAGAAGGTATTCTGTGATTCTTTATTTTGAAAACAAATATATACTGGGAGGAACAATATGATACAATTTTAATGCTTGACAACTGAATGGAATTGCTTACGTCTTCAGTCTGTCTTATCCTATGTCTATGATGTATTATATGTTCTATCGTTTATGAAAAACTGTGTAAAATCACTTTGAACAATTTGTAAAATTTGTTAAGATAAATAGAGGGAGATTGTTGGGAAAAAACCTGTGATTTAACTTAACAAATTATATGAAAAGTGATTTTATCCCCTAGGATTAAAAATTACCCATTGTATAATGAGGGTAATCTGGTCAGCAGATGTCTTAAGGTGTCACACTCAACCTAGAGTGTCAAGACCAGATCAAGAGAAGTAAAATTTGGTCAAAGTTAATATTTGCGTCGAATAGAATTCGACGCAACATCGAGTTCATATCAACGGTACTCTGATTAGAAGTCCAAGTGGTTCAACCCTTCAGTTGAAGTAACTCAAGTCGATGTTACGTCGAATAGATATCGACGTAGAGGTCAGGGACTTATTGAAGTAACTTTAGAAGTCGACGCAGCTTCTACTTCAACTCAACACAGAAGAGAATATCTATCGAAGCCATCTAAAGTCGACGCAACATCAACTTCATCTCGATGCAGATATTGAAGTTCAGAGCCATGCCTTTCAACTTGATGGTTACATCGATAAGATATCGACGCAACGACGACTAGCTGAGTTCAATCAGAGCACAAATTAAATCGAAACAGTTCCTACAAGAACTCTAAGCTACGTCAATAAGAGAGGAAGAGAATTCGACGCTACGTTGAATAGAGTTTGTAAAAGTATATCTTTTCAGCTGTCATCCTGATGCCTCTTTCATAGCCCACATCTTTCAAGACCGTTCTCCAACGGCCTAATAATTGCCTGAAGTAGAAGGAAGCATTAAAGGAGGAGACAAAGGGTTTCTTGGAAGTATATTCCTTATTGGTGGACGGGCCGAGAATTAAAGATGGAAAGAAAGAGATTGTCTATGAGAAGATACTTTTTCAGGTCTTACAAGAAAAGGAACGAAATTCAAATTAAAGACAGACTATAAAAGTGCAGAGGAGAAAGAGAAGCATATGCATTCATTACTATCAGCCGTCTTCCTTTGCTTAGGGTTTTCCTGTCTTCTTCCTCCTCCCTCGGGAACCCTAACAAAGAACAGAAAAGAAAAGAAAGCATAACTGTTCATCATTTGATAGAACAGAGGATCTGAAAGCTACTCTTCATCACCATCTCATAGCAGCCAGATCTCAATCAGCAGAAGAAGAAGGGATCTGACATACAAAGCTCCTGCAATACATCACAATCATAAGCAGGGGTTAATCAAGAGCAGATCTTGTGAAGCAACCAATAGGCTGTTCTTCATACAACCTCCTTAAGTATTCAGAGAACAGAATTCCAACACAATTCCTCTTTCTATTTATATTCCCATTTTTGTAAAAGAGTTTTATTAACCCCTCTTCAAAGGATTCACTGGTTCAAGATCTTCTTATCAAAAGATCTGGTGGTTCAAGCTCTCCTTATCAAAAGATCTGGTGGTTCAAGCTCTCCTTGTCAAAAGATTAGTGGTTCTAAGAGTCTCCTTATCAAAAGACTCAGGCACTACTAGTGCATTCCTACCAGGTGGTAGAAGAGAGGAGTACCCACATTTTGGGAAACCTCTATAAAATCTTTTGTGTTTGAGTTATGATTTTCTGTGCTGTCCTAATTTCTTATTCAGCATTTTATTTCCTGCACCTTAATTATTCTGCCTGTATTTTATTGAGCATAAATCATTAGCTTAGTTTATTGTTTGCACATTTAGGATAGAAATAATTTTAAATCTCTATTCACCCTCCTCTAGAGGATTCTCAGAGGCACACTGTGCACTTTCACAATCCTATCAAGGTGATAGAAGAGTGGACTACCCTCATTTTTGTGAACCACTATAAAATTCCTATGTCTTATGTGTTTGCTTTTCTGTGATGTCCCTCTACTATTTTCTATTTTCTGTGATTATTTTATTCTATGTTGGTGTTGCTGATTGCATAGTTAGAATAAATTTATTGTGTGTGCAAATTTTTGAGTAAAAGTTTTATTACTCTATTCACCCCCCTTAGAGAATACTCAGTGGGCACACTGCACTTTCAATTAGTATCAGAGGGAGGTTGATCATTAAAAGGTTAACATCTTGATCAAAAGATTTCCTCACTCATATTTCCTTATTTAAAACTATCTTAAGAGAAAAATGAGTTCTAAGGATTATGCATCAACAATACCACAAGTGTGTAAGTTAAATAAGTATGCACTCTGGAAGGCAAGATTAAAGCTCTATATGAACACTATTGATGAAGATATCTTTGATGTCATTATTTTAGGTCCCCTAACACCATATAAGAAAGATGTCAATGGATCTGCAACATAGGAAGTTGTGTCAAGGAATGAGTGGACAGATGCTGAGAAGAAGCAGAAGGTATATGATGCCAAGGCTATGAACATTCTAGTCTCCACCAAGTCAGATGACATCTTTCAGAAAGTTGCTGATTGCAAATTAGTAAAAGAGATCTGGGAATCTCTTTCCAGACTAGTAAAAGAAAGTTCTGATGAAAGAAAGGATAGAAAGTCTCTTCTCATATCCCAATATGAGAACTTTCAAAAGAAAGCTGAGAAAAGTGTTGCTGAAATGCATGCCAGATTCAACACTAATAAATGAGCTGAAAGGTCTGGATAAGGAGATCTCTCTGACTGAAATAAATGATAAGCTTCTCATGTGCTTCCCAAGCTCATGGTACTTAAGGATCTGGGCCATCAGAGAGTCCAAATGCCATAGGGAGATTTCTACTGATTCTTTGCTAGGAAAGCTCAAATCTTATGAGCTGCTACTGAAGAGCAGGGTTGAGACAGAGACTAAGGAGATAGTCTCAACTACCTTGAATTTACAGGGGAAGAGACAAGTAAGGCATTACAAATAATGCAGTTCAAAAAATAGGACATTAATTTGAAAAAGAATGATGTATCTGAAGAACATAGATTCTTGGCTGATATAGTGGGAAAGGTATTGCTATGCAAGATTTCAGCTCATGATGCAATTCCCAAACAAAAACTACAAGTAGTGGGAGTTCTGGTTCTGAACAAGAGGATAAATTGAGGGAGGTGCCTCCTAAAGATGATAAGACACAAATATGCTCATAAGGAGAATTCCTATATGAGAATGATGAGCCAAGTTCTGCTCCATCATTATCCAATGGTCTGCAAATCAAAAGGAGTGCATGTTCCTCCTACTAAGAGAATAAACATTGGAATTTTCTCAAAGTGGACCAGGTAAATTCTAAAGCCTAGTCAAGCAGCCCCTCTCCTCCTTCTCTAGTTCCAAAGGATAATGAGTCAGTTCCAACAGACCTTCCAGATGCTAACCCAGATAAGGACAACCAGCCAATCCCTTCTGTGCGAACAGGAATACTGGAAAAATGGAGAATAACAATTTTTATTTTCCCAAAACTTGATTATTACAAAGGTATAACCTCCTTTATATAGAATGGAGGAGAGAAAAAAGAATATAAATAAACAATGTGGGACTAAATATAATACATGACAAAATACAAAACTGGGCGGTCAAACATAGGGAGACCGCCGAGACCGTAGAGACCGCTCAGTCTGTAAAGTACAGACCGCAGGAAGCAGGGCTAGACCGCCTGTCTTCATCTTCAACCCGCCAAGCCTTAACCTTTCAACAAGACCGCCCGGTCACCAACCAGACCGCCCGATCTTAACACATCAACAAGACCGGTCACCAACCAGACTGCCCAGTCTCAACACCTTAACAAGACTGCCCGGTCCCCAACCAGACTGCCCGGTCCCCAACCAGACTGCCCGGTCTCAACACTTCAACACTCCCCCTAGCTAGAGCATATATGTCAATCATGCCCAGCTTGTCGCAAATGTTCGAAAAAGAAGTAGACACGGGCTTGGTAAAATATCTGCTAGTTCATTGTCTGAAGTGACGGATGGTATATAAATTTGTTTCTTCAATACTTCTTCTCTGATAAAATGGCAATCGAATTCAATATGTTTTGTCCTCTCGTGGAATACCGGATTCTTAGATATGTATATGGTAGCTTTGTTGTCACAGAACATCGACAGAGGATGGTTATAGACTTCTCCTAAGTCCAGCATGAGAGCTCTTAACCATTTAAGTTCACAAGTTGTCGACGCCATACTTCGATACTTAGCTTCAGCACTAGACCTTGAGACAACAGATTGTTTCTTTCTCTTCCAGCTTACAAGATTTCCCCCAACAAAGGTGCAAAATCCAGAAGTAGATTTGCGATCATCTTTATCGTCTGCATAACTAGAATCTGAGTAGGCCTCAATCTTTAGATGATTGTTGTTCTGAAAAAGTAATCCCTTTCCTGGAGCCCCTTTAACATACTCTAATATCCTAAGAGCAGATTGTAGATGGCATTCTCTAGGAGTTTGCATGAACTGTCTAACCTTTCCTACAGCATATGAGATGTCTGGTCTGGTTACTGTAAGATAGATAAGTTTTCCTACTAGACGTCTGTACTGTGTAACATCTGTTAGAGGTGGTGAATCATCTTGCCATGTGTTGTCTTCACCAACGGGCATGGGACATCAAGCAGGTTTAGCCCCAGTCAAACCGGTTTCTTGCAGAAGGTCAAGAGCATACTTGCGTTGTAAGAGAACCACTGAGTTGTGTTTCTGTAAAACCTCTATTCCCAGAAAATACTTTGGAGTGCCCATGTCTTTGGAACAAAGTGTTGACCGAGATGTTTCTTGGTTAACGCAATTCCATTTTGATCGTCACCTATGAGAAGAATGTCATCAACATAAACGACAAGAACAACTAGACCTTGGGAGGTTTTGCGAATGAATAGAGAATGATCTGCAGAACTTCTTGTAAAGCCAATGATTTCGACAATGCTACTAAACTTTTCAAACCACGCCCGAGGACTTTGTTTAAGACCATAGATAGCTTTCCGCAACTTGCATACACGTGTCTCCCCCTGAGCAACATACCCAGGAGGTTGCTCCATATACACATCTTCTTGAAGATCACCATAGAGGAAAGTGTTTTTGACATCGAGTTGAGACATAGACCAACCCCTGTTGACGGCTACCGAGAAGAGGACCCGGATAGTGCTGATGCGAGCGACAAGAGAGAATGTGTCAAAAAAATTTACACCATAATTCTGAGTGAAGCCTTTGGCGACAAGGCGAGGCTTGTAGCGATCCACACTCCCATCAGGACAGAACTCGACAACAAAGACCCAGCGGCAGCCAATGACATCTGTTCCTAGAGGAACCAAAACAAGGGTCCAAGTACCTCTCTCAGTGAGGGTTTCCATTTCTTCATCCATAGCAGCCTTCCATTGAGGAATGGTAAGAGCTTCATGGCAAGAGCGTGGAGTGGTAGTGGCAGAGAGAGCCAAGGCAAAATTCCTGCAAGAGGGCGTAAGATGAGCATAGGAAATGACATCATTTATTGAATGTTACGTACATGTCTGAACTCCTTTGCGAAGAGCAATAGGAACATCCAAATCGGCTTGTTCATCAACATCCGGTGCATCCATTGCAGAGAGTGCTGGACCGAGAGCTGGGAGAGGCTGCCATAGAGGGGAGGAAGAAGATTCGAGGGGATGAGATGTGGTCGGGGGTGGTGGCGGAGGTAATGGGTTATTGTTAGTGGGGATAGCTGGTATGTGGAGAATAGGAGGAAGATCAGAAAAAGCAATAGATGAGTCTTTGGAGAAATTGGATACGTCTTCAAAGACTGTAACATCAGCAGAAACCACTTGTTTGCGAAGAATGGGGTCAAAACAACAATACCCCTTTTGAGAAGTAGAGTAGCCCATAAAGACACACTTTGTGGCACGCGGAGAAAGCTTGTCGCGAGTAGCAGATGGAGAATGAACAAACGTCGTACAACCAAAAATACGCTGTGGAAGAGGGAAAGCTTCCTTGCCCGGATATAGGACAGGGAATGGTGTTTGACCATGAAGAACGGAAGAGGGGATACGATTGATGAGGTGACAAGAAATGAGAATGGCATATCCCCAATATGAGCTAGGAACATTCATTTGAGATAGAAGAGTGCGAGCTACATCAAGAAGGTGACGGTTCTTGCATTCAGCCACGCCGTTCTGCTGAGAAGTATAGACACAACTTGTTTGATGAATAATACCAGTTTGCATACAAAAGACAGAGAAATCAGTACTAATATATTCTTTTACATTATCAGAACGAAGAATTTTGATAGAGACCCCAAACTGGGTTTTGATCATTTCATAAAAAGTTGTCCATACAGAGAATAATTCAGAACGATCTTTTAAAAGATACACCCAAGTACATCTAGAGAAATTATCAATAAAGGTTACAAAATAAGAGCTACCCCTCCCAATAGTGGGAGTAGGGGAAGGACCCCAGATGTCAGAGTGAACAAGATCAAAAGGACTAGAAGATCCACGTCCTTGTTTAGCTAGGAAAGATGAGCGATAATGCTTGCCAATTTGACATGCTTCACAGTTGAGGGGAGAAGCATTCTGAGGTAGATGAGGTAGAATCTGATGAAGAAGCCATTCAGGAGGATGACCAAGATGAATATGCCATTGTAGAAGACTGTTGGAATACGAAGAGGAAGTAGAGAGAGCTGATACATTGTCGAAGAAGTAGAGGCCGCCACTCTCAGTCCCAGTAGCAATCGTCCGCTTGGAGCAAGGATCCTGAAAAGAACAAGTAGTAGGGGTGAATGTTATAGAACAGTGTAGCTGCTTGCAGAGAGAAGTAACAGATTGTAAGTTGCACGAGAATTTGGGCACATATAGAGTATCTTCCAGGCGAAGAGACGGAGTGACCTGGACGATACCCGTACCTTTTACTAGAGAAGGAGAGACATCCGCAATGAACACCAGGGGCAACCGATCATGTTTCTCCAAGAGGGAGAAACATTGTGGATTACCAGTCATGTGATTTGTAACACCTGAATCAATCAGCCATTTACCTTGAGTGACTATATGGGCACTACTTGAGGAAGTGACCACCGATGCTGATTGCTTTGAGGTAGAGGCGGAAGAGTCACCGGTAGGGCAAAGGTGGGGATACTTGAGCCAACATCGAGCAACGGAGTGGCCTGTCCTTCCGCAGTGAGAGCAAAGATACTTGGAAGGTGCACGCCCTTCATGATGGTTGTTCCGACGTCTAGTGTTACCCCTCTGAGTCTGATGAGCATAGTTGTCAGGTAGAGGCGGTGAGACCAACAGAGGTCATTAGAGAAGAGTGGTAACAACGGCAATGCGGGCAGTAGTAACATCCAAGGTGGGATATTCAGCCTCTCCAAGAATCTGTTGACGGATCATGTCATATGATTCTGGGAGGCGCAGAAGATAACACACGACCAAAAGTTTCTGGAAGTGTTTGTGTTGGTCGGCCAGATCAGCGGAGAAGGGTCTATTCTGAAGAATTTTATCCCCAAGGGCGAACGAGGGCGTCGCTAGCATCCCAATCATCAAAGGTAGCAGAGGTGCGAGGTGGAGGGTCATCGGTAAGATGATGATGCTTGCTTTGCGAGTGGAGAAGGAAGGTGAAAGAGACACTCTAGTCGGGATAGTTGGGACCAAAAAGTTTGGAGATGGTGCCAAGGTTGCTCGAAGAAATGGGAGAGTGGTGGGTAACAACAGAAGGTGTGGTGGTAGTAGAGGTAGAGTCATCAGAAACTGCCATAGCAAAAGGAGACCGCTCGAACAGATGAGGAAGATCGCGCGAACAGAGGAGGAGACCGCTCGAGCAGAAAAGGTCGCGCGAACAGAGGAGGAAACCGCACGAGAAGAGAGGAGAATTTGCATGACTAGGATCAGACCGTGCCAAAGAAGAGGTCGCTGCGCCAAAGAAGAGGTCGCGCCAGAGACCGCGCGAACAGAAAAGAGGTCGCGCCAAAGGAGACCACGTGAACAGAGAAGAGGTCACGAGCGATCACAACGAAAGACCGTTATTACTCTGTGAACATGTGCGAACAGGAATACCAGAAAAATGGAGAATAACAATTTTTATTTCCCAAAAACTTGATTATTACAAAGGTATAACCTCCTTTATATAGAATGGAGGAGAGAGAAGAGAATACAAATAAATAATGTGGGACTAAATATAATACAGGACAAAATACAGAACTGGGCGGTCAGACATAGGGAGACCGCAGAGACCGCTCGGTCTGTAAAGGAAAGGCCGCAGGAAGCAGGGCTAGACCACCTGTCTTCATCTTCAACCCGCCAAGCCTCAACCTTTCAACAAGACCGCCCGGTCACCAACCAGACCGCCCGATCTCAACACTTCAACAAGACCGCCCGGTCACCAACCAGACCGCCAGTCTCAACGCCTTAACAAGACCGCCCGGTCACCAACCAGACCGCCCGGTCTCAACACTTCAACACCTTCTAATATAACACATGAACCTACAACACAGATTTCCCTCCAACATCAACAAGAATCCTCTATCACTACTCCTGAAGAAAACCTTCCAGACATCCATTCTGCTCCTCTACCATAATCTCTTAAAACTCCAGAAGACAATGAAACACAATCTCCTATCCACCAAAATTTCTTAGACTTAAATGAGGATTCCACAACAATTCCTCTAGTTATCCTATCCACACCTCCACTTGACACACCTCTTGCCTCTACCACCCATTCTACTCCTCCTTTTGATGCTGAACAAATAATTTCCGAAGCAGTAGGACTGGCTACTAGTATATTTGTTGATCTATTGTTGACTCAACCCAGAAAGTTCAACAGGAAATACTCACAAATGGAAACTGAATTGCAAGGATCAAAAGAGTCTCTCCTGACTCTCAAAACATTTGTGTCCTCCTCCATGGTGACTAAAGAATTCTTAACTTCCCTGGGCCTGGGCAGTAAGGTTCAGAAGGGGGAGAAGATCCATGAGGAGGAAATGATTGATTAAGAGAAAGAGTTGCAGGAGAAGGAAATATATGAATGCTAAAATTCCTGACCCTAAGGTGGTGACTATATTTCAAACAACAATGCCAGATGTTCTAGATGTTTCAAATCCAAATGCACATATCCAGGGGAGTCTCTTACAATTCCTCAAAAAAATCTTGCACAAACCTAGGCGGAGTTGTTTGTTCAAGTAAATGTGGGTGCTCAGGATAAGGAGAAAGGGACTGCTCAAAGTGCCCCAGATGCTGAAGTCACTACAAGAAAAAAGAGTTTTGGCAAGGGCAAATTACACTGGCTAAAAGTCCAAAACCGTGGCTAAAGAGTATTTGCCACGGTCTAGCCACGGTAAAAATTTGTGGCTAAAGATCGTGTGGAGAAAGGTTTTTAGCCACAGATTAGCCGTGGTAAATAGTATTAGCCACGAAGAAGTAATGTCATGGCTAATACTTGGACTTTTAGCCACAACTTTCCCACTGGCAAAAGCTTCTCAATTACGTTAAATAGCCTATTTACCACGGCTGTTGGCAGTGGCAAATAATATGACTATTAGTCACGGTTTTAAACCCTGGCTAATAGTAATTTTGATATTTTTTTAAAAATCTATTTGCCACAGTTTTAAACCGTGACAAATAATAAATTATGCTTGTTTATTCCATTAGACTAGCTAAAAATACCATCAATAGAATTCATCAATTTTCAAGAATTAGGATGCTTGTCTGGATGCAATGAAACCAGCTAAGAAGAATTGTTGCACAAAATATACTTATAAATAAATAACAGTACCATAGATCTTATATCTCTATTCATATGAATAAGAAACCACGCGACAGCAGGAATTTTATTTCGTACAAATAGCACTTCAAAATCTATAAAAACAGCACTTCAAAATCTATACTAAATAGCGCTTCGAATTTACTTGCCAAGGCGGATATAACATCTCCGAGAGCTGAAAGGGATCAATTTATGTTCTGAGCCTCCTTCAATCTCTCCCCTTATGCATCAGTCTTTATGAGCCTCTCACTGCCGGCCAAATGAACTAGCCAAAGTTTGCTTTGCGTGGATTCACCAGTCACCGAGTTCACAGCCCTCACCATTATACAAAGCATGCTGAAAATTCAATTTTTTTTAAAAGGAAACATCATGTGAAAATCGATATCATCACTGAACAGAAATAGATTTTTTTAAAAAAAAAAAAATATCTGCGCACCAGTGAGATCTGCTGCTGTGCTCATTGAGATTGGTTCATCCTACAACTCTCATATTTCTTTCAACCTTCAGTACATTCCAAACCTCCCCAATGTTTTCAACTTTGGCCTCCACTATTCCTGGCACATGATGAAACCCTTCAACAACCTGCTTTATCTCCAACCTTATTCAGTAAATAAAAAACCAAGTCTTATTAGCTTAACTGTTTCAGCTTCCTTGAATATTGACCTACTTCTTCTGTTTCTTATATAGAATGTTTGTATTGAGAATGTTTGTTATTTCCGTATTTACGCTTCTTTCCTTATTATTTCGTTTCTTATATATATGTACCTATCGGCTATAATAATGTAGTGTGTATAATAAGAAACTTTCATGTATCTCTTTCCCTCTTTTTGACATGGTATCAGAGCAAGAAAAAAGGGGAAGGTGTTCTTCTTCGATCTCTCAATCATCGCTCCTTTTTTGTCTTCTTGATCTGCTTCTTCCGCGTTCAAGAATGGACACAGGCCTCAACACCTCTGGATCTACCACTCTCATTGTTGCCACTTTCGCTATCAACCCCCCAAATCTCGATCCGAATGATCCGAACTACGTTCATCCATCTGATGTTCCCAATCTTCCGCTTGTTCCCCACGAATTGCGTGAATCTAAAAATTATGGCATCTGGAGCAAGGCTATGACATTAGCTTTGAACTGCAAAGGCAAAATGGGATTCATCAATGGCACTCATCTTCGACCTCCTTCTAATTCTCTGTTGTTTGCGCAATGGGAAAGATGCAATTCCCTAGTTATTTCTTGGATCTTAAAATGTGTGAGCAAAGAAATTTACAATGGGTTGATCTACTGCGAG
Source organism: Dactylorhiza incarnata (assembly GCA_033032865.1). Taxonomy (NCBI): domain Eukaryota; kingdom Viridiplantae; phylum Streptophyta; class Magnoliopsida; order Asparagales; family Orchidaceae; genus Dactylorhiza; species Dactylorhiza incarnata. Next base: position 426,248 of record JAWHQI010000134.1, read on the forward strand.
ACAGCCACCAAGGCTTGGAACGATCTCTATGATCAGTTCAGCAAGATGAATAGGGCAAGGATATTTGCTCTTTTTAAGGAAATTAATTCCTATACTCAAGGTACAAATTATGTTACCACATACTATTCTCGCCTTCGACAAATGTGGGATGAATACGATTGTCTTCTCAATCTCCCTCACTGTGAATGTACTGCATCCAAAGCCTATTCAGATTACTCCCAGGAGCATAAACTCATGCAGTTTCTAATGGGTTTAAATGACTCTTACGCTGATCTCCGCTCTCAAATCCTCATGATGATTCCTATACCCAACCATAAGCATGCATATTCAATGTTTTGCAACGAAGAATCCCAAAGATCCATTCCCTCTATGCACATGGCTCATGATTCCTCTATCAGGTTATACAGTTCAACACAAAGGACTAAAAGGGCCGATCTCATATGTGAACATTGTGGAATCTCTGGGCATTCCAAAGAATCATGTTATAAACTCATTGGTTACCCCCCAAGAGGTGGATCCTCTTGTGGAAGAGGAAGGGGCAGAAACAGTTATTTCAGAAATACAATTTCAGGAGGAAAATTGCCTGATCCCAATAATGTTGTTGCATTCTCCCAACATGTTCACGCACTACTGAACCATCTATTGGTACTAATAATCTTCCTAAGACGCCATCTCTTGAAACTTCTGCTCCTGTGTTCACTCCACAATAATATCATCAAATCCTTCAGTTGCTTACCAACCCCTCCACTAACACACAAAAAACAACGGAACAGAACATTTCAAACAATATTATTGCTTCCTCTGCAACACTTGTGCTAGGTATAATGAATGAACTTATTTCTCTTCTAACAATTTTTTCCAAAGAGGAATGGGTAATTGACAGCTGGGCAAATTGATACATGTCTTACAATATTAACCTATTTGAGACAGACACTTATAATGTCCCATCCCACACAACTGTGAAACTACCAATTGGTAACATAGCTCAAGTTGAAAAGCTGGGAATGATCAAAATGCAGAATGACATGACTCTACACAATGTCTTATATATCCCCAATTTTCAATATAATCTCATTTCCATTTCTAAAATTACTCAAGATAACAATTGTTTTGTTTCTCTGTATCCTCATTTTTGCTTGTTTCAAGATCTTTGGACTGGCAAGATCAAGGCGATTGGTAAAGTCAAAAATGGCTTATACTTTCTTGATCCCACCGCGTCCAGCAAGTGTTTTCATCATCCTTGCTTTAGCAATAGCAATTCTATTTTTTCTCCCTACTCTAAATGCAATCCTCTTTTATCTTCAGCAAATGATAACCATTGTGTAACAAATAATGCTCTACAAAACAATGTTAAAATTCCTTTGAATAACAATTCTGTTGATGCTTCTAGCTTATGGCATTCACGAATGAGGCACGTCTTTTCTTCGTCTCAAACTGTTGGAAAAACCCTATTACTGATTTGGGCTAGGATCACTATATGTTGACTTAGGATCATGTTGACCCCAATGTATAGTCTAAGGGTCAAGTTTTTAGGCTGATAAGATAGCTAGAACTTAAGGAAAAATTCAAGTTCTCAGCATTCGATGAACGGCTATCAATGTTCAATGAATGGCTCTCAGCGGTTGATGAATCTTATTCTATCTGCGCTCGACGAATGAAGTTATCTCAGCGCTCAAAGAATTCCAACTATCTCAGCGGTCGACGAACCAGTCTCAGCGGTCGACGAACCAGTCTCAGCGGTCGACGAACAAGTCTCAACGGTCGACAAACTAGTCTCAGCGGTCGACAAACTCCAGCCCTTCTCAGAGCAGCGTTCGACAAACTCAAGTCTATGTTCGACAAATTCTCAACTGAAGCTCAGATCGACGAATATTGTCCTCAGATCAATTAATACAGACAGATAAGTTATATATCAGTTCTCTGAACACAGATCGAAGACAATAATGGATCTATTCAATATTCTTGGACGTATTCAGTCAGACAAGTAAGGATAATATCCCTCTTTATTATATTCCTTTATTTTGTCGTATTCTAAGGAGAAGAGCCGTTGACATTTAATGCTAAGGCATCTTTTACGACAAAAGAAATTTGAAAGGACATGCCAAAATAGTTTTGGTGGCTATGTCAGTTCCAAGAAGGATTTAAGTCAAATATTATATTCCTTAAAAGTCAGATGATTTGAATTTCAAATCATAATATAGGAAGATAATATATACAGAGCTTTTTCACTCTGGTATTGAGTAGTAGAGATACAGAGAAGTTCAGTTATTCAAGTTTTGAGAATACAGAGTTCAGAGCAACAAGAAAAGAGAAGGATTAGAAAAGAAGAAGTGGAAGAAGAACTACAGACAACATCATTCTCCTAGGAGAACAAATCTTATGCTGTAGAAAGTCTTTGTCTTCCTCAAGCAGCACCATTCTTCTGAGAACATCAACTCTATCTCTCAGATCTTTTGCTGCAAGTTTATCATCTTCAAGAGCAACAAACTATTTGAGAAACACAGTCTCTCAGATACATCAGCTATCAAAGAAGATTAGCACAATCAAGAGAAAGCTTCTCCACAAACTGTCAACTACTTCAATCAGACAGGGGGAGCTTTACAGCATATTTTTCTTACTAGTCTTCTCTCAGATTGTTGAACAGAGAAGAACATTCTAACCTTCCTTACCTCATCTTGTACAGGGTTCTAAACTCCCTTCAAAAGTTTAACCTTGGTAGCAAGACACCTGATCAAAAAATCTAGTTGGTTTTTGGGAACCTGATCAAAACCCCATTGGTGTTAGGGCACCTGATCAAAAATCCTAGTTAATTCCTACCTAGGGTGGTAGAAGAGTGGATGTACCATATTTAGAGGGGAACCATTATAGCTCCTTGTGTCTTCTGTGATCTTGTTTATTTCTGTGTGCTTGTGCTGTGATGATTTTATTCTTTCAATTTTTATTATACACTCTATTATACACATATGTATATATATCAGTATTTTAATTTCGCTATAAAACTAATAAAAAAATTTAAACTATATTCACCCCCCTTAGAGTTAATTTAAGATCTAACCTCACTTTCAATTGGTATCAGAGGTTGGTTGATTCTTTACATGCTAACACCTGAATCACAAAGATCAATTAGATCTTAAATACTTTCAGAGTTTTTATTTTCATTTTATTTTTATTTAAAAACTCATGGCACAAAATAAGGAATATTCAAGCACTAGACCTCCTATGTGCAACTTAAATAAGTTTGCACTATGGAAAGCAAGGATTAGGTTGTATATGAACTCTATTGATGAGGATATTTTTAATATCATTTTGACAGGACATCCTACTCCTACAGCAATAACCAGCACTGAAGCTACAACTAACAACACTGTTGTTCCACCACCTGAGTGGACAGAAGCACAAAAGAAGCAGATATGTGCTGATGCTAAAGCCATGAATATATTGGCTCAAACCATGACTGATGATATCTTTCAGAAAGTTGTGGAATGTACCTCAGCCAGGGAGATCTGGATCTCACTCAACAATATGGTTGAAGGATCAGCAGATGAAAGCAAAGACAGAAGATCTCACCTTATCTCTCAATATGAGAACTTCAAAAAGGGAGAAAATGAAAGTGTAGCTGATATGTACAACAGGCTCAGCCTCATAATCAATGAGCTGAAGACCTTGGACAAGGTGATCTCTATCACTGAGATCAATGACAAGATCCTAATGTGCTTCCCCAGCACATGGGACTCTAGAATCTGGCCTATCAAGGAAGCCAGAAGTCTCAATGAGATTACCACACAGACACTACTAGGAAAGCTCAAATCCTATGAGCAGCTAGTAAAATCCAGAGAAGCAGAACAGTCTACTTCATCTCCAGCAACAAGGAAGGACAGGAATATTGCCTTCAAAGCTGCATAGAAGAAGGAAAGACTCCTGACAATGAGGAGTTGATGAGTCTACTAGCCAAGAGATTTTACAAGATGGCAAGAAAAGACTTCAGGAAAAAGTCATCCAGAAGCCATGAAAAGCCAAGGTATGACAAAAATACTTCTAAAGAAATTATATGTTTTGGTTGCAGGAAACCAGGACACATCCTTCCAGACTATCAAGATATTCAAAACAAGAAGGACAAGAAGGAAAGGAGAAAGGAAAAGGATGAAAGAAGAAGCTCCAACAAATCTTCCTCCCACAAGCACAAGAAGAAGGGAAGAGGATTTGTAGTAGAAACCTGGAGTGATACAGATTCTGAATCAGAATCTTCATCCAGCTCATCAGATGAAGAAGAGACAAAAGAAAATGATCAATGCTTGATGGCCATTTATGACTCAAACAGTGAGTCGGAATATGTTTCTTCATCCAGCTCCAGAGATAATGAAGAAGAAAGAAGTTTTTGCATGATGGCAATCAATGCATCCTCAGAATATAATTCTGATGAATCAGAATCAGAAACTGAAGCTGACAGTGAACAGGTAATTTCTACTTTTGATTTCAATTCAGCTGAATTCAAAGATGAATTCAGAACTCTTTGCATTGATTTAATCAAATCTGAGAAAGAGATAATCTCTCTCAGAAAAGGATTAGCTGAAATGAATAAGATAAGTGAAGAGAATGTAAATCTTAAGAAAGATTTGGCTGCCTCCAGGGAACACATTGTTCTCATTGAGAACAAGTTGTCTGAAGCCAAAAAGTTTGAAGAATCCCTTAATGGGAGAAGCATCAAACTGATGGACATTACAAGCATAGTCAATGCCAGGTTAAATGGCAAACTAGGCTTGGGTGCTTCATCAAGTGAGCCACCTCTGATTAAGAAAAACATACTTTCTACACCCATAAAATTCATTTCTGCTAAGGGCAAAGCAGTTGTAGAAGTAGATAAGAATATTTCAAGCAACAATATAAAGAATAGAGAAATCCTACAGATTTCGTCGAACGTGCTCGACTAAACTAGCCTGGTTCATCGAACGACGCACGACGAACTCTGAAGATAGATTTTCAATACAATCATTATTCTAACGGTGCTCGACGAAAGGTCTCTACATCGTCGAACGAGGGTCGACGAATGCAGCAAAATTCGTCGAACGGCAGAAACTGTACAGAAAATTCAAAGATTTCTTATGCTACCTATATTAAAAATCCTTTTACTGAGTGGATTATTCCTCCAAGGAGATATCATCCACAAGGCTACAAGGGTCAGCCTGAAATATCCTTTATTTCATATTTTTCTGGTATTTCAAAAAGACCCGAGGTAGTCTGGGTCAAGAGCAAATAGATTGTTTTTTCTATTTTTACAGGTACACAACTGTCTAAGAATAAAAGAACATTGGTACTTGGACAGTGGATGCTCAAAGCATATGACAGGGAACAAGGCCAACCTGAGAAATTATAAGGCAAAGCTTGGACCAAAGGTTGTCTTTGGAGACTCCAACTATGGACAAACTAAAGGATATGGAAATATCAAGGTTGGAGCAGTCATCTTCAAAGATGTATTATATGTCAAGGGCCTCAAGCACAACCTCATCAGCATAAGCCAGTTATGTGATGAAGGTTATCAGGTAACTTTTAACCCTTCCCAATGTCTTATTACCAAGAATAAAAATATTACTGTATTATTTGGTATTAGACAAGGAAATATTTATTTAGTCAATTTTAACTCTGCCAATTCAGACATTTGTCTATTTAATTCAATAAGTAAGACAAATGAATTATGACATAAAAGGCTTGGACACATTAACCTTAGAACTATCTCTAAGCTTTCTAAGGACAATCTTGTTAGAGGACTACCTTCTAGGTTCATACAAGAAGGAAGGACTCTGCAGGGCTTGTCAATTAGGTAAGCAAACTAGAAGTAGTTTTAAATCTTTATCCAAGAGTGACTCACCTAGGATTCTGTATTTGTTGCATTTAGATTTTTTTGGACCTACTGCCATACAGAGCTTAGGAGGGAAGCATTATTCTCTAGTTATTGTAGATGACTTCTCAAGATTCACTTGGGTGTTCTTTCTTAGGAACAAGTCTGACACCTTCAGTGTTCTAACAGACTTTCTCAGGTCCATCAAGATTAAGTACTCTACTGTAGTTGCATTGATTAGAAGTGATCATGGCACTGAGTTTGAGTCTCTTCTGATAAGAAAATTCTATGTAAAAGAAGGAATCATGCAATGTTTCTCTACTCCTTGAACTCCTTAGCAAAATGGGGTAGCTGAAAAGAAGAATAGAACTCTAATTGAATCAGCAACTTCATTGATTGCAGATGCTCACTTGCCACTCTCTTTTTGGGCAGAGGCAATGAACACAACAAATTATGTGTTGAACAGAACCCTGATACATAAACTTAAGGGTAAAACTCCCTATGAGTTACTTAAGAATAAAAAGCCTAAGGTTAGCTATTTTAAGATTTTTGGTTGTAAATGCTATGTGCATAACAATGACAAGAAGTATCTGAGGATGTTTGAAGCAAAAGCTGCTGAAGGCATATTCCTTGGATATTCTCTGTCTAGTCAAGCATATAGAGTCTACAACAAATCTACTCTTAAAATAGAAGAGTCCATGCATGTATCTTTTGATGAGACTAACATGTTAAATGAGGAGAGGAATACCACCTCTATCATAAATACTTTGCAGGTACCAGCTCTATGTGAAGAGCTCAGTGGACTAAATCTACAGAAAGAAGATTCACTACTTCCATCACCTCAAGCTCTTGAAGACAGTGAAGAAGAAGATAATCCAGAAGATCTTGCTGATAAGTCAGATCAAGTGACAGGTGAACAAATTCCCCAAGAGAATATCATTGCTGACCCTACTCCAACTGTTGACCACATCACAGTTAGAGATCATCCAATATCACACGTAATTGGAGATATTTCAGCAGGTGTTCAAACAAGGCATCAACTACACCAAAATCAGATGCATACTTGTTTCCTATCACAAGTTGAACCTCAGTCCATTAAAGATGCAGAACAAGATCCAAATTGGATTCTTGCAATGCAAGAGGAGCTCAACCAATTTGAAAGGAACAAGGTTTGGGATTTGGTTCTAAGACCAAAAGGCCATTCAGTTATTGGCACCAAGTGGGTCTTCAGGAACAAGCTAGATGATCAGGGCAACATAGTCAGAAACAAAGCAAGATTAGTAGCTCAAGGATATTCACAGGAAGAAGGAATTGATTATGATCAAACCTTTGCTCCTGTTCAAGACTTAAAGCTATCAGGATTTTCCTTGCCTTTGCTGCATTCAAGAAGTTCATGGTTTACCAAATGGATGTGAAGAGTGCCTTCTTAAATGGAGACATCAAATAAGAAGTCTATGTGGAACAACCACCAGGTTTCATCTCTCCAACTCATTCCTCTTATGTATTTAAGCTTAATAAAGCTCTCTATGGTCTCAAATAAGCTCCCAGAGCATGGTATGAGACCTTAGCTAGTTTCTCTTGGAAAACAATTTCTGTAGAGGCATAGTTGATAAAACCTTATTTTACAGGATACATAAAAATCAAACCTTACTAGTTCAAATATATGTAGATGACATTATCTTTGGCTCTACTGATTCAAATTTATGCAAAAGGTTTTCTAACCTAATGCAATCTAAATTTGAAATGAGTAGTATGGGTGAGTTATCGTACTTCCTTGGTCTTCAAGTGAAGCAAACTCCAAATGGAATCTTCATATCCCAATCTAAGTACGCTAAGGAATTAGTGAAAAGATTTGGTATGTCTGATTCTTCCACCATGAAAATACCCATGCCCTCTAATGATGTTGTAGATAATGATGAATTAGGGAAACCTGATGATCAAAAAGTTTATAGAGCAATTATTGGCTCTTTACTTTATTTAACAGCAAGTAGGCCTGATATAATGTTTGCTACTTATATTTGTGCTAGGTTTCAAGTTAACCCCAAAGAATCTCATCTAATTTTTCTAAAAAGAATTTTGAGATATATAAAGGGTTGTCCAAATCTAGGACTCTGGTATCCAACTGCATCTGAATTTGAATTAACTGGATTCTCAAATTCAGATTATGTTGGATGCAGAGTAGACAGGAAAAGCACATTAGGAACTTGTCAGTTTCTTGGTGATAGGCTTGTGTCTTGGTTTTGTAAGAAACAAACATCTGTGTCTACATCAACAGCTGAAGCTGAATATATAGCTGCAGGTAGTTGCTGCTCACAGATGTTGTGGATACAAAATCAGCTCCTAGACTATGGGATCAATCTAAATAATTCAATTATATTTTGTGACAATACTAGTGCAATATCTATAACACAAAATCCAGTACTCCGTAGTAGGACTAAACACATAGAAATTAGGCACCACTTCCTTAGGGATAATGTGGATAAAAATAAAATTTGCCTACAATTCATCTCTACTGATTTGCAAAGAGCAGATATTTTCACCAAACCCTTGGATGAAAAGAAGCACATCTTCTTTATAAATCAGTTGGGAATGATAGATGGAGATTCAATCTGCTAAAAATTAAATTTTCTATTTATCCCCTCAATTCGTCGAACGGAGGATGATGAAATTGAATCGTTCATCGAACGATGGTCGACGACATCTTTTAACTTCAGGATCGACAAAGAAAATCTCATTCGTCGAACGGTGATCGACGAAAACAAAACTTTCGTCGAACGCAGTCTGACGAAGACCTAAAGTCTTTTCGACTTCTGATTTTATTAGGTTTAGCCGTAAATCGCTCTACGAATGTGCCCCCATTCTCCGATCTTTCTATATAAACTATATTTTATTTCATTCTAAGTTTGCGCCTACAGAAATCATTTTCCCTCCAGTTCCTCTCTGCACTTGATCATATTTTCTCTTGCAGGTTCAATGGCGATTTCTCAAGCCGTGCTGTACGCAATGAAGTTTGACGCTGGGTTCAACATTGATATGGAATCTTTCGCTCAATCCGACCAGGTTTTCAAGGATATTCTTCAACTTTTTGAAGAACAACAACTGAAATAGTTCACGAGCACAAGGATAAATCTTCTAGTAACAGAAGTCAAGGAATGGGTTCATACAGTCAAGGAAGAGAATGACACCTTATCTGGAATAATATCAGGAAACCAGGTTCTTCTAACCCCTGAAATACTATTTGAAGTTTTTGGTTTAATGAATGGAAATGATGACTTGGAGATAAGCTCTGTTGAGTTTAATGAAGATTTTGTTAAGATGGGTCACTCCAGTGGAAACCCTAACCATCTGTTGAAAAAGGACTTGTTAGTTGAGTACAAGTTCTTGGCTGATGTAGTAGGCAAAGTCCTGCTAGGGAAGACCTCAGCACATGACTATATTAACAGGCACCAATTTCTCATGATGGTGGCCTTGGTAGAGAAGAAAAATGTTAATTGGGGATTAATTCTTTTTGAATTAATTAAGAAGAAGATAAACAAGAATAATGTTTGTTTTGGAAGAGTTTTGGGAATATTTCTGCAGGACAGGCATCCAGATCTTTTGGCCTCTCCAAAAGTGACCATCAATGCCAGCAAGAGGCCGACCTCAGCACTCTTTGCTAAGTGGGACAGGATAATCCCCAAGAAGAATCCAAGAATAGCAGCCCCCAGGCAAGCTTCTGAGGACACAAGGACTGACTCAGTCACTCCCCCAACCCTTTCAGAAGCCCCTCTTATAGTTTCTTCTCCTCCTCTCCTTTCTCCACCTACTCAGATTACTGAAGAAATTATTCCACCTCCCACCTCTCCAACCCCTGTTGATAACATTCCATCTCCTACATTAAATCTTCCACCTCCTCACATTTCTCCACCTTAATCACCCATCCATACTGACCACCAGTCACCCATCCATCATCAATGTCCTATACATCCAGACACCACTCAACAAACAGCAAATGTGTCAAACATATTTGTTCCTACCTCCATTCCATCTACTTCTACACCAACATCATCTCATCCACCTGAATTTGTATATGTCAATTTCTCATCAGTAGCTGATCAAAATTTTGATCATATACTTCCAAAGCTAGACAGTTTCCTGGATGCAAAACTTGCTCCAGTTTTTCAAGCTATTTTTGAACTTTCTGCTAAAATCTCTTCATTCCCTTCCTCCTCTACTGTCCGTTCTTCTAGGGGCCTAGATTCAGGTCTCCCTGAAGCTATGCAGGGGGAGATGTTTGATGAAGAAACTCCAGATTTTAGGGAGATGTCTCATACAGAAGCTCCAGTGGAAATGATTATAGATACAGCAATTGATATAGCAGATACAGTTTCAATAACAGATACAGATACAGTAGCAGATACAGTTTCAGAAACTCTAGTTATAGAAGAAATAAACAATATCTATATTCATCCTTCTTTAGATGTTATAGATTTGCTTTCTCAGTTTAATACAGTTTTCAATAATTTGCCAAAGTATCAAGTTTATTCAAGAGCAATAGTTCCATATACTGCTCCTATAGATACAGTTTTGTTAAAAGAGATTATCAAGAGTTTTGAATCAATTCCAATTCAAACTCTAGCTCCTATTCAAGCAACAGAGTCAGTTCCAGTTTCAGAAGAAATTGTCAAGGTTTTGATGCTCCAACTTTCATCTTTAATGATACTCTTATTCCTGATTTTGATGAAATATGGAGAGAAGAAGATGCAGCTTATGAAGCTGAAGAATAAAGAATTAAAGCTCAGATTAAAATGATTGATGATCATTACAATAACCCAAGTCAATCTTCTGATGAAGATGAAGATGAAGATGATGATGATTCTGAAGAAGATAAGAAAAAGAAAAGGGTATCAAAGAAAAGGAAAGCTGCTCCTAAGATCCCTTCTAAATCAAATCCCTCTCATGACATTCCTTACTACATTCTCCACAACATAACACCTACCCCAGACATGCCTACATGGTAAAGGTACTCTAAGAACCAGATGAAAGAAAGACGAAAGAAGAGGAAGTACAGTCCTCCTCCTTCTAAGAAACCTTTCAGAGGACCTCCTCCTCCTCCTCCTCCAGCTGCAGGCTCAGCTGGAATGAGCTCTCAGTCCTCCAGATCACACCATCACTAGCAATACTATAAAGAAGCTCAAGCAGTCAAGACAGGTCTACAAACTCAGACTCCTACAAAGAAAGAAGCAAGCAAATAAATTATCCAATATCAAAAGGAATTGAGCACAGGCAAAGAAATCCTGATTCTGAACAATCTTCAATTCAAGACAATGATTCTGATGAATTGCTCTACTTTCAACCTAATACTGAAGCTGAAAGAATAGCTCAAATGGCAAGATTCAAAGAATCTATTGCAATAGCTCAGATTAACAAGGCAAAGGCTGAAGGCAAGGATTACTCTCAATATTCTACTATGTCAGAGTTCAAAAAGAAAGAGTTTGAAAGGTACAATTCTAAAAATCTTTTCAATGCTGAAGATTATTTAAGGAAGCACCCAGCAGCTGTGGTTCCTCAAGCTAAATCACAAACCATTCTTGGAGCTCAAGATTTATATATGAGTAAGAAAGAATCAGAGAACCCAAACAGACAAATTGTTTTCAAATCCTCTTCTAAAAAGGACAAAGGATCTTAAATTGTCTGATTTTATTATTTCTGAAATGTTTCTAAACTCAGAGCACCATATTTATTTTATCTGCTGAAATGAATTTTACATTCTGTCAGATATATATGCTCTGTTGTTTATTTTTCTGTATTTATTATTTGAATGATTGTCAAATAGTATCCTAACCCAAATAGGGGGAGATTATTGGAACAACCCTATTACTAATTTGGGCTAGGATCACTATATTTTGACTTAGGATCATGTTGACCCCAATGTATAGTCTAAGGGTCAAGTTTTTAGGCTGATAAGATAGCTAGAACTTAAGGAAAAATTCAAGTTCTCAGTGTTTGACGAACGGCTATCAGCGTTCGACGAACGGCTCTCAGCGGTCGACGAATCTTATTCTGTCTGCGCTCGACGAATGAAGTTATCTCAGCGCTTAAAGAATTCCAGCTATCTCAGCGGTCGATGAACCAGTCTCAACGGTCGACGAACTAGTCTCAACGGTCGATGAACAAGTCTCAGCGGTCGATGAACCAATCTCAGCGGTCGACAAACTACAGCCCTTCTCAGAACAGTGTTCGACGTACTCAAGTCTGCGTTCGACGAATTCTCAACTGAAGCTCAGATCGACAAATATTGTCCTCAGATCAATTAATACAGACAGATCAGTTATATATCAGTTCTCTGAACACAGATCGAAGACAATAACGGATCTATTCAATATTCTTGGACGTATTCAGTCAGACAAGTAAGGATAATATTCCTCTTTATTATATTCCTTTATTTTATCGTATTCTAAGGAGAAGAGCCGTTGACATTTAATGTTAAGGCATCTTTCACGACAAAAGGAATTTGAAAGGACATGCCAAAATCATTTTGGTGGCTATGTTAGTTCCAAGAAGGATTTAAGTCAAATATAATATTCCTTAAAAGTCAGATGATTTGAATTTCAAATCATAATATAGGAAGATAATATATACAGAGTTTTTTCACTCTGGTATTGAGTAGTAGAGATACAGAGAAGTTCAGTTATTCAAGTTTTGAGAATACAGAGTTCAGAGCAACAAGAAAAGAGATGGATTAGAAAAGAAGAAGAGAAAGAAGAACTACAGACAACATCATTCTCCCAGGAGAATAAATCTTATGTTGTAGAAAGTCTTTGTCTTCCACAAGCAGCACCATTCTTCTGAGAACATCAACTCTATCTCTCAGATCTTTTGCTGCAAGTTTATCATCTTCAAGAGCAATAAACTATCTGAGAAACACAGTCTCTCAGATACATCAGCTATCAAAGAAGATTAACACAATCAAGAGAAAGCTTCTCCACAAACTGTCAACTACTTCAATCAGATAGGGGGAGCTTTACAGCATATTTTTCTCATTAGTCTTCTCTCAGATTGTTGAACAGAGAAGAACATTCTAACCTTCCTTACCTCATCTTGTACAGGGTTCTAAACTCCCTTCAAAAGTTTAACCTTGGTGGCAAGACACCTGATCAAAAAATCTAGTTGTTTTTTGAGAACCTGATCAAAACCCCATTGGTGTTAGGGCACCTGATCAAAAATCCTAGTTAATTCCTACCTAGGGTGGTAGAAGAGTGGATGTACCCTATTGAGAGGAGAACCACTATAGTTCCTTGTGTCTTCTGTAATCTTATTTATTTCTGTGTGCTTGTGCTGTGTTGATTTTATTCTTTCAGTTTTTATTATACACTCTGTTATACACATATATATCAATATTTTAATTCCGCTATAAAAACTAATAAAAAGTTTGAAACTCTATTCACCCCCTCTAAAGTTAATTTAAGATCTAACCTCACTTTCACAAACATCTACCAGATGTAGGAATTACTCTACATAAAAAAATTTCTCATTACCCTATTTTCCCTCTAGCTAAACACTCTCGTTTACCCTTTCCTGAGAAAACTCATGCTACCAACTCAATTTTTGAATTGATACACATGGATATTTGGGGACCCTACAAAACCTCCATGCATTCTAATGAACGATACTTTCTCACCATTGTTGATGATTTTTCAAGAGCAATATGGATTTTCCTAATGCAAAGTAAGATAGAAGTCCTACCATCAAAAGTTTTTTGTATACATCCAAAAACAATTCAACACACCCATTAAAATGGTCAGGACTGATCGTGCCATGGAATTCTTCTCCCATGCTTGCTCTCAATTCTTTAACACCTTAGGTGTTATTCACCAAAGTTCCATAGCTTATACCCCACAAAAGAATGGCTTGATTGAGAGGAAACATCAACACACTTTGAATGTAGCACGGGCTCTAATGTTCTAATCCCACATACCAATCCAATTTTGGGGAGAATGTGTTCAAACTAGGGGTGCAACTCGAATCGGTTTGGTTCGGTTCCAGCCAAAACCAAGAACCGACCCATATAGGTTCGGTTCCAAACTTTTGGAACTGAAATTGACCCATGGTCCTAAAGTATAGAACCATATCCGAACCGTTTGTTTCGGTTTGGTTCCGGTTCGATTCTCGGTTCTACCTATGTCTCAAAAAAAAATGTCTCGTCAAACTCATGATTTTTTGTAATACATTATCAATGTCTCAAAATAATTGAATAAGGACTTTTTATAATATTGAAGTCATAGAACTACACAAGTACAACAACTATTTTCTTTAGCAATACAACTATATTCTTAATTATCTTCGCGTATTAAGCAGTACGACTATAATCGTTGTCTCAAAATAATTTCTATAGCATTGATAGTCGGTTCTCGGGTCAGTTCTGGGTACCTGACCCTTGGACCAGGAACCAAACCGAATTGTTGGTTCTTGTATTATGAGAATCGGACCTGAACCAAAACTATTTGGAACTGACCCAAATCATTCGGTTCGGTTTGGTTCCAGTCCGGTTCTCATTTCTTCAGTTATTTTTGTACGCCCCTAGTTCAAACCGCCATCTATCTAATTAATCGAACACCCTCTTTTCTTTTAAGAGGAAAAAAATCCTTTCGAAAATCTTTTTCACAGACCTCCAACCATAAGTCACTTAAGGGTTTTTGGATGTCTTTATTATGCCAAGGTTTTACTCGTACAAGACAAGTTTTCTGTCAGGTCCAAACCTCATGTTTTCATGGGTTATGCTATTTCTCAAAAGGGTTATAAACTCTATGATATCACCACAAACTCTTTTATTGTCTCACGGGGTGTCATTTTTCATGAAACCATATATCCTTTTTCTATCACTCAACCACAAACTTCTGATCACACTTATACCCGATGATCAGAGCTTCTATCATGATTTCATTGCTCCTTATCACTCATCTTCCAGTTCCTCTGAAGACAACATTACTCCTCCCTCCAATGATGCTCCTTCATATACCTCTATTGATTCTTTTCCTATTGATCCAACACCAAGAAAATCCAGCAGGTTGTCTAAACCACCAATATGGAGCAAAGACTATGTTTGCCCAACATTAACATCCAACTTAGCACGATACCCTGTTTCTTCTACTCTTTCATATTCCCATTTGTCACATTAATTGTTATCAAAAATTTATATGTTCCCTTGCTTTACAACTAGAGCCCACATGTTACCAGGAAGCTATTACTGATCACAGATGAAAGGCTGCAATGAAAGAAGAATTATCAGCTTTGGAACTCAATAAGACCTGGGAAATTACTGATTTGCCTCCATGGAAAAAGGCAATTGGATGTAAATGGGTATATAAAGTCAAGTTAAACACAAATGGGACTGTTGAAAGGTTTAAAGCCAGGTTAGTGGCCAAAGGATATTCTCAACAAGAAGGATTGGACTATCATGAAACCTTTACCCCGGTAGTTAAAATTGTTACAGTCAGATTAATTCTCTCCTTGGCTGTTGTACATGATTGGCCCTTACACCAACTAGATGTGCCCAATGCTTTCCTCCAAGGGGACTTATCTGAAGAGGTATACATGTCTCTTCCGGAGGGCTATTCCAAATAGGGGGATCCACCTAAAGTTTGTCGCATTCTCAAATCCTTATATGGTTTAAAACAGTCTTCTAGACAATGGAATATTAAGTTTACCACCTCCCTATTCTCATCAGGATATACTCAGTCTAAACATGACTACTCCTTGTTTATTAAGATAGACAGGGACAAGATTGTCATCCTATAGTATACGTAGTTATAACAGGAAATGATGAAACTATGATCAAGGATATAAAACATTTTCTACAACATCACTTCCACATAAAGGATCTTGGTTTTCTTAAATATTTCATGGGCATGGAAATTGCTAGAAATAAGGATGGCATAGTTCTACATCAAAGGAAATATATACTGGACTTGCTTAAAGACACATGATTGACTGGATGTTGGCCCAGTGAACTCCAATAGAACAAAATCTGAAGCTTACTGGCTATGAATATGACAGACATTTTAATATCAATGTTGATGATGGTCTCTTACCCAACAAAACTGAATATCAAAGACTCATTGGAAGACTAATATACCTGGGAATGACCAGACCAGATATTTCCTATTCTGTTAATTTACTGGCTCAGTTCATGCATCAACCCAAGATATCCCATATGCAGGCTGCTACAAGAATTACATGCTACTTAAAAGGAACTATTGGCAATGGTCTTTTCCTTTCTAAACACAACAAGATTGAGCTGTCAGCTTACTGTGATGCCGATTGGGGATCCTGTTTAATGACAAGAAGGTCTTTAACAGGCTTCTTCATTAAGTTGGGAGAGTCTTTGATATCTTGGAAAACTAAGAAACAAAATGTGGTTTTGAAATCATCATGTGAAGCTGAATATAGGTCTATTGCTACAACATCATGTGAAGTTGTATGGATTGTTGGCATTCTTTAGGATATTGGTATTACTCTTAACAAAGCAACATTAATCTACAGTGATAGCAAATCCCTTTTTTGTATTGCATCCAATCCTGTTTTTCACGAGAGAACGAAACATATAGAAATTGATTGCCACATGATAAGGGACCTCATACAACAGGGCTATATTGCAGTTGAAAATATTAAAGGAGAACACCAGTCGGCTGATCTGTTGACTAAGGGGCTTGGAAAAGAAAAACATAAACATTTCTTATTCAAGTTTGGAATGATAAATATATTCAAGGTGGACCAAACTGAGGGGGAGTGTTAAGAATAGAATGTTTGGTATTTCTGTATTTACGCTTCTTTCCTTATTGTTTCGTTTCCTATATATATGTACCTATCAGCTGTAATAATGTAGTGTGTATAATAAGAAAGCTTTCATGTATCTTTTTCCCTCTTTTTGACATCTTTGATGAAGGAGATATTGCGAGCAAGTCCCGAATTTGCGCGTTATAAACCTCCAAAACACTGACGGAGATGTTATAATCAAACATTTCCTTTCTGTCCTCGGCAATCTTAAATAGCTCCTCCAAAGTCTTATTGTTCACTCCTCTTTTTTGCTCTGTCCCCTCCATCGTAAATGTTTTCCCAGTCCCTATCTATCTGTACGCAAATATGCAGACATTATAACCATCCAATACCGAAATCACCAGTGGTGATGCATCCGCATACACATCAGCTACTCATCATATAAGAAATAATTCAATAAAAAAATGAAAAATTTAACCAAATTATCATCCTCAGCTCTATCCTACCTATTTTGTCAAGTTAAAAACACTCACATTGATCATCTTTAAGAGTGTACACCCTGCCAAATTTGAAGATTTTCTTTGTTGATCCTCCGGTGATGAGTCCGAGCTCACCATCCTTGGCAGCCTCAAAATATACAACAGTAGCATATCCAGATGAGATTTCTTCTCTATTCAGTGTGCGGCATCTATAGAATACTCTGATATTCCCTGCAAGGGAGCCAAAATAAACACCTAAGTTATTTCATAGAACAAGTAATCAAATATCAATGCAGGAAAGAGCGGTGTCTGCCTTTTATTTCTTGAAGCAAGTTGAATAAGTTTTTTCTCTTGGTTATCTCTTTAGCATACTTCGATTTAAGATCATCGCATTGTACCACTGCATAGAAGAAGCAAAGGGATGAGTCTAAAACTTCCTTTTCTCCCCCCCAAAAAATCTCTTTCTACTAAAAAACTATTTTGTCTAACCCAAAAATGGGGACGAGTCCAAAAGACCAATGATTAGTATCCATATACAATATCTATACTAAATCAAAAGCCATGAAAATTATCAAGATCCACAATTATACACTAATCCATAATGGTACAAACCAATCCTGTCTAAAGACAACTACATATATTTGTAGAACAAGGAAACCAATGATATGGAGATAAAAGAGCGAATTTAAACCAATGTAATGTACACTATTACAAATAATTTCACAAAAGCAAAGAATATACATGCAAGTAAAAGAAACAAAGTGCATGTTCTATTTATTCATTTTGCCAGGCATTAAAAAATTAGGGACAACTTATCTTAGAGGATAAACTTCATACTGCACATTACCATAGAAGAAGCAAAGGCAAAAATAATGCAATGAACGGAAGGAGGGAAATTAGTAATACTTGTATATGTGACGGAAGACCCATGGTTCATACCATCTCTCCCAACTTCTCACACTTCAACCAAAACTATTAAACGTAATCACAAAATGGTAATGTGCAATGTGCTTCTGATCACTAAAAGGAATAAATGTCAAAAGGAAGACCACAAGCAGATATCGAAAGTAGGAAACAAGGCTTTAGGGTGAAAAATGCACATATCGAAAGTAAATAACCACAAGAAAATTGCAGGTGAACAAGAAATCATGAAAACATCAAGTCGCTTATAGCACTTATAACGTGCTCTAAAGCATCAATCAATTGTATAATGGCATGCATCAGGGAAAAAAGTTTGTGAGTGATTAGTAGAAATGCTACTAAAAAGAAAAGCCTTAGAGTGACTATATAAAGATCATTTAAGCCTTTTGACAAATATATATTATTTCTCAGAAGTTGATCAACACTAAAGTCTTCAATTGGGGTACTGCATCATCCGTTGAAATTCCGCATCTTCGTGAGTGCTATTTTCATCACCAACCTAAAATAAAAATACATTAGAGATATGTTGAACATGTTAAATTAGTAATAAAAAATATTACTTACTTGTCTGGTGCTATCGAAGGTTCCACCTGGCTTCTAGAAGTGGCTGCTATTGGTGTTAATGGGTAGCCAACACACTCCAAATGGACTCGCATCTGTTGTTGTAGGCATGCCATCTGTTCTTCTATTTGAACTCTAAGTTGTGCCTCCATTTGTGTCTTCATCTGGGCAATTTGAACATCAAACTACGATTGCATTTCCTCTCGAAGTTGAGAACTGTTGGGTATTGTAGCCACAATAACCTTGATTTGAAAAAGTGTCCCTTAAACTAAGATGAATTAATATTGTATTTGATATAGTTTCTTAGTTGTATGTTTGCAGGACTTTAATTGCTAAGTACAAACCAATATCAGGTTTTAGTGAGTCATAAACACAGGCTTATGCAATGTAATTCCTCATTGTGTAGACCAAAGTGTTGACTCATGTGAAATCTCTCTATTGGGATGTACTTCATTTTCAAACACCATGAAAAAGGTAGGAGACAATGGTTGCTGGATTCAGGATTGGAAGAAAATCTCCTAAGTGTTTTCGTCGAGTGGTATTGATGAACCCAAGTAAATTCATCGAAACATCTCGTGAAAGACTTAGCTATTCGCTGAAATTTCTCGAATAGAATCAGAAATATATGTTAAGTGTTTTCGTCGAGTAATGTTGTTCATTCGACAAATTCATTGAGTAAAGATATTCAATCGACAAATTTGACGAGTGATGAAGAATACACCTTCCCGTATCATCGAATTTCCTTATGAGTTTTTCGTCGAGTAAAACATTGCTCACCCGACAAATTCGTCGAGTCACAAGTGGCTTTCAACGAATGCCGACAGAGTGCATTTTTGTCATCTGTCTGCCGGTTTAGGTTTTCGTCCACGTGGACCCTTCTCCTTAAGTAATGCTTATAGCCGCTAGAAGGAGATCTATAAATACTTATGAGATGTTTTACCCAAAACTCTAATTGTGCAAATCGAAATCAAGACATCTAGACTTCCGTCGATATCTCCTTCGTTCATGCAAAATGATGATCTTCTGCCGCCGACAAGTTCTGTGTTTGAAAGTTCTGCATAAAGAAGATAAATTTCCATTTAGTATTGGCAAACCTCTAATAATTTTATTTTTTGATAAATTTAAAATCAACTTGGTGCTAGAGTGACCAATACGCCTATGTCATAATTCAAGTTCTTCATTTTTTGAAATAAGACATTTAAGTGATGCGCGTGATAGATCGTGAAAAGCAGTTAAATAAACGTTGTGAATTCTTGGTGCAGTAAGTACAATATTATTAGACTTAGGATCAATGATTTTGCACAAATTTGTAGAGGACTCAAATAACACATTAAGACCTTTATCGCATAATTGACTAATAGAAATTAAGTTATGTTTTAAGCCTTCTACAAATAAGACATTTGTAAGAGAGAAAGAGTCGTTACCCACTGTACCGGTGCCTAATATTCTTCCTTTTCCATTGTCACTGAATGTCATGGTTCCTCCTTTCTTCTTAGTGAGGCTAAAGAACTTTGCTTTATCTCCCATCATGTGCTTGGAGCAACCTGAGTCCAAGTACCACATATCTTCTTTGTTCTTAGCCTGCCAACATACCTATGAGGAAAATGTTAGTGAAGATCCGGATACCCATGAGGTTCCTCCCAAAATATAGGTGGAGACCTTAGGTACCCAGATTTGCTTTAAAGTGCGCTTTCCCTTCTTCCTGCAAGAGTCAGTGGTGGGCCAAAAAATAAACAATTGGCATAAGCAACAAAAGGGGTTGAGACCTTTTTCAGAGACTGTTGTTGACCCTTGCTAGTAGACACAGAGGTAGAGGGAGTGAAGGAATTATTTTTATGAAAAGAGTTTTGATTTCTGGAACTATAGCTAACACCACTGTTAGTAGTTAACGTTGGGCGGTAGGGTTTGGAAACATATCCCAGCCCAAACTTTGCAGACTCATGGCACTGGTTGCCCAAAATCATGTCCAGTGATTTTTGGCCAACCCCAAATTTGTTTATTGCCACATTAAGATTATTTATTCGGGCTTTTAAGGCGACGTTTTCACTTACTAAATTTCCACATCTCTTTGCAAAATTTTTCTTTTCATTTTCAATTTGGGAAAGAGATATTTTCAACCTTCTTTCTAAGTCTCTCTTTTCTTTCATGAGTGATTCGATATTGGAGAGAGCCTTAAAAAGATCGTTTTCAAGTTCCTTTGCCTTTGCCAAATGATTGTCATTCTTTTGGCAAGACACCATTTCTTTATCCAATGTATTTAGTTCTATATTTAATTTTTTATTTTGTTTTAGAAGGATTTTATTCTCAGTTTTAAGTTTTAAGAAGATCAAGATCTTTTAAATTTCTACCAAATGATTTGCATGTTTTTAAGTATTCAACATAAAGATCATCATAAGTAGAAATGATTACCTCAGTGTCGCTTTGGACAATGCACTCATCGTTAGTTGATTCTTGGTTCCTCCCCATGAGGCACATGTTTGCCTCATCATCCTCGCTTGAACTTGATTTGCTTAAGCATCCGGATGAAGAATCATCCCATGTTGCTGCCTTCAAGACCTTCTTCTTCTCATTTCCTTCATGCTGCTTTTCTTTTTGCTCCTTCAAGTATTTTGGGCATTGGCTTCTTATATGCTCGATCTTCCTGCAGTGGAAGCACTTGGGAGGAGGTCGCTCTTCATCATCGTCGCTAGATTTTTCCTTTTTGGAATATGATCCTTTTCGAAAGTACTTATGGAAGGTGTTCCTCCTTTCTGGATTATTCATGAACTTTGTGAAGTTTTTCACAAAGAGACTCTCCTCGTCATCTTCCTCATCATCATCCTCTTTTCTTGACTTTAGTGCTAAGGCTTTCTTCTTTGGCTCCTTATTATATTCTTCATCTTGAATTTTGAGTTCGACCTCATGGGTTTTGAGATTCTCAATGAGGCTCTCGATCTGGAGCCGCCTTAGATCATGCGATTCAGAAATTGCAGTCACCTTTGGATTGAACTTCAGAGGAAGAGACCAACGGATCTTTCTCACCAAGTCATTGTTCGAGAATGTTTTTCCAAGAATCTTTAAGGCGTTGACAATCTTGGTGAAGCGAGTATACATTGAGTTGACGTCCTCGTTTGGATCCATCCTGAACCTTTCAAACTCCAATTCCAGTTGGAATAATTTTGAGTTTTTGACCTGCGAGGTACCTTCATGAGTTATTTCAAGCAAATTCCAAATGTCATAAGCAGTTTCACAAGCACAAACTCTATAAAATTCAGTCCTATCTAATGCGCAAAATAAAGCATTCATGGCTTTAACATTATTTTTAAATTTATTTTTATCTCCATCATCCCACCTATCTCTAGGCTTTTCCATGGTTACTTCTCCAACAATATAAGTTGGAGTCGTATACAGTGTTTCAACACTAGTCCAGACGTCTAGATCTAAATTAATTAGAAAATAACACATTCGTGCCCAATAGTTGTAGTCAGTTCCGTTGAAAAGTGGAGGTCTACTTATTCCTTGCCCCTCATGAAAAGTGAGATCACGAGACGCCATTATTCCATGTTGTTAGACCGTTTTGGAATAACCTAGCTCTGATACCACTTGTTGGATCTTGAGGCGCCCTTAGAGGGGGGGTGAATAAGGGTTTTTAAAACTTTATTATTTAATATAAAAACTTTTGTTGTTTTTCTTTAAATGAGATTGAATCAAAAGTAAAGAGGAGTGAATCAATTAAAAACAAACTAGAAAGAACATGATTTTCATTATAATTTATGATTACAAAAATGTGATTTCTATAACGCTAGAAATCGTAGGCGAAATATGAAATATTCTATTTGTTTTCCATACCGACTCTTCTCACCAAGAACCGATTGGCTTTAGCCGGTCTTTCCCAGATCTGGCCTCAAGCTGCTCTAGCCTTTCTAACCTTTCTATCCCCAGAAAATGCCTCGAGTACCCCCTAGATCTACTCCCTAGACCTAGTCGCCAACACGAGGCAAATTAACCCCAAAGTCCTACCCAGACCTAGTCACCAACACGAGGCGAATTCACAAACCAATTATAATAAAATGGTTACAAATAAATTACTAAACACAAATCAAAAACTCCCAATGAATAATTCTGCAGATGGTGAAGGCACGCTGAATATTATTGAAGTCGAAGCGTGCGTTCTTCATGTTGTGTAAGCATTGATCTGGTCCTCCTTAAATTCTTTGCTCGAATATGTGCGGGAGATGATGGTCTAGAAAATACAGTCTTGATTAAGTTTCTAAAGTGCTGGAGTAGGGCTCAAATCAATCAATCGTTGGAGAAGATGAAATCATCCAATTTATAGAACTGAAGCTAATGCCAGTGTTAAGGCTAACGCCTGTCGTTGACCCAGTATAGTCATGTTTTGATGGCTCAGATCATCAAAAGAGGAAGGATATTCTGCACTTTAGGAATTGTTTATTTTAGGCAACCCTAATGCTAGTGTTAAGGCTAATGCTGGTGTTAGGTCAGATCATTCCTAAAGGGCCCCTGCAATCATGGCTGCTTCCTCCTTGCCATAATCATCCAGGTGGGAATGAGAGTCAACGCCCAGTGTTGAGTGCAAACACCTATCATTAGACTACATTCCACTTTTCAGTTTATGAGTAGGTACAGACCAGTCATGCAGCATCCTAGTGTAATAGTTGTTCAGACCTGCATGCTAAAAACACAATGGCAAGCAAGATCAAATATAAGTAGGATTTGTTATTCTCAAATCAATGGGATGCGGAAAACCATATTCCAACAGGTTGTGCTTCAGGTACCACAGTGACTGGCTCTATTGCATGTTCTTCATGCTCCTCCTCAGCCTGATTAGGGATATGCTCCCCCTTATTTAGAGCATTCTTATCTGCATAGTCATCAACCTCATCATCTGCATCATCATCCTGACATGCATCTTGACTTGACTTCTCCTGATCCCCCTCAGATGGAGCATCTTTTCTTTCTTGATCATTTGAATCCAAGAAATCTAGGGAATTATCAGAAATAAGGTTAATTTTTCTTTCAAGATTGAAGATAATTTGATCAATCTTACTTTGTAAATCACCAAGAGAGTCTAATTTCTCCTCTTCATGATCTTCTGAAGGTGAGGGCACACTCAGTACATTATTATCAGCTACTTGAGAATTGGGAGCATCACTTTGAGTGTGATCCCCTCTATGTTCATCAGACTTTTCTTTAGCATCAGCAACATTCTCATCCTTCTCATGCTCTTCAGCATCAGCATGATCCTCATGACCTTCTGTGTCATGGTCTTCATGAACATCTCTTACTAGACAGTTGTTATGACCTTGATTATCCTCAATAGGGACATTCTCTACATCCTCTTAGAGTCAGAACAGACCATCCTGGCCTTCTTTAGTCCTTTGACTAATTTCTTTTTCTTCTCCATTAACTCAAAGGGCTGACTCATTGAGAGCACCCTTGAAAACCTATCCAAGGTATTTATGTCCATTCTTTTTAGGTAGTGAAGTTTGGATCCTTTTGACTTATCAAAATCCTCAGGATAGGTGTTTAGAAGATATAGAGAAAGAATTCTGCCTAGGTTGGGGGCCTGCAGACATTCTTTTATCCCTTTGGAAAAGTACAGCAACACGGGAGGTCTTTTTCTTTAAGACCACTCTTGACATCAATTCAAATATGTGCTTTGATATTGTATCATATGGCCCTAGCTTGCACAACAATGCCTTGCCTACAATATCGAAAAGCAACTTTCATCTTTGATTGAAGAACTTCCTCTTCAGTGAGCCAGTTTTGGCATCACTGTACTCACACCCTTTGAGGACCTTTTCTTTGTCCTTTTTAGACACACCATCTTCCTCATCATGACTGCATGATGGCAGTTGAAATGCTTTCTCCATCTTCCTTGGAGTTATCTTAACCTTCAAGCTTCCAATCTTAGACTTTAAGGAGGATTTGGAAGATGATAACTTTGCATTATTATACAATTCCAGAACTTCAGTTCTTAGAATTGCTGATGGCTATGATAGAAGGTATTCTAATCCTTGATCATCTAGAAGTTGAATCACTTCTTTAATCTCAGATTGGGCTTGCTGAAATCCATTTCTTATGATCTCATATCCTTCTTGGAGATCCTTTGACATTTTTGGCGTCATTTCTTCTGAAGAACGAGTCGCTGAGACGGGAGGGAAGATGGTTCGTCTCACCGGCTGGGGTGTAAGGGTTTGTAAGTTTATTTAATCAACATTGTTCTTTTTACAGAGTCTTGGTTTAGGTTGAGATTTGCCCTAATGACAAATGTTGATTTGATTTATCAATTTAAGTGATTTAATATTACTCAATTTTTAATTAAAATCGAATTTAATCAAAACAACCCATCTCAACGGAACCGCTGAGATGAAGTGACAACCTGCTGGGACAATATATTGTCAACCGCTGAGACTTTCTCAGCGGTTCAGCTAAAACTTTCTCATCTGTTTCAGCTGACCTTACAGCCAACCAGTGACTCATTTTAAATTGGATTGTCCTTCTGCCTAATCATGTCACTAAATGTTCTAAGGCATTATTATTTTCTAGCAAAGCTAAGGAAATAATACAAAAAATATGATAGACAAAGTGAAATGTTGAAGCCTATTCTAAGTTCAACATCCCCAGCTCAATTTTGAAAGCATTAAATTTAGCCTCATCCAATGGCTTTGTAATGATATCAGCTACTTGATTGTTAGTGGGGACAAATTTAAGGCAGATATCTTTGCATTCTTTATACTCTCTAATAAAATGATACCTTATCTCTATATGTTTAGTCCTTCTATAAGAGACAAGATTCTTAACAATAGAGATAGCACTAGGTGAGTCACAATACAATGGAGAGTGACTTACCTTGAGGTTGTAATCCTCTAGTTGGTGTTGTATCCACAAAAGTTGTGCACAGCAACTCCCTGCAGAAATATATTCAAACTCAATAGTGGATATAGCCACACTGGTCTGCTTCTTGCTGCTCCAAGAGATCAACCTCCTTCCTAGGAATTGACAAGTCCCACTTGTACTTTTCCTATCTTCTTTGCATCTTGCAAAATCTGCATCTGAAAAACTAGTCAGTTCAAAATCATTGTTCTTAGGGTATCAAAGGCCAAGATGTTGGTTACCTTTAAGGTATCTCAAAATCCTCTTTGCAGCTGAGTAATGAGATTCCTTAGGGCATGCTTGGTACCTAGCACAAACTCATATATCATACATAATGTCTGGTCTACTAGAAGTTAGATACAACAGGGATCCAATGACACACCTATACATGGATTCATTAAAGGGCATACCCTTCTCATCCTTGTCTAGGAAAATGTTGAACCCCATGGGAGTTTTCATGGTGGAAGCAGATTCCAACCCAAACTTCTTTATAAGCTCCCTAGTGTACTTGGTTTGAGAGATAAATATCCCCTCATCAGACTGTTTCGCTTGGAGGCCTAAAAAGTACTTGAGCTCTCTCATACTGCTCATCTCAAACTCCCCCTGCATAAGGTTGGCAAACCTTTTTCAAAGGTTGTCATCAGTAAACCCAAAAATTATGTCATCAACATAAATTTGGACTAGGAGACATTTGCCCTTTATTTCCCTAAGAAACAATGTATTATCTATCTTTCCCCTCAAGAACTTGTTCTTGATGAGAAAGCTAGGCAAGGTCTCATACCAAGCCCTATGGGCTTGCTTTAGACTATATAATGCTTTCCTAAGAAAATATATATTAGATGATAAAGTTGGATGAACAAAACCTGAGGGCTACTCCACATATACCTCTTCCTTCAGATCTCCATTTAGGAAGACTAAATTGACATCCTTCTGGTATCCTTTGAACCCCTTGTGGGCAGCATAGGCAAGAAATAACCTTATTGCTTCTAACCTTGCAATTGGGACAAAGGTTTGATCAAAGTCAAGACCTTCTTCTTACATGTATCCCTTGGCCACCAGTCTAGAATTATTCTTGATGATGATGCCATTATCATCTAACTTGTTTATATAGATCCATTTAGTGTCAATGATGTTGTGTCCTTGAGGTTTTGGCACCAACTTCCATACTTTGCACCTTTTGAATTGTAGCAGCTCTTGTTGCATTACTTATGTTGAAATTGTTGAAGTGGAAGTTAGTGGAGCTTTTGGACCTGGGCGGTCTGGGAGGAGGTCGGGCGGTCTGGCGTGACCGAACGGCTTGGCGATCTGCCTCTGCGGTCTGGCTTGTCTAAGCCTAGCTGTGGTCTCCTGGCATGACCGCTGGTATCTGGTCCAAGGCGGCTGAAGGTGAAGCCGCGCGGTCTGTCTGTGACCGCGTGGCGGGTTATTCATCTTCAGGAGTGCGCGATTTGTTGTGACCGCGTAGCGGGCTGTCTACTTCAGCACGTGCCGGTCTGGTGTGACCGCACAGGTTAATCTAGGTTTCTCCAGAATGTGGTCTGGTGGCTGACCGGGAGTTCTGGTGGCATTCGCGGACTAAGGGACTTAGTCGCGCGGTCTTAGTTCGCGGTCTCAGGAGGAGACTGGTAAGCGAGTTGGACGCTGTTCGCGGTCTCGGGCAAACACAGGTGGTGAGCGGCTTCGTGGCGGTCTGGCGATCTCCTTGGGGAGTCGCGATCTCACTGTGAGAGTGGCGGTCTCTCAC
This sequence comes from Dactylorhiza incarnata, assembly GCA_033032865.1. Classification (NCBI taxonomy): domain Eukaryota; kingdom Viridiplantae; phylum Streptophyta; class Magnoliopsida; order Asparagales; family Orchidaceae; genus Dactylorhiza; species Dactylorhiza incarnata. The sequence goes on from JAWHQI010000134.1 coordinate 453,417, forward strand.
GGTTTGGTTGAAGCTGGCGGGCTCACCTAAAAATGAAGCAGGAGTTCTGTTGCTGATCACGCAGTGTGACCGGTAAGGTCGCGCGGTCTGGAGGGTGGTGATCCTATCTCATAGGGTGGTGACTGGATCAGGTCTCACGCCTATAAATAGGACCCATCGGCAGCAATAATTATGACACACCAAGTGTAAGCTGAGTTCTCTTCTTTCCTTGTGTCTCTATTTGTCTGACCGGGCGGTCTGCTGATTGAACTCTTATTGTGCAGCTTCTGCGGATAGTGCGGGCAGCAGCGATCACCTCTTCCTCTGAAAGTGTTCGGGCGGTCTGCGGCTTGGAGTTGTGTTGCTGGAGTTCAGGAGAATCAGGAGTTCGGAAGGAGGGGTGTGGTCTGATCAGCGGTCTGGTGTTGTTCTGAGGTCGGCAGCGGGTTGCGGTCTGGCAGGTTGCTGAGGTCGCAAGGGAGACCGCGCGGTCTCAAGTTATCTTAAATTTCTATAATTTTCCTTTGGTGTTTGTGCTGGCGAAATCATGTCTCGCCAAGCATGCCTTGCCTTGTAATTTGAAGTTTGCTATCAATAAAGATCACTTGTTTGCCTCAAGTTGTTTCTGGTTGTTTGGCTTGGATCTCTAAGTTGCATAATTGATTCCTGCTTGCTCTCACAAGGTCTTAGAAAAACTTCACATGGTATCAAAGCTAGGTTGGAGTGGATAGAGCAGTTTGCAACTTAGATTAGCCATCGTCTTTGTGAAGAAGGAACCAGTGGTAGAGCAATGGAAGGTGGATATTCAAGAGGTCTTGGTATTGAGATGCTTACATCGACTAACTTCAAGAAGTGGAAGTCGTGTATGCAAAGCTATCTTCTGGGTGAGGACCTTTGGGAGGTTGTTGGAGGAGATCAGACGCAGGAAGTTCTCCCGGAGGGGGAGAATGGTCAGGAGGTGAGGAATTGGAGGAGGACAAATGCGAAGGCTGAGTTCACCTTGAAGAGAGCAATTTCACCTGATCTGTTTGATCACATTTTGGGATGTGGATCAGCTGCGGAGATCTGGAGAGCCCTGGATGGGCTGTTAAACAAGAAGAATGTAGCGAGGCTATAGTTCTTGGAGAATGATCTAGCAAGGTCGGCTCAGGGAGATCTTTCTATCTCCACTTTCTTTCTGAAGATGAAGAACCTCTGCGCTGAGATATCAGCTCTGGATCCTGATGAGCCCATATCTGAGGCGAAGCTGAAGAGGCACATCATCCGCGGCTTGCGGAAGGAATATGTTGCCTTTGTGATGTCGGTGCAGGGATGGGCAAATTAGTCGTCTCAGTTGGAGTTGGAGAACTTGCTTGCTTCGCAAGAAAGTTTGGCAAGACAGATGGCGGGGTTGTCAGTGGCTGGGGAAGATGGCGAGGTGCTCTTCTCGGGAAAGAAGAAGAAGTGGGATAAGAAGAAGAAGATCGCTGGAGGCAATGGGCCTTCAACTTCTGGGCAGCAGGAAAGGGGGTATGCTCCCAAGGCTGACGGGAAGAAGAAGGGAGAAGGTCCCAAGTGCTTCAAGTGTGGCAAGTTTGGCCACATCAGGAAGGATTGCAGGGTAGTTACCCAAGCTGGGCATGCTGCTGAGAAGGAGGAAGCTGAGGCCAGGCACATTGATGGAGGTTGGGGAGGAGCCTTCTCGGCTTCTGTTGGAGCTTCTGCTCCTATCAACTATCAAGAAGACTGGATCGTGGACTCGGGGTGTGGTCATCACCTCACCGGAGATGAGACAATGCTTTCTTCTGCGCAGCCCTATACAGGTAACAATACAATCATTACTGCAGATAATACTGTTCATCCAGTCGAGAAGGTTGGGGTTGTCTCCTTGGGCAGTGATAGAGGGCCACTTACTTTGAAGAGTGTCTATCACGTGCCTGGTATGAGGAAAAACCTCTTCTCCGTGACCAACGCTGTAGACGCTGGGTATCACGTTCTGTTCGGCCCAACAGAAGTGAAGTTTCTATGCAATGTTGAGGCCGTAAAGTCCGAGGTCGTCCATGTCGGGAGGAGAGCGAAGGACTTGTTCGTTTTATCAACAAGTTCCTATGTCGACAAGATGAAGACGAATGATGGTGCCGTTATATGGCATGAGAGGTTGGGGCACGTAGGGATGGACAAGATGAAAGCAATGGCGGTGAGAGGCCTGGTCAAGGGCCTGCCAAGTCTATCTTCCTACGGAGAGGGTCATGTTCGCGCAGGATGTCAGTTCGGTAAGTCTCATCGACTACCGTTTGACAAGTCGCAGACAAGGAGTAGTGTGTCGTTGGAGTGCATCCACAGTGACTTGATGGGACCAACTGCTACCCCAAGCCTTGGAGGCAGCAGATATATGCTGGTGTTGATCGATGATTACACCAGATATGTCTGGGTATTTTTCCTGAAGGAGAAGGCGGAGGCGTTTGCCAAGTTCGTGGAGTTCAAGGAGCTTGTGGAGGGTCGGCTAGGCCTGCGAGTGAAGAAGCTGAGGACTGACAACGGAGGGGAGTTCACCTCCAGTGAGTTCTCTACTTTTTGCAGGAAGGCAGGCATCCGGAGGGAGCTCACTTGTGCACATACTCCACAGCAGAACGGAGTTGCAGAGCGGAAGATCCGTCATCTGACGGAGACCTGCAAGTGTTGGCTGCATGCCAAGAGTATCCCAAAGTCCTTCTGGGCGGAGGGAATGTCTTGTGCTGCCTACGTTATCAACAGGATGCCTTTGAGTCCCATCAACATGTTGACCCCGCATGAGATGATGTTCAAGGAGAAGCCAAGCGTGGCACACCTTAGGGTGTTTGGTTCCACCTGTTACGTGCATGTTCCAGATGCTCTTCAGACGAAGCTAGATGTGAAAATAAGGAAGCTAGTCTTCGTGGGATACGATGAGCGGAAGAAAGGATGGAAGTGCATGGACCCAGAGACGCGGAGGTTTGTGGTATCTCGCGACGTCGTGTTCGATGAGGTGACATCTTACAAGGGGTCTTCTGGTGTGGAGTTACCAGAGAGTAGGGTGGAGGAGCAGGAGAAAGCTGTGGAGGATCTTTAGGTGGAGCTATCTGTGTCACCAGGTGGTCCATCTCCTTCCAAGCGTGGCACACCTTAGGGTGTTTGGTTCCACCTGTTACGTGCATGTTCCAGATGCTCTTCGGATGAAGCTAGATGCGAAAGCAAGGAAGCTAGTCTTCGTGGGATACGATGAGCGGAAGAAAGGATGGAAGTGCATGGACCTAGAGACGCGGAGGTTTGTGGTATCTCGCGACGTCGTGTTCGATGAGGTGACATCTTACAAAGGGTCTTCTGGTGTGGATTTACCAGAGAGTAGGGTGTAGGAGCAGGAGAAAGCTGTGGAGGATCTTCAGGTGGGGCTACCTGTGTCACCAGGTGGTCCATCTCCTTCTATTTCCGAGATGGGGGCTTCTGGTTCAGGGAGTAGGGGGAGCGATGCTCCTAGCACGTCTGGGAGAGGAGCTAGGGAAGAAGCAGCTGGAGATAATGCGGTTCAGGGGAAGGAGCTGAGGAGGTCGAAGCGAGCGATCGTCGCCCCTGATCGCTATACAGGAGGAAACGCAGTGAGCTTTGTCTCGTGTTTCTTCGCCGGTCCCTTGAATGAGAGGGAGCCGTCGAGCTTTGAGAAGGCCAAAGGCATGAAGGAGTGGGACGTTGCGATGCAAGAAGAGATGGCAGCTCTCGAGAAGAATGAGACCTGGCCTCTTGTGCCCAAGCCCAAGGGCACCACTCCTATTACATGCAAGTGGGTCTACAAGCTCAAGAAGAAAGCTGACGGCAGTATCGAGCGGTACAAGGCTCGCCTTGTAGCTCGGGGGTTCTCGCAGCAATACAGTGAAGACTACGATGAGACATTCAGTCCGATGGCAAAAATGACTTCAGTTCGATTTATCATTGCTTTGGCGGCGTTCAGTAGATGGGAGATTTGGCAGCTCGACATCAAGAACGCTTTCTTGTACGGCGAGATTGACAAAGACATCTTCATGGTCCAGCCACCAGGCTTTGTGTCTGAAGATTTTTCGGAGCATGTCTGCAAGCTGAAGAAGGCCCTGTATAGGTTGAAGCAAGCGTCGAGGGTGTGGTACGGGAAGATCGCAGAATGTCTCCTATTCTGTGGATTTGGTGCTTCAAACTCAGACTCAAGCTTGTTCGTCAAGAAGAGCGGGGAGCTTCAGGTCATCGTGCTGTTATACGTCGACGATATGATCGTGACGGGGAACTTGAAGGAGGAGGTAGCACAGCTTCGAGCCGAGCTGTCTATCAGGTTCGAGATGAAGGACTTAGGTGAGCTTTACCATTTCCTTGGACTCGAGGTGCAGAGGAAGGAAAGTGGAGTGCTGGTGACCCAGGCCAGATATGCGGAGCGGATCGTGGAGCGATTCGGCATGAATGAAGGGAAGTGCACTTCCACACCTTTGGAGAAGGCCACAAAACTTCGCAAGGATGAGTGAAGGATTCTGCAAGATCCGTTGGTGTTCTGGGCTCTGGTTGGGAGCTTGATTTATCTGACGATCACGAGGCCGGATATTGCATATGCAGTTGGCAGAGTGAGTCGGTATATGGCGGAGCCACGGGTACCTCATCTACTAGCGGCCAAGAACATTCTGAAGTATGTCAAGGCGACCTCGGACATGGGTCTCCATTACAGGAGAGATGCGGGCTTCGAGGTGCATGGGTACATGGATGCTGATTACGGGGGAGATTCGGATGATCAGAAGTTGACGTCTGGATTCGTCTTCATGGCGGGCCCCACAGCTATATCATGGTGCAGCAAGAAGCAGGATTCTGTGTCGGTCTCCACCACGGAAGCGGAATACAAGGCTTCGGCTTTGGCAGCTCAGGAAGCCATCTGGCTTAGGAGGTTTGTGGGAGACGTCCATAAGGAGGTTCGGGAGCCGACTCTGCTACACGGTGACAACGAGAGTGCTCTCAAACTGGTAACCAATCCAGTTTGTCACGCGAGGACCAAGCATATTGAGATCGAGCATCACTTTATACCGGAGAATATGCTGGAGGGGTCTCTTTCGATCAAGCATGTGTGGAGTGCGGACAATGTCACAGACATCTTCACAAAGGCGCTGGCGAAGGGGCCGTTCACACGGCTAAGGAGCCTACTGGGGCTAGTTTCAACTTCCCACTTCAAGGGGGAGTGTTGAAATTGTTGAAGTGGAAGTTAGTGGAGCTTTTGGACCTGGGCGGTCTGGGAGGAGGTCGGGCGGTCTGGCGTGACCGAACGGCTTGGCGGTCTGCCTCTGCAGTTTGGCTTGTTTAAGCCTAGCTGCGGTCTCCTGGCATGACCGCTGGTATCTGGTCCAAGGCGGCGGAAGGTGAAGCCGCGCGGTCTGTCTGTGACCGCGTGGCGGGTTGTTCGTCTTCAGGAGTGCGCGGTTTGTTGTGACCGCGTAGCGAGCTGTCTACTTCAGCACGTGCCGGTCTGGTGTGACCGCACAGGTTAATCCAGGTTTCTCCAAAATGCGGTCTGGTGGCTGACCGGGAGTTCTGGTGGCATTCGCGGACTAAGGGACTTAGTCGTGCGGTCTCAGTTCGCGGTCTCTAGAGGATACTGGTATGCGAGCTGGACGCTATTCGGGGTCTCGGGCGAACACAGGTGGTGAGCGGCTTCGTGGTGGTCTGGCGATCTCCTTGGGGAGTCGCGATCTCACTGTGAGAGTGGCGGACTCTCACGGTTTGGTTGAAGCTGACGGGCTCACCTAAAAATGAAGCAGGAGTTCTGTTGCTGATCGCGCGGTGTGACCGTAAGGTCGCGCGGTCTGGATGGTGGTGATCCTATCTCATAGGGTGGTGACTGGATCAGGTCTCACGCCTATAAATAGGACCCATCGGCAGCAATAATTATGACACACCAAGTGTAAGCTGATTTCTCTTCTTTCATGCGGTCTCTATTTGTCTGACCGGGCGGTCTGCTGATTGAACTCTTATTGTGCAGCTTCTGCGGATAGTGCGGGCAGCAACGATCACCTCTTCCTCTGAAAGTGTTCGGGCGGTCTGCGGCTTGGAGTTGTGTTGCTGGAGTTCGGGAGAATCAGGAGTTCGGAAGGAGTTGTGCGGTCTGATCAGCGGTCTGGTGTTGTTCTGAGGTCGGCAGTGGGTTGCGCTCTGGCAGGTTGCTGAGGTCGCAAGGGAGACCGCGCAGTCTCAAGTTATCTTCAATTTCTGTAATTTTCCTTTGGTGTTTGTGCTGGCGAAATCATGTCTCGCCAAGCATGCCTTGCCTTATAATTTGAAGTTTGCTATCAATAAAGATCACTTGTTTGCCTCAAGTTGTTTCTGGTTGTTTGGCTTGGATCTCTAAGTTGCATAATTGATTCCTGCTTGCTCTCACAAGGTCTTAGAAAAACTTCACAACTTAAATCTAGAAGGTGTCATGATTTGCTTCTTCAAACTTCTTGGGCTCCATCTGTGACAAAAAGATCAAGAATAGAGCTTCACTGTGAGCCCTTCTTCTGGTGATTCACCCCTTGGTTCTCATCTCCAATTATCTGGTCTCTTAGATGATACCTCAGATGCCTGGTTGCTACAAGCAATCTGACCATATTCTACATCTCTTCTTCTAGATCAACGGGTTCTTTAGCAGCCTGCTGATCTTCACCTTCAGGAACAGTAGCATATGAATAGGTTCTGCTGGTGTTGGGTATGTCTTTGATGAACACCTCTTGCATCTTCTGTTCATTACCTGTCAAAACAGAAGAACTGGACCAGTCCTTATAAAGTAGGATGGTCTCATCAAATACAACATGCATAGACTCTTCTACAACATGAGTCTTCTTGTTGTATACTCTATAGGCTCTACTATGTAAGCTATATCCAACAAGACCCGCAATATTGCATTTTTCAGCAAACTTTGTTAATTGAGATTTTCCATTATTTAAAATATAGCATTTGCAACAAAGATTCTAAAGTATGAAATTGTTGGTTGTTTGCCTTTCAGAATCTCATAGGCGGTTATTCCAAGGGCCTTATTGATGGAAGCTCTGTTGAGAACATAACAAGCAGTATTGACTGCCTCAGCCCAGAAATATTCTGGGAGTGAGGAGTCACTAAGCAATGTTCTCCCAGCTTCAATCAAGGTCCTATTCCTTCTCTCAGCCACACAATTTTGATGTAGAGTCCTTGTGGAGGAGAACTCTTGGGTGATACCAAATTCTTGACAAAACTTTGTCATGGCCCCAGATTGAAATTCTATATTATGGTCAGTTCTAGTTTTGACCACAGTACATTATAGTTCATTCTGGATTTCCTTGACATGGTTTATAAAGATATCTAAAGTATTATATTTCTTCTTAAGGAAGAATACCCATATATATTTTGAGTGATCATCAACAATCACTAAAGTATACAACTTCCCACTTAGGCTCTGAAATGGCAAAAGACCAAACAAGTACATATGCAACAGATAAAGACATCTTTCAGTATCTTTGGATCCAATGCTTTTAAAGGTGACCCTAGTCTGCTTGCTCATTTGTCATGCCTGACAGGGACCATTTTTAATATATTTCAAATTTGGACTATTCCTAACAAGGTTTTTAGAAAATAGTCTATACATTGTCTTGTAGTTAATGTGGGCAAGTCTCTTGTGCCATTGAATACAAAGAGACTAGCTTTCATTAGCCACAAGATACACAAGGGATGGAGAATTATTGCAAATAAAATCTAAGCAATAAACATTCTCACTACTAGTGCCTGAGAGAATGATCTCTAAGTCATTTGACTTTTTGATCAAGAACTTGTCATTGTGGAATTGAATGACATAGCCCAAGTCACATAATTGACTTATGCTTACAAGGTTGTGTTACAATCTTTCAACATAAGCTACCCTTGTGATTGAGACTATGCCATTAGAGATCATACCATATCCTTTGGTGACTCCTTTTTCAGAACCTCCAAAGATAACTTTAGGTCCATTCTTCACAGCAGTGTAATCCTGCAGAAGACTCCTGGTACCTGTCATGTGCCTTGAGTACCCACTATCCAAGTACCATATTTGCCTAAGGCTAGTACTTGAACTATCCCACAAAAAGCAATTCATTTTCCCTTAGGAGCCCAATTGATTTTGGGCCCTAGGCATTTGTTAGCATAATAAGACTTACTCACACCTGCTGCAGCCTTTACAGGAAAGCTCCTCTTTGTATTAGGCACATTGGGATTGTCCTAACAATCTATGGCAAAGTGTCCCACTTTACATATCACCAACATTCATGGATGTTGTATCTTCTTTTCTGAACACCCTTTGAGGTGGAAGGAGCATCAATGTGCTTGTGTTCAGAGAAGAAGTTGACTACATTCTTCCTATTCTTATTAGCAATAACATGGCCGGTTGATTGTCTATAGTTAGTCATAGCAGACTTTATCTGAATGGCATCAGATTGTCTTAGCTTGAAAGCTAATCAAGACTTGATGGCTAATCAAGACTTGATGGCATCAGATACTGAGCTGTTAGACTTGCCTATAGGCTTGACAACAGCCATGTGTTTTGCTAAGAGGGATTTGGAAGAACCAACTTCCTTATCCTTGAATGAAGGGGCTGAAGTACTAAATATAAATGGTCCAAAATATGCCATTTGAATCTCTTCATGGGGAGCTTTCAAAGCACTCATCACCATGCCCTTTCTTCTACTATAGTAAGGAGTATTTTCCTTCCTGAAGGAACTTCCATTCTTCTAGTGACCATACATGCTGTCCTGGTCATACCTGTTGGAGGGAAGCAACACTTTTTGAAAGGTGGTATGAGGCTTAGCTTTAACATGCCGCTTTTCTCCATTCTCAGCACTTATTGCCACATTATTGAACCCTAGCCCTCTCCTATTAGTTTGGGAGGAGAAGGTGTCAATAATAGGCAATATGGATTTGGGTTTGGAGAATTGAGCCACCAAGCTCTTCTCTTTGAGAAGCTTTTCCTTAAGGTCCTTGATGACCTTGTTCTTTTGGCTGATGGTGCTTAATTGGACTATTGTAATTCCCTTCAGTTGGTTTATTTCTCTACTCAACGTAGCCACCTGGGTAGATGACTCAGTGAAATCATGCTTAGCCTGCTGAAGGGAAGCAATTTCTTAAGCTTTCCTCTTGGACTGCTTCTTGCTCCTTTTTAGAGCTTCCAATAGAGCATCATACCTATCAATCAAATGATTGACATCCACTTCAGGTTCTAAATCATTTTCATCATTAGATGAGCATGCTTCAGAATCTGGTATTGACTCATAATCAAAAGAGGGGATATGTGAAGTTGATACCTTGTCAGGATTATCCTGACTATCTTCATCATTTGTCGTGGCCATTAATCCACTTAGTTCTTTGTCATCTTCATCCTCCTCTATGTCACTATCTGAGTGTGACAGAGGGGCCATGATGCCAACCTTAGCATCAGGATAGTCTTCATCCTCTTCAGCTGTAAATAGCCTAATGTAGGCTTCCTCTTCCTCTTCTTCTGAATCTTAGGATGAAGACTCAGATTCACTCTAGCTTTTCTCCTTCTTTGCTAGGAAGGATTTTTCACCCTTCCATCCCTTCAGGTGAAGAGGCTTCTTATCATTTCTTTCCTTTCTCTTGAATGGACAGTCAGCTATGACATGTCCAGGCTTGTTGCAGCAAAAACATATAACATTATTTGAAATATGTTTAACATGTTTAGGGTCATACATGTCACCCTTGGGGTGCTGCCTTTCTGGTCTGTTGTGATCCTTCTTGGGATGTGAGAAGGAGGAAGGTTTATTCTTCCATTGATTCCTCATCATCTTCTTGAAGTGCCTTGAGAAAGTAGCAAATTCCTCATCATATGAGGTGTTGTTTGATGTGCTGGCCTCAGAATTTTTTGAGTCAGCAGCCCTTCATGGTGGAGAAGGCATTCTGGCTTTGCTCTTCTAGGATATTTCAGCTTTGAGAGCTACAGTTCTCTCCCTTGCATGAGTCCTGGTGGATGTGTTTTCCTCCTTCCTTGCAGATAACCGCATCTCATATGTGATCAGCTTTCCAATCAGTGCATGTGGAGGAGTCTCACCCAGCTTTGCCACTTATTTGATGGCACAGATCTTTGTATCCAAATCTCTTATAAGAGATCTTAGGAATTTTTCATTCAGCTCATAATGACTGAATACCCTTCCATAGGTCCTCAGTTCATTCACTACTCTGAAGAATCTCTCATAGCAATCAGCTATGCATTTCAGGCTGTGTTGCCTGAAGGCTTCATACTCCTGATTAAGGAAGGATTTCCTATCATCCCTTACTTCTTCAGTACCTTCCATGTACACTATGAGTGTATCCCACATATCCTTGACAGTCTCACAATGCACCAAGTTCTGGAAGGTGGAATCATCAATTGCATTTACTATTATATTTTGTGCCCTTTTGTCCATGGTAGCAAGTGCAATTTCATCCTTAGTCATTTCAGTATATGTCTTGGCCACTTGCCTTGCAGGATCTATAATGGAGGTTTTTGTGAAGACAAAGGGACCCTCCTTGACAGTAATATATATCCAAGGGTCTGAGGCTTCCATGAACATCCTTACCCTTTGCTTTCATATGCCAAAAGTCTCCTTTTTGCATATGGGCAACTTCATAGACCCCATCTCCTTCTGACTTCTAGTGGCAGCAATTGGATTCAGATTTGACTACTCCTTTGTAAGATCTGGTCAGACTATTAAGTCCTTATTGACCAACCTCCTCTGATACCACTTGATAGTTTATAAGGTAGTAGTCTAATTCACCTAGAGGGGGGGGGGGGGGGGGGGGTGAATAGGTCTCTTTTATTTTTCTTATGTACAACTAGCTGTTATTTGATAACAAATAAAGTAAAAGCACAACACAGAAAGCACACAACCTTTTATTGTAGTTCCCCAAGACAGTATATTTATGGGTAGTCCACTCTCCCTTTACACATTTCTAATAGTGTGTTAGATAAGGCAACCTCCTCCAAATGCAGCTCCAAGAGCTTACAACACAGATCCATCAGGATCTCTTTGGTTTGCTCCAAACCCTACCTAAGGCTCAATAGCCCTACCAACTCAGAGTGCTCCAACTCTTACAACTCATAAATCCACTGATTTCCTACCTCATACCTATCAAGAAGCCCTACCTCAGATCTCCACATAGATCCTACACCTCAATCTACAAGCTCAGGCTTAACAACCCTACACACTCAGGAATAACGACCTTACAAACTCAGGTCCAATAACCCTACAACTCAGGCAATATGCCCTACAAACTCAAAACACTTATGTTCTTATAGAGGTTATAATATTTGCTTACAATAGAGGACTGCAAAGATATATCCTTCAGCTCTTGTTTTCTATTGTTGATTCACTACTGGTGCAGTCTTGAAGCAGGGCTGAAAGGCAATAGCTTCAGTCCTTGCTCCTATCTGATCTTCCTCTTTAGTAGATGAAGAAATATCTTCTTGTTCTTCTTGAGTGAATTAGAAAGAACTATCTTCTCTCCTTGTGTCTGCTTGTAGGTTCAAGAAGCAGGGAGAGATTACTTGTGGAAGTCATCAATAGAATAGTGTTTTCTTTCAGATTGGTTTTCCACTTTTTAGCACTCTTTCCACAATGCCCTAACATGTTCTTTTATACCTCTTCCATCTGCAACGGCTCTATGGAGGGCCCTGACACAGCATGGAGGGGAATAGAAAACTTTATCTTGCTTTATAGCCACTTGCGCTAAAAGCAGATCCTGACATTGCTTTATTCAATTTTGAACTGTCTCAGCGGTTGGGATGAGACATTCTTCAGTCTCAACGGCAGACTTGACTCCGTCTCAGCAGATCTGCTGAGACAGATAGTCTTCTCAGTGGTTTTTCTCTAAATGTAGCTTAGCTGAGGCAGACTTCTTCTCAGTGGATCCTGGCCTCGTCTCAGCAGTTCAGCTGAGATAATGATGTTGTCTCAACAGTTTTGATAGTAAAACCACATAACTTATTCCAATGATTGGAATAACCTAACCCTGCATAAATATGATGTAATAGAGGGCTTATCAAATACAATATGTACTTAGCATTGTATGTGATGCATCTTCAAATCTATGTAACATTGAGGTAAATATTCCCAACAGTTATCTCCCAGTGCTAACTCTTAACACCAGCGTTAGTAGTAAATCCAAAAAACTTAACTATTTTAATGAAAATTTAATTCAAAATTTATTGTTACCTCATCTTCCCACAAGAGTTCACATAGAACTCCGAAAAAGGTCTCAACCCCTCTTATTTTGTGTGCCAAATGTCATGTATTTGGACACACGATGGACTCTTGTAGGAAAATGGGATGAAGTGCTTTAAAACAAATCTAGGTGCCTAAGGTTTCCACCTATTCTATGGGAGGAACCTCTTGGGTATCTGGATCTTTACTCTCATCTCCCATTTAGGTATGTTGGCAGGCTAAGGACAAAGAAGATGTGTGGTATTTGGACTCAGGATAATGCTCCAAATACATGACAGACAACAAAACAAAGTTCCTTAGCCTTGTGATGAAGAAAGGAGGGATGGTGACTTTTGGAGATAATGGAAAAGGAATGATCATGGGCATCGGCATAGTGGGTAATGAATAGTTTTCAATTTCTAATGTATTGTTTGTAGAAGGTTTGAAACACAATTTAATTTCAATTAGTCAATTATGTGATAAAGGTTTAAATGTCTTATTTGAATCTTCTACAAATCTTTGCAAAATTATAAATTATAAAGCAAATAAAGTCGTACTCACCATACCTAGAATGCATAATGTTTATATGATTGCCTTCAATGATCTTTCACTTTCTTCTTTAGAATGCTTTATTTCAAAAAAATGAGGAATTAGAACTTTGGCATAGGCGTCTTGGTCACTCTAGCACCAAGTTAATTTTAAAATTATCAAAAGATAAATTAATTAAAGGATTGTCAACACTTATTGAAAATTTATCTTCTATTTGCTCTCCTTGCCAGAAAGGAAAATTTTTAGAAACCTCGTTTAAAAGCAAAAATGTAATTTCTACTACTAAACCTCTTCAATTAATTCACATGGATTTATTTGGACCGATTAGCACTACTAGTCTAGATGGTAGAAAATACTCTTTTGTATTAATTGATGATTATTCTAGATATTGTTGGACTATATTTCTTTCTTCCAAATCTGATGCTTTAGTTGAATTTACTAAATTATACATTCGTATTCAAATCAAACTTGATTTAAAAATAAAATGCATACGTACGGATCATGGAGGAGAATTTGAAAATGAAAAATTTACTACTTTTTATAATGATCTAAGAATTAAATATGAATTTTCGGCTCCACGCACCCCATAACAAAATGGTGTAGTGGAGAGAAAAATTAGAACCCTTCAAGAGCTAGCACGTACTATACTCTCAGAATATGTGATACATAGATCATTCTGGGCTGAAGCCATTAATACTTCGTGTTATGTAATTAATTGTGTCATGCTTTGCCCATTTTTAAAATCAACTCCTTATGAATTGTATTTCCAAAAAAAACCTAATGTATATTACTTTCGTGTTATTGGTTGTAAATGCTTTATATTGAACACTAAAGATACCTTAGGAAAGTTTGACGAAAAAATGTGATGAGGGAATTTTTATTGGCAACTCTTCAACTAGTAAAGCTTATCAACTAGTAAAGCTTATAAAATATATAATAAAAAGACAAAAATAGTTGAAGAGTCTATTCATGTTCGATTTGATGAGCTTGTTCCTTGTGTAGACACTAATCCTCTAGGAAATGAAGAGGAACCCCTTCCCACCTTGGAGCATGAGGATGATGAACCGCTTAGAGAAAAAGAGGAGAAAGAGGAAGAGAAAGAAATTTATGTTCCTTCAAGTGAGCACATTTTTTCAAAGGACCATCAAAGGGAACTTGTCATTGGAGAATCATCAAAAGGGGTAAGTACTCATTCTTCTTTACATGAGTCTTTTTCAAACCTTTGTTTTGTATCCGATATTGAACCAAAAAAGTTTCAACTGCTTTAAATGATGAATTTTGGTTTTTAGCTATGAATGAAGAATTAAATCAATTTGAATGTAATAAGGTTTGGAATTTAGTAGAGAGGCCATCCAATCATCCGGTTGTAGGTGTTAAATGGATTTTTAAAAATAAAGTAGATGGTGACTCTAGAATTATAAGGAATAAAGCTAGATTAGTTGCACAAGGATTTTCGCAAATTGAGGAGGTAGATTTTGATGAAACTTTTGCACCCGTTGCTCGCCTAGAGTCTATTAAAAATTTTATTGAATTTGCGAGTTTTAAAAGGTTTAAATTATTTCAAATGGATGTTAAAAGTGCATTTTAAAATGAGATTATGAAAGAAGAAGTTTATGTGGAATAACCCCCCCATTTTGTTAATGAAAAATTTCCAAATCATGTGTTTAAGTTGGAGAAAATGTTTTATGGTTTGAAACAAGTGTCACGTGCATGGTATAAAAGATTGACATTATTTTTATTAAAGCATAGTTATAAAATGGAAAGTACGGATAACACACTCTTCATTAAGTATGTTAATAATGATTTGATTATATTGCAAATTTATGTACATGATATTATTTTTGGAGGCACTTAATAAAGAGTTGTGTAATGAAGTAGTTTTAGTGATGAAAAATGAATTTGAAATGAGCTTGGTAGGAGAACTCACATATTTTCTAGGATTTCAAATCACATAAAGACATGATAGTATTTTTATTTGTCAATCTATATATGTTCATGATATTCTCAAAAGATTTGGATTTGAAAACCTAAAGCAAGCTAATACTCTAATGAGTGCATCACTAAAGTTAGAAAAAGATGAAGCTGATATTTTTATTGATCAAACATTATATAAAGGAATGATATGATCATTATTATATTTGAGTACATCTAGATCTGATATTATGTTTGCTGTTTGATTATATGCTAGATTTTAAGATAACCCCAAAGAATCACAATTAAAAATGATTAAATGAATGGTCAAATATCTAATCGGAACGTCTAGATTAGGCTTTTGGTATCCACATAATGATTCTTTTATTTTACATGGTTTTTCCATTTTGGACTATGCGGGTTGTTCATTTGATCGTAAGAGCACTAGTGGCATGCATGTCATTTCTTAGGCCCCTCACTTGTATCTGGTCGAGTAGGAAACATAATTTTGTTGCTCTCTCCACCATCGTGACCTAGTATATCGCACTAGGTGGTTATTGTGCACAAGCCTTATGGATGACTCAAACTTTAGAGGAGTTTAGAGTTCATCTAAATAACATAGAATTAAAATATAATAATAAGAGCGCTATCGATCTTACAATCGCGTACATCCTTCTAGATCTAAATATATAGATGTCCGACATCATTTTATTAGGGATCATATTAAAAAAGAACATGTAAGAATTATAGGAACATGTAAGAATTATAGGGATTGATTCTCAACTTGCAGACATTTTTACCAAACCACTCCCCGATGCACGTTTCACTATGTTAGACTAGAATTGGGAGTTTTTGGATACTTTAGCATAGAAATATGAGGTTGAAACAAAAAATTAAGTCTCTGTTTATTAACGTCAGGCGTTAGTTCTAACGTCAGTGTTAGCCTACTTTTTATCAGATCCTTCTCTGATTTATTTCCCTTTTGAAAATTTATTTTTCTATATTTACAATGCTTTCAGAAAGTGTTTGTATTCTAGTTTTGATGTTTTCCTTAAAAATCAAAATCAAAGGTAAAAATACCAAACAAATAAAATTTCAAAAATTCAAAAATATTTTATTTGTTTGTTTGTTTCTCTTTTGATTTTTTTTTTTAAAACTGATTATGCTTCATTGACAAAATCAAGAATGGTTAGATTTATCACTTTTGGATTATTTACAATGTTTGATTTTACTTTTAAGTTTCTTTATAACATTGTTTGTGCTTTCAACATGTCCTGATTTTTTTATCTTAAAAATGTGCAATGAATCTGATAGTAGAGTTTTTGTGTAGAATTATTTTCATATACCTCTAAGT
This sequence comes from Dactylorhiza incarnata, assembly GCA_033032865.1. Taxonomy (NCBI): domain Eukaryota; kingdom Viridiplantae; phylum Streptophyta; class Magnoliopsida; order Asparagales; family Orchidaceae; genus Dactylorhiza; species Dactylorhiza incarnata. Next base: position 469,380 of record JAWHQI010000134.1, read on the forward strand.
ATGAGTAATGTTTTATTTTTTAATAATGGTTATCTCACTTACACTTTTTGATAACTTGCATGTGTTTTTATTAGTATTCTTGCATGATTGTATAGTATAATAACTTAACATATTAAATTACATCAAAAGATTACCTAGACATTATTGAATTCTTACATTCTTTGTATTCATGCACTTATTATTAGAGAAATGTGGTTTAAGAATAAAATGCATATGTTTGCAAAACAAATGAATTTGGAGTCCTCGATCTCAAAAAAAAAATTCAAATAAAAATATATGATGAGGATAATTCCATCAAACTCTATTCACCCTCCTGATAAGCCTTAATGAGCATTGCGAGGTTGAGCACCTTGGAAAGAATTGTAAAGTGTCTTGTGCAAACAAAAAAATTACACCTCTTCTCTTTATTAAAAAATCATTATGTGCATTGAAATTTGTGGAAGTAAATTTCCTTATGTTTATTTTATATTCACTATTCTATACACTTGTATACTTTATCAAAACACCTTTTTTGAACACATCATTATCTTATATAAAACTTCCACTCATGAGAATTGGGCATTTAAGCATATCTACACTATTCTATACAAACTTGAGTAAATGCACTAGATAGCAAAGCATGCTCTTTACAGTGTTTATTTTTACTTGAAATTGCAAATTACTTTACATTATGAAGCTTATCTCTTCTTGATATTTTTAATCGTGCTTGCAAATTTTATATTAATAATTTCAATGAAAATGCATCTCTTGTACTTATATTCAAACATCTTCTTATTTGACTTAAAACTCATTATATTTTATACTTTAAAATTCTTAAAAATGTTCATTTTAAAGAATGCTTACAATATTTTCTGCTGTGTTTAATATCTTAAAAAAATTATTGCTAAAGTTGATGTTACTTTCATCTTTACATAGTGCATAATAAATCTTATTGATAATATTCTACTCCACCTTCTTTTGATAATACCAAAAGGGGGAGAATAAATTGAAGAAATCTAACATTTAGGGGGAGTAATTCTTAAAATTCATATATGTAGTGGGAGCATCCATATATGGGGAGTATGCACTATTAATCGCGCTTATCATATACTATAAACACTATTTTAGTAATAGTTAATTTCTTCCATGAGGATTTGTTATTCTCAGAATGGGAAGATTGTTGGAGCATGTGTTAGAACCGAGAACTCGATTCACGGAGTTCAGACCCCATAGAGGGTATTGTTCGCCCTTACTTCTACTCGCAAGATCACTGAACCTCCTAAATAGACCCCTGAGATGTAGCAAGGAGGTCCCGCCACTAACCTGAAAGATCAAAGGATCTTCCCCTTGAAGGATATGGAGAACAGCTTGCACTTGAATGCATCCGTCATCTGCTTGATGGAGACAACATCCTCGAACCACTAGAGGTGCTGGAGAGGATCATCCTTGCCCATGTAGTGGGACATGGTGGGCTTTGTGAATCCCTCCAGAATAGGGGCTGAGAGAATCAGCTTGCAGAATGGACTCCCTAACCCTGCTTGGCAAGCCGGGGGCTCTCGCCTGGTCTCCTCACCTAGGTAGCAAGTACTCGACGGGCTGGGAAATAGCAACCGCGCATGAACAACTCGCTTATCCTCTCCCACCTGCAACTCCTTCCCTGGTCGCCCGTCGGGTGCGTCTTCACCCAAAGCTTGTGGGGCGAGTACTGTGGCCGTGGAGTTTGAGTACTTTCCTGACGGCGAGAGGATGATGCGTATGGTCTCCTAGATTGACTTCCTAAATTCATCGTGTTGAAATTGTTGAAGTGAAGTGGAAGGGTGACCGGACGGTCTGATGTCTGGAGACCGCAGAGACCGCACGGTCTCTGCACTGGTGCTCTGCCGGTCTGGTCCAGGCAATCTCTCTCTGCAGGTTTGTTTCTGGCGATCTGTTGTGATCGGCCATCTTGTTCTGTGGTAAAGTCGGTCTAGCTCTGATGACCTACTGCGGTCTCTTCCGGTCTTGCTCTGGGCGGTCTGTTGCTTGGATGACTGTTATGACCGGGTTGCTTCTGCGGGTTGTTCTGGTGACTTGTCTTAAGTCAGCCAGTAGTTCTTGGTTTGCTCTTGGCGATCTCAGGAAGGAGTGATCGATGTGTCTGCGCGGCTTGTGCGCGGTTTTCTGCTGCTGACTTGCGGTCTTGGACAGGAGCTTGTCTAAGAGGTGTGATCGCGCGGTCTGCTCTATGAGACCGTTCACAATCTGATGGGTGGTTATCGTACCCCAGTTTGTGCGGTGACGACATCCGTCTCTCCGTCTATAAATAGGGGTGCAGGGCCCGTCATTCCTAACGAGAACTGTAAGAACTAGAGCCTGGGTTAATTGTGCCGGTCTCAACTTTGAGGTCGCGCGGTCTCGGAAATGAGTTAACCGTTTGTTGTGTTCGCAGGTTTGCGGTCAGCAGGTAGCGGTCTTCTTCCTTGGTGATTTCTAGTGGCTTGAATAAATAGTTTGGCAGTGGTCTTGTCTGCGAACTGGTTTATGCTATTCTTGTGCTGTTCGCAGCAGACTCAGCGATCAGGCGACCTTCTGTGGTTAGGCGATAAGAGTTGCAGTCTGGCGACAGTTTTCTGTTCTCTATTCAAGTTCAATAAGCTTCAGTTCGTGCGGTCTGGGGTTGCGGTCTGATAGTGCAGGTCATCATACCTGTGTTTCTATTCGCGTGGTCTCAAGGTGTTCCTTGCGGTCTGACTGTGCAAGCGGTCTGGTGGTACAGCAGGACAAGCCGGGCGATCTGTGAAGTTTGCGGTCTGTGCGGTCTCTGCTTTGGCAGACCGCCAGTTTTGTTTTTGGTGTGTTTTGTTCTTCTCTTCTCCGTGATTCTTATGAATCATGTATCACCATATATACCTCGAAGTGTAAAGAAGTATTATATCAATAAAGACTTTTGTGTTGCTGATTTTTGGTATTGTGGTTGTTTGACTATAACTATGTTGATGCAACTCCTGCTTACTCCTAAACGGTCATTAAAAACTTTAACTTGGTATCAGAGCTAGGTTCTTGGAGTGGATAAGCAGTGATCAACTTGAGTTGTCATTGTCTTTGTGAAGAAGTGACCACATAGATTGCCATGGAAGCTGGATACGCAAGAGGTCTCGGTATTGAACTCCTCACATCGACCAACTTCAAAAAATGGAAGTCATGTATGGAGTGTTACTTGCTTGGCGAGGATCTATGGGACATAGTTGGAGGAGAAGACACACAAGAAGTTCAGTTGGAAGGAGATAATATGGCAAAGGTGAGACTTTGGAGGAGGACTAATGCGAAGGTAGAGTTCACTCTCAAGAGGGCTATCTCACCAGAGCTATTTGATCACATCATAGGATGTAAATCTGCTGCTGAGATTTGGACATCCTTGGACGGGTTGTTCAATAAGAAGAATGTAGCTCGACTACAGTATCTTGAAAATGAGTTGGCGAAAGCCTCTCAAGGTGATCTTTCTATTTCCACCTTCTTTCTCAAGATGAAGAACCTCATGGCGGAGATTTCTGTGTTGGACCCTGATGAGCCCATCTCTGAGGCAAAACTGAAGAGGCATATAATCCGCGGCCTGTGGAAGGAGTATCTTGCCTTTGTGACATCAGTTCAGGGTTGGGCAAATCAACCATCGTTGTTGGAGCTGGAGAACTTACTTGCTTCGCAAGAAAGTTTGGCGAGACAGATGGCGGGGGTTTCTATCTCCGGGGGAGAAAGTGATGTGATGTTCTCTGGAAAGAAGAAGAAGAAATGGGAGGAGAAGAAGAAGCCGGGTCATGATGGACCCTCTACTTCAGGTCAACAGGATAGGGGCTATGCTCCTAAGTCTGATGGGAAGAAGAAGGGAGAGGGACCAAGGTGCTTTAGATGCAACAAGACCGGGCACTTCAAGAAAGATTGTCGGGTGAATCTTCAACCGGGACATACAGTGGATAAGGAGAAGCCAAAGTCTGATGAAGTTGGATGGGGAGGAGATTTTGTGACCAATATAACGGTGATGCCCGTTAAGGCCTTGGCTACCATCAACTATGAAGAGGATTGAATTCTTGATTCAAGGTGTGGGCATCAACTCACCGGGGATGAATCAAAGTTCTCTTCTTTGGCGCCTTACTCAGGTAACAATGCAATTATTACGGCTGATAATTCTATTCATCCAGTAAAACACGAAGGAGTCGTCTCTCTGAGCAGTGATAAGGGTCCACTCACATTGAGGAGTGTTTATCACGTGCCTGGTATGAAGAAGAATCTCTTCTCTGTGACCAATGCGGTCGATGCCGGTTATCACATTCTATTTGGCCCAACAGAAGTGAAGTTTCTTAAAACTCAACCGAAGATAAAGAGAGATGTAATTCACGTTGGCAAGCGGGTGAAGGACTTGTTCGTTTTATTGACAAGTACCTATGTTGATAAGATGAGTACCAATGAAGGCGTGGCCATCTGGCATGAAAGGTTGGGGCATGTAGGAATGGACAAATTGAAGGCTATAGCGGTAAGGGGCCTTGTCAATGGCTTTCCTAGCTTGTCCTCCTATGGAGACGATCATGTCTGCGAGGGATGTCAGTTTGGTAAGTCTCATCGACTTCCATTTGACAAATCGCAAACAAGGTGCAAAGCACCGTTGGAGTGCATTCACGGTGATTTGATGGGACCGACTGCCACCCCAAGCCTTGGAGGCAACAGACACATGTTGGTGTTGATTGACGATTACACCAGAGATGTCTGGGTGTATTTTCTAAAAGAGAAGTCGGAAGCATTTGCGAAGTTCGTGGAGTTCAAGGTGCTGGTGGAAGGCCGGCTAGGCCTGCGAGTGAAAAAATTGAGAACTGACAATGGTGGGGAGTTCACCTCTGGTGAGTTCTCAAGTTTTTGCAGGAAGCATGGCGTCCGGAGAGAGCTCATGTATGCCCATACTCCACAGCAGAATGGCATTGCAGAACAGAAGATCCATCATCTGACGGAAACTTGCAAATGCTGGCTTTATGCCAAGAGTATCCCAAAGTCCTTCTGGGTGGAGGGAATGTCTTGTGCGGCTTATGTCATCAACAGATTGCCTCTGAGTCCTATCAACATGAATACCCCTCACGAACTAATGTTCAAGGAGAAGCCGAGTGTTGCACACCTTCGGGTTTTTGGGTCAACCTGTTATGTGCACATCCCTGATGCTCTTCGGACAAAGCTAGATGCGAAAGCAAGGAAGCTAGTCTTTGTCGGGTATGATGAGCAAAAGAAAGGGTGGAGATGCATGGATCTGGAGACACGGAGATTGGTGGTATCTCGGGATGTGGTGTTCGATGAAGTAACTTCCTATAAGGGGAGTTCAGGAGTTGAACAACCAGAGAGCAGGGTTGATGAAAGAGGGAAGGCTGCGGAAAGTCTTCAAGTGGAGTTGCCTGTTTCACCAGGAGCTTCAGCTGTGTCTAGCTCAGAGGCGGAGGCTTCAGGTTCTGGAAGCACGGGGAGCGATGCTCCAAGTTCGTCTGGAAAAGGAGCTAGTACAGAAGAAGCAGGTGAAGAGGTGGTTAGTCAGGAGCAACCTCTTAGGAGGTCGAAGAGGACTATTCAACCACCAGATCGATACACAGGAGGAAACATGGTGAACTTTGTTTCATATTTCTTTGCTGGTCCCTTCGATGAAAGGGAGCCATCGAGCTTTGAGAAGGCCACAGGCGTGAAGCAATGGGACATTGTAGTGCAGGAGGAGATGGATGCTCTCAAGAAGAATGAGACTTGGACTCTGGTGCCTAGGCCCAAGGACATCACCCCTGTGACATGCAAATGGGTCTATAAACTCAAGAAGAAAGTTGACAGTATGATCGAGCGTTACAAGGCTCGCCTTGTGGCTCGCGGGTCTCACAGCAGTACGGAGAAGAATATGATGAGACGTTCAGTCCAGTGGCAAAGATGACTTCGGTTCGATTTGTTATTGCCTTGGCATCTTCGAGTGGTTGGGAGATTTGGCAGCTCGATGTGAAGAATGCCTTCTTATATGGCGAGATTGACAAGGATATCTTCATGATCCAACCACAGGGCTTCATTTTGGAGGAGTGTCCGGACTACGTCTGTAAACTGAAGAAGGTCCTGTATGGGTTAAAGCAAGCGCCTCGGGCGTGGTACGGGAAGATTGCAGAGTATCTCTTATTCTGCGGATTCTTTGCTTCAGACTCTGATTCTAGCTTGTTCATCAAGAAGGAGGGGGTGCTTCGGGTGATTGTTCTACTGTATGTGGATGACATGATTGTCACCGGGAACTCAAAGGAAGCTGTTGCAAGACTCAGGGCTGAGCTTGCTATCAGATTTGAGATGAAGGATCTGGAGGAGATTCACCATTTCCTTGGACTCGAGGTGCAGAGGCGGGAGAGCGGAGTGCTCATTTCTCAGGCTGGCTATACAGAGCGGATCGTTTCTCGATTCGGCATGGAAGAAGGCAAGAGCAGTTCTATATCTCTGGAGCAACATCATAAACTTTGGAAGGATGAGGGGAGAGTCCTATCTGAACCGTTGGTGTTCCAAGCTCTGGTTGAGAGCTTAATCTACTTGACGATCACAAGGCCTGATATTGCTTATGCAGTTGGCAAGGTGAGTCGGTACATGGCGGAACCATGGAAGCCTCATCTTCTAGCGGCAAAAGGGATTTTGAAGTATGTGAAGTCGACCTCTGATCTGGGTCTCCTATATAGGAGAGGGTCAAGCTTGGAGTTGCATGGATACATGTATGCTGATTATGGGGGAGATGTGGATGATCGAAGATCAACATCTGGTTATGTCTTTATGATGGGCCCCACAGCTATCTCTTGGTGCAGCAAGAAGCAAGACTCAGTGTCTGTTTCTACCATAAAAGCGGAGTACAAGGCTTTGGTCTTGGCAGCTCAGGAAGCCGTTTGGCTTAGGAGGTTGGTGGAGGACATTCATCATGAGGTTCGAGGTCCCACTATGCTATGCGGGGACAATGAGAGTGCTCTCAAGCTGGTTAACAATCCAGTCTATCACGAGAGGACCAAACACATAGAGATTGAGCACCATTTCATTCGTGAAAAGGTGTTAGGAGGATCTCTTATGGTCGAACATGTTCAGAGTGCGGACAATGTCGCTGACATCTTCACAAAGCCGCTGGCAAAGGGACCGTTTACACGGTTAAGGAGTTTGCTCGGGTTAGTTTCCACTTCCCACTTCAAGGGGGAGTGTTGAAATTGTTGAAGTGAAGTGGAAGGGTGAGTGGACGGTCTGATGTCTGGAGACCGCAGAGACCGCGCGGTCTCTGTGCTGGTGCTCTGCCGGTCTGGTCCAGGCGATCCCTCTCTGCTGGTCTGTTTCTGGCGATCTGTTGTGATCGGCCAGCTTGTTCTATGGTATAGTCGGTCTGGCTCTGACGACCTACTGCAGTCTCTTCTGGTCTTGCTCTGGGCGGTCTGTTGCTTGGATGACTGCTGTGACCGGGTTGCTTCTACGGGTTGTTCTGGCGACTTGTCTTAAGTCGGCCAGTAGTTCTTGGTTTGCTCTTGGCGATCTCAAGAAGGAGTGATTGCTGTGTTCGCGCGGCTTGTGCGCGGTTTTTTGTTGCTAACTTGCGGTCTTGGACAGGAGCTTGCCTAAGAGGTATGATCGCGCAGTCTGCTCTGTGAGACCGTTCGCGGTCTGATGGGCGATTATTGTACCCCAGTTTGTGCAGTGACGACATCTATCTCTCCGTCTATAAATAGGAGTGCAGGGCCCGTCATTCCTAACGAGAACTTTAAGAACTAGAGCCTGGGTTAATTGTGTCGGTCTCAACTTTGAGGTCGCGCGGTCTCGGAAGTGAGTTAACCGTTTATTGTGTTCGCAGGTTTGCGGTCAGCAGGTAGCGGTCTTCTTCCTTGGTGATTTCCAGTGGCTTGAATAAACAGTTCGGCAGCGGTCTTGTCTGCAAACTGGTTTATGCTGTTCTTATGCTGTTCGCAGCAGACTCGGCGATCAGGCGACCTTCTGTGGTTAGACGATCAGAGTTGCGGTCTGGCGACAGTTTTATGTTCTCTGTTCAAGTTCAATAAGCTTCAGTTCGTGCGGTCTAGGATTGCGGTCTGACAGTGCAGGTCATCATACCTGTGTTTCTGTTCGTGTGGTCTCAAGGTGTTCCTTGCGGTCTGACTGTGCAAGCGGTCTGGTGGTACAGCAGGACAAGCCGGGCGATCTGTGAAGTTTGCGGTCTGTGCGGTCTCTGCTTTGGTAGACCGCCAGTTTTGTTTTTGGTGTGTTTTATTCTTCTCTTCTCCGTTATTCTTATGAATCATGTCTCGCCATGTATACCTCGAAGTGTAAAGAAGTATTATTTCAATAAAGACTTTTGTGTTGCTGATTTTTGGCATTGTGGTTGTTTGGATATAACTTTGTTGATGCAACTCCTCCTTACTCCTAAACGGTCATTAAAAACTTTAACACATCGAAGTCACTCTTCCTCACATAGTCACTGGGAGGGGGCAAGTTCCCCAGGTCCTCACTTCCAGTCATAGATTTTGCATGGTATTTTCTGAGCGGGCTGCTGTCCATGCTCACCACACCAAAAATGTTGGAACCAATAACTCGATTCACAGAGTTTGGACCCCACAAAGGGTGTTGATCGCCCTTACTTCTACCGAGCAAGAACTACCAAACTAGACACTTGGCACTAAAGGCACTCGCAAGATCACTGAACCTCCTAAACAGACCCCTGAGCCGCAACGAGGAGGTCCTGTCACTAACTCGAAATATCTAAGGATCTCCCCTCCAAGCCAAGACTGAGCTCGGCATCTCAGAAAAGCATAGCCAAAGAAGAAGCTCTCTCTAGAAATCAGAAAATCGGATCTCTTCTAAGGTGTATATGGCAGTCTATTTATAGTATTCTCAAAATGGCATGCGGATAACGGCCTCCGCCTTTTGGTTTCTCTTAATTGCAGCCCAAAATGGTATGTGGGTAGCAGAAACCCACTATTACGAATTTACTAGGCGCAGGACACAAAAATACTTGGTGAATGCCTCTCCTTGGTACACTCTCCCAGGGAATCGAATGCTCCTACCGGACTGGCCACTCGCACTCGCCCGCCCTTGCTTCCCGGGGCTAGATATTCTCTCAGGATGCTCGGTTCCCGACTCCTTTCCAAAGACCTGCAAGTCCATTATGAGTTGTCGGGCTCGTCCTATAGACCAAATACCTCGAGCAAGTGTTATACTTCATACGGGGCCACACTCACCTCCTACTAATCGCACTCGCTAATATACATGGGCTATACTCACCAAATACAGGGTTGCACAACCTGTATTCCGCATCCCTTTTTTTGAGAATATCAAATCCCATAATGTATTTGATCTTGCTTATCGTGTGTTTATAGTATGCAGGAACTATAGATAAAATACCCATATGTGTATAATGTTGAATGGAGCCAAACTTCTGGAAAGAGAGCTAACGCCCGGCGTTACAATTAACGCTCGTGTTAGCTTATCGTCGTGAAGGAATGTCATTGTGACGAGAATGTTGGCGAGATGCCACACGCACATCGAGCTAACATGAGTGTTAGAGCTAATGTTGGGTGTTAGACCATGTTCTGCCATGACTTCGACAGTTGACCTAGTTTTAGCCACATTTCTACACGATATGATAGCGCTGGCACTATCGTTAGCACTAGCATTAGCTTCCAATTTCTATTTAAAAAAGAGAGCCTCTAATTCCATGTTAATGCTTGAGAATCTTTAACCTTTTGTGAGATCCTTCATCCCTAAGTTCCAGAGCACATCCAACTCCATTTTTTGAAGATCAAGAGTTAGAAGGAGATTTCCAAAAGTCAAATTTCAAGAAGGATGCAAATTTGAACTCCGATGATGTTCATGGCGTTTTTTCATCATCTCCTTCATAGCTCTTCAATATATGGAGTTTTCATTTCAGATTTTATATTGTATTTTCCTTTTTATTTTGTGATTATAGTAAATTTGTTGTGATTGTTGGTGACTGGGATTTGTGAGGTTTATGGGGAATTTGCCGTCGTGTGTATGGAGACTAGGTCTGTGTGTTGATCTAAGGGGGGCTAGAGGCCGTATCTTGGGTAAGATAGGTTATAGCCAGCCGGTTCTTGTGAGAAGGACTGGTGAAGGAACAAAATGTGATTTTTATTAAAGCCTTGATTTCAAGCTTCATTGAAATCAAATTATTGTATTCTTTCTTTGAAATAAAATCATATTTCTTCCCAAAATTTCAAGAATTTTATTTCATTCAAGCAATTATAAGAAAAATTCCTTTGGCACATTTTTCAAGGAGTTTCATTTTCTGGAGAACTAACACTCAGCGTTAACACTAACGCCGATGTTAGCAACAGAACCAGAAAGTATCCTATTTCTGCAATTATCTCGAAAAAATTCACAGTTTTATTTAAATTTGTAAAGCCCTTATTCACCCCCTCATAGGATGTCATAAGATCCTACAACGACATCCTCAAACCATTAAAGATACTGGAGGGTATCATCCTTGCCTGTGTAGTAGGACATAGTGGGCTCTGTGAACCCCTCCGTAACTGGGGCAAAAATAATCAGTTTGCATAACGGGCTCTCCGACCCTACCTGGCGAGCTGAAGGTGCTCACATGGTCTGATCGCCTGGGTTGCGAGTATCCGATGGGCTAGAGAATAGAACACATGTGTGGAGGGCTTGCTCGTCCTCCACCATTACTTCCTTCCCTGGGCCTGCCCAACGCCTCCTTGCCAAATGCTGGAGAGCCGAGTACCAGAATCGCAGGGGTCAAGTACTCTCCCAATGGTGTGAGGGCAATATGCAGAGTCTCCAAGATTGACTTTTTGAATTCTTCGAAGTCGCTCTTCCTGACGTACTCACCCGAAGGGGGCGAGCTCCTTGGATGAACTTTTTGTCCTTAATTTCTGGCCATGGAAACTCGCTTAGAATTTTTCAAACAAACTATGGTCCACGGTCACTGAACTAGAATGTTGAACCAGGAAACCTAGGTTAACAGAACGTCACACCTAGAAAAATAGGCAACGGAGTTCAGACCGAATGGATGTAGCTTGCGCTTACTTCTTCTGAGTGTGAACACAAAACCAGGCACTTTGAACAAAAGAGACTCACTCATAATTGTGGATTGCTTTGAATAGATTCCGTGAGCTGCAGCGAGGAGGTCCCACCACAAACTTGGAAGATCTAAAAAAACTTCCCCTCTGAATCCATAGCTGAGTTGGGCACCTTGGAGAGCACTAAAAAGCTCTAGGAGGGAAGAAAGATTCTCCCCAAAGGTTCCCTATGGGGTCTATTTATAATTTTTCTGAATTGGTCTGCAGATAGCGCAATCCCATGTTTTGGAATTACCATATGCAGCCCAAATTGGCCTGCCAATAGCAGAATCCCACTCTTTGGTATAGCTAATCGCATGCCAATATGAAGTCCCCTGGAAAAATGTATTACCCCATGAAGGGAGTACATGCCACATGGGGTCGGCGAGTACCTAGTGATGATGGGAACTCTCGACTCACCTAGAAACGGGGGGGCATACCACTTGGGGCAAGCACGTCTGGAGCTGACGAGTACCCAATGATGTTGGGTACTCGCGACTAACTCAGAACTGGGGGTGGGTGCAACCTACCAAGGGTGCACTTTCCTATGGCTGGCGAGTGCACCAATCCCCCTAACCGCACTCGCCCCTCTTCTCAAAATGTCATGTTTTTCTCCCTTCTTCATGTTGTTCTGATGAGTCTACTCGACAAATATGGGGTTGTACACTACTACTAGATGCCAAAGGCTTATTTTGACACTAAAGTGGGCTTTCTCTTGTCACGGGCGCAGGATTCCGGGTTAACATAATCCACACACTTTTGTAAGTCCGCCCAAAATTCAAAAAAGTTCATTGGAAACCGCGGATGCTATGACCCAACTCTTACATTGCTAAAATCTATAAATAGCCCAAGGATGGGCTTGTAACGACCCAAATTTTAAGATCGAAGCAGTGACATCTATCATATCATTATTTGCGAACACTTGGTGTACACCAAAGTCGTACAAATATATTTATAAAATTAGTGTTCAAATATTAATTAAGCAATAAGAGAAAAAAAATGAATAACGCTTGGGGTGTCAATAGACATGTCTCTTTAATTGGAATTAAAAATTGATTGTATGTTGGGCTGCATTTAGCAATTTTTTTTTACAAAGTGAGCTGCCATTAATAGAAGAATATATTGCTGGTTGTTTTGATATGGTGACAGATTTTGGTGTTGGCTTATTTTGACACTTGGCCAAGCCAAGTGTTGGTTAGATTGAGTCTTGAGGCTTTATTTGATGACACTTGGCTTGACTTTTGGTTGTTGGTGTAATGACATATAGCTGATTTTTGCTGGCAGCAATATAACACTTAGCAAAGTGTTATTTGACATACTTGACACTTGGCAAAAACCTCACCAACTCCACCTCTTATCCTTGTGCTATAAAAAGGCAGCCCTCCCTCTCATTCTCTCCCACTTTCCTTCAAGCTTCCAAGCCTACTGCTGCTCCTTTTCTCCTACCCGTGTGCTACTCCCTACTGCTGCTCCTTTTCTCCTACCCGTGTGCTACTCCGTACTGCTGCCCCTAGTTGCTGTTGTTCCCTTGCTATACTTCAAGGGTAACGTATCATGATGATAATTGCAAGTAAAAGGAAAAGGAAGTTATTCAAGGTGAGCACTTATCGCTTTAATTATGCTTAGTTACTGTAATTTTGGAATATAAAATTGTATCACCATTGCATGTGCATTAACATTATTTGGATGAAAATAAAGAGAGAAAATTTAGATAAAAACAATGGAAGAAAATATTTAAAGTGTTAAATGTAAACAATTGCGCATTTATGAAATTAATAGATTGTATTAGGAAAAGATAAAAGATGTTAAAACTCTACATAAGGAATTGTGATGAATTTCGAATCGTATGTAGAGGTTATCTACAGATGGATTCACCAGTGTAGGGGTGAGCCTACATTTACGCCCTTCGGGGGTGGGATCCTCGGATCCAATTCAAGTTTGCATGCCTTAACAATTCCCGTAAGATGAAATTAAAACTAACGTTTTGTGATATGTAATGAAATATTTTTGCCCTAAAGGGGTGTTATAAACGGCATATTATGGTGATGTTGCTTTCATTTATAGAGTTATGAAATTAAACTTTATGCGTATTATTATTAGAATTTTGTGTTTGTATAGCAGTTAAAGGGGTATGTTGTTCGCTTAGTCATATTTTTATGACTAAGCCCGTCGTCATTTTGTTTAGGTTGCTATGGCGAACAGGTGTGCGCAAATGTTAAGTTGATCAAGACAGAATAATAACGACAATAATTTATTCCAAGGTATGAGAGAAGTTCTTATTATGTAATTTATTTTGTACTCACTCACCTTACTTCGTCTTGGGGCAATTGTGGTAAAAAGTAAATTAAGACACGGAGATCTTGTGAGGTCCAAGATGGGGCCTTACAAAATGGTATCAGAGCCAGGTTTCCAAGAAGTTCGGTTGCAATGAGTACGAAATAAATTCACATAATGTGACTTTGAGAGGATCGCGCATAGAAGTTTAGGTATATGAAACCCGTGCAAATCAATTACCCGTTCGTTCAAGTTAACTTAAATATAAGAGTTTGAGAAAAGCTTAAGCAAAACAAGATGTAATAAGAAGCAAACAGATATAGATGAGTTGAGAATAAAGCGAGATGACTTGGATGTTAATAAAATTTTTGTAATGAATGTTTGAGCGACATCTAATGAGAAATTAATTACCATGAAATTATTGTGATAGTTTATTCCATGAAGGTCTTCATTAAAAATTGAGATTAATTAGAATACAAAAAGCTGAAATGAACAAGTGCGACATGAGAATAATAATGCAATAAGAATTGTAATCTCACTTTCGTTCTATGTACTGTATTTTGGATTTTGGCCAGATCCTTTATATAGTAGGTAGTTTGGAAAGAGTTGTTACAGAGGAAAAGATAATAATAAGGGAATAAAGATAAAGCTTCATGAACATTTGGTGCGATAAAGGTAAATACAACATCCGAATTAAGGATTTGAAGAGTTGAAGATAGAAAAAAAAGAGGAATTGTGTTAAAGAATTAATAAGTTGGAGAATTCAGTTTAGAATTGAGATTGCGTAAGATTTTCGAGGACGAAAATTCCTATAAGAGGGGAAGATTTGTAACGACCCAAATTTTAAGATCGAAGCAGTGACATGTATCATATCATTATTTGCGAACACTTGGTGTACACCAAAGTCGTACAAATATATTTATAAAATTAGTGTTTAAATATTAATTAAGCAATAAGAGAAAAAAATGAATAACGCTTGGGGTGTCAATAGACATGTCTCTTTAATTGGAATTAAAAATTGATTGTATGTTGGGCTGCATTTAGCAATTTTTTTTTTACAAAGTGAGCTGCCATCAATAGAAAAATATATTGCTGGTTGTTTTGATATGGTGACAGATTTTGGTGTTGGCTTATTTTGACACTTGGCCAAGCCAAGTGTTGGTTAGATTGAGTCTTGAGGCTTTATTTGATGACACTTGGCTTGACTTTTGGTTGTTGGTGTAATGACATATAGCTGATTTTTGCTGGCAGCAATATAACACTTAGCAAAGTGTTATTTGACATACTTGACACTTGGCAAAAACCTCACCAACTCCACCTCTTATCCTTGTGCTATAAAAAGGCAGCCCTCCCTCTCATTCTCTCCCACTTTCCTTCAAGCTTCCAAGCCTACTGCTGCTCCTTTTCTCGTACCCGTGTGCTACTCCCTACTGCTGCTCCTTTTCTCCTACCCGTGTGCTACTCCCTACTGCTGCCCCTAGCTGCTGATGTTCCCTTGCTATACTTCAAGGGTAACGTATCATGATGATAATTGCAAGTAAAAGGAAAAGGAAGTTATTCAAGGTGAGCACTTATCGCTTTAATTATGCTTAGTTACTGTAATTTTGGAATATAAAATTGTATCACCTTTGCATGTGCATTAACATTATTTGGATGAAAATAAAGAGAGAAAATTTAGATAAAAACAATGGAAGAAAATATTTAAAGTGTTAAATGTAAACAATTGCGCATTTATGAAATTAATAGATTGTATTAGGAAAAGATAAAAGATGTTAAAACTCTACATAAGGAATTGTGATGGATTTCGAATCGTATGTAGAGGTTATCTACAGATGGATTCACCAGTGTAGGGGTGAGCCTACATTTACGCCCTTCGGGGGTGGGATCCTCGGATCCAATTCAAGTTTGCATGCCTTAACAATTCCCGTAAGATGAAATTAAAACTAACGTTTTGTGATATGTAATGAAATATTTTTGCCCTAAAGGGGTGTTATAAACGGCATATTATGGTGATGTTGCTTTCATTTATAGAGTTATGAAATTAAACTTTATGTGTATTATTATTGGAATTTTGTGCTTGTATAGCAGTTAAAGGGGTATGTTGTTCGCTTAGTCATATTTTTATGACTAAGCCCGTCGTCATTTTGTTTAGGTTGCTATGGCGAACAGGTGTGCGCAAATGTTAAGTTGATCAAGACAGAATAATAACGACATTAATTTATTCCAAGGTATGAGAGAAGTTCTTATTATGTAATTTATTTTGTACTCACTCACCTTACTTCGTCCTGGGGCAATTGTGGTAAAAAGTAAATTAAGACACGGAGATCTTGTGAGGTCCAAGATGGGGCCTTATAGGGCTGGTCAGTATCACATTGCAGTGATATTCCCTATCTACTGAGAATACAAATCTGATTGATGGTTGGTCACAATAAGTCCATTTTGGAAGAATTTATTAAGAAGAAGACTCAGATGTCGGAGTCCAAGGTGTCGACGAGCACATCCAAGGCTCCCACACCATCTATGAAGAGGAAGGGGGCGAGCAGTCTCCCTACGATGACCAGCACTATGGCGATCACCCCAAAGGCACGTGTTGTGCCTAAGGCGGACATATTGGCCTACAACCAGCCACGGGTGATCTCAGATATTTCTGTGTCCATTTTTAATTTGGACAAATATCTAGTGAACGATCAAACTCTTGACCTGTCCAAAGATCTAGAGGGAGGCTGCGAGCCTGAGAAAGTGTCAGAGCTGCAGGGGATTCCCATAGCTACTTATCAGAAGAAGCGGAAGCCAGAGATACTTTAGAAGACCGTCATCAAGAAGGTGAAGAGGGCTATTACAGAGGTAGAGAGCCTTCCCGACGAGATCGTCGACCTGGATGGGTGGGGAGACCGCACAGAGTCCAATGGTTAGTGGAATGCATGTGTCAATGGTGGTAGTGGACACCATAGTGAGCTTTTCGGTGGTCACAGTGGTTGAGAAGACTTTCGAAGATGACGAGGTCACTTCAACAAGCTTACATGAGGATACTCCTGCCAAAAGTCCTGAAGGCGGAGTGCCTGAGGGCATGGTCATGGATGATGCCGCAAAAAATTCTTTACGAGAAGATGCAACCATATAGACTGCATTGGATCCCAAAGGTGGCGCTCCTCCAATGATCAAGATGAGACGTTCAGGCAAGGGGATACATGAGAAGATCCTATTGGAAAATGCTTTCCAAATCTCTCGGTTTGAGAATAACAAATCACATTGTATTTGATCATACTTGACATGTGTTTATAGTGTGCAGGAACTCCAGCTTTCAAGTCCCCATGAGTACGATAAAGAAAGATGATGATATCTCTTTCATACTTTCTTTGCTGCTAACGTGGTGCATTAATGCTACCGCTGGAGGTAGCGTCCACATATTTGGAAACATCATTGAGGCGGCAATATCATCGAGAATGGAATGTCAGTGGGACATACACATATATAGTAAGTTCTACTACGGCGCATTAACGCTAATGCTTGGTGGTAACTTATGGAAGGCCTGTCATCATGCTGCTAATTAAGGAGAGAAAAAAAGAAGGAGATTCGGCTGCGAGGAAACAAATAGTGCTAACGTAGTAAAAGTCTAGGGTGTGGTCTAATCACATAAAGGGGGGTGAATAGGTGTTTTAAAATATTTTAGTCTTTTTGAGATTGAAGACTAATTTAGCTAGAAAGAACACAAACAAAACACACCACAGAAAACATAAAATTATTTATAGTGGTTCCCCGGTGTGGGTACTCTACTGTCCCCCTTTACCTATCTAGCAGTGTGCTAGACTTGGCCAACTCCTCCAAAAACTCAGATCATTTAGATCATATAACTCAGGAACTCAGCAAGTCCCCAACCTTAGATTCCATCCTAGAATCCTACCTTAGGTGGCAGTAGCAACCTTACCTCAGAGTGAAAGCGCTCCTACAGCTTAGATCCCTAATAAGGATCCTACAACTTAGATTTCCTCAGAAATCCTACCTCAGGTCTTCACAAGACCCTACCTCAGACTTTCATCAAATTCCTACACTCGAACCTTTTCAACAAACCTACACTCAAGCTAACAGCACAGCCCTACCTTAGATCTCAAGGAGATCTTACAATAAAATATTAGAAGAATGTTTTACAAGTTTAGACTCTAACATATATAGCCTTAAGCAGCTTGAGTCTTCTTAAATTTTTCTGAAAAGAAAGTCTTCTTTTTAGCAGCAGCACTGGATCTTCAATAGATGAGCCTTCTTAACATGATCAGTGCTGAGCTTTCTTGTATGGAGAATTATTCTTGCTCTCAAGAGTGAGAGCTTTCTTGAAGCTTGGCTTCTTCTTATTTTTTCTTTGAAAAGACTTGCTTTTTTACTGTTTTATTGCTCTGCAGCCGACAAGCTTTTCAAAGAATACTAGGGCACAAGATATTCCTAGAAGTTGTTAGGGTTTGCTGACCCTCTCTTATGCTTTTATAGTTATGAGCCATCAAACAGTCAAAACCTTATAATATTGATGTCAGAGAACTTTTCAGAAGTCATTGATTTAACATTTATCTTTGTCTTCTTCGTCAATTTGAAATCCCACCTTCTGAGCTTGACAAGATAATATCAACGTATGAAGATAGTTGACACGACGATAAATGACTCAGCAAGTCTTTCTTTAGTTCTTACAATGATATCGTCGTGTGAACTTTGTTGTCATGATGATAAATGTCTTAGCAAGTCTTTCTTTAGTTCTTGCAACGATATCATCGTGTACACCTTATTATCACGATAATATATGTCTTAGCTTACTTTCCTTGAGTCCTCACAACAATATTGTCGTGTAGACCTTATTGACATGATGATATATGCCTTAGCAGATTTTCCTTGAGTTCTCACAATGATATCATCGTGTGTACCTTGTTGACACGACAATGTCATCATGTTCTTCTTATTATCATGTCAATTATATTGTCTGACTTCTTTTGCTGCATTCTGTGAGTGATCAAAACAATATCGTCGTGTGAGTGTCATATACACGGCGATATTTAACTTAGATATTTTGTGCTTGATCTCCAAACATTATATATAAGATATATGATGTCCCAACCTGCTTATGTAACATCAAATAGATATCAAATACAAATTGTACTTATCATTGACTTAGAGACTTCTCCAAATCTGGAATATTATGGGCAGTGTTCCCAACAATCTCACCTTATTTGAAGAAGTCATAACCCAGTCAATGATAAAGCACAATAATGAAAATTAGCAGATAATAAGAGTAGAGAATATGAAATATTTAGAACATTGTAGTGCACAATACAAGAAGTATCATCAACATATCGTAAATTCATAAATATTGAAATGTTTTGAATTTTAAAGCATTTCTACATTTGCCCATAAAATTAAAGCCAACTATGCTTCAGGTTCTCTTATGACTATTCCACCTCTTGATTTCTTGGCAACAACTTCTTTTTTCTTATCATACTTTCTGGTGAAATAGCCATAAGGCTGTGGACGATATCTCAATGGTTCTTTTGTATCTCTTGGAATCTTTCCTGCCAGCTTGTCTCTTTTGTGGATTCTTCTTATTTCTTTTTGATTTTTATACTTGGTCCACTAATGGGTGTTGTATAGTTTGGCCATATCAGTTTACTTTGACTTGATATGTTCCCATGCAACTAATATAATTTCCCTTGATTTGGGGCTCCACTGCTCATAATCCTTCTTCTATCTCATTTCCTCCTTGTATCTTTTCTTTATTAGCTTTATCTCATCCTCCTCATCAACAATCTCCTTCCCTTTGCCTTGTGCAGCAGCAGCAAGTGTTGCAGATGTGGTAGGGGCAGCTGTAAGTACATCAGCAGCAGGTACATCATCAGGTATTTCAGCAGGCTCATCATAATAGATAGGGGGAAGGTTCATTGCTTCCCTTATTGAATTAGAGGTCTATATGGCATGCTCACCATTGGAATTTATCATGGATTTCTCCCCCTTTAGGACTTCTTCAGATAGGTCCTTCTGTAGATTGACTTAAGGATGTAGAATCTTGTCCTTCAGCATATTAATTCCACCAGTCACATGATTATGCGTCTCTAACAGATGGTTATCCAACTCCTGGCTGCAGATGTCCAATCTTTCTTGGATGATCCTTCTATGCTCAACCATTTCCCTAATTGTAGCTTTGAAAGACTCCTCTAGGTTCTCAGATGTTGCGCATTGATTTTCAATAATATTAGCTAGTCCCTTGTGGGTGAGTTATAGTTGTTTAGCAGTATGATCTACTGTTGGAGCTGCCTTCATAAAGAAATTGATGGTGTTTTCTTTGAGAAGTTTCATTTCTATTCTTAGACCTGCAATCTCAATGGACAGATCTCTTCCTAAATCATTAACTGCAGTGTCAACATAAGCTCCAAGCTTAGGTATTTGGTCATCCAGGATCATCTTTATTTGATTCAGCATTGAGGAACCTTCTAGCATTTGGCCTGTGGAGGAGCTTGGCTTTTCAGGTTCAGGCACAACTTTCTTCTTCATCACCTTTTGGAGAAGATCTTCCATTCCTTTTGCTTCGTCATACATTGGAGAAGGAGATCTTCTTATAGAAGTTTGTCTCAGTTCATCCTAAGTAATAATGGTGGCTTCAACAATTATCAACTTTTTTGCATGAGTTGACAACAGACACTTTTTGGTTTATCTTCTCGGGAGCTTTAGATAGGTCCTTTTGGACTGCTAAACCAGTGTAGATAGCATCCTCAACCTCAGTGATGTTGTTGATCACTTATACTACATGTACAGGGAGCTCAGTGTCATGCTCCCCCCTCACTTGCATCATCACCTGCACTTATTTTGTCAGATATATTCCGCAAGGAGTCATTAGGATTTTTGGCTAGCTCTATTTACTTACCTTGAGCAACACCTTCAGTGGATCTTGACTCAGTGCTCTGTACTTGAATTTGGACTGTAAAGTCCCCGTGCTTCACCTCCTCCTCAGAACTTGAATGATTAGGATCATGCACTGGCTCACTTTCTAAGGAGGACCTTCCTTCTTCACTTTCTACAGCTTTCACAACCTTCTTCCCCTTAGGAGACCTTGTCAAAACCTTCTCCCATCTTTCTAGTACTTTAATGTCCATTCTCCACATGTGATGGATCTTGTCTCTCAATTTCTTGTTAAAGTGATCAGGATATAACTGGAGTAAGTAGAGGGATAGTATTCTACCAATGTTTGGTACTTAAAAGATTTCTTGAATTTTCTATAAGACAATCTGAGTCCAATTTGTTTTCTTGATTAGAATTATCCTTGCCATCAGGTCAAACATTGGCTTGGAGATTCTATCATGGGTCCTTACCGTGCAGAGGGGGGCTTTCCAAATTATATCAGTCAATATCTTTCCTTGTTGATTGAAGTGCTTCCTTTCCAAGGACCCATAGGTCTTCTTAGAGTGCCTGCACCATTCTAGGGCATCATCTGGGTCCTTCTTGGTGACCTCTTCATCTTCTTCTCCATTAGTAAATGGGGGCAGCTTAAGAACTTTGGACAGTCTCTTGGAGGCCACCATCACTTTCATTCCATTTATCTTACTCTTAACTGACTTCCTAGATGAGCCAACTTTAGCATTGGAGTAGAACTCAAGAACCTCCCTTCTCATGATCACTGTTGGTTCAGACAACATGAACTGCAAGTCAATGGAGTCGAGGCATCTTATAACTTCTTTAATCTCTTCTGAGGCCTTATAAAATCCATCTCTCACCACTTCACTGCCTTCGTATAGATATCCTTCTCCCTTTGGAGCCATTTCTTAGACACTTGAAGGAGAGCTGAGCTGTATCGACTTGTCTACTTTCACAAGACGGAGAGAACGCAATAGATTTTTAGGCAAAATGTTTCTTATGCTTTAATTTCAAGACATTTGACACCTATTTATAGTTTCTATTATGGAAAGATAAAAGCCACATACCTGGGATTTGATCAATTCAGATCCAATGGCTGAGATTAACTCATTGAGGATTTATGATTTGACAGTTAAATAATAGAGTATCATTGTGATAACATGGCGATAACAATTTGTGGACAAAATGATATGGTCTTTGATTGCTCTTATGCATAGACATTGTGTACACCTCTTTTGTAAGTTATTCCCAGCTATGCTAGTGACATCATGCATGCTTCATTAGTGACCTAGCACCTACTAGAATAAAATTGTTATAATAATAATGTCTACTATTTATCCAGCATGAACACATCTTGTGTTTCAGATACAACATTATACTCAGTAGTCTGCATACTTTCATAAAGATATATTGTCAACTTATTGGCACTAGACTATATAGTGATGCTAGCAATTAATACTCTTACTTATATCATATTAACAATAATGTGTTGAATAGCATTCACAGTGTTCAAGCACAATAAGTTAATCAATAATATTTCAGCACATGTAGAGCATGTATGAGAGAGCAGAATAGAGAAATAATTGAATGAGCTGGTATTTTAAAAATTTCACCAAGATATTATAAGCCGACCAAATGTTTTCAAACAGATTAACAACTAGATTTGTTTTAGCCAACACAAGTTCATGTACTGCCATTAGTAAGTCTTCTTCTTTCTTGCCACCTTCTACTTTCTTTGTTGCTTCTGCTCTTGTATTTCAAAATATGAGCAGGGCATGGGAATGTATCTGTCAGGGATGGGAGGTGCATTCTTTGGCAGTGTCCTTTCCTATTGATGCTTTTTGTAGAGCCTTCTCTTGGCTTCTATTTTCTTATGCTTATCCCAATCATTTGAGGGGTAATATTTTGATATGTCTTTGCCAATGTCCCCAAAGTATCTCCATGTATTTGATATAATGTCCCTTGACTTTGGGCTCCAGGATCCAAAATTTGGATCATTGGCCGTCTCCTCTTAACTTTTTCCTTTTAAGAGACATGTCTTCATCTGACAACTTGGGCTTCTTTCTCTGACTTAATTCACCTGCTTGTTGAGCATTCTCAGAAGTATATCTAGCAAAGTGTCTTGGAGAGTTTTGAGGGTCTGCTGGTTGTACAGGGTCATACACTATGGGAGGGAGTCCCAGGGAGTGATGAAGTTGACTGACAATCCAAACAGCTTGATTAATTCCAGTCTTCTCTCCTTTTCTAACATCCCCAACAATGCTTTGTAGAATACCTTTAGTACTTTGCTCCAATTTGGTGTTGAGAGTTTCATGGGTGAATTCATTGGAATTAATACACCTTGTTATGACCATCTTCTGACTGTCAGTTATTTTTGTAGTGAGCCATCTAGCTATACTTTCCAAATCCTCTTCTGCATGTTGATTGGATTATAGAGAGGATTCCAGTCTTTCACCCAGAGATTGGAGAGCATTCATATTAAATTCTACAGTTGTTCCTGCCTTGGTGAACCATCTGGTGATCTGAGCATTGATGGGATCAATGTCTATCTTTATCTCATTCATCTATGCAGACATATCATCAGTGATTTTCTTAACAACCTTATCCACATATGTTTGATAGTGTTGTCTTTCATTAGTGAGCAGATTCTTTATTTGATTAACTATAGAGCTTGCAACTTGCTCATGAGATGGTTGTGCATATGATCCTAGAAGATCTTGCTCTTTCTCATTCACCTTTGTTTGCAGATCTTTATTCATACCAATCATGGCCTCATCATCAAGGAGATCATCAGGGGAATCCTATTTTTGATGAGTAGGTTCATCTTCTTTGGCAGCTTCTTTGTCTGGGATTAAGATGAATTCTCTGCACAAATTTTCTTTCTCAGTAATTTCCTTGTCAAGGACAGTACCATCAACATCCATTTTATAACTTCCTAGGTTTTCTTGGATAGCAAATTCAATACATATTGCTTCCTCAACTTATAGAGCTGGGAGTTCATTGTGAGACTCCCCCTCAACAACAACCATGCTTTCAATAGATTGCATAGTTTCTTGGGCTGAGACCTCAACATGAGTGTCCCCCTCAACTAGAGCATTTCTCTGTATATCAGCAGACTCTTCAGGAACAGTCACATCAGCAACCAAGGTCTCTTCCTATGGTTTTGAATGTGGTTCAGTAGATGTTCTTTGAAGTTCCTCCCCCTCAGTGTTTGCAAGGTTAGGATTTTGTGTGTTGTCATTACTTGTTGATGGGCTATCTTGACAACTATTACTACCTTTCTTCCCTTTCTAGGCAGCTTTAGGGATAACCTTCTCCCATCTACCCAGAATTTTAATGTCAATTCTTTTCATATGATGAATGGGTGAGACCATCATTTTGTTCAATTGAAGATTGTTAAGAATGTACAGGGATAGTATCCTTCCAAAATTTGGTGCTCAAAGACTTCCCTGGACCTTGTTGAACAACAACTAAGCCTGATACGTTTTCTTGCATAGAATCACTCTAATCATGATCTCAAACATATCCTTAGATATCACATCGTGAGATACAGGTTTGCACAAAAGTGCTTTGCCTATTATGTCAGAAAGAAGTTTCACTTTTACATTAAATTTAACCTTCTTCAAAGTACCATGGGATTGATCACTGTGACTGCACCACTTCTTTGCTTTTGAGAGATATTCTTCTGAGATTTCATCCTCTACCTCATCCCCTTCAAGCCTAGGTAGATGCAGTGCCTTACAGAATCCTTTTGTTGTTACTCTCAATAGGGTATCTCCAACCCTAGTTTTGATAGCATTCCCGGAAGTACTTATCTTAGGTCCAACATAAAACTCCATAAGTTGTCTATGTATGATGGCAGTTGGATCTGAGAGCACGTATTCTAGTTCGACTGCATCAATTAACACAAAAACTGATTTTATCTCCTCATCGACTTTGTTGAACCCGTCGCGCAGTAGCTCACTTCCAATATTGCAGGCATCATCATTCTTCACTGGCGCCATTTCCTCAGGATCACCGAGTTTGCAGAGCTTTGGCATCGCGAGAGCTCGAGAGCTCGTCGTGATGGCTGATGTCACAACCCGTATTTTTCCCGAAATAATTCATGCTATCAGAGTAAAGAGGGAAAATACGCGTCATGATGCCAGGTCCTGTAGGGGACAACTACAGACGTTCAGGAAAGCACTCAAATGAACATTTTTTGCGAACAAAGAGGTATATATAAAAAGAGAATTTATCTTTTAACATAACTTTCATTTGGTTAGGAAGTCGTGCCCCTCGGCCCTGTGATTTACATAGCCACCCTTACCAAAATATGCGTACACAGCGGAAGAAAATAGGTTCATTTTATTCCTAAAGGCGCTGAATACCAGAGATGTCTCCAGGGCGAACGTAGGATTAAATTTAGTATATCATAAGGAAATACCATTTTTCTTTTAAGCTTTGCAAAAAGGTGATACATAATAGTAAGTGCAACAAAGCAAGTTAAAGGAACAGATTTTGCAAAAAAAAAACTTCATAAATACCCAGAAAGTAAAGCTTTTCCCAGAGTGCACAAGTACAAAATAACTAAGTAGGAGAAAAAGAAACTAGCAGCAGCATGAGCAAGTAAACTAAGCAAAAGCCAAACAGGCGTCAACAACTGACACGAACCCGCAGGAAAGGGAACCAACAGTCCAAAAGTAAGGGGCTACAACAAAAGAAACTGTGTCCTTACCTACAAGAGAGGAAGGCCCTCAACCGGGGAAACTGAACGACCTCGCTCTAGAACCTGCGACAGCTACGAACCTGAACCTGAGGCATCCATAAGAAAAGAATGCCTCAGCCCAAAGGGTGCAAGAAAACAGCAGGAGAAAAGAAGAAAACTATAAAGTAACCAGAAGAAGGAACGGGCCAAACCCAGCTGCTGCACAATAAGCCAAAAGAACTGAGGTGGGGGCCCCTACGTCCACCCACACTCAAGTCAACAACCCCTGTGGTGGGGGCCCCTGCGTCCACCCACACTCTAGTCAAAAACCACCATGGTGGGGGCCCCTACGTCCACCCACACACCAGTCAAAAACCACTGTGGTGGGGGCCCCTACGTCCACCCACACACCAGTCCAAATCAAATCCAACAAAACTTGTTAGCAGCATGCGTGGTTTGACGCTCGAAGAGGGTCTTATGCTTAATATAGGGGAGTAAATCTGCTACTAGCACATATGTAAACAAAATTATACAATAGCATTGATATCCTACTGCAAGTGTGAAACCGACAACAACCGGTACTGATATAAAGTTCGAAGCCCAAGAGTATCTACATCCGTTTCATGTTAACGATTAAGGCTTCGATGAATCATCGAGAATTAGACACAGAAATTCATAGAGAGCTTGGCCTCTAATTCCCCCGACTCGCCGGGAATTAGAAACGGAATTCCCAGGGAATTTAAGATCTAATGTTTCCCAACCCAACTAGAGATTACAAAAATAAATTTCCATAAGATTAGCCCGCCAAACCACCAAAACCTTTAGCTACAGAAATCCGCAAAGTTTACAAACCATCCAAATTTTCTGCTACAAAAATATGCAAGTTTAGCCAAGTATATAAGCAGGAACTAGCCAAGTGAACCAACCATATAACCATCCGGAACTAGCCAAGTAAACAGGAACTAGCCAAGTGAAAATATAAATATAACCATTCAGAGATTTGCTAACAACAGCCCGGAATGTGTTTAGGACGATTTTTAGGAACCTTTTGATAACTTGACTAGGGAAAACTGCCAGCACAATCTCAATTGATCCGATAATAAGAACTAGTGTAAAAAGCTAGCACACCTCCCAAACATATGTTAATAAAAGCTGGGATGGCAACTGGCACAAACCCCAAACGAATCAGTTAACAAAAGCTGGAAGAAATACTAGAGTAACCCCATATATCAGTTAACCAAAGAGCTGGGAGGAATCCTAAAGCATCCCCCCCCCCCCCCCCCCCCCCTAAATCAATCAAAACAAAAATTGGGGTAAATACTAGCATAACCCCAAAATTGATTAACCGAGAGCTGGGAGAAACACTTAAACATCCCCCTAAATCAGTTAAAACAAAACTAGAATGGATACTAGCACAACCCCATAATTCCATTGACCAAGGGCTGGGAGGAATCTTCCCTGCACATACTTAGGGTAAATCCTTCACATCCCCCACACCCATGCCGAGCTCAGGTAAAACAAATAAAAGAAAAGAAGAAAAGAAGAAGAAGAACAGGAGACGAGGGGGAAGAATTTCCTTGCCTGAAGACCGCAAGACCGCTGCCGATCCCGACGATGGCTCACCGATCCTTGACTCCGACGATGGAGACCAACTCCGACGACCTCCAAATCGCCTCCTCCGACGGTCTAAGCCTCCGACGCCCGGCGACCCGACGAACCCTAGCTCGCCACTCAGCTCACTCGGCAGAAACGGGGGTTATCGGGGGAAGGGGAGAAGAATGAGCAGCTTGCGATTATTCACATCCATATATATAGGTATATGCATATATATTTATATATATATAAACATATATATATATATATATTTATATATATAGAGAGTAATTTTAGGGAGAGAACTAGTTCTCTGAGATTAAGGAGAGAACCAGGGATCGGACGGCCAGGAATTTTCGTATTTTAAAAATCACGATATAGAAGTGTTCCGCTTTCCTCGTGTTCCGCCGTCGACGCCCGCTTTCCTTCTCCCTCCAGAAGTCGCCGCCCACATCTCTCCCGCTCCTCCGCCGTCGACGTCGTTGCCGCCGTCGGCGCCGGTGCCGCCGTCAACAACGCTGCCGCCGTCCAGATCTATCCTGATCCTTCGCCATCGACGCTTCCGCCGCCGTCCACTTCTATCCCACTCATCCGCCGTCGACGCCGCTACCGTCCAGTTCTCTCCCGCAAGTTGAGAAAGGAAGCATTAATGTGGCTTACAGCCCCACGGAGTCGCAACCTGTGTTACTTAAGTGGGGGATGATGACCTAAGCGCACATTTGGAAGACAATAAACAGCAGCAACCTTTCTCTGGTCAACAAAATTGCATTCACCATTGTGATACATATTCGAATGACAAAATTGTCGCCATCCAGAAAAAAATTGCATAAGATTTTTAACAAAATGTTCATCCTAAACCAACTTTGAAATAACATTAAAGCAGAGGGCAGTTTCTTTTATCAAAAATTGTCGCCGTGCACAAAATGATGAGTTTTTTTAAGGAACTGAAATTGTTTACTCTGATGGCTAGAGCAGAGGGCAGTTTCTTTTATCGTGGTTGACTCCACGTTGCTTGCATGAATTACAAATCCTAGCTTTTGCGACTTGCTTCTCCAACATTGACTTCAAACGCTTCCCACTCCCCTTGGGTCTTGCTACATCAGGTTCCTTGATACACAGCTCAGTAGAGGCCACCATTTTTCCCACATTTGAGGAAACTTGTGAAATTCCATCAATTTCTGTAGTTGTTTCTTCATCCATGACTTTATCCTTACCTTTTACTGCTTTCATCTTTTGCATTACCTCCAAAGCATCACGTAAAGTGCTCAAGGCGAATGAGAATTTCTCATTTCCACCAAGTGCTTCATCAATTAATTGGTTGGCTACATAACTTAACTCAGACCTTTTTGTGCTTCCAACACAACCATCATCCACATTTTTCACCCTGACTGTGGCACTCCTTGTCCAACGGTGCAAAATATACTCGGCTGGTAGAATCGTGTGATTGAGAACCTTCAGCATAGCTAACAAATGCCTGCATGGGATGCCAAGGAACTCCAAAAGCCTACACGGGCACTTCACCATATTTGTTTCATTGCAAATGACAACCTTTTTTTTGCTTTCTTTTCCTAATTCTTGGATGAGATATATCTTCCCATCCTCGTCTTCACCACCAACGAAGACATTATGCATCAAGCTTGATACAACTTCATCTTGAAACTTATAAAATAGCTTTTTGGTGTAAATTTGAGACATTTGTTTCTCCAAGGACCATGCAGTTTTGAGCTTAGGTTGATTATTAATGGTTCGATGCTCGTCCTCCAATGCATCCTGTCGCTGCTCTTCAAGTCCATTAGTGAACCTTGCATAAAAGTCCATCAAAGTATTTTTTTCAGTGGAGTATTTTTTTAAAAAACTGTTCAAGCTTTCACTCATTTGGCTACTATGCATCCCAGCAAAGAAACAAGTCTTTAAATAAAGAGGGATCCAATCATTTCTCATTTCATACATGCTGCCCAACCAACCATTGTCGTTGAGGTGATGTTCTGTTATAATGCTTGCCCATGTTGTGCAAAACTCCTCATCAGTCTCAGTATTCCAAATGCAACTTGTTATTTTCTCAATGACTTCAATTTTATTTTCTATCCCTCCCAACTTCTCAGTCAACTTTTTGGTCATGTGCCAAATACAAAACCTATGGCGAGCAAAGGGGAAAACTTGTTTGATAGCAACTCTCATTGCAGGATCTTGATCTGTTATAATTGTACTGGGAACTCTACCACTTCCTTCGACCCAAGTCTCAAACAACCATATAAATGAGTCGATGGTTTCATCCTTTATAAAGCCACCTCCGAGAATCACTGTGTTGAAATGGTTGTCTATTCCAGAAAATGGTGCAAAAACCAGAGAATACTTGTTAGTGTTATAAGTTGTATCAAATGCTAACACATCCCCAAAGTTTTTGCACTGTAATCTGGACTGCACATCCATCCAAAAACAATGTGTCAACTTGCCATCGGCATCACATAGAATCCTGTAAAAAAAATCTGGACTCTTCTTTTGATTTCCTTTCCAAATTTCTAACAACAACTTTACATCGTGCCCTCTAACCTCCTCCCTCATTTTACTCTTCAAATTCCAAGCATCTCTCTTTATGAAACCAATATTGTTATGTCCTCCACTCTCATTCCGCAAGATTCCCATTGTTTGTGAAATACGAATGTTCACTGACTGGTGATCCTTAAAGAGACTTTGCCTGGCTTCACATATATTCCGGCGATTTCTAAGAAAATGTCTCCTGCTTGGGGTGCACATCTCATGGTTATGTTCTTCCACAAATGTTCCCACAATATACTGTCTTGCAGCCATATCCAACTTAAATCGCACCATAGCCTTGCAATTAGTCTTTGTCGTGCCACATTTTCTAGATGTCGATCTATCTTCCCACTTGCCGAACTTGTAGCATACCAAGATCCTTTGGGTCACCACTCTTTCATCAGTGCCCTTCACATTTTGAGATTTTTTCGTCTTTCTCGCAAAATCAAATCCAGCAGCACATGCATATTTTCCATAGAAGCTTTCACACTCATCCAATGACTTAAAGGTCATACCAATGGTGGGTATTAATTTTGAATCAACCTTTGGCACACCCTTATAAATAGCATCAGGATGAGACATGGGATAGTTCTCAGTACTTTGGCTGCTATCACCAACAAAGGCAGCATGTTAAATTCATGAAAAGATCTTTTATTTTCATTTAAGATGGGCTTCTAGCAATGGTAAAACAGCCTTCCCTGTGAACTAGAGTTCATAGGATTCATGGGTTTTAATTAGAAACCATGAATTAGGGGTGTGGCGCATGTGCCCAAACATTATTTGCATTTTTAACACCAATAAAAAATCAATGAAAAAATTTCTGCAATGACAAGTATGGCTATACTTTTTCAATGCAAGAAACATTGTTTGTCAGGAGAGATGTGGACGGTGGCGGAGCAGAGCTGGACGACGAGATCTGGACGGCGGCGGAGCAGGAAGGCGAGATCTGGACGGCGGCGGAGCAGGAAGGCGAGATCTGGACGGCGGCGGAGCAGGAGAGATGTGGACGGCGACGGAGCAGGAGAGATGTGGACGGCGGCAGTGTCGACGGCGGAACAGGAGGAAAGTGGAACAGGGGGAGAGATCTGGACGGCTGCAGCGGAGGAGGAAAGCGGAACAGTACGATAGCGGGCCTTGGAAAGCGGAACAGAGCTTATATCAGATTACGAAAATTCCTGGCCGTCCGATCCCTGGTTCTCTCCCTAATCTCAGAGAACTAGTTCTCTGCCTAAAATTACTCTATATATATATATTTATATATATATATATTTACATATATATATATACGAGCATCTTCGCACGGGCTACGCCCGTGCTCGATGCTCTCGGGCGGCCTTCGGCCGCATCAATGCGGGCTTCGCCCGCAACCAAGCGGGCTTCGCCCGCTTGCCATTCAAGGCGGGCTTCGCCCGCCCCCTCGACGTCGGCGGGCTTCGCCCGCCCCTCGCCGGTATTCGCCCGCCCCTCGCCGATCTTCGGCCCCGTCACTTATTAAAAATTTTAAATAATTTTACAGTCATTAAATATTACAGTAGAACATAAATTAAAAATAATAAAAAATGTAACCCTCAAACATCCCGCGGCAGTACCCATCAGCTTGCGGCGGGCTTCGCCCGCCCCCCGGCAGCTCCACCCCGCCCACCTTTTTTTTTTATTAAAAAAACATTGAAAAAAAAGTTAAACAAAAAAGTTTAAAAAAGTGTATGTTTTTAATTTTAAAAAACTTTCGGAAGAAGTGAAAAAAAATTGTCGGATAAACAGTGCTGTCATGGGTGACGTCACTGTTCATCCGTAATGTTGTTTTTTTTTTTTTTTTAAACTTTAAAAAAAATAAGTTTTGAACTTTAAAAGTGGAACCTCTAAATTGCAAACCGCCGTCTGCATCCTCATTAATTTATAAACACGCGGATAGATATGTCATGAAATCATGTGTGAAACCGCAATTTATATAATATAATAGGAGCATCTTCGCACGTATTATATTAACGTTTACACTTATTTTTGTAGCAAAAATATACTTGTAATTCGTTAAAAAAAAAGACACCTTACAGTGTTTTTTAACAACGTACAAAATATTAGACATCAATAAATCATCAATTTAATACTACTTAATATGCAGCTTCATTTCACCTAGGCCCCGCCCGTCTCCGCAATATCTCCTTCTCGCAGTAAATTTTGAATCGGGCCCGTATAATTATATATATCATGAACCTAAGTACATATAGGATCAATATATGCCTACCTATACGTTTTAAAAAGTATATAAACTTAATAAGCTTTAAATTTCCATAAGTCAAAGCTTAAGGCTCCGTTTGGGTTGCCTAAATAGTATTTTTTTTTAAATAGCAGGCGGGGCC
This sequence comes from Dactylorhiza incarnata, assembly GCA_033032865.1. Lineage (NCBI taxonomy): Eukaryota > Viridiplantae > Streptophyta > Magnoliopsida > Asparagales > Orchidaceae > Dactylorhiza > Dactylorhiza incarnata. Next base: position 500,756 of record JAWHQI010000134.1, read on the forward strand.
CACAGGCAGGCCCCGCCCGCTTAAATGCCATTTAAATGCATTTTGTTTTAAATTAATAGCAAGCGGGGCCCACAGGCGGGCCCCGCCCGCTTAAAATGTGGGACTTTTAGTCCCACATCGCAGAGAACAGAAGATTTCCGCTGTTTATAAGGCGAGAACCTTCTGTTCTCTTGAACTGCTAGCTTGACCCCGCCTGACTCTGCCCGCCCTGGCCCGCGTGACCCCGCCCGCTCCCGCGTGAGGCCGCCTGGCTCGTCCCGTCCCAACCCACGTGAGCCCGCCCCCCCCCCCCCCCCCCCGTGAGCCGGCGTGACCGAACCGAGCCGCAGGCCCAGTTTTTTTCGTTCCTGCAAGGGGCAAAACGGTCATTTCACCGTGTGACCGATTTGGATCATGCTTTGATCAAGCTTTGATCGGACGGCTCAGATTGATTCCATGGTGTTAGCAGAGATATCTATATTTCCTTTATAGTATAGATATATGTATATATATAGAAACCCAAATTTCTTTATGAAAATCAAAATCGCATATACGCACTCACGTAATAACCTAGCATCAAACTCATCGGACGGCGACGTACACGAAACGGTAACGCCCACCCGCATTAGTACCACGCAATGATAACTTTAGTATTTAAACTATCAATATTACCCTAACCCTACTTAGAAGGCTATGAGGAAAAATCTGGGGCGTTATAACCAACCCTCCTAACAAAAAGTTTCGCCCTGAAACTTTGCAACAACAAAACCAAATAAAGGAAAGCACAAGAGACGAAACTCACCAGAGAACTAGCCGAAAAGATGAGGATATGACTCATTTATTGCTGACTCTAGCTCTCAGGTCGCACCCCGAACATCCTGATTATCCCAGAGGACCTTCACCATAGGAATGGACTTTCTTTACAACACCCGATCCTGCCTCTCCAAAATACGAACAGGCTGCTCCACAAAGGACAGATTGGGCTACAGCACTGGCACGGGATCCAGAACATGGCGATCATTGCGGACGCACTTCCGCAACTGGCTCACATGGAAAACGTCATGCACACCAGGGAAGGAGGCAGGCAACAATAACCTATAAGAAGAGACACTGACGCGCTCAACGATCTCGAAAGGGCCTACATACCTGGGGTCCAGCTTATGGCTCTTCCCAAATCTTTTAACACCTGCCATCGGGGACACCTTTAGGAACACCTTGTTCCCCACCGCAAATTCCAAATCACTCCTACGTCGATTGGCGTACTTCTCATAGCGCTCCTGAGCTACCCGGAGCTTCTCACGGATCTTCGTCACAGCAACACTCATCTCCTCCAAAGCCTCAGGACCCATAACTGGCTTCTCGCCCACTTCAGCCCAAAACAGGGGAGTCTGACATCGCCTCCCATACAGAGTCTCAAACAGAGCCATCTGCAAGCTCTCCTGATAACTATTGTTGTACGCAAACTCCATGAGCCCAAGGCGTTCATCCCAAGCTCCTCCATGCTCCAAAATGTAAAACCGGATCATATCCTCCACGATCTGATTTACCCTCTCTGTCTGCCCATTCGTCTGCGGGTGATAGGCTGTAGAATACCTGAGATCGGTGCCCAATGCCCCTTGCAGACTCTGCCAAAAACAAGAAGTGTATCTGGAATCACGGTCTGACACAATGCTCGCGGGCACTCCATGCAGTCTAATGACCTCCTACACATACGGAGACGCAATCTTCTCCATCGAATAACCAATCCTGTACGGAACGAAATGAGCACACTTGGTCAACCTATCCACGATGACCCACACCGCATCATGACCCCGAGGGGATCTCGGCAAACCAGTAATGAAATCCATGGAGATGCTCTCCCACTTCCACAAGGGAATATCCAACGGTGTCAACTTGCCCCCGGGTCTCCTATGATCCGCCTTGATGCGCTGACAAGTGAAACACTGCGCTATGAACCTCATGATATCGCCTTTCATGTCTGACCACCACACGATCTGCTTCAAATCGCGATACATCTTTGTAGAGCCAGGATGATACGATAGGCTGGAGTCGTGAGCCTCCTTGCAAATCTTCGCTCGAATCTCCTCCACAGCGGGTATGCAAAGCCTATCATGGTACCTTAAGGTACCCTCAACATCAATCGAGAAATCCGGCAACTCACCTCTCTCAGCTCTGCTTTGGAGGTGCTACAAATCCAGATCATCCTTCTGGTGCAACTTTGTCAAAGCAATCCAGGACGGCTCTTCAACCTCCATGCAAGACGGACCACCCCTGGGCTTCACCGCGATGCTCATCAAAAGGAACTCCTCCACCAGGGACTGCACGGAGAGTCCAAAAACAGAAGCTGACTTCCTGCTCAGGGCATCCGCCACTACATTTGCCTTGCCGGGGTGATACAGGATCTCCACATTATAATCTGCCACGTACTCCATCCACCGATTCTGGCGCAGATTCAGCTCTCGCTGGGAAAACACGTAAATCAGGCTCTTGTGATCTGAATAGATCTTGCACACCACCCCATACAAGAGATGCCTCCACAACTTCAGGGCATAAATCACCGCAGCAAACTCCAAATCATGCATCGGGTAGTTTTGCTCATGAACCATTAGCTGCCTCGACCCATACGCAATGACCTTGCCCTCCTGCATGAGGACGCACCCAAGTCCTATCCGCGAAGCATCGACGTAAACCTAAAACTTCACTCCCTCAATCGGGAGAGCCAAAACCGGGGCGGAACACAGCCTTCTCTTCAACTCCTGAAAGGCCTCCTCGCACTGCTCGCTCCAATCGAAAGCCGCTCCCTTCCGCGTCAACCTAGTCAGAGGCGCGGAAATGCCTGAGAATCCTTCCACAAACCTCCGGTAATAGCCTGCTAAACCCAAGAAACTTTGGATCTCCTTCGGCGATGCCGATCTCTTCCAGTCCAAAACAGCAGCGACCTTCGCTGGGTCCACAGAGATGCCACCCTTGCTCACCACGTGACCCAAGAAAGAGACTTGTGAAAGACAGAACTCGCATTTGCTCAGCTTGGCATACAGCTTGTGTGCCCTCAAGGTAGACATCACCCGACGCAAATGTCGAGCATGCTCCTCTTCACTAGAAGAATAGACCAACATATCATTAATAAAAACCACCACAAACTAGTCTAGATAGTCTCGGAACACCCTGTTCATCAGATCCATGGAAGCAGAGGGCGCATTCGTCAGCCCAAAAGACATCACTAGGAACTCAAAATGTCCATAACGCGACTGGAAAGCAATTCGCGGAACGTCTGAGTCGCGAATACTCAACTGATGGTAACTGTACCGAAGGTCGATCTTCAAGAACACGTAGCTACCCTGCAACTGGTCGAACAAATCATCAATCCGCGGCAACAGATACCTGTTTTTGATCGTGACCTTGTTCAACTCTCTGTAATCGATGCATAGCCTCATCGTCCCATCCTTCTTCTTTACGAACAGAACCGGCGCACCCCAAGGCGATGAACTCGGCCTAATAAAACCAAGATGTAGAAGCTCATCCAACTGAGTGTGCAGCTCCTCCAACTCTCGCGGCGCCATACGGTAGGGTGCCTTCGCAATAGGGCGGGTCCCGGGCTCCAAATCTATCACAAACTCTACCTCTCGCTCAGGAGGGAGACCAAGAAGGTTGTCGGGAAAAATGTCTGGGTACTCCCACACCACAGGAATGTCCTCAACGCAAGGCGTCGATGCACAAGCCGCAAGCAAAACAGACACAAAGCAAACCCGGCCATCAAACTCCGCCAAGGCCTGGGAACAGACCACCGACATAACTGAGGAGGTTTGACGCGGGAAGCCAAACACGCTCCTGGGCTGGCCATCATCCATCAGGAAATCCAGACGCTTATCCCTGCACTGGATCATGGCGTCGTAATGGGCTAGCCAATCCATGCCCAAGATCACATCAAAGTCATCCAAATCGATCACCTTCAAGTCTGCATAGCCCGAAAATCCATCCAAAACAATCGGACATTGCCTCACGCATAGATCTGACACCACCAAATCTCTGGACGGGTACTTGACACAAAACGGATCATCAATTCGCTCCAAAGCCCAGCGATGCCGATCAACAAACTTCTTGGCCACAAAGGAGTAAGTGGCACCAGAATCAAATAGAACGTGCGCCCAACAATCTCGAACCTTAAACTCACCTAACAAAGCAGTATAGACACACGACAACACAAGGATGAGGCATTAATATAGCGACTAATTTATCATAACAAGATTAAACTATAACGAGAACGAGGACGAACCTGATATCACCTGGTTCGAGCACTGCGCTTCTTCCTTTGTAACTGCATTCAACTTCAACTTCCCTCGATCTAACTGCTGTTGCTGAGGCGGTGGCGGTGCTACGGCCGGGAGCGCAAACTGCTGGCCAGCCATCTAGAGTTGCGGGCACTTGGACTTCAAGTGCCCCTTTGCCCGCACTGGAAACACGACCTATCCCTAAACCGACACAGAGTCGCGTCGTGGCCCTTCTGCCCGTAGTACCCACAGACCTTATCCTTCCTCCAACACTGGGCGGTATCATGCCCCGCCCGATTGCAAAAGGTGCAAAGGAGGGGCTTCTTCGGGGCACCCTGAAACGCCATCAGCTGTTGCTGCTCCTGCACACCCTGCCTCCTGAAACACTTCTCGAAGGGGTGGCCCACACGGTCACAGAAACTGCATACAACCTTGCCCTTCTTACACGGAGCTGAGCTATCTCCATCACCTGCTTTTCTCTTCTCCTTTCTAAATTCCTTTCCTCTGTTCTTGGCATTTTCGATCACTTCTATCTTGAGCGCAGCTTCCACCGCATCCGCAAAGCTCACAGACCTGTAAGCGCTGGCCAACTGCTGGATCTCGCTGCGAAGACCTCCCAAAAATCTCTTCACCCGTTTTTCCTCAGAGGCAACCAAATCTGGGGCGAACCTGCTCAGCTTACTGAACTCGACCTCATATTCCCCTACTGTGAGTTGTCTCTGCTTCAAATGCAAGAAGCTATTCATCAGGGGATCTTGTTCAACTGAAGGCAGGAATTTCTTCAACAGCCTCCCCTTGAAATGCTCCCACAAGCAACCTTCTACAAGTGACTCCTTCTCCCGGATCCACCAACTTTTTGCCAAACCCTTCAGCTGAAAGGCAGCAATCATCACCCTCTGGTCCGCCGTCACGCCAGAGTACGAGAACATCTCCTCCATCACCAGGATCCAATCGTCAAGCGCCATGAAGTCCATCCTAGCCTCTGGAAATGCGAGATAAAATTCATTTCTGGCGGCAACGCAGCAGGGGGAACAAGGGGAGCAGGATGGACGGGCTCCGGCTGACTCACCATGGGTTGCTGCCGCTGAGTGGCAGTCAACAATGCATGTATCTGCTCCTGCATCGTGACCAACTGTCGCGCCAAGGTCTCGTTATTCAAACGCAGCTCTTCAATTACCGCCTCACTATGCGCACCTGAAGTCTCACCCTCAAACTGGGGAACAGGGTTCACAGGCCGACGCCTGTAAGCCATATCTAGCAGAAATAACCAAAACAGCAGAATAAGACAGGACTCAAACCTCTAGGAAGGAGAGACACACAAATACTTGCTTTTGCTACTGCTTTTTCTCTGGGAAAAGTAAATACATAGTATCACGTTATACTCAGGATGGTATACCATCCTTTACCTCTCGTGCATCTCTCCCGTATGCAAATAAACTTAGTGTCTTATCTTTGAAATCATGGGTGTACATGTGTCATCGTGTAGATCTCTAGCTTGGCACGTGTGCTTATGCAATGTTATGTTATGCATGCAGTGCTATGCAAACTAAGAAAAAGGCCTTAATGCATGCTATGGGAGGCGTACACATGCGATCTTATGCATCTCATACTACATATTATCGCATGCAACGAAAAACAAAATCTAATGGACACGCATGCGACCTACGTTATGCATCCCATACTACATAACAGTCGCATGTTGTCACCTATGAGGATCCATATACAGACACATATTATGCATCCCATACTACATAATATGCCCCGTATACTTCTTTCATGTTTATGAGTGTAGTGTTCGTGCTTCAGCCAAGATCTACCGATGACCCATCGGTGAGTGTATGCAATGATTAACGATTCTCACTAGACGGTTAACCGGGCCAACCAGACCATTTTGAGCAACCCGGCTAACCTCCCTCTGATACCAACTGTCACAACCCGTATTTTTCCCGAAATAATTCATGCTATCAAAGTAAAGAGGGAAAATACGCGTCATGATGCCACGTCCTGTAGGGGACAACTACGGACGTTCAGGCAAGCACTCAAATGAACATTTTTTGCGAACAAAGAGGTATATATAAAAAGAGAATTTATCTTTTAACATGACTTTCATTTGGTTAGGAAGCCGTGCCCCTCGGCCCTGTGATTTACATAGCCACCCTTACCAAAATATGCGTACACAGCGGAAGAAAATAGGTTCATTTTATTCCTAAAGGCGCTGAAGACCAGAGATGTCTCCGGGGCGAACGTAGGACTAAATTTAGTATATCATAAGGAAATACCGTTTTTGTTTTAAGCTTTGTAAATAGGTGATACATAATAGTAAGTGCAACAAAGCAAGTTAAAGGAACAAATTTTGCAAAAAAAAACTTCATAAATACCCAGAAAGTAAAGTTTTCCCAGAGTGCACAAGTACAAAATAACTAAATAGGAGAAAAAGAAACTAGCAGCAGCATGAGCAAGTAAACAAAGCAAAAGCCATACGGGCGTCAACAACTGACACGAACCCGCAGGAAAGGGAACCACCAGTCCAAAAGTAAGGGGGTATAACAAAAGAAACTGCGTCCTTACCTACAAGAGAGGAAGGCCCTCAACCGGGGAAACTGAACGACCCCGCTCTAAAACCTGCGGCAGCTACATGTTGAAACCAGAAACTGGTCTCTTATGGAGCTCGGGGCCCCCAATGGGTTGTTGGGCGGCGAGCACTTACTTGTCCCACAGGGGAAAACAAGTCGGAGTCTCGGAACTTGACACGGACCCTTAGTCTCAGCAGGGAGGTCCCACCACACACCCAGAAGATCTTTAGATTGCTTCCCCTCCAGAGCCAAAGTTGAGGCCCGGGCACCTTGGAGAGCTCAGGGGAGTCTCGGCAAGGATGGCCTGAGGAGAGAGAAGCTAAAGAGCTGGTCCTCTCCAAAGGTGCCCTTTGGGTCTTATTTATAGTTTTCCTGAATTGGTCTGCAGATAGCGGAATTCCGCCTCTTGATTTTGTTATATGCACCCCAATTTGGTCTGCTAACAGCTAAACTTCGCTGTTCTTAGGGGATATTGGCAGACCACCAGGGGTAGAAGGGTAATTCCAGCTTCCAGATCCCTGGAAGAGGGGTCTGCGAGAACTACTTCTTTCTTGATCTCGCCAAACCCTATGCGAGGGTCCTTACTGCCTCTGCGAGATCAAGGGTATTGCTTAACCTGAGGAACACTGCTTGTTTGTCGCACGCTAGGAAGGCGAGACCCCGCCGATTGGGATCATTTTGGTGAGATCCAGGATTTATTAGACGATCACGCCCCGATCTAGCTGTCGAGGACTTGTTCACAGGTTCGCTAGGCGATCTCGCCTAAACCAACCCCATGGCCGAGATCTCGCTCAGAGCCTTCTGCGAGATCTTTGTAAAGAGCCAGGCGAACCCCGGGTTGTACACAATCCCCGCTCTTTGCGAGGTTAACCTAAACTCACAAAGAATCATCCAACCCTGGGTGTTCGCTTGGCGACAGCTGTCCTGTCGGGAATCTTTTGGTGGGTCCCACCTGCAGGCTATAAATACTACTCGAGCGGAGGCGGTGTGCACCTTCATTATTTCCTTTTCTCCTCTCTCCTCTCTTTACTGTAGCTGCTCCAAAATGCCTCTTTCCAAGGAAATGGAAGCTCGCCTGAAGGCTTCAAAAGCTCGTGAGATGTCGATGATGCCGAAGCCCCCGGCTTGGATGAATCACGCGTCCCCTCCTTCTGCGCCGAAAATGAAGAAGGCGAAAGCCACTTGCCGACCGGGAAATGATGTTGTTGACATAGAGTCCTCCCCTAGCGACAAATCTGCTGAAAAGGTAAGTTTTATCCGTCTCGCCAGAATACTTGACTGCTATTTCTGAATTTCGCCTGTCTGCAGGACATTAATGTCAACCTGGATGTTGGCGTGCCCGTGAACGAGCCCCCCACCACTCCTCGAGAATATGCGAATACCATTGGCGAGAAGCCTGACGGTACATTATTTGATCTCGCCTACTTTATTTGTCGTTTAACCCTATGGTCTCATTTCATGATCTTTTTGCAGCCTCGCCCCATGCGAGCCCGGAACAGCAGGGTCAGCGAACTCCCTCTCCTGAACGCCCTAATGCGGCCATCCCGGCCCCAAACTTTAACCGTCTCGCAAGCGATGGCTCTGGCGGTTCGCGGCCGCCGAACATCCCTCCTGCGAACACAGCGAAATATCGCCCCGGAAAGGGGAAATCGCACCCTCCCTACTACAGCACGGTCTTCGATCCCCAGCCAGATCCTTTTCGCCATCCTCCTGGTAAGCCTCCTCGCACGTGGTATATACCCCGATGTATCCCCTTTTGAAGTTACTTGCGACCTTCCACAGAACCTTCCGAGACCCAGCACACTGACTCCGAATTTGAGGAGGAGATGTCCCCCTTCCCCGAGCGAGTGGGAGAATTCCTGGGCGATTCGCGAGAACCCGAAGTCATGAAGCAGCGAACCGCAGAGTTATTTCAGAAGCAGAACCAAATGTTGCAGGACCTTAACCTCCAGGCGAGAGTGGACAGACGAGCTGCCGAGGAGAGATATGCATCCCTGATGGATGAGTGCGGGAGACTTCGCGCTGCGATACCTCGCGACACCGATGAGTCTGCGACCTCCGAGGAGATGCATATTGCGAGGATCAAAGATTTCGCCCACCTGATCGATAGCGAAGCCCGTGCTGCTGCCGAGTTCCATAACCCCAGGAGGCCGCCGAGGACGGGACCGCGAGGTGGTGGCAGATGGCAGTGGTTACCTTACTGATCTCGCAATTTTAATTTTTCCTTCGCCAAACACTGCCATTTTTCTATTTTGGACAATTTCGCATGGTTGCGACCTTTATGAACTCTCGCTCGCTAGGAGCCATGGACAATTTATTAAATGCGCTACTGCTCGCGGCTCCCATGTTGCCGCTTATTTCTTACTTCATTTTCGCTGGATTGTATCGACTATTCTTGTAAACTCTGTTTGGACTAACCCCGCATGTTGACCTCGCTCGCTGGCAAAGTCATTTTTATTCTCGCATGTCACCTTGATGTGACGTTTTGGCTAACCGCACCCCTGGCGCTTGGGCTTCTTCCCGCCATTTTCATTTTTCTATAAATAGCCTCTCATAAATGTTGTTTAACTACCGTTTTCTTCAAACCTTTCCTTTCTCCCAGCTGCAGAGCTCTCGCCAGCCTGCTCTCGCATTTTTTTATTCTCTTTCTCGCAGGTGCTCAGAATGGTGAAGACGGGGAAGGACGACAGCGAGGCTGAAGGTCGGCTAAAATGCGCCTGGGCCTTCTGTGAACACGATTTTTTCCACTACAACATGAGCGAGGGCGAATACTTCACTGTCCTAGCCGACTTCGTCCCCCCGAGTTCACAGCTCGCCGGCCGGGGAAAGACGACGTGATTAACACCCTTCGGCCCGACAAGGTCGCCATCCCCATCGCGCATTTCGCGGTGGGCCTGCGACTTCCCCTCTGGCCCGAAGTTCGCCAGGTACCTTCCCTTTTCCTCTTCATTCTTCTCGCGAGATTGGTCTCGCTCGCAACATTTCTCATTTTTTGTGGTTTTCCAGGTGCTCAGGCACTATGGTGTAGTTCTCGCCTAGCTCACCCCTAACGCGATGACGGTGATCGTGGGCTTCTCCTGCTTCCTGTGCGAGGAGCGCATCGAGTTCAGCCTTCCGGTCTTCTGGAAGCTGTTCTCTTTCCGCGCATACAAAGAGGGTATCGTCTACTTTGTAGGCTCGGGGTTTAAGGTCGTCGAGACCGTGAACAAGGCCAACTTCTGGGCGCAGAAGTTCCTCCTCGTGAAGGGGAACTTCGGCAATATCCCCACCTTGCCCGTCCAATACACCGACAGCGTCTACCACCCTCCAGTTCTCGGCGGCCACGATGCCGACCTCTGCCAGTTCTTCCAGAAGAAGAACTTCGAGGTGGGCCATCTCCGCTGCAACGTCGACAAGTTACTACCGGTGCTCCCTGGGGAAGGTAAGGATCTCGCCCCCTACTTAGTCTCCTTTTAGTTCTCGCCATTCCTTCTAACACAACTCTTACCAGGCGAGCGGGACATTCCCCTCCACCCGCCTTACGCGAGCAACATCAAGCCCTCCGCCGACCTCGCTCTCGCGGCCATGGGGGCGGAAGCCAGCCGCGAGATTACCCCCGCGACCGCTACTACTTCCAAGAAGAGGACGGAGGCCTCGGGTAGTAAACCCTCCAGCCATCCAACTCCAAAGAAGAAGCCCAAGAAGGGCGAGGGCTCGCACGCTTCCGTGAAGGGGAAGCGCCCTATTGAGCCCTCGGGCCGCGAGGTCGGCACTTCCTCGCTCCCCGAGGATCAGGACGCTGAGGAGCCAACCGAGGTCGCCGTCAGGACCTCGGCACCGCCGCTTCCATCAAACCACCTGCTCTTCGGCCTCGGCGAGCGAACCCGGGATGAGACCGGCGAGCGCCTAGTGCGCTGGAGGGACGAGGTCAACCGGATCGACGTCTCCTCCATCCTTCCCACTTGGGTGGAGAAGGACGTCGCGACCCCCCACGCCTTCAACTTCTCCTTCGTCTTGTACGGACGCGAGGACGCCACGGCTTATAAGGAGGAAACCGCGAGAGGCCTCGCCTATGAAAGCGCAAGGTCCCAGTTGCGGTCTTTGGAGCTCGCCCACATGACGGGGAGGAGATGCCTGCAACTAGAGCGCTAGTATGCCGATCTTGCTGAGGCCTACAGGGTCTCTCAGGCGAAGGTCGACCAGCTAAAGGAGCAGCTAGCCGCCGCCGAGACTGGCGTAGTGAGTCTTCCATCTCCCCTTAATTTCTATCCTTCCAACTTACTCTATCTCATTTACTTCTCCTTTGTAGGATGCCGAGCTGGCTAAGCTCTCGGATGCTCGCATCCTGAGCTTGGAGACCGAGGTCGCCGGGCTAAAAGCCCGCAACCTCGACATGTCTCGCGACGATGTTCCCCCTTCTCCTCGGCGTTTAAAGGAAGAGAGGCGAGACCGCGATGAGGCGCTTCGCGTGGAGTCGACGAACGCGGCTCGCTACGTCTTCCAGGCCATGAAGGGGGCTGTCCTGCTGGTTGTCGAGGCCGAGGACGTCACGGTCGAGGAAATCATCCCGGATCTTTTCAGGCCGCTCCCGCCGGTGAAGGACAGCGACGATGAGCCCGCAAGCGAGGCTGAGGAGACGTAGCTTTTGTTTTCAATTTCACTGTACACTTTTGGGGCAGGCGAGATCGCCGCCCGTTGTAACTAAACCTTTACATAAGAATGGGAATTTTGTGCTATGTTCCTTTGTACCAGTATTTTCTGAGTCTGCTTTCATTTTCGCATACTTTCGCACAGCTCTCGCTGCTTGCAATGTTAAGATCTCACTTTTGTTTAAAACATTTTTCCTTATGCCGAAAATAATCCTTCTCGCCGAGCGAGAGGTTATCTACCCTTCAGAGTAAAGACCCTTTAGGGATACCCCTTTTTCACGCCAATGTTTAGTGCCGAGAATAACCCTTCTCGCCGAGCGAGAGGTTATTCACCCTTCATAGTAAGGACCTCTTAGGGATACCCCTTTTTCACGCCGATGCTTAGTGCCGAGAATAACTCTTCTCGCCGAGCGAGAGGTTATTCATCCTTCAGAATAAGGACCTCTTAGGGATACCCCCTTTCTCACTCTAATGCTTAGTGCCGAGAATAACTCTTCTTGCCGAGCGAGAGGTTATTCACCCTTCGAGGTAAGGACCTCTTAGGGATACCCCCATTTTCACGCCGATGCTTAGTGCCGAGAATAACCCTTCTTGCCGAGCGAGAGGTTATTCACCCTTCAGAGTAAGGACCTCTTAGGGATACCCCCCTTTTTCACGCCGATGCTTAGTGCCGAGAATAACTCTTCTCGTCGAGCGAGAGGTTATTCACCCTTCAGAGTAAGGACCTCTTAGGGATACCCCCTTTTTCACGCCAATGTTTTAGTGCTGAGAATAACCCTTCTCGCCGAGCGAGAGGTTATTCACATCATGCCTTCGAAGATTCCTGTGGTTGTCACTGCGTTTCCATGCCCTTTTTCCTACGAGTACCCTCCGTCTCGCCAAGCGAGAGGACTCTCAGACTTTGCCAGCCTCTCTGCGAGATCAGCCTGACCCACCGTCTATGAGAGCCCGGTAGCGGAATCATCCGGGGCAATCCAGCATAAAGAACTTGTAACCTTGCCAGCCTCTCCATGAGATCAACCTGACCCACCGTCTATGAGAGTCCGGTAGCGGAATCATCCGGGCCAATCCAGCATAAAGAACTTGTAACCTTGCCAGCCTCTCCGTGAGATCAACCTGACCCACCGTCTATGAGAGCCCGGCATCGGAATTATCCGGGGCAATCCAGCATATAGAGCTTGTAACCTTGCCAGCCTCTCCGTGAGATCAACCTGACCCACCGTCTATGAGAGCCCGGTAGCGGAATCATCCGGGGCAATCCAGCATAAAGAACTTGTAACCTTGCCAGCCTCTCCGTGAGATCAACCTGACCCACCGTCTATGAGAGCCCGGTAGAGGAATCATCCGGGGCAATCCAACATAAAGAACTTGTAACCTTGTCAGCCTCTCCGTGAGATCAACCTGACCCACCGTCTATGAGAGCCCGGCAGCAGAATCATCCTGGGCAATCCAGCATACAGAGCTTGTAACCTTGCCAGCCTCTCCGTGAGATCAACCTGACCCACCGTCTATGAGAGCCCGGCAGCGGAATCATCCGGGGCAATCCAGCATACAGAGCTTGTAACCTTGCCAGCCTCTCCGTGAGATCAACCTAACCCACCGTCTATGAGAGCCCGGTAGCGGAATCATCCGGGGCAATCCAGCATAAAGAACTTGTAACCTTGCCAGCCTCTCCGTGAGATCAACCTGACCCACCGTCTATGAGAGCCCGGTAGCGGAATCATCCGAAGCAATCCAGCATAAAGAACTTGTAACCTTGCCAGCCTCTCCGTGAGATCAACCTGACCCACCGTCTATGAGAGCCCGGTAGCAGAATCATCCGGGGCAATCCAGCATAGAGAACTTGTAACCTTGAACTCATGGTTAGTATAAAATCAATACATGTGAAATGGTATATAAGAATGAATGTATATAAGAACTTTATGGATAGAAACGCTTCAAGTCATCCCCACTCCTGGCACGGCCAAGGGGTACCCCTTCCACATCCCGGAGGTGGTACCCTCCCGACTTTAGCACTTCACTTACAATATATGGGCCCTCCCAGTTGGGGTTAAGCTTACCTACCGCGGCTCCCCTTCCGGCCGCATCTGTAAGACCCCTTTTTTTTTTTGCAAAAACCACCGGGTCTTAGGCCCAGAACCGCCGTTTTGCGGTGACACCCTCGCTCGGGAAGGTCGCCACTACAAAACGCCGATCCTGCCGGCCAATTCGATCACAAAGAAAAGTAAGGTTTAATTGAATAAACAAACTAAGTCCACATCACATATAAATAAATCATCAAAGAGATGTCCACACACATAACTGAACAAAAAGATAACCAGGGCTTCTGCCCGATACAGAAAAACCTCACTACATAAGATCACTCGCGGAAGCAAATCAACTAAAATAATCACTCACGGATCCTGTCATCTGAATTCCTGAGCTAGACTGCCCCACCTCCATTTGCACCGGCCTCTGGTGCTGCCCCGTCGTCGCGGTCTCCTAAAATGATAAGGTCTACCGACCGTCAGTCAAAAATGACTCAGCCAATTCCCCACCCCTTCCCCCAAGGCTCCTAGGCACCGGATGGGGAGGAGGAAGCGGAGGACAAACAAGGGGTAATACAAAAGCAGATGACAAGGTGAATTCTACACTACACAGGTATATATAAATGAAGCAGGAAATAGAAAACATCATAGTAAAAGAATATAAAGAACAGTAAGCAGTAAGTGTAGTGACAAGTAAATATCATAAAAATAACCTTTGATTTATAGGAATGCCCATACAAACCTATAGACCAAGGGGTCGTTTAGTAGGGCCTATCGTATAAAAAGTCTCATACCAATTTATACGATAGGTGGCAGGGGTTGAATGATATGTTTATGTCATGACATGCAGAGTATGTTATTATGCAATGGTCATACAGGTGCAACTCACTCACTACGACTCTATGCGCATAAACCTTTAGTTCCTCCTTTTTGGAGCTAGCAAGACTCCCAGGATACCCCCGTAGTGGCAAACGGAAGCGGTGGGTTGGGCCTCGCCCACCTCTAGGTTGATATATGCACTACCTAACCTAGACCTATCGTACGCCTCCGCAAAACCCGCGGAGCGCCTGCGTACTCTTACTGACTGGACCGCCAGACTTTTATGGCTAAGTGTAAATACCACACTTGCCGAGCCCAAGTATCAACGTCGGTGCAACGATCGCCAACACAAAGGACCAACCACCTTATGCACATGCAACTTAACTTCCAACAACTCCGAGCTACAAGCTCCCCGGGCTAACCCGCCCGTCACCAATAAACACTTCAGAATCACAAGTTCACCGGACTAAACCGGCTAGACTCCTACAAGTATACCTTCATAATGCCTTACCCAAATTAAACCTAGGTGCTTTAGGACGCTAACGGGAAAAGACGATCTTTTGTCAATCCAGGACGACCTTCCGCAAGGGTGGCTCCCCACCATCCTATGACTCATCAAACCCTAATTACACCAGGGATCTTCACATAATTACATGACTACCAATTAACCCTCACATCTCCAATTCAGTGCCCACTAATTTGACTCTTAACCCCAAAGTTGCTAAACTACTAAAAGCAGACCACCCTTAACGTTTCGGTGCTCATGAAGGGAAGTACACTAAATACACAATCCTATGACTCAACAATTTTATTGGAGGTCCATACTACATATTTAAGACCAAATCCAGAGTTTCATAATTTTCCCAATAATATTAATATTTAAATCATTTTTCCCAAAATACCACTTCCTAAGATTTGAACTACAAGAATGCTTTTCTGACTTCCAATGCCTGCCACAATTTTTACATAAATCAAGGGTGCCTAGAAAACAGTAGACATAAAATTTTAGGAAAATCCAGCAAGATTTACTATATTTAAAAATTCCAAAACCCATTTATTTCCAATAAGTTCCAAAGGAGGTACCCTCACATGAACTCCAAACATTATGAAAATTTATACAGAGTTGATTTATACTAACATATTCATCCTTACAAAATTTGACTATATTCCATAAAGGTTACATTTGTAAATTCCTCAAAGGATATATTTGCAATTATTTCCAAATTGAACTAGAGGTACCAAAAATATTAATTCATAAATTATGAGAAAAATACTGTGGGTTCAAAATGGTATGAAATGTCATCCAGCAAGGTTTCATGCAATTACAGAAAGTCATCACCCTAAAATTAACCATCCCAAAAATTGCCAGCAATATGAATAATTACAATTTGGACCTCCAAAAGTTTTCTAATGGCTCTAATAGAATCTCCAGAGATTAATAACATTAAAACTAAGTTGGTGACAGAAGATGGTTAATCATTAAGTATTATTTCTTCCTAAATCCCAAAACCCTAAATATTTACAAATCTACCCAAGGATTTATTACCTAGGTTTGGCAACTCCAAACCCCACCAATTTCTCACAATAGGACCCTCTGGTCACCAAGATCATCTCTCCAAAATTTCAAGTCAAACCATTAAGGTTTGACCCCTCTTCCTTAATTGGCCTCTAATTGCGCCCCTTTAGGGTTGAACCTAGGGTTAGGGTCAAAACTTCTCCAAATCCACTCAAACTTTTTGTGAGGGTATTATAGGACTCATAGAGTCCAGAGGGGTCCATTACACACCTCTCCAAGGACAAACACTCCTAAGTCCTTCACAAGTCCTAAAGGGCACCCTAAGGCTAACCATTAGGGTTTGAGGGCACACTAAGCCCTAATTCCTCCAAAATTGCTCATTGGGGTGTCCCATACATCCCAAGTCAGTGACCAAGGTCACCCCTTTCAATCAGTGGGAGGGAGCCCCTCCACACTCCAAAAATTCTCTTAAGTTCACTTTTTGCCCTAATATAACCCTTAAGCAAACAAAAGTCCAAGGGAAACTCCCTACTTTTCCCAAGTCCAAGCTACTCACTATACTGGCCAGGGGTCAGTGAATGACCACCCAAGATCCTACCAACACTTGGTGAGGAGTGGGGTTCTATTGGGTACCTAATTGGGGTGCAAATAGCATTTAGCGCTTTTTGATTTACTAGGACAAACCTCCTCCAATGGCCACCAAATTTGGACCAAAGGTTGGCATGGGGGAGGGTGATGTGCACCCCAAATATGAAGCCAATTGGCTTTGTGGAAGAGTGGGGGCACTCACCCAAAGTTTTGCCTAAACCTAGGGGGCCTAAGGTTGTATTGGTGAATTACCTCACCAAAACAACTCCATAAATTATGAGATTTTAACCAGGGACCCTACTTACTCTCTAGGGCCACCCATCCAAGTTTGGATGGGTTTTGAGGTGTTTAGGGCACCTAATTAGGTCCCACAAGGATTATTGAACTTTTCCAAAAACTATGGGGAAAAGTTCTCCAATCAATCTGATTTTTGGACATGTGCTACATTTATATAAGAGTAGTCTACCCTCCAAATTTCAAGTCATTTGGAGTTCTAGATTGGTGTGGGCATCAAAAACAAGCTCTGATTAGCCTTATGGACAGACCTCACCAAAATGAGTGTTGTGCCCTAACCAGGGCTCCAAATCGTGTGAACTCAATTTTAGATTAAACTAGACATCAGGGGCTCCAACTTTGATGTTGGACAAATTTTCTCTAGAGGTCTCTAAGTATTTTTAGCAGAATTAATTAGGTGCTGCAGTTTAATCACAGAAAATAATATATAAAGCTAAGGGGCGCACGAATCTTGACGCAGATCTAACAGCGCATGTTCATCGTCCCCGATAGCCAACGGCTAGGATCTGTCGCGCCTGGGCCGCCTTGATTGACGATTTCCCGGCCACCTGAGCGCCGCCCCGGCCGACCAACGCCACCACCACCTCCGTTGAGGTGGTGGCCGGAATCACGATTTGGAAGAGGAAGCCCAACCCGATCGACGGGAGGCTTGGCTGGCTTGATTCCCGGCCAATTGGCCACGAAACGAGCCGCCGGCGATTGGGATCTAATCCTCAGGAGTCAGGGAAGGGAATCGGACCTGTTGATGGGCTTGCCGTCGTGTTGTCCTGGTGTACACCATGGGAGCTCGGGGTGGTTGTGGTGTCATGCCGATTCAAGCCTCCTGAACATGATTCCTTCTAAAAACTTGGGGGTTTCTCTCCTCTCCGGCCTCTGAAGGTGATGGGGGGGGGTCGAATGAAGGTAATGGTGGCTTTAACCACCAATGCCATTAATGGCCCCTTCGAAATCCTCCCAAGGCCGGCCCCCATTCATTCCCCCTGCCTTAATCCCCCTTGGAAACTACTGGAAACTGCTGGAAACTCCTTCTAATCGGCAGAGGAGATGAATGGAAGAGTCAATGGGGGAGGCCAAGGGGTGAATCTCCTTAATGGCCATGAATGGCCTCTTTCTCTCACCTCAAAAATGGGGAAACCTCCATTTTCTCTCTCCTAATCACCATGGCCGGTTTCTCTACTCTCTCCTGAGTTTAATGGTAGTCTACTTGGGCTGGTTGACCAACCAAATGAGTTAGCCCAATAGGATTGGGTTAGGTTTGAGAGATTTGACCTAAATTGGGCAATTTTGACTTTTGGTCAAATTGGCCAATTGGGGAACCCTAGGATGGGGCTTTTGGGTCCATTGGGTCCCCTATGACATGATAACACTATGGGCAAGGTCAATTTAATATGGTGATGGTCAATTAGGGCACTTTGTGAAGAATTGCCATTTTGACCTAAAAAGGGCATTTTGGTCAATTTGCACCCCTGGGGGTCCCATGATGGGGCTTTTAGGTCTACTAGGCCTCTTATGGTATTCTAGACATAGGTGTGTGATCAATTTGACATGGTGAAGGTTGATTGGCTCTAAATAGGCTACTTTGACCAATTTGGGGGTTTAGGTTGACTTTGGTCAATTTGGCCTCTTAGGTTGACCCCAATGGGCCCTTGGTGCCCTAAGGGGGGCCCTAAAGGGTTAGGGATACTATGGTGGGGTCAAAAGGTCAAGTTTAGGCCCTAAAGTCCAACCCTAAGCTTGGTAGATGGAAAGTTGCTATTTGCAGACCAAGGAGGTTTCCTCCTTCTTTCCTAAGCTTTCAAGGTCAAATGGCTCTTCCTATGGTTTTGTCATGACCTAGTCATGACAAAACCAACTTAGGGGTCTAGCAGTTTGGGGGATGTTACAACATCAACCTTCTTTAGCACCAAGTCCCCCTTCTGGAAGTGTTTTGCTCGAATGTATTTGTCGAAGTACTTGGCCATCCACCTCTTTACTTCCTCTTGCCTAACGGTGGCTAAGTCTCGGAGTTCCTCTACCAGGTCCAAGGACAACCTTTGGCTTTCCTCGTTGCTCGCCCTCCATTCTCCATCTCCTTCTTCCGCGGCGGCCACCCTAGGTGACTTGACTTCGAATTCGATTGGGAGGACGACCTCGGATCCATGAGATAGTTTGAAGGGGGTCTCTCATGTGGCTGTGTTTGGGGTGGTCCTCAGGGCCCAGAGGACCAAGGGTAGTTGTTCCACCCAACTCCCTCTGAGGTTCTCGATTTTCTTCTTCAGGAGGTTCACTATAATTTTGTTCGCAGCCTCCACTTGCCCATTGCTCCTCGGGTGGTGGACCGACGCGAACCTGAGGTCTATGCCGAGCTGAGTGCAGAAGTTGACAAACTCATTACTGGCGGACTGTGGCCCGTTATCCGTGACAATGGCCAGGGGAAGTCCATGCCTGCAAATGATCTCTCCCCAAACAAAATTCTTTACTACTTGGGAGGTTACCTTGGCTAAAGCCTTCGCCTCGATCCACTTGGAGAAGTAGTCGATCATCACTAGTAAGACATTTCTTTGGCCGCTTGCCTGGGGGAAGGTCCCACCAGGTCTAGTCCCCAAATTGCAAATGGCCAAGGGGCCGTGATCGTTCTAAGCCTTTGAGCTGGGAGGAGTTGGAGAGGGGCGTAGAGTTGGCACTTGGAGCACCTCCTGGAGAACTCTGCTGCATCCTTGCTGAGGGTGGGCCAGAAGTAGCCTTGCCTCAGAACTCTCCCTTCCAGGGTCCTGATCCCTGAGTGGCTGGCACACTCTCCCGAGTGAATCTCCTCCAGGACCCTCGGGGCCTCCTCTTCTGAGACACAACGGGCCAGGAGCCCCGAGAGGGTCTTTCTATATAGCGCCCCTGCATGCAAGGAGTAGTAAGCCAATTTATACCTGAGTCGCCGCTTGTCGACTTCTCCCTCAGGGAAGCTCCCAGAGGTCAGGAAAGTGATGAAGGGATCCATCCACGACGACCGTTGATCCACCTCCATTAGCTCTCCTTCCTCTATGGAGGGTCAAAAGAGTTCTGACACGGTCCCCCCAACCTGAGGACCAAACTTGGCCAGGAGATCCGCCTGGGTGCTTTCTTCCCTCGGGACATGCTTGATGGAAAAAGATCGGAACTGCCCCATCACCCCCTTGACCTTCTCCAAGTACCGCTGGAGAGTCGGCTCCTTGAAATCGAACTCTCCCTTGATTTGGCAAGCGACAACCATGGAGTCCGTTGAGACCTCCACGTCTTGTACTCCTAACTCCCGAGCCAGGCGAAGGCCTGCTATCACTGCTTCGTATTCCACCTGGTTGTTGGTGAGGGGGAAGTGAAAGTGGATCGCTTGTTCTATTCTTGTCCCTTGAGGACTTACCAGGACTATCCCCCCCCCCCCCCCCCCCCCGAAGGAGTGTTTTCCCGATGCTCCGTCTACTGACATTTTCCAAGCCACCGGACGGGGTAGTTCTGACTCCTCCACTTCAGTCACATAGTCGGCCAGGAAGTCCGCTATTGCCTGTGCCTTTATGGACACCCTTGGCACATAAGAGATGTTGAATTCACCCAGCTCTACCGACCACTTGGCCAACCTCCCCGAGTGTTCTACTCCTTCCATGATGTTGCGGAGGGGGTGGTCGGTCACCACCTTGATGGAGTGTGCCTGGAAGTAAGGTCGGAGCTTCCGGGCCGACACCACCAGAGTGAAGGCCAGCTTCTCGAGCATGGGGTACCTAAGCTCGGCCTTCCTTAATACCCTACTCACATAGTAGATGAGCAGTTGTTTCTTTCCCTCTTCTCGGAGCAACACAGAGCTTACCGCCTCCAACCCTACCCCTAGATACAGGGATAGGTCTTCCCCTTGCCTTGGCCCTTGTAGTAGTGGGGCCCTGGTTAGTTGTTCTTTTAACGCTTGGAAGGCCTACTCACACTCGGAGGTCCATTCGAATTTTTTATTACCCCGCAGTATCTTGAAGAAAGAAGAGCATTTCTCTCCTGCCTTCGAGAGAAACCTACTTAACCCAGCCAGTTTTCCCGTCAAGCGTTGGACCTCCTTAGCATTTCTCGGGGGTGCCAGTTCAAGGATCGCCCTGACCTTGTCCGGGTTAGGCTCCACCCCGGCCGGGGTGAGCACGTGTCCTAAGAACTTCCCTCGACTGGCTCCGAAGACACACTTTAGAGGGTTGAGTTTCATCTTGAACTTTCGCAAAGTCCCGAAGGTCTCCTCGAGGTCCCGGAGGTGTGACTTGAGATCTCGGCTCTTGACCATGAGATCATCAACATAGACTTCTAGGTTCCTCCCCTTCTGCTCACGGAAGACCCTGTCCATCATTCTTTGATATGTGGCCCCTGCGTTCTTGAGCCCGAAGGGCATCATTTTATAACAGTAGCATCCATCCCCTGTGATGAATGAGACATCCTTGACGTCGGGGGGATGCATGCGGATTTGATGATAACCTGAAAAGCATCTAAGAAAGACATCATACGAAAACTGACGGCTGAGTCAACCAGCGCGTCGATTCTAGGCAGGGGGTAACAATCTTTCGGGCATGATTTATTAAGCAAAGATAAATCGATACACATTCGCCATTTACCTCCACCTTTTTTTACCATGACGACGTTGGAGACCCAGCCTGGGTACTGGATCTCCGATACAAAACCTGCCTTCAGGAATTTGCCCACCTCCTCGCGAATGGGTCCTTCTAGCTTATCCGCCATGGCCCTCTTCCTCTAACGGATTGGGTGGGTGCCGGGCTCGAGGTTAAGGCGATGGAAAGCCACATCCGCATCAATCCCTGGCATTTCGGCGACACTCCAAGCAAAGACATCTATGTTCTTTTGAACGCAGGCAAGGATCTCCGTCTGCTCCTCCGGGTTGAGTTCTCCGCTAACCCGGACCTTCTCCACCACCCCCAGCCGGGTGGTGACTTCTAGCTCCACGACCTCGTCCACGGCCTCCAGCCGGGACTGCTCACCCCAAGACCTCTCCTCCTCTCCGCTACAAGCGAGCTCTTGGGCTCCTTCCTCTTCCTCCTCTATCACCATCAGCTCCTCCGCCCCTCCTTCCTGGGCCTCCTCTTCTTTTTCTCCTCCATCTTCCCCTTCTTCCGCCCAGGGTCCCCCAGGAACCCCTTCCCGGGCATGGACTTCTTCTTCTTCCATCCTCTCCTCTTCTTCCTCCTCCCCTATCGCCACCAGCCCCTCTGCCCCTCCTTCTTGGGCCTCCTTTTTCTCTCTTCTCTCTTCTCCTTCTTCCACCCCATCATTTCCGGCCTCGGCCATTTCCTCCATCACTTGATTCCATTTCTCAGCTTCCTCCATCCAAGAGATGGTGTTAACAGCCGTCACATAGCACTGTCTCGCCACCTTAGGATCTCCTCGGACTCGGACCTGGAGTCCTCCTGCGTTGAACTTGAGACATTGGTGGAAGGTGGAGGGGACGCATTGGAACGCGCTGATGAGAGGCCATCCGAAGATGGCACTATAGCTACTGGGGGCATCCACGATCACGAAGTGACAGTTTCGGGACTGCCCTCCGAGGGTCACATGAAGCCCTAACTCCACCCTCCACCTCCTTTCTTTCCCCTGAAAAGCCAAACAGAGGGCCATTTGAGGCCAGCACCCTCCGGGCCTCTATCTTCATCTCATTGAACGCCTTCTTGAAGATGACGTTGACGGAGCTCCCATTGTCTACCAAGATCCGCGAGACAGTGAAATTCTCGATGGCAGTCTGGATGACAAGCGCATCGCAAAACGGATCTTCATGACCGGGCATATCTCTCTGCGAGAAAGTGATCTTCTCTGCTGGGGGTGGGGATTGGGACGCCGAAGCCACGCTCTGACGGTACATAACGTGGAGGCTCGTCTTTCGGGTTGCCTCAATCCCTACCCCCCCATGGATCACCCCGATCCCCCCTCGGGTTCCGACATCCACCCGATCCTCGCATCTTTCTTCCTCATCCTCCTGGGCCAGAACTTCCTCAATCCTCACCGAGCGCTGCTGCGGCTGCGGTGCTGGAACCCTGGCTCCCCTCATCTCTAGGAACTCTGGGCAGGTGGCCGTTGTGTGTCCTTCCTCCTGGTGGAAGTCACAGTATGGCAACGTCGCCCCCCTTTCCTCACCTCCTGCTCCTCTGTTCCTCCTCCTAGCACCACCCCCTCCGGCTCCTGCTCCCCTTCCCCTTCCTGCTCTGCCTCTCCCGATCTCCATTGCTTGTTGAGGCGGGGGAGGAGGTGGCCTCGGGCCCTGCCTCCACCCCAGCTGATGAGGTCTCCCTTGTCCTCCCTGGAAGTTGCCTCCTCCATGGTGGAAACCCCTTCTCGGGCCTTGCATCCCACCACCCTGCTGCCTCCACCCCACCTCTGGGGCCCTGACTTCCTCCCTTCTCCTTGCCTCCGGCTGCCGGCTCTCCGGCTCGCTTAGCCGTGCCAACCTCCTTGTGAACTCGGGGTTTGCTGCTTCCCCGTCCACCTCCTCCGCCTCTCTCTCCATCAACTCTTCGTAGGATAGAGGAGCCCTCCTCTAGAGGTCCATCTTGAAGAATCCCTCTCGCAGCCCCACCGTGAAGGCCAGCTGGAGAGTATGTCCGGGCACCTCTTGAATGAGGAGGACCTCCTCCCTGAACCGCTCCAGGTATTGAGCTAAGGACTCCCCCTGCTTCTGCCTGATACTGAAGAGGGACTCCGGGTCCTTCTTCCTCTTCTTCAAAGTAGAGAAGAGTTGTAAGAAACCCCTGCGCAAGTCTTCAAAGGCATAAATTTATCCCGAGGGCAACTGGTAGAACCAGTCCCTCGCCTTCTCCTCCAGGGTGGTGGCGAAGAGTCGGCACTTGAAAGCGTCCGACATAGGTCTAATCGAGACCATATCTTCAAACCACTGCAAGTGGGGGACGGGATCGCTATTGCCGACATACAGCATCATGGCCGGCTCCCTAAACCCCTCGGGGAGTGGTGCATAGAGTACCAACTCACAGAAAGGACTTCCCCCACTCACCCTCTGAACTTGTTCTACCCTTCCTGCGAGATCCCCTGCCGACGTCGCTCTTGTCGTCCTCGGATTGGTTGAAAACACTGCTATCGGGACTCCTTCTGCCGAGATCACCCTGGCCGGGATCTCGCTCGCCCCTGCCGGCTGGGGAAAAGTTCTCGGCCGGTGAGATCTCGCCCAGCCCCCTGGGCTGTTGTCTCCTTTCCTGCTCGCTGGCCCGGGGCGTTCTCGCCAACCCCAGATGGAGGAGCCATCTGAGGGGCTGGGGTCGCGAGACCACCTAGCGTCGCGGCGATGGCGCTTTGAAAAGCCCCGAGCATGTCCCTCCTTAGTTCTGCCAACATCTCCGCTGTCATTGGTGGAGCTGTGGGTGGCGAGCCTCTGAATCCCGCATCTCGCTCGTCCTCGCCCGCCATGCTTCCCCCTAAAGACTTTCCTGAACTAGTCGCGCTCCACGCTCACCGCACCAAGAATGTTGAAACCAGAAACTGGTCTCTTATGGAGCTCGGGGCCCCCAACGGGTTGGGGGGCGGCTAGCACTTACTTGTCCCGCAGGGGAAAACAAGTCGGAGTCTCGGAACTTGACAAGGACCCTTAGTCTCAGCAGGGAGGTCCCACCACACACCCGGAAGATCTTTAGATTGCTTCTCCACCAGAGCCAAAGCTGAGGCCCGGGCACCTTGGAGAGCTCAGGGGAGTCTCGGCAAGGATGGCCTGAGGAGAGAGAAGCTAAAGAGTTGGTCCTCTCCAAAGGTGCCCTTTGGGTCTTATTTATAGTTTTCCTGAATTGGTCTGCAGATAGCGGAATTCCGCCTCTTGATTTTGCTATATGCACCCCAATTTGTTCTGCTAACAGCCAAACTCCGCTGTTCTTAGGGGATATTGGCAGACCACCAGGGGTAGAAGGGTAATTCCAGCTTCCAGATCCCTGGAAGAGGGGTCTGCGAGAACTACTTCTTTCTTGATCTCGCCAAACCCTATGTGAGGGTCCTTACTGCCTCTGCGAGATCAAGGGTCTTGCTTAACGTGAGGAACACTACTTGTTTGTCGCACGCTAGGAAGGCGATACCCCGCCGATTGGGATCATTTTGGCGAGATCCAGGATTTATTAGCCGATCTCGCCCCGATCTAGCTGCCGAGGACTTGTTCACAGGTTCGCTAGGCGATCTCGCCTAAACCAACCCCATGGCCGAGATCTCGCTCAGAGCCTTCTGCGAGATCTTTGTAAAGAGCCAGGAGAACCCCGGGTTGTACACTACGAACCTAAACCTGAGGCATCCATAAGAAAAGAATGTCTCGGCCCAAAGGGTGCAAGAAAACAGCAAGAGAAAAGAAGAAAACTATAAAGTAACCAGAAGAAGGAATTTGCCAAACCCAGCTGCTGCACAACAAGCCAAAAGAACTGAGGTGGGGGCCCCTACGTCCACCCACACTCCAATCAACAACCCATGTGGTGGGGGCCCCTGTGTCTGCCCACACTCCAGTCAAAAACCACCGTGGTGGGGGCCCCTACGTCCACCCACACACCAGTCAAAAACAACTGTGGTGGGGGCCCCTATGTCCCATATTTTTCCCAAAATAATTCATGCTATCAGAGTAAAGAGGGATAATATGCGTCATGATGCCACGTCCTGTAGGGGACAACTACAGACGTTCAGGCAAGCACTCAAACGAACATTTTTTGCGAACAAAGAGGTATATATAAAAAGAGAATTTATCTTTTAACATAACTTTCATTTGGTTAGGAAGTCGTGCCCCTCGGCCCTGTGATTTACATAGCCACCCTTGCCAAAATATGCGTACACTTCGGAAGAAAATAGGTTCATTTTATTCCTAAAGGCGCTGAAGACCAGAGATGTCTTCGGGGCGAACGTAGGACTAAATTTAGTATATCATAAGGAAATACCATTTTTGTTTTAAGCTTTGCAAATAGGTGATACATAATAGTAAGTGCAACAAAGCAAGTTAAAGGAACAGATTTTGCAAAAAAAAAAACTTCATAAATACCCAGAAAGTCTTTTCCCAGAGTGTACAAGTACATAATAACTAAGTAGGAGAAAAAGAAACTAGCAGCAGCATGAGCAAGTAAACTAAGCAAAAGCCATACGGGCGTCAACAACTGACACGAACCCACAGGAAAGGGAACCAACGGTCCAAAAGTAAGGGGCTACAACAAAAGAAACTACGTCCTTACCTATAAGAGAGGAAGGCCCTCAACCGGGGAAACTGAACGATCCCGCTCTAGAACCTGCGGCAGCTACGAACCTGAACCTAAGGCATCCATAGGAAAAGAATGCCTCAGCCCAAAGGGTGCAAGAAAACAGCAGGAGAAAAGAAGAAAACTATAAAGTAACCAGAAGAAGGAATGGGCCAAACCCAGCTGCTGCACAACAAGCCAAAAGAACTGAGGTGGGGGCCCCTACGTCATCCCACACTCCAATCAACAACCCCTATGGTGGGGGCCCCTGCGTCCACCCACACTCCAGTCAAAAACCACCGTGGTGGGGGCCCCTACGTCCACCCACACACTAGTCAAAAACAACTGTGGTGGGGGCCCCTACGTCCACCCACACACCAGTCCAAATCAAATCCAACAAAACTTGTTAGCAGCATGCGTGGTTTGACACTCGAAGAGGGTCTTATGCTTAATATAGGGGAGTAAATCTCCTACTGGCACATATGTAAACAAAATTATACAATAACATTGATATCCTACTGCAAGTGTGAAACTGACAACAACCGGTACGGATATAAAGTTCGAAGCCAAAGAGTATCTACATCCCTTTCAAGTTAACGATTAAGGCTTCGATGAATCATCGAGAATTAGACACAGAAATTCCCAGAGATCTTGGCCTCTAATTCCCCCGACTCGCCGGGAATTAGAAACAAAATTCCTAGGGAATTTAAGATCTAATGTTTCCCAACCCAACTAGAGATTACAAAAATAAATTTCCAGAAAGATTAGCCCGCCAAACCACCAAAACCTTTAGCTAAAGAAATGCGCAAAGTTTACAAACCATCCAAATTTTTTGCTACAAAAATATGCAAGATTAGCCAAGTATATAAGCAGGAACTAGCCAAGTGAACCAACCATATAACCATCCGGAACTAGCCAAATAAACAGGAACTAGCCAAGTGAAAATATAAATATAACCATTCAGAGATTTGCTAATAACAGCCCGGAATGTGTTTAGCATGATTTTTAGGAACCTTTTGATAACTTGACTAGGGAAAACTGCCAGCACAATCTCAATAGATTCGATAACAAGAACTAGGTGTAAAGCTAGCACACCTCCCAAACATATGTTAACAAAAGCTGGGATGGAAACTGGCACAAACCCCAAACGAATCGGTTAACAAAAGCTGGAAGAAATACTAGAGTAACCCCATATATCAGTTAACCAAAGAGCTGGGAGGAATCCTAAAGCATCCCCCCCCCCCCTAAATCAGTCAAAACAAAAACTGGAGTAAATACTAGCATAACCCCAAAATCGATTAACCGAGAGGTGGGAGGAACACTTAAACATCCCCCTAAATCAGTTAAAACAAAACTGGAATGGATACTAGCACAACCCCATAATTCCATTGACCAAGGGCTGGGAGGAATCTTCCCTGCACATACTTAGGGTAAAGCCTTCACAGCCCCCACACCCATGCCGAGCTCAGGTAAAACAAACAAAAGAAAAGAAGAAAAGAAGAAGAAGAACAGGAGACCAGGGGGAAGAGTTTCCTTGCCCGACGATGGCTCACCGATCGTTGACTCTGACGATGCAGACCAACTCCGGCGACCTCCAAATCGCCTCCTCCGATGGTCTAAGCCTCCGACGCCCGGCGACCCGACGAACCCTAGCTCGCCACTTAGCTCACTCGGGAGAAACGGGGGTTATCGGGGGAAGGCGAGAAGAATGAGCAGCTCACGATTATTCACATCCATATATATCAGTATATGCATATATATATATATATGGGCTTAATGGAAAAACGCGTCACGCGCACTTTCTTATATACGCGCACTCATTTTTAGCAAAAGTGGTCAACATGAAAGTTGTAGACGAGATCTACAACTTTCATGTTGACCACTTTTTATAAAAATGCAATCTACTAGGTGTATTTCCCGTTATTCCGAACTCACGCGCACATTTTATAAAAACGAGTGACGCGTTTTTCCATTAAACCGTATATATATATATTTACATATATATGTATGTATATATTTACACATATATATATATATATATATGTATGTATATATTTACATATATGTATATATATAAACCCAAATTTCTTTATGAAAATCAAAATCGCCTATACGCACTCACGTAATAACCTAGCATCAAACTCATCAGACGGCGACGTACATGAAACGGTAACGCCCACCCGCATTAGTACCACGCAATTATACCTTTAGTATTTAAACTATCAATATTACCCTAACCCTACTTAGAAGGCTATGAGGAAAAATCTGGGGCGTTACAGCTGATAGCAAATGTAGGTTGTACTCTAGTTCTAAATATATGACCTATTTATATATATATATCTTATTTTAGAATGTGAAGAAGTGCGTACCTGAGCCGACAAACATAGGGTATTGATCCCATATTCAATGGCTGTGATTGCAAGATCCAATTAACTTATTGAAAATGATATTTTTTCCTTTAATAGAAGGCTTCTTAATCCAGTCCTATGCATGGATTATCTACTGTCTAATAGCCATATTTGCCTTTGGCTATCCATTGGACAATCCAGCAAGACAAAGATTAGTATACCTTAAGAACCAAGGGCGGACCCAGTAAGAGACACGCTCGGGCAAGTGCCCGAGCGGTTTTTCGAAATAATTTAGAACAGCTGTCTATTCTTCCCGCGCGGAAGAATAGACAGCGGTTCTTTTAAGAACCGCTGTCTATTATTAGAATAGACAGCGGTTCTTAAAAGAACCGCTGTCTATTCTTCAATAGACAGCGGTTCTTTTAAGAAAAGCTGTCTATAGGCGCGGCGTTTTAACAGCAGCACACCACTATTTTCTTTCCCGATTTCCGCCGAGCCCGACGACCGCTTTCGGGCGCTTCTTTTCTTCCCCTTCTACGGCGACAACGGCGAGCTCTTCCAGTTCTCAGGCGACAACGACGACATCCTCCAGTTCTCCGAGGACGACAACCTCCTCCAGTTCTCCGGCGAGGCGGCGACCCAGTTCTCAGGCGGTGCCCCTGGACGATTCCCGCCTGTGAACGCTTCCTGCACGCATCCCGTCGTTCCCGATTTCTCCGGCGACACCCGCGATTCCCCCTGTGAACGATCCCGTCACATTCCTCAGGTCGAATTTCTGCCCCTGTTTAGTTTTTTTTTGCTATTCTATGTCTATTTCACCTTGTGTTTTGGATTTTAGGATATTATTAGGTCGGATCCTGTTAATAAATGATCAAATTTCTGCTTGTTTTGAATTTGTGTGTGGAGTTGCTTGTGTGTTTTGGAGTTGTGTTTGTGGATGTGTATGTGGATGTGTGTGTGGATGTATTTTGTGTGTGTATGTTTGTGTGTTGGGTTTGTGTGTGTGTGTGTGGATGTGTGATTTGTGTATTTTGGATGTGTTATTTGTGTGTGTGTGGATTTGTTTGTGTGTGTGTGTGGATGTGTGGTTTGTGTGTATCAGTGTATGTGTTTGGGTGTGTATGTATGTTTGTGTGTGTATGTTTATGTGTTTGATGAGTATGTATATATGTTTGTGTGGATGAGTGTGTGTGTGTATGATTGGATGTTACTTCAAATTTGACTCCATGTTTGTTAATGTTATTAATTTTGCAATCTTCTTTAAATTTGACAGGACATTTGAGCACTTTTTCCATCTGATTGCAAGGAAATTCAATCTTACGGCAAGGACGCAAGGTCCATTTTTCTTCCTCACTTAGATCTAGGTAGGATATAAATTATATAGAGATAGATATAGATTTAGGTTGGTGATTTAATCCAGTTTGGTATAGATTTAGGTAGGATATAATTTAACACCTATTTTTAAACACGTATTCAGCTATTTTCAAAAGAGTTTTATGATTTCAATATTTTGTTTTGAATTTTCAAAAGAGTTTTATGATTTCAACGTTAACTGGAATGTTCAATATCTTGATTTAGTCCGTCCCTGTGATGTTTGTGATGTGCATATCGATTAGCCCTAGTTGCGCTAACGGGAATGTCCGGTCGATTTTATGCAGCGTTCTAGTTATTGCAATGGACAAGGGTTGAATCAACCTTTAGAGCTCAAACGCGCTGGTGACACAAGATGGGGGTCACATTATGGCACAGCTTTAAATTTTATTCGCATGTTCTCTTCTATTATTGATGTGCTTGAGATTATCATAGTTGATGGGGCAGATGGAAATCAAAGAGGAATGGCAAGCGTACTTGTCCAAGTTATCTTGACTTTCAAATTTGCATTTGTTATTCATTTGATGAAAAATATTTTATCAAAAACAAATGAACTATCCCAAGAGTTGCAGAGAAAAGATCAAGATATTGTAAATGCAATGCATTTCGTAAAATTGTCAAAACTATTATTATTGAAGATGAGAAATGATGAAGTCGAGTGGGAAACTTTTATGACTGAAGTCTCAACTTTCTGTAGAAAACATGACCTAGAAATTGTTAATATGGATGAAAAGTTTGTTCAGCAAGGTAGATCAAGACGCAATGCACGTGAGATTACAAATAAACATTATTTCAGGCTTGAACTTTTTAATGCAGTGCTTGATTGGATGCAAAATGAGCTAAATGATCGTTTTGATGAAGTAAATACAGAATTACTCTTATGTGTTGCTTGTCTAGACCCAAAGGATCATTTTAGTTCATATGATAAACAAAAATTACTTCACCTTGCTGCATTATATCCGTATGATTTTACGTCAATAGAGTTGCAGTTACTTGAAGGATAACTTGACATATATATTTTTGATATGCAATCTACATCAACGGACACCTTTTCTGATGTTAAAGGAATTAGTGATCTTCTGAAAAAAATTGTGGAATTAAAAAAACAAGATCACTATCAGTTAGTTTTTAGATTATTGAAATTGGCTTGCCTCCTACCAGTTGTTACAGCTACTGTTGAAAGAACGTTTTCTGCAATGAAGATCATACAGAATCGGTTGCGAAATAGAA
Source organism: Dactylorhiza incarnata (assembly GCA_033032865.1). Taxonomy (NCBI): domain Eukaryota; kingdom Viridiplantae; phylum Streptophyta; class Magnoliopsida; order Asparagales; family Orchidaceae; genus Dactylorhiza; species Dactylorhiza incarnata. The sequence goes on from JAWHQI010000134.1 coordinate 531,573, forward strand.
TGGGGGATGAATGGATGAATGATTGCTTGGTTGCGTACATTGAAAAAGACGTTGCAGATACTATTACAACAGAAACTATTATTTCTCGTTTTCAGAGCATATGCCAGCGGAAAGTATCTTGTTGAACTGTAAGTTTTTAGTATTTGACAAACAATTTTTAGATCTTCTATGCTATGTTGTGTAATATTTTGTTCAATATTTAACATCCGGGGGCACTGCCCCTCCGAACCCCCCCAATTGATAATACTTTAATTGTGCCCGTGCGACTTCGAAATCCTAGTTCCGCCGCTGTTAAGAACCCAAACAGATTTTGGTCCTAAGTTCCTGTTAGGCTTGACTATTGGATGCTTAATAGCAAAATTACTAGCAAACCTCTCATTCCTTGCTCTAGGTACTGTTGGGTTGAACCAACAGTCAATAGCAAAGTGCCCAATCTTGCCACAACACCGACATTCAAAATTTTTATACCTCCTCTTTTGAGTCACCTTCTGAATGGAGTGTTGGTGATCAGAAGAGTAGGCTTCTTTACAACAAGCACTTCTTAAGCTATTTTTGTGGTTGTGCACTAAAATAGAAGTTGGTTGCATAGTCACATGCTTCACTCTAGGAATAGGCATTTGAGGTAAAGTCGTTTCCTTCCCTTTGGTTGATGGTGTTGGGGGAGAGACACCCTTTTGGAAGATAGTATTTGCATGGGAAGTCTCTCCATTTTCCTTATTATAGCCATGTCCTCCTTTATATTGAGAGGAGAAGCTATCTATAATAAAGAGAACAATTTTAGGCTTTAAAGGCTTGCCACAAGCTTTCTTTCTACAAGAAGTTTATCCTCTAAAGACTTATCTACTCTACTCTGAGATTCAGACTTCTTTTGAAGTAAAATAAGCTCATTGGACAATTTAGTCTCTTCCTTGGTCTTCTCATCTACTTGACAACTGAATGGCTTGAGGATCCTTATTTTCTCAGCCTAAGATTTGATCAGCTTTTTGCTTTTCTTGAGTGCAGCCAAGAGAGTACCAAACTGGTCCAATATATTAGAATAGATCTCATTATTGCACGATAAGCAATCATCTGCTTCACTATCAGCATTACTCACATCAGATGATGAGCAATCATCTGATGCACTTTTGGCCTTTTTATTTGATTCAGATAATAAAATTGTGAGAGGAATACATACCTGAGTAGGATGAGAATAATCCTGATCTTCTTCATCAGATAAGGCTACAAGCCCATATTAATCTTTATCTTCAGATTCACTGTCTAAGAGAGTGAGGGGTGTTCTTATCCCTCATTTAGCAGCAGAGTAGTCTTTATCTTTGGATTCACTATCTAAGAGAGTGAGGGGTGCTCTTATCCCTATTTTATTAGTAGGAAAGTCATCCTCCTCCCAGTCACTTAGAGACTTGGATTTCTTGGTAATAAAGCTTCTTTCCTGCTTCACGAATCTTAATTTTTTGTAGTTTTCTCCTGGAGCCATGGTGATATCTGTTCAAGTTGTTAAGCTTTCCTTAAACAACCTCCCTCTAATACCACTTGAAAGTCTAGGGTGTGGTCTAATCACCTAGAGGGGGGGGGGGGCGGTGAATAGGTGTTTTAAAATATTTTAGTCTTTTTGAAATTGGAGACTAATTTAGCTTGAAAGAACACAAACAAAACACACCACAGAAAACATACAAAGATTTATAGTGGTTCCCCAACATGGGTACTCTATTGTCCCCCTTCACCTATATAGCAGTGTGCTAGACTCGGCCAACTCCTCCAAAAACTCAGATCAATCTGATCTTACAACTCAGGAACTTAGCAAATCCCATATCTCAGATTCTCTCCTAGAATCCTACCTTAGGTGCCAGCAGCAACCATACCTCAGAGTGACAACACTCCTATAGCTCAGATCCCCAATAAGGATCCTACAACTCAGATTTCCTCAGAAATCCTACCTCAGGTCTTCACAAGACCCTACTTTAGACTGTAAGCAAAGTCCTACACTCAGGCCTTCTCAACAGCCCTACACTTAGGCTGATAGCATAACCCTACCTCAGATCTCAAGGAGATTTTACAATAAAAGATTAGAAGAATGTTTTACAATTTTAGACTCTGAAAGATAGTTTTAAGCAGCTTGAGTCTTCTTAGATCTTTCTAAAAAGAGAGTCTTTTTTTAGCAGCAACACTGGATTTTCAATAGATAAGCCTTCTTAGCATGATCAGTGTTGTGCTTTCTTGTATGAAGAAGTCTTCTTTCTCTCAAGAGTGGGAGCTTTCTTGTTGAAGCTTGGCTTCTTCTTATTCTTCTTTCTTTCTTTGAAAATACTTGCTTTTTACTCTTTTATTGCTCTACAGCCGACAAACTTTTCAAAGAATACTAGGGCATAATATATTCCCAAAAGTTGTTAGGGTTTGCTGAGTCTCTCTTATGCTTTAATATCTCTGAGCCATCAAATAGTCGAAACCTTAGAATATTGATGTCAGAGCACTTTTCAGAAGTCATTGATTTGACATCTACCTTTGCCGTCTACGTCAATTTGAAATCCCACCATCTGAGCTTGACAAGACGATATTGTCATGTGAAGATAGTTGACACAACGATAATTGACTTAGTAAGTCTTTTTTTTGTTCTTGCAACGATATCGTTGTGTGCACCTTGTTGTCATGATGATAAATGACTTAGCAAGTCTTTCTTTAGTTCTTGCAATGATATCATCATATGCACCTTGTTGTCACGATGATATATACCTTAGCTGACTTTCCTTGAGTCCTCACAACGATATTGTCGTCTGGACCTTATCGACATGATGATATATACCATAGCAAACTTTCCTTGAGTTCTCACAATGATATCGTCATGTGTACCTTGTTGACACGATAATGTCATCGTGTTCTTCTTATTATCATGTCGATTATTGACTGACTTCTTTTGCTGCCTTCTGTGAGTGATCAGAACAATATCATCGTGTGAGTGTCATATACACGACGATATTTAACTTATATATTTTGTGCTTGATCTCTAAACATTATATATAAGATATATGATGTCCCAACCTGCTCATGTCACATTAGATAGATATCAAATACAAATTGTACTTATCATTGACTTAGGAACATCTCCAAATCTGGAACATTATGGGTAGTGCTCCCAACACGCGGCGCGATAGTACTACTGTGGCGCGGTAGGAGGGGCTACCAAAATTGGACCAACATGTTTGTCAAAATTGACTCAATCTATGTGTCAACCTCTTTCCTAAAGAGGTTACCACTCGGCAGTAGCACTACCGCTGACGCTAGGATCCGAGTTTATTCAAAGATCGGTCCTCCTTTCAATAGCATTGAACGATGATTAACAAAGTCACAACTCCCGTGCTTTTGTGAGAGCCTCCTCCTTGCAGGTAAGAGAACTCCATCAACGTTCATAAATGCAAAGGTCTCAAAGAAGGATCGATTATGCTTATTCTACGTGAAGGTTGTACACATCGACTCCAATGATTACTTCAGCTCACCTTGGACATCATCTTCGAGTTCAACCTATAAAGGAGTTTTTGGTTTTTAATTTTAACATTGTAACTCTTATCTTTTATCGTTAGAGAAATTCACTTGTGGTTGGCGACTAGAGCCTTGCAAGGACTAGGGAGAATTTGCCATATAGGTGTGGCGACTAGGTCTAAAGTTAGATCTAGGAGTGGCTCGAGGTCTCATCTAGGAGAGATAGGCAAGAGGCAACCAATTCTTGGGAGAAGGGCCGGTATAGAAAACCAAAAAGGTTTTTACGTTCGCCTCAATTCCAAGCGTCATTGGGATCAAGTTTTGTAAATGTTTCTAGTGCAATAAAATTATCTTATACTCTAGTCTTGACTTCTTATCTCTGATCATTGGAATATAAACAAAAAGGGATGTCTTTGTCACTAATGCCGAGCGGTAACTTCTACTACTGGCGGTAGCAATAGAGACTCCATCTCTCTTGCCTTGTGCAACATTGTTTCATAAAAGAATATATCATTATCTTGAGAGAAATACTTCGTAAAATATATTCAACATAAAACTATAATTTCACTTAAGCACTAAAAGTTTTAAAACCCTTATTCACACTCCCTCCTCTAAGGGCGCCTATACATCCAACAAGTGGTATAAGAGGGAGGATATTCCAAAACAGTTTCACCACCGGGAATAATGACGCTTCATGATAATGATCTCGCTTCTACTAGTGGGGAGAAATTCTATATAAATGAAAAATCTTTAGCACCACCTTTATTTTGGGTGAAAATTATACAACAACAACACTCAAGCCTTTATCCCACAATAGTGGGATCGGCTATATGGATCCTTTGTCGCCATTGCGCCCTATCTTTAATCATTGCCTCACTAATACCAAAGTACATCATATCTTTCCTTATAGTTTCATTCCAAGTCTTTTTTGGTCTGCCCCTCCCCCATTTAATATGTCTAGTGACTAAACTCTCACAATGCCTAACAGGTGCCTCTAATGGTCTTCTATGTACATATCTGAACCATCTTAAATGAGCTTCTCGCATCTTCTCTACAATTGGTGCCACTCCTGTCTTATCCCTGATACATTCATTCCTAATTTTATCCAATGTGACCACACATCCACCTAAGCATTCTCATGTCCGCAACTCCCATTTTTTGCTTATGTACAACATTCACTACCCAACACTCAGAACTGTAGAGCATTGTTAGCCTAATTATAGTTTAATAAAACTTGCATTTAAGTTTTAATGGTACTTTACGATCACATAAGATCCCAGATGCGCCTCCCCACTCCAACCAACCTGCTTGGATTCTATGTATCACATCTTTATCTACACCTCCATCTTTTTGAATTATTGACCCCAAATATTTAAAGCACTCACTCCGAGAATTATCTTGGTCACCCAATTTAATGAAGGAGTCATCTGACCTTCTTACACTACTAAACTTAAGCTCTATATACTCTGTCTTTGTCCTGCTCAACCTAAAACCACTATTTTCTAAAGTGTCTCACCAAGATTCAAATTTTGCATTTACACCCTCGCGTGTCTCATTGACCAAAATAATATCATCTGCAAATAATAAACACCAAGGTAGTGCTTGTTGGATATGCCCAATGAGCCCATCTAAGATAAGGGAAAAGAGATAATCACTTAAAGCTGACCCTTGATATAAGCCAACTGCGATAGGGAATTCCTGTGGTAATCCTCCAAATGTCCTCACCCTGGTCACTGAATTTGTATACATATCTTTGATTTTGTCAATGTATGATACATTTACACCTTTCTTTTCAAAGAGTCTCCACAAGACCTCTCTTGGAACCCTATCATAAGCCTTCTCCAGATCGATAAACAACATATGCAAATCTTTTTGTCTTTCCTGATAGTTGTCAATGAGTCTCCTCAAAAAATGTATAACTTCCATGGTTGACTTCCCTGGCATGAATCTAAATTGATTCTCTGAGATGTTAGTCTCTCGTCTAACTATTTTCTCTATTACTCGTTCTCATAGTTTCATAGTAAAAGGGTGAAAATTATAAAGGGTGGAAAATCATAATGAAAATTTTTCTTAAATCTTTAGATAAAGAAGTTTGGAATATTATTACTAAAAAGCCCCCAAGTATTCTAAATAAAAATGAAATGGTTTTAAATGCGAAATCTATAAATAATTTATTTTGTGCGCTAGATCAAAATATTTTCAAACTGATTTATACTTTACCTACTGCTTATGAGATTTGGAATTTTCTTAAAAAAACTTATGATTTTCCTTCTATAGGTATGGAACTATCGCAAGAACTAGAGAATATGCAAGCTTGCATAAGTACTCAAGAAAGCTCCCCTCTTGATGGATCCTTTGAATGCACATCAAGCGAAAGAGAAGATGACAAATCATCAATAGAAAAGGAATGCCAAGAAGAAGAAGATGTCAAAGGAACTTTATATGTTCAAACCTTGCCCCATTCGATAACATTGTAAGCAAAGCAAATTCCTCTCTTCTTGTTTCAATGTCTATTTCTACATTGCATGTACTAGATATGGCTAAACGTAGATTTAAAAAATTGAAAAATATTAATTCAAAATTGTGTTTAGAAAATAAAATTTTAAAAGCATAACTTATTGTAAAATCAAATTTTGATGTGTCTTATTCCCCCTTGGGCTCTTTAGTTGAAAATGATGCACCATATATTGATTGCAATGAACTAAAAGAAAAATTCAAGGTTTATGAAAAAGTGCCTCTTAAAGAACATAATGAAAAGTTGTCATTAGAAAATTCATCTTTGAAAAGTGATTATGCTATGTGCAAAAATTATAAAATTGAAATTAAAGAGATAGATGAAACATTTGAAGAATTGAGAAATGATTATCAAACTCATATTAATTCTATAACCTCAATTCTTAAAAATAGCACACTTGCTTACAATAAAGCTAGATATAATCTCAAGATTAAGAATAATGAATTAGAAATAAAAATCAACTTGCTTAAGTAAATTATAAATAAAAACTCACAAAACATAAATCCACAATATCAAGCAAAATTCAAAAGCAAGTTAATTATGAATTTCCATATCTTGACTAACCAAACAAAGGGAGTGAAAACATCAAAAGCTTGTAAATGAAATTCCTAAACACTATCATCATCATCATTTACAAAATCAAATTTCTCCCAACATAAAATGAAATGCACACAAATTTCCTATAAATAAAAAATTGAATGGTATCAGAGGTCTACATATTCATAACTTGCTTTACGTATATATTATATATTATGTTTGCATTTATTATGCATATATTCAAAACTTGCTTTACAAATTCTCTTTAAATTTTTAAATCATCATAAGAATTAATGATCTTATAAAAATTCTCATAATAAATACAATTGGAATAAATTCCATTGTTTTCATAACTTGCTTTATGTATGTATTATGTATTGTGTTTGCATGTATCTCATTTATATGTAGACCATAGAATCAACTTTGTACTAATAAGAACAAATCAAATAGAATCATCACTTCATTTTAGGTCTATAAATTGAAATTCTATTTTTGAATACATGCAACATTATCATTATTAATCTTATGGCATAACATTGCATTCAAACCCATCATTCTAGCATTATCAACTAATAAATATTATTATTCATGCTAGTTATCTCATATTGCCATAGTGAATTAATTTTGAAGTAGAAAAAAATGAAATTTAAATTCATAATAACCATGTGACTTTAAAATCAATCTCGCATAAAAGTCATTGTTTAAGAATTGTTCCATAGGATTAAGTGCTTAGTATGTCCATGATAATTAACCCGTGACATGTGTATCACAATAACGAGGGCGTAGGATTGTGTTCATTAGAGTTCTAATCTCCAAGTAATGTCTTGTCCTTAACCGGGGAAGGTTCTAGTGGGGCCTTGCGAGGCACTGGGGGGAAAGAGTGCTAGGTTTAGCATCGTCTTTTGTATGCATATGGGATTAACACACTAACCTATGCCATATGTGCAGCTCCTCATGTCCATCCGTCACTTAGTACGGGGCTAGAGTGTAGACATGTAGTTATGGTATATCTTGATCTTAAACAAACTCATATTATATACATTGCATGAATAATATTTCACTCTTTATGATCATTTCAATCATGCATATTTTGTTCAAACATGCTATCTTGTGTTTTTTTCATACTATATACTCTTTGGGCTTTCATGATTTTGAATAACCTAAGTGTTTTGAAAGACTATTTTGAAAGCTTAGGACAAAAAAATTTACCTGCAACTTTTTCATTATTATTCAAAACTCATTGTGGTACTTTGTGCAACTTATCTTAGAATAATGAATCAAGAAAAACTAGAATGAAAAATTATCAAAAATCATGTTTTCTAAGCAAAAGAAAAATTCTCTGTTATTTGCGATGCGCGGTAGTACTAGCGCCGGCGGTAACATAAAATCATTTTTTTCCTTTTTTGTTTTTTTTTCTCTGGCATAGAAGATCATTATATTGATATGCTCTTAATATACTTCTATATTTTCCAGAAAACTATTTATTTTAAAATATTCAAAAATCAACTACAAAATTGAAAAACAAACTAAAAACACAAAAATATGTTTTCAATTGTTTTGATATTACCTTTAAAACTCAAAAAGTTATAAAAATTGATTGTTATTCATTGAAATGTTTCAAGGATGATTAGGTTTATCTTTTCAAGATTAAAATACAAAGTTTAATTCATGTTTCAAGTATCTTAAGATATTGTTTTTTGTTTTTCCTTTAAAACTATCTTGTATTGTGCAATAAAATTGAATGTAGAAAACACATGTAGGATTGCTTAGCGTGCCTCTAAGTATGAATAATGGTTTATGTTTGATAATGATAAACTCACTCACCTCTTTGATAACCTACATATGTTTTTAATCTTACCCTTGAATGATTGTGTAGTACTGTAAAAACTTAACATAATTGAGATGTATGATTAGATTACCTAAACCACAATAAAAATCTCTTTCATGCACCCATATATGAAGAAGTGTGTTCAAAAAAAAACTTTATGTTTGTAAAAATAAGTGAATTCAAAGACCTTTGTTATTAAGCTAAAATTCAAATGAATAACTGACAAAGATAACTCCACCAAGCACTACTCACCCTCCTGATAAGTCTCAATGAGCATTATGAGGTTGAGCACCTTGAGAGAATTGTAAAGTGTCTTGTGCAAACACACATATACACAACTTCTTCTTGTACACCGGATCACAAAATAAATTAAAGTAAACATAATAAATATGATCCCCCAAGCACTACTTTACACCCTGATAAGTCTTAATAAGCATTATGTGTGCAGAGCACCTTGGTAGGTACACTATATTTCATGTGCATTAAAAAAATATAGCTTTGTGAGTTGAAGTGCTTCTAAAAATGCATTTTTGATAATGTTGTGTTTATTCCATTATACATGTCATGTGTTTTGATTAAAGCATTTGTATACTCTTATCAAAAATACTATTTGTACACATCATTATCTCTTATAAAAGTTCTACTCATGAGAATTGGATTCTAATGCATATCTATATTGTTTCTCTACAATCATTAGTAGATGCATTAGATAGCAATGCATGATCTCTATGATGTATACGTTTTCTTGAATTATGAATTTAGAACATTGTAACTTCTTATCTTGTCTTGATAAAGTAAACCATGCTAACTTTTTTTGAACTTATCTTCTGCTACGATATGTGTGCTCAATTTGATTATTTACTTTCTCAACAAGTGTTATAATGTTTTGATAACAAGTGATATTTGATCTTGGCCTACAAACGATAAATCATTTATTTTTTATAAGGCTAAAACTCGAACTTATTTACTATGCTTAAAACTCTTATAAAAATGTTTATTTACAAAATCTTTAAACATGCTTTCCACTATTTTACGACTTGTACATACACTTGGTCATGAATATTTTCTTACACAACAAGTGGTATATTTTTCTAAACTAATGATACCTCACACTTACAAATCAAATTTCTTTTATCACTCACCATGTGGTATCACTAAGTGATAAATCTTTGTTATGCACATTCCCTTTTCTACAAAATTAAAATTAAAATATTAAACCTTAAACGATATATTTTATCTCCACCCTCTTTTGATAATACCAAAAGGGGGAGAATAACTTTGAATGAAATTCGCATATAAGGGGAGTAAAATACGTATGAAGCTTTGATGTAGGGGGAACATTCATATAGTGGGAGCATCTATATAGGGGAAGCATATGCATACTATCACGAGTATCCTTTACGATAAACACAAATCTTATATTTGAATGATGTCTTTCTAAGACTATTTGTTATTATCAAAAGGGGGAGTTTATTGGAACTTGCTTTCCACATATCGTAGTTTCAGAATAACAAATCTCATTGTATTTGATCATACTTGCCATGTGTTTATAGTGTGCAGGAACTCCAGCTTTCAAGACCTTATGAGTACAATTAAGAAAGATGGTGATATCTCTTTCATACTTACTCTATTGCTAATGCGATGCGATAACGCTACTGCTGGCAGTGGTGTTGTTATATTTGGAAACATAGTTGAGATGACAAAATCGTCGAGAATGGAATATTGGTGGGACTCAGATATTGCAAGTTCTATCGCGGCACGTTAACGCTAATGCCCGATGGTAACTTATGGAAGGCCCACCATCATGCTGCTGATTGAGAACCAAAAAAGGAAGGAGATCCAATGGAGAGGAAATAAATAGTGCAAACGCGATGCGATAGTACTACCACGATGCGGTAGGAGGGGCTGCCAAAATTGGAGCAATAAGGTTGCCAAAATTGACTCAATATGTATGCCAGCATGTTGCCTAAAGAGGCTACCGCTCGGCAGTAGCACTACTGTTGGCGCTAGGATCCGAGTCTATTTGAAGAGCAGTCCTCCTCCTCTCAATAACATTGAATGACAATTAACAAAGCCACAACTCTTGTACTTTTGTGAGAACCTCCTCCCTGCAGCCAAAAAATTCCATCAATGTTCGTAAATGCAAAGGTCTCGAAGAAGGATCGATCACGCTTATTTTACATGAAGGTTGTACGCATTGACTCCAATGACTACTTTGGCGCACCTTCGACATCATCTTTGAGTTCAACCTATAAGGGAGTTTTTGGTTTTTAATTTTAACCTTGTAACTCTTATCTTTTATCGGTAGAGAAATTCGCCCGTGGTTGGCGACTAGGGCCATGCGAGGAGTAGGGAGAATTCAGCGTGTGGGTATGGTGACTAAGTCTAAGGTTAGATCTAGGGGGCAGCTTAAGGCCTCATTTGGGAGAGATAGGCTAGAGCCAACCGGTCCTTGGGAGAAGGGTCAGTATAGAAAACCGAAAAGGTTTTTATGTTCGCCTCAATTCCAAGCATCATTGAGATCAAGTTTTGTGAACATTTTTAATGCAATAATATTATCTTCTACTCTAGTCTTAACTCTTATCTCTGATCATTGGAATATAAACAAAAAGGGATATCTCTATCTCTAATGCCGAGCGGTAATTTCTACTACTGGCGGTAGTAACAGAGACTTCATCTCTCTTGCCTTGTGCAATACTGTTTCATAAAAGCATATATCATTATCTTGAGAGAAATATTTCGTAAAATATATTCAACACATAACTATAATTTCACTAAAGCACTAAAATTTTAAGGTCGTTATTCACCCCCCTTCTAAGGTGCCTACAGATCCAACAGACCCAGAAGGAGAATGAGTAGCCAGAGTATGAGGTGGCAAAGAGGGCTGAGGCAAAACTGATTGAGTTGGAGAAGCTAGACACTGGGTGAGAGCTTGCGGAGAAGAAGAGGAAGATGAAGAAGCGGATGCCCAAGGAGGGGCAGTCAAAGAAGGTGACCCAGAGGACGTAAGCCGCTAAGCAGGAGGCTATTGAGGCAGTTGCAAGGCGCATTTCTAAAAGTAAGTCTGATGTTGGCCTCAAGACCAAGGAGGTTATAGCACAGCTAGGCGAATATGTTGTTGAAATCTTGGGCGAGCGTGGAGGCTCGGTGCAAATAGGTGCGAGGGAAACTAGTAAAACTACGGGCTCAGATGTCGACAAGCATCTCATATCCTATGAATGATTACATGACATGTGGAGGTTAGGCGATTTATCTCAAAAGATGTATCTCTAGCAGACTGACCATGACCGGCTCGGGCGCTCCTTATGGACTCCTAGAACAACATCTGATGTCTGTGTGATCAATTTTAGCGAGTTTAATTCCGCTCATATAGACACACCTGCAATGAAAACATCGAGCATATTCACTGCCCATGCGGATGTCTTTAGTGAACTTGATTTGGTTCCTAAAGAGACAGTTGCGCCAAATAAAATGAGTATATCCGCTCTTACACACAATTTGATTAGCTTTATGAAAATATGAAACATAAATTATACCTTTAAAATCATGAGTATTTTTGCAGATGTCGTGATGGATGTCCTAAAGAGGGTGTATGCTGAGCTGGACGCACTGTGGGAAGAGGAGCGGGCCTCGCAAGTGTGGATAACCACCATGGAAAAGCAAATACAAAGCTTAACTAGATAAGTTGTGGTGCTTACCTCTGGCTCCCTCTAGTCGAGTGCTTAGGTAGGTTATGCGGCCTTCGGATCACAACTGTGGCAAGTCCCTGAAGACGTAGGATCTTCTTAGGTGGTAGGTGCAGAAAGATGTGTGGGCTATCCACACATTCGGGGTGAAACTGAACAAAACATTAGCAATCACCCACAATGTATTCACCGACATGACGAATGACTTGTCATGTCCGGGCGCAGAGCATACACCTTCCCGTGATTAGTGGTTCTAGGATTTGTGATGGCGAACACTCCATTATTGTATGTAATAATTTAGCTTTTGGTGGCTTTATTCTATGCGGTTACGCGCATGACTATTTTTATTGGTTGATTTATTTGTCAATATTTTCTCTTGATATTGCATGTGATGTCTAGAATGTTTATGTTATAGCAAACATAATTGCTTGGTATGGATACTTGCATTGCTATAAATTATTTTTAAAGGAGGATGTCTTTAGTGATGGCAACAACTGGGGAGCTTTCCTATCACCAGAGGTTAAGGTGACTAGTTTGGACATATGACATCCGTGGACCTTTCTTCCACCAGAATCTCTAGCCGGGTTAGGGGTGTTTAGAGATAGAGCACTCCTCCAAAAGGACTTTCTAGGGAAATTGTGGCATCTATTGATCGAATCTTGTCCTCAAAAGGCACTGAGAATGATAATGACACCTCAAAAGGCACTGAGAACGATAATGACACCTCTGTTGATGTGAGGATGGCTATAATATTTGCTCAGATTTGCAAGGCCTACCATGTATGTCAGTCATGAGATTCTCCAACGAGGGAAATGGTAGTGGAATTACTGTAGCAATAAGAGGAGATGTCTCATGTCGATAGAGAGGGTGGGATACTTAAAGGCCTGCACAAGCTATTGGATTCATAGATCGCAAATTTTAGGAGTTGAAGTAAGTCACAATGACTGTTCGAAAGGAGTTAAAATGGGCTTAGAATCCTCTGCATGATTGGATTTGAGGATCACATATTAGGGGGGAAAGGAGCAAATGTGGATTATGATATCCTGGTTACAGTTTATCTGTCACTTGGAGGCGATTTAAGAGACCTCGCATCTGAGAAAAAAGTGTTAGTGCTTTATAAGCAGTCACTAAATACATTCATTCCTCAAATAAATAAGAACTTGAAACAAAATAGGAGAGTGCAAATTTAAATAAAGGAACTAGTGAGAAGGTTTTGCAGGGCGCGCTTCGATTCCTCTTTACTCATATAAAAGCATCTCATCTCCCTTCGCTGCTTCGTGGAGCCGGGAGGGATATATTCATTGATAGCATTGATAGAGCAGATATAGCATTCCCTGGCCCTCTTGGGAATACTACGGACCATGAATCGCCTCTCTCCCAAGGGGAAATTTGCCACCTTATGTTAAATCTAGGTTATTATTTGATAGTCAACTAGGAAAGGTCTCCTTAAGATTGCATTATAGTTGCTTGAGGCATTTATCACCAGGAAAGGTTCCATTCTGGCTATCCCACACATGACTACTGAGAGGTCAACGCTTCCTTAACCTCTTTTCTTTTGCATGAGAAATCATAAAAGGGCCCATCATAACCCTTCCACATCTTGCTTGTATTCATGGTGTTGAACGCCGGTTTAAAGAGTGTGTTGACTGAGCTACCTTTGTCAATTAGAATCATTGACACTGTGTAGTTATCCACCACTGCTTTAATCATGACTGCATCGTGAAAATAATTGGTTGTCTTGGGGAGGTCCTCCTACTAGAAAATGATTGCTCCTTTAAAGGGGGTTTCCATAGAGATGGAAGTGACTTCCCTTTCCCGGTGATGCTTAATGCTCGCCTTCTTGGAGAACTCGATACCTGCTCCTCCATGGATACAATTAACATAGCCAAGCTGGGCGACATTGTTTGTTTCCACACACCCCTCATCTTCGATGTCTCTGTAGATGCCAATGTCTAGTACTTGCTCTATGCATTTGCATCGCGATGCCCTCGATTCTGACACCTCTTTATCCTCCCCTTTTTTTGATTTATTGTGTAATTTATCTTATCAACCATTGGATAACTTTTATTTTTTCTGATTTATTGTGTAATATTGTGTGATTCGAAGTTGATGAAGATTTTTTATTGAAAGAGGAGAAAGACTTGTATTTTCCTATATGTTTTCACATATCTTTAGTGGTAGCTTTTCGGGTTAGATTCTGATCGTCATGTTGTTTTCATCAAATTGATTTCCACGTTAATTTTTTTTGTCTCTTTACTATTTTGTGTGTGCTGTATTTACTTGTGTATCCCATACTGCCATATTATCATGTAGGTGATGTCGATTGAATTAAAATTATAGGTTGCCACTTTGGCTTGTCGAGAGTTCATGAGGAGGGAATTTCTCCCTGCCCGAACTGTCCAGCTCCTACTAACTCATTGCCGAGAACCTATTTACTTCTGGTGATGGGGAGGAATCTATATGAGAAGCCCACCAGTGTGTGTGTGCCATGAATTTGTCCACATCTCCAACGTTTACCCAACCCAAAAGGCGGTTCATCTAATCGAACAGAACACTCATAGAGTGACACATCAGCGGATGATGAAGAAGAGATTGATGAGTATATGGGCCAAGATGAAGGAGAAGAAGTGTGTTGTGTTGTGATGCGGTTCCTCTACGCACCGTGAAAGGAATCACCCCAACATCATAATATATTCTACATCAAATGTACTATAAACAACAAAATGTGTGGATAGATTATCAACAACGAAAGTGCCAAAAATTGTTTCCTTGGCACTAGTTTATCATTTAAGGTTGACAACCGAACCACATCCGACTCTCTACTCTATCACCTGGATTTGAAAGAGTGGAGAAATCTAGGTCAATAGGATTTGTCGAGTTCCCCTATCTTTGTTTCCCAAGGCAGATCTTCCAAACCTATCTCACTACTGCATGGGCCCAAAAGAGCAGGAAGCACTTGTGGGCATTATTGAGGATTTACTATCACGAGGTTCAATTCAGGAGAGCATGGGTTCTTGTGTGGTTCCTGTGCTATTATTATGAAGAAGGTTGGAAGTTGGAGTATGTGCATGGACAGTCATTCCATCAATAAGGTAACTGTGAAGTATCTATGTCTTATCCCTCAGCTTGACGACATGCTTGACCAATTAAGTAGTGCACTAATTTTTACCAAGCTGGATTTACGTAGCATCTACCACCAAATCCATATCCCTTGCGGAGATGAGTGGAAAACAACATTCAAGACACTATTTAGTTTGTATGAATGGCTCGTCCTATCGTTTGGCTTGTCAAACGCATCAAGTGTCTTTATGCGGATGATGACGGACATTTAGAAACCATTTGTTGACCCCTCTGAGGTTGTCTATTTCGATGACATTTTGATCCATAGTCCAGAATAGCAATCACATCTGACACATCTTTGATTGGTGCTTTCCAAATTATGCGATGCACAACTTTACATGATCAATTTAAAAAAGGTTAAGGCTTTGGTTGAATGGCTCACCCCAACATTGGTGACTGAGGTGCGCAACTTCCATGGCCTCCCTACAATTTATCATCGTTTTGTGCAAAATTTTAGCAGCAGCATGGACCCCCTCATGATGTGTCTTAAGAAAAGACCGTTTCTTTGGGATGATACTGCCGCACAAAGTTTCCAACTCATCAAAGTCAAACTGTCTGCCACCCCTATACTGGCTCTTACGGACAATTTTATTAGTGATGCTTGTGGTGTTGAGATTGGTGACATGTTGATTTATGAGGGCCAACCGGTTGCATATATGAGCAAAAAATCAATGAGGTCGATAAAAATGGTCGACTTATGACCAAGAGTTCTACGCACTTTTCCGAGCTCTCAGATGTGGAAGCCATATTTAATTCAGCAGGAATTCATTCTCTATTCTGACCATCAGGTGCTTTAAATTATCAACAGCTAAAAGAAACATGATAAAATGCACCACTGATGGGCCACCTATCTCCAAAATTTTATTTATGTCATTCACCAAAAATCTAGGTCCCATAATCATGTGGCAGATGCGTTAAGTCACCTATCGGCATTGCTTATCACACTCAGTCACTAGGTTATTGGGGCTTTCATGATATTTGGGATACTTGCTTAGCCACTATCAGGAGACTTTCATCACCAGGATGGGTATCTACTTTGTGACAAGTCATGCATTCTACGGTTAACTCAATGGGAGAAACTTATCCGTGATTTGCATGGTGGGAGTTTGTCGGGACACCATGGTTGTGACAAATCCATTGCTCTTCTTGAGGAGTGCTATTTTTGGCAGCAACTGAAGAGCGACGTCGCCATGTTTATTGCCTGACGTGCTACTTTCCATACCGCCAAGTGTCATTCTCACAATACATGACTTTGCATGTGACTCCTTCTTCCGGATGCTATATGGGAAGATATATCCATGGACTTTATCATTGTCCTTCCTAGCACTCAGCATGGCATGGACTCTATCTTGGTGGTGGTTGACGGATTCTCCAAAATGGCATATTTTCTTGCTTACCATAAAAAATCCGTTGATTCCCACATAGCGATGTGTTCTTTCAAGAAATTGTTCGCCTTCACGGCATTACGCGGTCCATCACTTCCGACTGCGGCACCAAATTTCTTTCCCATTTTTAGAAAAAGTTGTTGCGAATATTTGACACGTCGCACAATTTTAGCAGCACGGCTCAGCCCCAATCGGATGATCAGGCAGAAGTTGTGAACCACACATTGGGAAATTTAGTTAAGAGCATTTGCGTTGAAAAACCGAAGCAATGAGATAACACACTAGCTCAAGCGGAGTTTGCATTCAACTATGTTGTGAACCGGTCTACCGGCAAGGCCCCATTAGCCATTGTGTATGCGCAACCACCCTGCCAAACCGTGGACGATTTAGTTTGCCTTCTTCTGGGTTCAGGCAAGAGTGTTGTGGCTGATCATCTTGTGGAGCAGGTCCAATCGCTGCAAGCTGAAATCCATCTGAAGCTCACCCAATCCAATGTCACGTACAAAGCTGCTACCGATTCGCACCGCCATCTTAAGATTTTTGTTGTCGATGATATGATCATTATTTTCCTCTGCAAAGAATGTTATCTGACTGGTACCTATTGTTGTAAAATCCGGTACAAACACAGACATGTCTATAAAATCATAGACAAAACAAGAACACAAAACAAGCCAAATCTACGCCCGACAAAACCCATTGGCGCATAATCTCATATATATATTAAATTAAACAATATATAAATATAATTACAAGAAAATAACAGGAGAAGAAAAGATCGTCCGATGAAACACCACAGATGCATCGGACGCGCACAATCCACGGAAAAAGTAGAAGATCTGGACTATAATTCGCCTAGCGGATGCACAAGGTTCATCGGAACCTTCAACGTTGATGTCTGACATTCAACCGCATCACTACCAGAGACCATCACCACCATCGGAGACCAAATGTCATCAAGGCTAACTGCACTCACGCACGTCTCCAAACGCCATGCCTCTCCACTCCAAAGAATGACCACTGCAATGTCGACAACGATCTATACCAAGACCGGCGGCAACACCCTCTCTCAACGACCAGAGGCTATCTCCTCCAAGACCGGCAACAACACCCAAGGTCGGTGGCCTCTCTGAGTGTACGAGCGAGAGAGAGAAAGGAGAGAGAGGGAGGCCACAATCTTTCTCTCAGGCGGCTGATTTTTTTTTAATCTAGGTATTCACGCGGCGTAGGTTATATATATATATAATCTTAATATATATATATATATAATCTAATGGATCCGGATCTCAGGATCCGAACCAAAAATATGACAATCCACCACCTTAGTTTGGGATCTAGAGCCACCACCTGCATGAAGCACTCTCTGCACGAAACATCACCCCAAAGTCCTGAGGCGTCAGCCGACCTGCTCCAGTCGACACATCCCTGCTCTGGCTCAACCCCTGATTGTCGGCGTAACCAGAACGTTGAATCTGACTCAGCTAGTCATACAACTAGAAGGGCGATCCCCTGCATCACCTCGACCATCCACTCTGTCAGCCATAGAAATCTTGGGCACACCACCATGCATCGTGGTCCCCATCAGGCGGTACATACTACTATGCTGCTCAGCTTGCATGAGCATGATTGTCCCCCATGTCACCATTAGAATTCCATCTCTCGCTGTAAATCTGCATCCACTGGAGTCCTGTCTGCCCATTGATATCAAATTCCTATGCAGCTTGGGTACCAGGTGTGCCTGCTTAAGCCTATGCACTGAAAGATTATGGGTTGTCTATAAACTACACCTAGAGGGGGGGGTGATTAGGTGTTTTCAATTTACTTTGCTATTTAATAATTTATCTATCACAACACACAAGCATCACAGAAAACACACAATGATTAATAGTGGTTCCCACTAGACAATGTGTCTAGAGGTAGTCTACTGTCCCTCCCACCTATCTAGCAGTGTGCTAGACTAGGCAACTTCTCCTACTTAAATCTTTTCACTATTATCAGATCTTACAACTCAGGTTCACACAGAACCCTACAAAGCTCAGATTTTACAAGTCCTACAAACTCAGATCTTCAACAAGATCCTACCAAACTCAGGTTCACCAGGAACCCTACCAACTCAGATCTATCACTAGATCCTACCAACTCAGACTCACAAAGAGCCCTACAAAGTAATTCAGAAATATTATTATTGAAGAGAAGACTTCAGAAAATGAAGGCTTGAATCACAGATCTTCTTCTTCTTCTTGTAACAATAAGCCCAAGGATCTTGTGGATCAATGAACCTTTCTTTAGAATCTTCTGTAGATCTTTACAGCACAGCAGCAATGAAGACTTTTTCTCTTTGTTGATTCTTTTCTTTCACTCTTTAGGAATATGTGTGAGAATGAAACTTAGAGAGAATAATACTGAGCAAGATCATTTCTATTGATAAAATTTATCTTCTTTTATATGCTCTGCAATTTTGCATAAAACCCCTTATTGATTATTCCATAATCAATTTCCTGTTTTTAAAAACGTCTTGCAAAATTGGCAGTTCTTTAACATAATTACTGGCCTTTCTTGGAAATAGCAAAATATAGAAATAGTAAATTCCTTTCTTAAATACTATGCAATGTCTATATTCTGTAGAGAATATATCACTTATTGCTCCTTGATTTGCGCGCAAGATAGGTGGTGTGTATATTTCCTGAATATTCATTTCCAAGAATGTCTGTGTATTAAATGCTGCTCTGTAACTTGTCAAGATGATCATCCTACTTCAAGATGATATCATCGACATCCTTACTTCTTCACGACTCTACTTGATATCTCAATGGTCTTACTTCTTCTAGACGACATCGTCGAGAATTTTCTTTGAATAAGACTTAGACTTGTTCTTCAAGCTGACTGCCTTTATTCAACATGACGTCGTCTTGATCTTCTTGATGATATGAGGTCTTCAAGCCGATGTGTGTCTATGAGAACCATTCTTTATGAATCAAGGAGTTACATCTTTTAGCCTTTAAGGTTGAACTTCTTATTTAAGACGATATCGTAGAGATGTTTTAGCTTTATCTGCGATAAGCTTTCTTCAAGACGATGTCATCGACATTTGAACTTAGCTTTATCCATGAAAAGCTTTCTTCAACATTCAAGACGATTTGTCTTCATCAAGACGATATCATCAAAACTATTTCGACGATATGATTCTTTTCTTCACAATTCTTCTGTTGTCTTGAGACGATATTTTACTTAGTTAATTTTCATTACTTGTATCATCTATATACTGGTGATATAGCTTTGATGTATCTGTCATAACATGAACTTAAACACAATATCAAAAATAACTTAGCTTATCTATGTTTGTGTTCCTTCTTCAAATCTAGAGTCATTGAAGGCGCAATACCCAACAATCTCCCCATATTTGAAGAAGCCAGAGCATATAAATATAGATAGGCCTCATTAACAAATATAATGATTAACAATAAGTTAGGCAATTGATCACTGCATATATTAATTAATGACAGACCAATACATTAACAATATATATATCAAATACAAAAATGTAAAGCATAGAAGTGTGCAAGTGATTTCTAGACTCCTTTTTTTCAATCCTTTTGAACATCTTTGCCTTTGCCAGAAGGTTCTGCTTTCTTTGACTGCTCAGCTTCAGCTTGTTTCTGCTTTTGTCTTTCAAAGTAGTTATATGGCTTGGGATGATATCTGAGAGGTACATGTACAGACATTGATGTATCTCCCCTTTTGATCTTATTCAAGTAAACTCTTCTACCAGCTTCATACACACTACTAGAAAATGATTTTTAGCTACGTATTTTTTCCAAGGTTCAAAAACCGTGGCTAATACATTAGTTTTAGCCAGGGTTACAAAACCATGGCTAATAGTTAAGTATTAGACATGACAAGCAAAAAGCGTGGCTAATACTTAAATATTAGCCACAACAAGAAAAAATCATGGCTAATACTTAGGTATTAGCCGTGATTTTTGCTTGTCGTGGCTAATATTATGTATTAGCCACGGAAGGCTAGCAGGCACGTATATGTATTCGTGATACCCTTATTCTTTCCATGCCCTAGATTGCTCCGCCTGCCTTCCCCTCATTGCTCTTCTCCATGGCCTCCATCGATCGCCATCACCACCTCCTATGAAAGCCCTAAAAATTCCCAAGCAAATTTCTTGTTCGCCCGTGAGAAAATCAGTCTGCAGCGATGATTCAGCGAGCGAAGAAGTGAAGGAGCCCTCTCCTGCTATCCTCAACGGTGACATTGCAGGTCGCAGCCACATTTTCCAGCCTCCAGTCCGCTGTCAGCATGCGGTAGAATTCATTAGCATGTGTTGATGTTCATGGGTGGTGTTTTTCCCAGTAGATGAAAGATGAAATCCTGGATTGAGAATAAATACCTCCTTCTCAAAGCCTCCATATCAGAATAAAATCCTGAATTCATTAGCCTGTACTGATGTTCATGGGTGGTGTTTTCCCCAGCAGATGAAAGAAGAAATCCTGGATTGAGAATAAATACCTCCTTCTCAAAGCCTCCATAGTAACAAAATCTTCTATACGTGGATGAATACTGTGATGAAATCATGCTAATGAATTCTCTCAGAGATGATGAGAAGGTTTACAAGGTGGTGGATCCTCCTCCCTCCCCTATCTCTGCACATTGATTCATCTAACACCGTGGAGGATACCAAGTGTTTGGGAGCAGTAAATCTGAAATATGTGTAGCTCGATGAGCAGTAAATCTTTAGCCATGGTTTTGGACTTTTTGCCAGGGCAATTTGCCCTGGCCAAAAGTCTATTTTCTTGTAGTGACATTTCATATTTTTGCCATTCTTCTGAGCTGTAGAAGGTGACCTTATCATGCTTTCCTTGTTGAAACAGGTTCCAAGTGTTTAGAATAATATCTCTAGAGCAAGGGCTCCATTCTTCAAAGTTTGGATTTCTTTTATCTCTTCCATTTTCCTCCTTTTAGCTTCTTGCTCTTTAGGGTTAGCATAGTGCCTTTTGCTTTTCCTGACTTGTCTACTTCCACTTGCAGGCTCATCAACAAAATACTCTTGATAGCTTTTAGTCCATTGATACTGTTCTTTAGGGGCTTCAGGCACTGCACTTTGAGGAGGTCAGCGCAATTAACCACTCGGCCGAGAAATCATCCACGTCACGATAGAAGAATGGAACAAACGGCCCTGCGCGGGGTTCAGAGCTGATGTCATCTGCTCATGTATCAGATCTTACTGTGTTGTTACTATTCCCTTTCCTGGGCAGAAGATGGAACTTTATGGAAGAAGACGGTGCTCCCGTTGACCGATATTTATGAGAAAGTTTAGGGCGTTATCGTGTATACGCCATCATTCTTATCCTTTGAGTGTGGGATCAAAAGTTGATTATTTTTAATTAATTTTTTTCAAACGATAGTATTAGGGCTCTAATATTAGCACCACACTTTTTGCTATCCGCACTAGTGGTTAATCGTAAGCATAGTTTTAAGATATTGCTATACACAAACAATCTTTCTATTTGCAAGCATTCTTGTAAGAGGTTGGTTATCTGCAAGTTGTAAGTGCATATTTGGGTAAATAATGAGTTCAGGGGCATAATGGGTCTAGTACAGATACGGGGATATCCATTACCCATTCCAATTCTAGGGTTTGTCTATATAAACCCTCCTAGGGGCAACGGGGAGTGTGATTCCACTTATATCTGCCTCTGGATGCTTCGAGCAAAACCTATCACAATCTCGAATCTTGCCCCTTAGGTTTTTTGCTCTTTATTTTTCTCGTACGCACGTCGAGAGGCTATCTATTAACTTTGCCATCGTTCCTGATCCTGTGCTTCATTCACGTGCGTTCGCCACTGCTGCAGAGTCGGTAACCACCACCGCTCATTCTGAGAGATCGTCTCCTTCCAGTGCATCGCTCGTCATTCCCGATCCCGTGTGATACCACTGATTGTCGCCGCTGCTGTGAGTGCTCGCTGCGGCCATTCGCACAAAGCCGCAGCATCCTTCTGTTTCTTGTAGCTATCTGCAAAGTTCTTGTTGGATACTGAGCCAGTGCTTTCACCCTGTTTTTGAAGCCACTTCCGCTCGAATCAAGGAGCCGTAGCCGTCATCGCTCCGTTTGCTAGAACTTTGTCGTGAACCCTTCTCAGAGCACCTCTACATCCAGATCCATCCCAGTCGCCACCGTCAGGCATCCCACCGTCGTCATCTTCCTCGATCATTGTTGCAACCCTAATTCCTGCTACCGCCTGAGATACCGCCAGATGACAGCAACATCAGCCCATTATCGCTATCGTCAGCGCTATCGCTAGGATATCGCCAGCGTTAGCAAAAAGAAACCTTTCTTTTTTTGTGGTCGGATCTCCTTTTGTCAGGCGCACAATGATGAAGCAGAATAATTTCTTATCCCCCATTCCGATGATCAAGTTGGAGAAGTTTACGGCGACTGAGTTCAATGACTGGAAGTTGAATACTTAGTTCGGGATAAAGTATCTAAATGTGTTCTACACAGTTTATTATGATCGTGTTGGGGTCGCCGGGACTGATGATGAAGCTCAGTGGGTTACTGATGAGGCCTTCTGTCGTGACTACCTGCTGAACTGTCTGTCCTCAAGTATGGCAAAGACCTACCTGAAGATGAAGACATATAAGGAGATCTGGGATGCACTGGAGGAGCACTTCAGGCAAGAGGAGGATCTGTCCAAGGCTCACCTGGTGGACAAATTCCACTCCTTCACTTTCGACGAGGAGAAAGCCATTCTCCCTCAGGTATCAAAATTTGAGAACTTAGTAGATTCTTTGCATAATGAGAATATATTATTGTCAGATAGTTTTGTTGCTTGCACAATTGTGTTTAAGTTGCCTTCCACGTGGTACAATTTCCAAACTGAAATGTACCGCAAGAAGATGCAGGTGGGTCTAAACAAACTCAAGCATTTTATATGCATTGAGGATGAAAATAGGATTCGACGTGCTTTAGAAGTTATTCGCAAGCAGAAGGCTACTGCTAACATGATTTACAACTTTAAACGTGTGCCAAACCCTAGGAAGTCCAAACTTAACCCTAGTAGCTCACAGGTTGTAGGCCCTAGTAAACACATCAAAAAGTTTAAGGACAAGTGTTTCAACTGCAATAAGTGGGGATACAGTGCATCTGATTGTAGGCTTCCTCGGAAGGAAAAAGGCAAAGCACCACAAGAAGGCAACCATGATAATATGGTTAACCTCACTGAGCTATCCAACTTTATCGCCATGGTTGGAAACGAGAAGGCTAATACTGAGTGGTTCCTTGACTCGGGGGGGCAACATGCCACATTTTCAACAATCCTAATATGATGACAGGACTCACTAATGCGAGAGAATCAGTGACCGTTGCGAACGGTGAGACTGTAGACATTCTGAAGGTGGGGAATGCGACGTTACTGCTCTCCATAGGTAAAACCTTAACTCTTCAAAATGTTAAGTTAATTCCTTCACTAGCTGCTAACTTAGTTACTTTGTGATGGTGGTATGTCTTTTAATTTTTGTAGCGGTAGAGTAACACTGTCAGTTAACTCACACTATTTTAGATGTGCCTACGTCCAAAATAGGATATACAAACTAAGTCAAGCAAACGAAATAGTTCAACAAGTTCAAACAAACTTAGTTAGCCTTAAGACTCTACATGAGAGACTAGGACACGTAAACTATAAGAAAATGTTCCAAATTGCTAGAACTCACCAGATCGCTTTAGACACTACAAACAAACCTGATAAATGTGAAGTGTGTGCTCAGACTAAGATCACTAGGAAGCCTTTTAGTGTGGTTACTAGGAGCACAACACCCTTAGAACTAATACATTTCGACATTTGTGTCTTCAAAAGTTTTGTCACTAGAGGAGGCAGGAAGTATTTGATCACCTTTATAGATGACTGTTCTAGGTTTTGTCACATCTATCTCCTTAAAACTAAAGATGAAGTGTTTGAAAAATTTTGTATTTTCAAAACTAGGGTAGAAAACTAATTAGAAATGAAAATTAAGAGATTTAGAAGCGATAGAGGAGGAGAATATATGTCCAGTGAGTTCAAGTGTTTCCTTGCCCAACATGGAATCATAGCAGAAACCACTGCTCCTAACTCACCCCAATCTAATGGCATAGCTGAGCGTAAAAATAGGACGTTAATAGAAATGTTAAACTCTATGCTCTTAACTATAAGCATGCCTTCCGCTTATTGGGGACAAGCAGTTTTAACTGCAAACCATATTCTAAATAAAGTTCCCTGTGCTAAGTTAGAGGTTACACCCTACGAGCTTTAGTTTAAGAGACCCCTGTCTTTTACTAGACTTAAGACCTAGGGATGTATAACCTATGTCAGGTTTCCTGACCCTAGTCGATCTAAGATTGGACCTAGGACTAATACATGTGTCTACCTAGTTTATGCTGAAGATAGTGCTGCAGATTGATTCTTAGATATTTCTAATAATGTCATTATAGAATCTAAGGATGCAGTGTTCTTTGAAGATAAGTTCCCCAAGGATAAGAACCTGTCACTCCCAGGTTTGCAAGTAACTATTACTAAAGAAGATCCTAGATCAGTACCGAGCACTTCCTATTACGTTCTCATAGAGAACTCTAGCCTAGAGTCCAGGAGAACTTCTATAAGAGAGCGAACTCTCAGAACCTTTGGTAGTGACTATTTCACTTGCCACGTTGAGGCTGATCCATCCATCTATAAGGAAGCGATGAGATCTAGGGATTCCCTACTCTGGAAAGAAGCAATTGATGAAGAGATGAACTCTCTACTTCAAATAACACCTGGACATTGGTTGATAAGCCAAAATGGGCTAAAACCGTAGGGTGTAAGTGGATTCTGAAAAAGAAACTGAATCCTGATGGTAACGTAGCTAAGTATAAAGCACGCTTGGTGGCTAAAGGTTTCACACAAGTTAGCGGAGTAGATTACTTTGATGTCTACTCACTCGTGTGTTACTTAGTAACCATTAGGGTCCTCCTTGCTATTGCGTCTATTAAGAACTTTATTTTTCATCAAATCGATGTTAAGACTGCGTGTTTGAACAGATATCTAACCGAAGAGATCTACATGAATCAACCTGAAGGCTTCATTGTCGAAGGTCACAAAACGAAGGTCTATAAATTACTTAAATCTTTATACGGACTAAAACAAGCACCTAAATTATGGCATGAGAAATTTGACTATAGTGTAAAGAACATGGGATTCATGTCAAGTCTCTCGGATAAATGTCATTACATACGTCATAGATCAGATAAAGTCACCATAATTTTCTTATATATAGATGATATGCTCATTCTAGGATCTGATCAATCTGTAGTGGATGACATTAAATCAGATCTAATAAAAGAATTTAGCATTAAATACCTAGGTGTAGCTAACACTATACAAGGCATGCAAGTGAGCTTTGGGAAGAATGGCATCTCCCTAAGTCAAAGACACTACATAAAGTCCATGTTGTACATGTGGGGATACAGTGATAGTAGAGCATTTGAGACACCATACGACTACACTAACCGTCTAAAGCTCAATGAAGGAGCTACGGTTAAATAGTTAGATTGCTCTAAACTAATTGGTAGTCTCATATATGTTATGTTCTGCATTAGACCTGGCATAGCCTTTACGGTCGGCATGTTATGCAGATTCACTAGTAATCCTGGCTAAGACCATTGGAATGTCTTAGATAGGCTAATGAGGCACTTAAAGCACACCCAACAATATGCTTTTCACTACACTGGTCATCTTTTAGTTCTTGAAGGATATTCTGATGCATTATGGTGCTTGGAATTAAATGACAGTAAGTCCACTAGTGGGTTTGTATTCACACTAGGAGGAGCAGTTGTAGCCTGGAAGTCGAAGAGGCAATCCTGTATTGCACTCTCTTCTATGGAATCCGAACTCAACGCTCTAGCTATAGCAGGAGAAGAAGCAGAGTGGCTAAGAGATTTGGTGATGGACATTCCACTAATGAGCCTAAAAATGAGTTCTGTTGCACTTTACTATGACAATTAGGCTACAAAAATGATTGCTATGAACACTTTGTTCAATGGCAAAAGAAGGCAACTAATGCTGGAACAATCCTGGTTGACCTCACTCATAACTCAAGGGATTATGACCCTGATTGATGTGAGATCAAAAGATAATGTTGCAGACACCTTGACCAAAGGCCTGAATAAAGCTCTCACAATTAAAACATCGGGGGAGATGAGACTAAAGTTCATAAAAATATGAAACTTTCCTCTATTGTTTATATTTTGATAGTGAGAACCTATATAGTCGCAACATTCAAGCATCTGATAATAGACTGAAAACCCCAAATAATTTCTTGATGAAAACCCAAGATGGTTAGATGCTGGTCATTCCACATTTGATGGCTTAACATCTCTCTCATTGCAAGTTGATTCAAGGGTTATTCAATTGGGAATAGAAAGTTGTTGTAGTCAGTTAATCTAACATTAATGATCATAAGCACATTATTCCACACCTGATAATGTTGTAAATGTTGGTGTACCAAGTCATTCCACATGTGATGATGAGGTACATAATGATCACTAATGAGTAAGATAACAACGTTTGATTTACAAAATCAACACTTGATTGGTTCTTGCTAGACTAAATAGAGATGCTGACAGTGTTACTTCAGTATTGCTACAAGTACTAAGCTCATTCAGCTAGAGCTAGCTTACATTAAATATTACTACATATATTTTATGAATTCCTAGAGTTTAACTCATGAAATTCCTTCCAGGATATGGTGGAGTTGAAGAAGAGAAAGCAGTCTTTGATATGGATGTTGATGATCTACTAGATGAGTAGAATTGTTATATGTTTTATCCATTACTATTATATTTTTTCAGACTTTTTATCCTTAGTACTGCACTTATGTTTGGATGTTTGTTTTCTATATAAGCAAAATTCATGTTATGTTTTAAAGTGTGTTTTCTTTCTGAGAAAATGTGTTAAGTCTGAAATTTGGTAGTTACTGCTTTCTTGGACTCTAAAATGTATACGTTATTTAACACAAATATAGGAGGAGATTGTAAGTGTATATTTGGGTAAATAATGGGTTCAGGGGCATAGCGGGTCTAGTACGAATATGGGGATATCTGTTACCCATTACAATTCTAGGGTTTGTCTATATAAATCCTCCTAAGGGTAACGGGGAGGGTGATTCCACTTAGATCCGCCTCTGGATGCTTCGAGCAAAACTTATCATAATCTCGAATCCTGCCCCTTAGGTTTTTTCCCTCTATTTCTCCCGTATGCACGTCGAGAGGCTCTCTAGTAACTGCTTCCATTGTTCCCGATCCCATTCTTCATTCCTGTGCATTCTCCACTGCTGTAGAGTCAGTAACCACTATCACTCATTCTGGGAGATCATCTCCTTCCAATGGGTCGCTCGTCGTTCCCGATCCCATGCGATACTGTCGATCGTCACAGCTGTCATGAGTGATCGCTGCGACTGTTCGTACAAAGCCACAACCTCCTTCTATTTCCTGTAGCCATCTGCAAAGTTCTTGCCAGATCCTGAGCTAGTGCTTCCAACCTATTTCTGAAGCCGCTTCCGCTCGAATTAAGGAGCCACAACAGCCGTCTCTCCGTTCACTAGGGTTTTACCGTAAACCCTTCCAGGAGCACATCTACATCCAGATCCCTCCTAGTAACTGTTGTCAGGCATCCCACCACTGCCGTCTTCCTCAATCATCGCTGCAGTACTAATTCCCGCTACCGCTTGAGATATCGCCAGACAACAGCGATAGCAACCCATTATCACTATCATCAGCGCCACCGCCAGGCTATCGCCAGCATTAGCAAACAGAAATCTTTCTTTTTTATTTTTCGTGGTTGGATCTCCGTATGTTGGGCGCACAATGATGAAGGGGAACAATTTCTCATCCCCCATTCTGATGATCAAGTTGGAGAAGTTCACGACAACTGAGTTCAACGATTGGAAGTTGAATACTCAATTCGGGATGAAGTATCTAAACGTGTTCTACACAGTTCATTCTGATCATGCTGGGGTCATCGGGACTGATGACGAAGCTCAGTGGGTTGCTGATGAGGACTTCTGTCATGACTACCTGCTTAACTGCTTGTCCTCCAGCCTGGCAAAGACCTACCTGAAGATGAAGATAGCTAAGGAGATCTAGGATGCACTGGAGGAGCACTTTAGGTAAGAGGAGGATCTGTCCAAGGCTCATCTGGTGGACAAATTCCACTCCTTCACTTTTGATGAGGAGAAAGCCATTCTCCCTCAGGTATCAAAATTTAAGAACTTAGAAGATTCTTTGCATAGTGAGAATATATCATTGCCAGATAGTTTTGTGGTTTGCACAATTGTGTTTAAGTTGCCTTCCACGTGGTAAAATTTCAAAACTGAAATGTACCGCAAGAAGATGCATGTGGGTCTAAACAAACTCAAGCATTTTATATGCATTAAGGATGAAAATAGGATTCGACATGCTGTAAACATTGTTAGCAAGTATAAGGCTATTGTTAACATGATTTCTAACTCTAAATGCGTGTTGAACCCTAGGAAGTCCAAACCCAACCCTAGTAGCTCCCAGGTTGCAGGCTTTAGTAAACACATCAAAAAGTTTAAGGGCAAGTGTTTCAACTGCAACAAGTGGGGACACAGTGCATCCGATTGCAGGCTTCCTCAGAAGGAAAAGAGCAAAGCACCACAAGAAGGAAACCATGCTAATATGATTAGCCTCACTGAGCCATCAAACTTTGTCGCCATGGTTGGAAACGAGAAGGTCAGTACTGAGTGGTACCTTTGTAACATCCCCAATCCTTCTAGACCCCTAGTTGGTGTTAGGGCATGGGTGGTGTGCTGAGTGGCCACTAAGACCCTTGGACTAAGTGGAGTGTGCTGAGTGCACACCGAGGGCACAAAATCAACATAGCCCAATACCACTCCCTTAGGCCAATTGATCTTCAATTCACCAAATTGACCTCCCCCATACCACCCTAACCACTAAGGAAGACCATTAACTTGAGAATTGCACTTGGGTGGGACCCAATTTCATGAAATTGACCAAAGTCAACAATAGGTCAACATTAACCAAACTAAGTCAATTAGGGTTCAATTGACCCTCAAATGTCCAAATTGACCTTACCACCACACTCTAAACACCTTAAGGAACCCATTGGACCCAAAATCCCCATCACATGGTCAACCAATTGACCAATTTGACCAAAGTCAACTTTAGCTAAATTTAGGTCAAAATCACACCTTAAGGCTAAATTGGACCAATTGGAGCCCCACCATGGACCAACCAATGTTGGGTGATGTTAAGGGACCCATGACCCCCAAGTGGGGTCAACCCACTCACCATGGTTGACCAAAGTCAACCATGGTCAACATAGCCTAATAAAGGGAATATTGGGCCCAAATTGAATGGGACCCAACCCCAATTAATTAACCTTACTCATGGACCTAAGTCAAGCCCAATCAGCCCTATGGCTGAACCCAAACATGGCTTGATTAATCAAATGGAAGGGGGACCAAAAGGTTGATCAAAAAGAATAAAGTTTAAAGCATAAAGCAATTTCCACCTCTACACTCCACCTCCAATCAGTTTGGGGCACCCCACCTTGATTACAAAGCAGCTGGAGGAGATCATAGTGCCAGCAGGGGCAGGAGTGCAGGAGGGTGGAGGCAAGGTGCAAAACCGATGGAGCTTGATTTCAAATCAGCCTATAGAGGCCTCCCCACCCCAATCCGACCTAACCATTAGCTTCAGGAGGTAGAGAGCAGACGGGAACAACACTTGGAGCAGAGCTTTTGGTGGAGAATCGCGGTTGTGAGCAGGATCGCCAGAGCTAAGCTTTTCCATGGCAAACCGCCGCCGGAGCCGCCGCCACGCGCCGATAGTGGTTCGTTTCTCCTCCCCTCCCCCCCATGCTAGCTTCTCATCACATAATGCTGAAGGATCGGGCTCAATTGAGCCCGGATCCACTTTCAAAATCCATGGATTTTGGCTCGATTCGTGACACCCAGGATCACCGGAATACGCCCCCTCCGGCCGCCATGTCGCCGGGAGTTGTAGCCCCGACCACCACGAAGGTGGTGGCGGTGGTGGCCGGCCGTGGTGGCCACCGGGTGGCCGGGAAATGGGGGAGAAAGTCGGCCCAGCACGGTTGAATCCTGGCCATCGGCTCAAGGAGGAAGACGACGCGCTGTCGTTAGATCCGCGCCAAGATTCGTGCAGATCTCTATTTATCCTTTAATTAATTAATTCATTTCATTAGTTTTCTGCCTATTTCATTCAGTCCACTTCATTACTTAATTAAGGCCTCTTAATGGCCGATTTAGAAAAAGTGCCCAACATTAAAGTTGTAGACCTTGGTCTTAAATTTCATTTGGCCTTAAGTTTAGGTCATTTGGTGACCTACAGCTCCCTAGGGAGCTGTTTTACTAGGACTGGTCCTACACTAGGTCAGTCCATTAGAAACATTACCTAGGTCAAACCCTTCAAGGTTTGGAGCTGTACTTTTAACCATGGGTTGGTATACCCTAGGGGCACCCCCTGCCAAAGGGACAGCCCTTGGTGGACATTTTTACCTAGGGTTTTTGTGGTAGTTAGAATATTTAAATTAAGTTGATTTTTGGATCATATGATGTCCAAATGACACCAAACTTTGGTGGCTTGCTCTTTTGTATATGAGTAGTGCCTACCTAAAATTTCACTCCATTTGGAGTTGATTTGATATGGAAAATGGGAAACCCTAATGAGGACCTTTAAGGGTCATATTAGGGTTTAGGTCATTTTGAGGAGTTGAGTGTGTTAGCCTCCTCCCATCATGATGGCTTGTGGGTATGGATATACAAATGCATGTGACACACCCTATTGGTCCATTTGGAGCCAATAGGGTGGTGTGACCTAAAACCCTAAGGGTAAACCCTTAAGGGTGCAAAGTGAGATTTGTGAAGGACATAGGACCAAATGTCCTTGCCTAGGCTCTGAACTTTGTATATTTGTTTGTAGGAGCTTAAATTGACTTAAATAATTTAATGGGAATTTTTAGAGGTATTTAAGTATTTTTCTTCCTAATAAATGAAATTGCCACCCTTTCTTTAATAAAATGAAATGCATAGTTTTAGGACCTTGTATGGTGTTGAAACTCTATCAGTGGCTGAATAGGGATGAAATTGGGCTATAGTAATTTTTTTATGATTTGTTAAAGTATTAATCCTTGTGTAGGAAATTTTAAGTGCTTGCTAGCTTAAGGGAATTTAATTTTGAAAAAGGTCAAATCATGGGGCAAAATTGTTAAACTTGATTATCTGTCATTCAATGCTATTATAAGCCCATGATAATTATTTGGAAGTTTGTAGAATTATATTTTATGCACCCCATGTAGAAATTGGATTTTACAACCCTTGGGTATTAAATCATTTTAAAATATCAAATCATGGGGAAATGTTATGATACTTAGAAATTTGTCATTTTATGTTGTGATAAGCCCTTGATAATTATTTGGAAGGTTGTAGAATTATATTTCATGTACTTCATGTAGAAGTTGGGATTTACAACACTTGGGTATTAAATCTTTTTAAAATGTCAAATCACATGGTAATGACACAATCTTTTGGCAGAGGACTCTAGGCCCCCATATGGACACTTGGTAAATTTTGTAGAATTGTCAGAAGTGAACTACTATTTTTCCTAATTATAGTGGCATTTTGGTAAATATACAATTATGAGGATATAGTAGGCCAAATAACATCCTAGGGACATGATACTCAGTGAACCACCATGATATAAGATATTACCTTACTGCTAAATTTTATGTAGCATGAAGAATCATTTTAAGGGTAGTTCATGTGTAATGTGACTTAAGGCCCTAACTACTTTAAATTATATTAAATACCAATTTAATATGGAAAATTATGGAAATTGGAACATACCTTATTAAGGTCAGTGGGAGCCTAGGATAATTATTAGAGACCTTCGTGATGAGTTTTTATAAGGGTTCCCTTATGGGGTTGATGGATAGTTCAACTTAGTGGTCTGCGTTTAGTAAAAACAGAATTTTGAGTTTTAGACAATTCAGACCCCTAAGTAGTATTTGGGAGTTATATCCAATCAGTAGATGAGTTGTAGCACACTATGATTCAAGGAGGGTCAATCCTAGGGTTAGTTGTGTGGTTGTGCTAGTGTTAATGTAGAAGGAATGGAGGTACGTCCAACCCAATTGGGTCGGACAGGTGTTGAGCTAAACCACTCTAAGTATATGAAATAATGAGGGTGAACCAAATGTTAATCACCAACTAAAGCAATTGTCTTGAGGAGGATAGTGGGGTTGAGCCCATTAATCCGTAGTACTGTTAGGGGCCCCTTACGGAGTACACCGCGGGAAGTCCAAGATTCACCCCAAATATAACACTAACTAAATGGTAGGCAAGAGTAGCCTAAGTAGGTCAGCAAACTAGCATGGATCTCCTTCGGAAAGGAGATGGGTTGGATTAACTTGTGTGTTAATCCCTGAGTCGGAAGCTCGGGTGGACTTGTTAATACCTGTTACTTATGCAATTAGTGGCGAGTCCTCGGTACTAGTCTAGTCGTGTCACCGACGATAGTACGTTGACTCAGGCGAGGGTGAGGGTTAGAGGGCCGGTAAGTTTGTGTACCGCGGTCTGGAAGACAATCCCTAATAACCTACCCCGGCCTTAAAGTCTGGTGGATTCCAGCAAGAGTACGCAGGAGCTCCGCTGTTGTGTTCTTAGCATTTAGGCGTACGTGAGGTCTAGGCTTGGTAGTGACAATACCCGCCTAGGATGTGGAGTGCCCGATCCACTACCACCGTGAGCCACGACGGTTAGTACCCGAAAGGTTGGCTTCCTTTCAAACAAATTGGGAACTATAAAGGTCTGTGCGCATAGAGTCGTGTGGGTGAGTCACATTGCTTAAATTCATTAAAACATCATAACCATAGCATAACATAACATACACATTAGCATAGCCCCATCATATAAATTAGTATGGGCTCTTTTATATGATGGGTTACCTGGACATCTTAACTTATATGTCGTATGGGCGTTCATATAAGTTAAGGTACGATCTGTGATGGTAGTTTAGCTTTACTTATTGCACAGTATTTTCTTTCTATTTACTGCTTACTTCATTGCTCTACTTTACTGCATTATACTTGCACCATACTGCTAGCTAGCTTTTACTGCTTTACTTACACCTGCTAGTTAGTGCCATGTCACTTCCTTTTGATTACCCCTTGTTGTCCTCCGCTTCTTCCTCCCGCTGGTACCTAGGAGTCGTGGAGGGAGGCGAGGACAAAATGACTTAGTCTTTATGACTAACGGTCGGTGTGACCGCAGGAGTCCGAGGAGACGGAGTTGTCCCGCGCGCAGCAGGACGAGATGGCAGGACCTGAGCAGCAGATGCAGCGCACTACCACGACGCCACAGGTTGATGATTAGATAGTTAGACTTCCGCATTTTGAGAGTTTTGTTTCCGCATGTTGTAGTGAGAGAGAGATAGTACATTATTTTGGATATGTATCGGGCATAAGCCCCTTTTTGCTTGTACTTCTCTTTTGGACATTCTGTTTTCATTATATACATATATATGATGTTGTGATTGTGGACATGCCTTCTGTTATGTACTTACTTCTTTTGGCATATTTTACTTATGATCGTATAGCCGGCAGGGTCGGTGCTGAGCGGTGTTAGCCAACCTGAGTGTTGGAGACACCGCAAGGCAGCGATTCTGGGCGAAGATCCACCTTAACCGTGCGATGCGGGAGAGGTTTGAGTTTTCAAATACCCGAACAGGTTTTGGAAAAAGAGATCTTACAACCTTGACTTGGGGGCAATATGCCACGTTTGCAACAATCCTAATCTGTTGACAGGACTCACTGATGCAAGAGAATCAGTGACCGTTGCGAACGATGAGACTGCATATGTTCTAAAGGTGGGGAATACAACACTACTACTCTCCTCAGGTAAAACCTTAACTCTTCAAAATGTTAACTTTATTCCTTCAGTAGCTGCTAACTTAGTGTCTATTAGCTTACTTTATGATGCTGGTATGTCTTTTAATTTCTGTAGCGGTAGAGTAACATTGTTAATTAACTCACACTATTTTGGATGTGCATATGACCAAAATAGGATGTATAGACTAGGTCTAGCAAACGAAATAGTTCAACAAGTTCAAACAAATTTAGTTAGCCCAAAGACTCTACATGAGAGACTAGGACACGTAAACTATAGGAAAATATTTCAAATTGCTAGAACTCACCAGATCGCTTTAGACACTACAGACAAACCTAATAAATGTGAAGTGTGTGCTCAGACTAAGATCACTAAGAAACCTTTTAGTGCGGTTACTAGGAGCACAACACCGTTAGAACTAATACATTCTGACATCTGTGACTTCAAAAGTTTTGTCACTAGAGGTGGCAGGAAGTATTTGATCACCTTTATAGATGACTGTTCTAGGTTTTGTCATATCTATCTCCTTAAAACTAAGGAAGAAATGTTTGAAAATTTTTATGTTTTCAAAACCAGGGTAGAAAACCAATTAGACATGAAAATCAAGAGATTTAAAAGCGATAGAGGAGGAGAATTTATGTCCAGTGAGGTCAAGTGTTTCCTTGCCCAACATGGAGTCATAGCAGAAACCACTGCTCCTTACTCACCCCAATCTAATGGCATAGCTGAGCATAAAAATAGGATGTTAACAAAAATTTTAAACTCTATGCTCTTGACTGTAGGCATACCTTCCGCTTATTGGGGAGAAGCAGTCTTAACTGCAAACCATATTCTAAATAAAGTTCCCCATGCTAAGTTAGAGGTTACACCCTACGAGGTTTAGTTTAAGAGACCCCCGTCTTTTACTAGACTTAATACCTGGGGCTGTATAGCCTATGTTTGGGTTCCTGACCCTAGATGGTTTAAGATTAGACCTAGGACTAATACATGTGTCTACTAGGTTATGCTGAAGATAGTGCTACAGATAGATTCTTAGATATTTTTAATAATGTCATTATAGAATCTAGGGACGTAGTGTTCTTTGAAGATAAGTTCCTCAAGGATAAGAACATGTCACTCCTTGGTTTGCAAGTAACTATCACTAAAGAAGATCCTGGATCAGTACTGAGCACTTCCTATTCTGTTCCCGTAGACAACTCTAGCCTAGAGTCCAGGAGAACTTCTATAAGAGAGCAAACTCCCAGAACCTTCGTTAGTGACTTTGTCACTTGCCAAGTTGAGGCTGATCCATCCACCTATAAGGAAGCGATGAGATCTAGGGATTCCCTACTCTGGAAAGAAGCAATAGATGAAGAGATGAACTCACTACTTCAGAATAACACCTAGACGTTGGTTGATAAGCCAAAATGGGCTAAAACTGTAGGGTGTAAGTGGATTCTGAAAAAGAAACTGAATCCTGATGGTAGCGTAGCTAAGTATAAAGCACGCATGGTAGCTAAAGGTTTCATACAAGTTAGTGGAGTAGATTACTTTGATGTCTACTCACCCATGTGTCACTTAGCAACCATTATGGTCTTCCTTGCTATTGCGTCTATTGAGAACTTTATTGTTCATCAAATGGATGTTAAGACTGTGTTTTGGAATGGAGATCTGACCGAAGAGATCTACATGAATCAACCTGAAGGCTTCATTGTTGAAGGTCACAAATCGAAGGTTTGTAAATTATTTATATCTTTATACGAACTAAAACAAACACCTAAACTACGGCATAAGAAATTTTACTATAGTTGTAAAGAACATGGGATTCATGTTGAGTCTCTCAGATAAATGTCTTTACATACGTCATAGATCAGATAAAGTCGTCATAATTTGTTTATATATAGATGATATGCTCAGTCTAGGATCTGATCAATCCGAAGTGGATGACGTTAAATCAAATCTTATAAAAGAATTTAGCATTAAAGAACTAGGTGTAGCTAACACTATACTAGGCATGCAAGTGAGCTTTGGGAAGAATGGCATCTCCCTAAGTCAAATCCACTACATAAAGTCCATGTTGGACATGTGGGGATACATTGATAGTAAAGCATTTGAGACACCATACGACTACACTAACTGTCTAAAGCCTAATGAAGGAGCTACGGTTAGATAGTTAGATTACTATAAACTGATTGGTAGTCTCATGTATATTATGGTCTGTACTAGACCTGACATAGCCTTTATGGTCGGCATGTTATGCAGATTCACTAGTAATCCTGGCCAAGATCATTGGAATGCCTTAGATAGCCTAATGAGGTACTTAAAGCACACCCAATAATATGCTTTGCACTACACTGGTCATCTTTCAGTTCTTGAAGGATATTTTGATGCATCATGGTGCTCGGAATTAAATGACAGCAAGTCCACTAGTGGGTTTGTATTCACACTAGGAGGAGCAGCTGTAGCCTGGAAGTCTAAGAGGCAATCATGTATTGCACTCTCTTCTATGGAATCTGAACTCTGCACTCTAGCTATAGCAGGAGAAGAAGCAGAGTGGCTAAGAGATTTGGTGATGGACATTCTACTAATGAGCCTGAAAATGACTTCTGTTGTAGTTTACTGTGACAATCAGGCTACTAAAATGATTGCTACGAACACTTTGTTCAATGGCAAAAGAAGGCACCTAAGGCTAAAATAATCCCGGTTGACCTCACTCACAACTCAAGGGATTATGACCCTGATTGATGTGAAATCAAAAGACAATGTTGCAGATGCCTTGACCAAAGGCCTGAATAGAGCTCTCACAATTAAAACATCGGGGGAGATGGGACTAAAGTTCATAGAAATATGAAACTTTCCTCCATTGTTTATGTTTTGATAATGAGAACCTATATAGTCACAATATTCAAGCATCTAATAACAGACTGAAAACCCCAAATAATTTCTTGATGAAAACCCAAGATGGTTAGATGCTAGTTATTCCACATTTGATGGCTTAACATCTCTCTCATTGCAAGTTGATTCAAGGGTTATTCTGTTGGGTATTGTATCCACAATAACCTTGATTTGTAGGAAGTCATCCTTGAACCAAGATTGAATTGCTTGTGTATTTGATATGTTTCTCTAGTATTGTTCTTGCAGGTTCACTTTGCTAGGTGTAGACCAATGTCAGGTCACAATGGGTCAATAAGCACAGTCTCATACAATGTAATTCCTCATTGTGTGGGATATGGGGCTGACTCATGTGTGATCTCTCAATTGGGATACACTTTATATTCAAGACAATTGAAGCTCAAAGCCTGGAGGTGCAGCTGTTGTGCAAGAGGAAAAGAAAGAATTTTTCATAAGTTAATTTTCCGAGAACTTAAGGTATCTCTCGAGAAGTCGTGAAGAGATTTCGAGAAATCCTTGGGTTGTTCTCGAGAAGTTTATCTCAGCGGCAGTTTTCGAGAAAGTCCTTTCTCTCGAGAAGTTAGATTGATCTCTCGAGAAGTCTCTGCTTTCTCTCGAGAAGTATTTTATTTTATTTTCTCGAGAAGTCAGTTCTCCCGAGAAATCAGTCCTTTTATTTCGAAGAGTTAATCGCTTTCATTTCTCGAGAGTTCTTTGTTTCTCGAGAAGTCCATTGTTTCTCGAGAAGTCTTTTCAAAACCTTTGAAATTCTTTTCCAAGTTATTTTCCGAGATCAAGCAGTCATCTCTCGAGAAGTTTTGCATTTCTCGAGAAATTTGATTCTCGTATTTCTCATGATCGTTAATTTTGTTTTGACGACAAGTCTTTTTCGTCTGTTTGACGTGACGTCCTTCCTCGTTTAAGGTTAATCCTTTTCTTTAAGTCTTCATCTATATAAGGCTCTCTCTCTAAAGAAGGACACAACAAGTTATCATAACATTAAGAAGATCAGAGTTCTTAATTTTCTCCCGAAATCTAATCTGATTCAAGAAAGTCGTCAAGTGCCGTGCACATCGCCTTTTTCGGAGACCGATCTGAAGTTCTGAATTATTGTCTCCAAGTAGAAGAAAAGGTATGATCGATCATTGCTCCATCTGCTCTGTATCTTTTGGATCAATCCGAATCTTAGGAGATTAGATCTGAGTCATTTTGATTCTTCCTCATCGACATCAAGTCAAAGCCATTCTAATCTCAAGGAGGAAGAAGATCTCTAAGGAGTTTTCAGATCTGATTGCGATTTGATAAGTATTGTACCATTCTCTATTTACATTTGATTGTAGGAGAAGTTTTCTCCGAGTGGTAGGAGAGGTGTTCTCCGAGTTGTAAGAGAGGTATTCTCTAAGATTGTATGAGATTTGTCTCCGAGTTGTAGGAGTTTTGTCTCTGAGATTGTAGGATCTTTCTTGATCCGAGATATAGTGAAGTCGTCAATTCTAGCTGTGGTGCTAGATTGGCGAGGCCGGCAAGTGGAGTACCCAAGAACGGGGAACCACTATAAATTTCTTGCTTCGTCTGTGATTGTGATTTGCATTATGTGTGTTCTTTATTATCAAAATTTTCATTTCCACAAAAGACGCAGTTATCACCTATTCACCCCCCTCTAGGTGATTTAGGTTAGCCACTAGATACTTCATATTCAATTTGGAATAGAAAGTTATTGTAGTCGGTTAATCTAACTTTAATGATTATTAGCACATTATTCCATACCTGATAATATTGCAAATATTGGTGTACCAAATCATTCCACATGTGATGATGAGGTACATAATGATCACTAATGGGTAAGATAACAATGTTTGATTTACAAAATCAACACTTGATTGGTTCCTGCTATACTATATAGAGATGCTGACAATGTTACTTCACTATTGCTACAAGTACTAAGATCATTCAGGTAGAGTTAGCTTACTTTAAATGTTACTGCATATATTTTTTGAATTCATAGATTTTTAACTCATGAAATTCCTTACAGGCTATGGTGGAGTTGAAGAGGAGAAAGTAGTCTTTGATATGGATGTTGATGATCTACTAGATGAGTAGAATTGTTATATGTTTTATCCATTACTATTATGTTTTCTCAGACTTTTATCCTTAGTACTGCACTTATGTTTGGATGTTTATTTTTTGTATAAGCAAAACTCCTGTTATGTTTTAAAGTGTGTTTTCTTTCTAAGAAAATGTGTTAAGTTTGAAATTTGGTAGTTACTGCTTTCTTGCACTCTGAAATGTATATGTTATTTATCACAAATATAGGAGGAGATTGTAAGTGTATATTTGGGTAAATAATGGGTTTTGGGGCATAACGAGTCTAGGACAGATACGGGGATATCCATTACCCGTTCCAATTCTAGGGTTTGTCTATATAAACCCTCCTCCTAGGGGCAACGAAGAGTGTGATTCCACTTAGATCTGCCTCCAGATGCTTCGAGCAAAAATCTATCACACAAGTATTGTGTTCATCCTCTCTGCATATGAGATCGACTAAGATCTGTATGCCCTGTCACGCCATTTCAGCTTCTTATGCTAAGAATCCACCTCTTGCCTCCATCCTTCGCAATCTTCCCCCAATCTCCTCCGGCTCCTCTATTTTCTAGCACTCACATTGTTTTCTCTACCATCGAACTCATCTATTGATTGAAATGTTATAACTCAATATAATTGCGAGACTGTATAATTCCATAATGGCGTTCAAAGCGGCAGCAACAACGTCTCAAATCTCACATCAATAAAAAGCAAGGTAAGTCGCCGCCTTTGACTTTAGTCAAATCTTTCTTGCCAGCTCAACATCTTATTCTTCAATCATAGTTCCCGGAGGTAGTGTATAAGAAGAAGAATGGTCGGGGCACTGGACGTCTGCATCTCCCTTTGTTTGACAAGTTTTCTGGCAAACATCCGGTCGCCGTCCTATCTATCCACCACATGTTCATTTTTGGAATTAATTCCTTCGACGGCGAATTATTCCTGCATGTGTTTCGAGGGAGCGGGAAATTTGGCTTGTTTCTTTCGATGTGTCTTGATTAGCCGTGCAACTCATTCAGATTGAAGCTTCCTCTCGTTCCACGTTCTACCTTGAAAATAGATGGCAACGGCGATTGGATTGGTGGATAACAAAGCGACGGATAGAAGGCTACGGAAGCATGCCCCAACATCACTCCAGATCGACGGGAGGGAAAGAACCTGGCTGGCGGATTGGGTAAGCGGTGTGGCATCTCGAAGCCCTATACCCCTTCGCGAAGTGCGACTAAGGATAATTTGTGTGCAGTGCTTTCTAATAGGAATTCTAAAAGTCCCAAAAAAACTCAAATTTTTAGTGTGAATAGCTAAAAATGCGGTGCTAATATATGCTCCCTAATATTATTAAGATTTTCAATGTATTTTGTAAAGAGTGATATTAGCACCCCCAATTCTTGCTATTCACACACAGCGGCGGAACTAGAATTTTTGTCCTACCCGGACACAATAAAAATTTAAATATAAGACATTGTAGGAAACTTTGCAGGAATAAAAATGAGAATTATTTTTTGCAAATTTGTAAGAATCTTTGCACATAATCACTAAAAATAAAAAAAATAGAGAAAACAAGAGAATAAGAGATTTGAGCCATGGTCATAGTTCTTAAGAAAAAAATTCAAAGACAATTTAGAAGACATTGAAATCAAGAGAATAAGAGATTTGACTGCTGCTTCCCGAGATGAGTTCAGACTTACAGAATTGAGAGAATGGCTAAGAACTTTAAAATAAAAAATTTAAGGGAATAAGAGATTCATGTCTTACTCTAATAACCAAATAAATGAAGAAATAGGGATGCTGAAGAAGAAGATATGCTCGAAGAAGATATGCTGGAGGAGAAGTTGCAAAGTTGCGAGGAAGAAAGCTCGTCCCCTGCCGCTCGAAGGAGAAAAGTTGTACACATGTCTTACTTTTGCTCTAAGAAAAGTACCACCACCTTTGACCTTTGAATATTCAGGCTAGAGAACCGACATTTATGCACTCGCTTTGGATCCTCTGTTTTGAGCAAGAGAAGATTTGCTTCATTTTCCTATTTTCCAACAGAAAACCTACCCAATTATTTGCTCGAGTAGGTGGGATAGCACCATTAGACGATTAGAATGAAGATACTTGATTCCATCATTGAAAGAAGTGGGAAGCAGAAAAGGCTGCAATAGGCTTTCGTTGTTCTTGGTCTTGGCTGAGGAAAAGCACAACTAAGTCGAAGTGTAACACCCTATTTCCCAATGGTAAGGAATCAATAGGAAAACTGTAGCAGAATGCTAACGTCGTGCGGTAGGGGTTACCACTGGTGGTAGCTTGTCGACGAGAAGAGATGTCATGCCGACGAGAAGAGATGTCATGTCAATGAGAAGAGTTAGCATGTCGACGAGAAGACTTTGCACTGCTCACATCGACATTGGAAGCGACGACTACACTGCTAAAGCGATACCGCAGCGCGGTAACTGCTACCGCCGAGCAGTAGCTGACGGGCACATATTTGTTAATCAGCTATCGTGTCCGTCAAATTCACTTGGGCTTTGGATCTAAGGGCTGGTAGTTGTTCCAGATCCTATTAGGTCGGCAATAGAGGAAAATATCCTCATTTTTATCTTGGTT
Source organism: Dactylorhiza incarnata (assembly GCA_033032865.1). NCBI lineage: Eukaryota > Viridiplantae > Streptophyta > Magnoliopsida > Asparagales > Orchidaceae > Dactylorhiza > Dactylorhiza incarnata. The sequence continues at coordinate 573,615 of JAWHQI010000134.1, forward strand.
TTCTCTCTCCAAGGTTAACAAAGAGGAGAGTCAAGGAAGAAGAAGGAGAGTTAGATCCCACCATTGGAGGAGCTTCAAAGCTCCAAATCGCGAGCCGAGTCCAGATCCACAGAGAGGAATCCGTTGCGGTCATTTCCATCCGTCTCCATATTCGATTCATGGTGCCAAAGAGAACATCAATGGTAACGATCCTCCTCCCCAGTCTTAGGACGTGTATGATCCTTTCATATTTTTATATACTTGCATATGAAGAATCTCCTCTACTAGTTAGTGGAGGGCATGACCTCCTTTGGTTCATTCGAACCCCGGGTCGAATGTGCCCATCCCTGATATATATGTTGGATCTTTAGGTGCCCTTAGAGGGGGGAGGGGGTGATAAAGGGTTTTTCAAAACTTTAGAATTTTAAGAAAACTTTTTAATATTTTATATGAAGTAAAAAATAAAGAGCAAGAAATCAATTTTAATGAATAAGAAAAGACATAATTATCATGTATAAAATCGATTACAAAAATGGATTTTTATGACGCTAGAAATCAAAGGCGAATATAAAAGACTCTTTGGTTTTCTATACCGACTCTTCTCACTAAGAACTGGTTGGCTTTAGCCGATCTATCTCCAAATTCGGCCTCAAGCTGCTCTAGCCCTTCTATCCCTAGAAAGGCCTCGAGCATCCTCTAGATCTAACTCCTAGACCTAGTCGCCAACAACCGCGACGAATTTCCCTTAAGCCATGCATTGACCTAGTCGCCAACATCTGCGGCGAATTCACCAAATAATCACAAAGAAAGGGTACAACAAAAATATAACAAACAAATTAAAACTCCCTATGAAGAATTCTGGAGACAGCGAAGACTCGCTGAATATCATCGAAGTCGAAGCATGCATTCTTCGCATTGGGTTAGCATTGATTCGATCCTCCTTCAAATTCTTCTCTTGAATTTGTGTGGGAGATGGTGGTCTGGAAATACGGCCCTTACAGATCTTCTGAAGTGCTGGAATAGGGCTCCTTAAGATCAATAGTTGAAGAAAATGAAAGCCACCTATTAATAGGACTAGAAGCTAACGTCTGCGTTAAGGCTACTGCCAGGCATTGACGCTGTATAGAAATAACTTGATGGCTCAGATCTTCAAAATTGGAAACATTCATTTTAGGCAACATTAACGCTGGCGTTGAGGCTAACATCTTGCGTTAAGTCAAATCATTCCCAGAATGCTCCTACAATCACGATAGCTTCTCTCCATGTCACTTAAATCATGGTGTAAATGAAATTCAATGATGGCATTAAGTTATAACACCTGGCGTTAGACCATATTCCTCTTTTCAGCTTGTGAGCAAGTCCAGACCAATAATACAGCATCTTAGTGTGGTTTTTGTTCAAACTTGCATGCTAAAAACACAAAGGCAAGCTAGATCAAATACATGTAGGATTTGTTATTCTCAAACCAAAGGGATACAGAAAATCATGTTCCAACAATCTCCCCCTTTTGATAAAAACAAATCTAATTAAGATAAATTAGATTCAGATATAGAAGATGTGTTTTTATAAAAAAAGATATGACATTATGCTACAAAGAGATTTTAATATCAAAATATATTTAGAGATATGTGCTCCCCTTAGTGTATGCTCCTATAAAGTATATTTTATGCTCCCCCTTAATCTAGTGCATCATACTCCTTAATCTTTAAGATTTATCATTTTATTCTCTCTCTTTTGTTATTAGCAAAAGTGGATGGAGTGAAACAAAACTAGGATAAGGAAGTGAAAGTTGGGAAAAGTAAGAGAGGATTATGAGTTTGTTTGAAAATAAAGTAAGTCATGATCGAGCTAAGAGAGAGTAGCATAGTGGAAAAAAATGTGAGAAGCGTGAGTAATAAAAGCCTATGTACTTGACCAAGCAATTTTACCACTTATTTTAAAACAATGAAAAAGAGTTTGACAAATACCATTTGTTGAATAAAAATAAGAGCAATGTAACCAAGATAAGCATGATAAAGCATGGTAAAAATACATGATCAAATCAATAGTGCAGAAAAATAAGGTAACCAAGATAAGCATTAAAAACATTTTAATTTTGTGGTGTTTACTATTCCAACAATATTTCTAGACTTGTCACATATAATGAGCATTATCTTTGAGAATTTTTCACAACTAATAGACAAGCATGATTTAACATATTCAAAAAGATAAGAGCTACAATGTAACTAGTTCGTATTTCAAATAAAGAAAACATTGTAGAAATCATGAATTGCAATCTAGTGTTTTTACTTAAGTTTTTAGAGAATCATGTAAATATGCATTAGGATCCAATTCTCATGAGTCGAAGATTTAAGAAAAATAATAGTGTATGCAAATAGTGTTTTGATAAGAGTATACAAGTGATATAATCAAAACACATGACATATGTAAGGGAATAGTAAATTAATATTAAGATTGAAATCTTAGAATTAGTTTCACACATCAATTCTAAAATAAAATTTCAAAGCACAATAAAATTGTACAACTACCAAGGTACTTATCCCACACAATGCTTATTAAGACTTATCAGGGAGCGAAGTATTGCTTGGGGGATCACATAAGCATTCTTATAATTTTTTTTAGTGATCTGGTGTATTAATAGAAGTGAACAAAATATATTTGCACAAGACACTTTACAATTCTTTCCAAGGTGCTCAGCCACACAATGCTCATTAATGTTGGAACATGGTCTTCCGCATCTCCTAGGTTTGAGAATAACAAATCCTATGTGTATTTGATCTTGTGTGTTTAAGTGTGCAGGATAACATAGTCCATATGACTCAATGAGTACACATGATGACTGCCCCCAAAATTGAGGCCAGAATTCCAACATGCCCATTAGCGTCGGCGGTAGCGATAGCGCCTGGCGCTAGCGATGATTAGCGCGATTCCAGAAGCTGTTATAGAAGGGAGCTAGCGCCTGGCGGTAGATACTAGCGCTGGCGGTAGCGCGGAGCACAGAAGGCATAAGAGCAATGTTGTCGTGGATTGAAGATTCTGGCGCGCAAAACAATACCAAATCGGTGATAGCGCCGGCGGTAGCGATAGCGCAGGCGGTAGAGCTTAGGCTATAAAATGGATCCCTTGGCTCCATCTTCATCATCCTCTTGAGATCCCAAATTCCAGAGCTTCGTGCCACAGCATAGAGAGGAGAATTCAGAGAGATACTCCCACAAATCCATAAAGGCTTAAGGAGATCCGTGGAGAAGATTTCAACACGCATCATTATCGTGACAAAAGACCGCATCGACTACGATCATACTCTGCGGGCCTTCGTCCACTTCTCCAAGAGATCCTCATAGGGAGTTTTTATATTGTTATTATTTTATTTATCCATCTTTTTAAATCGTGTAGTAAATTCGCCTCGTGTTGGCGACTAGGTCTGGGTAGGACTTAGGGCTGAAATTCACCTCGTGTTGGCGACTAGGTCTAGGGAGTAGATCTAGGGGTGCTCGAGGCCTTTCTGGTGATAGATTGGCTAGAGCGGCTTGAGGTCGTATCTGGGGAGAGATCGGCTAAAGCCAACCAGTTCATGGGGATACGAGTCGGTATAGAAAACGAAAAGAGTTGTCATATTTCGCCTCGATTTCTAGCGTCATAGAAATCAAGTTTTGTAATCATGCTTCTCAAGTTAATAAAATCATGTCTGTACTTTTACTTCACTTGATTTCCTATTGTTTTTAATCTCACATTATTTCCAAGTTTTCTAAATATAATATAAATTTTTTAAAACCCTTATTCACCCCCCCCCCTCTCTAAGGGCGCCTACCGATCCAACAAGTGGTATCAGAGGGTTTTTATTCCAATCGGCTTAACAACTGGGAATAATGGCGTCTCATGATCTCGCTTCAACTAGTGGGGCGAATTTTTATGAAGAAGAAAAATCACTAGCACCATCTCTATTTGAAGGAACAAATTATAAAGGATGGAAAATTTTAATTGAAAAATTTATTAAAACTTTAGATATCGAAGTATGGAATTTAGCAATAATAAAACCTACGAATGAATCAAATAAAAAAGAACTTTATTTAAATGCAAAAGCTAAACACTATTTATTTTGTGGTTTATCAAATTAAGTTTTCAAATTAATATATTATTTTTCTAGTGCATACAAAGTATGGAAATTTCTTGAAGAAATGTATGATCTTCCTCACGCAGGTATGGAACAAACACAGGGGGAGAAGGATATACAAGCATCCACCATATTTCAAGAAGATCTCTCTCAGAGCAAAACCATGGAACTCATGCAAATTAACTTAGATGAAGAAGGCAATACTGCGAGAGAAAAAGAAGATGAAAATTCACTAAAATGGAAGGAGGCCTAGAAGACGATAAAGAAACTTCATGTTCACATCTTACCCCTTCCAATAGCGCTGTAAGAATGTCTAACCCTTCTTCTTATTTCCATATACTAAAAATTGCAAAAAGAAAAATGAAGAAATTAAAGATTGAAAATAAGAAATTACATTTAGAAAATAAAAGATTAAAAACTAATTCAAAATCAAAAAGTGATGTGGCTTCTCCATCTTGCTCTCAATTTGAAATCTCAAAACATTGTTTTGATTGTAATGATATTAAAATAAAATACAAGGAACTTCAAAAAGAATTTATTTTTGTAAAAGAACATAATGAAAATTTATCTTTAGAAAATTCATCTTTAAAAGGTAATTGTGCTACATGCCAAAGTTATGAAACTGAAATCAAAGAGATGGATGAAACATTTGATGAATATAGGAATAAATATCAAAATCATATTGAGTCTATTATATCCACTCTTAAAAATAGCACAATAGCCTATACCAAAGCAAGACATAATCTTAAGGTTAAGAATTATGAATTGGAAACTAAAGTCAACTTGCTTAAGGAAATAATAAAGAAAAATTCTCAACACATAAATTAACAATTTCAAACAAATTCCAAAAGCAAGTTAAATATGAATTTTCATAATATGTCTAAGCCCAACAAAGGAAAAAAAATATCAAATGCTTGAAAATAAAATTCCAAATCATTATCGATTACAAAATAACCACTTTCCCAACATAAACTTAAAGATAAACAAATTTCCTATAAAGAATGTTTTGCAAAATCATCATGGAAATTTGATAAATAAGAATAATATTAAACCACAGTTTGAATGGAGACCCAAAATTAAAAATGAAACATTAACTCCACTCAAAATGGCCCATTCAAATCTATCCACCCAAAAGAAAACACGATGTATTTGGGTACCCAAAGGAACCGTCGCTGCTAGTCCTCTTTGGATACCTAAATCTCTCATTCATTAGTATCCCATCATTTGCATAAAGTAGAAACCAACTAAAATGAAATATCATTATTCTACTTCACGATTTGCTAAAAAAAAATTTTGTTTTCTTTTAAACCATCATGATATGATCACTTTATATATCTTGTGATATGACTTTCATAAATTAAAACCATAATTCATAAATGAATTAAATTGAATAAAATTAAATAAAAGTCATATCATTTTTTTAAGTGATCTACTTATCTTTTTTATTTTTTACCTTCTAAATCCATTACCTTTTAAATGTCTTGAATTATCATTATTAATTGAATATTGAAATTATTATCAAGACTAATGAAATTATTTTAGAAAATGGATTTAAATGGTTTAATAAAGGGCTTAGGCTAAAAATTAAAATGCACAATGTGTTGATTATTATCTATCTTGTGTGTCGAATATGATAGCCCTTATATTAAAGAAAATTATCAAGAAAAATCGAAAACAAAAATATTCTTTATGCATGATTAGTCTTTTGTATAACATTGCATTCAAACTCATCGTCCTAACATCATTTCTTGGTCTATGCTTATTTGTCTATGCTAGGTATAACATTTACAATGTTATTCAAATTTCATGATAACTATGTGATTTAAAATCATAATAGAATACTAAAATTCCATCAAACACATAGTTTATGGATTAATCATTAGAACATATATTATTTGGCTTGTTCGAACAAGATATCTTGTGCTTACATTTCCTATCAGGTTCAACTTACATTATATTGATAAATATAAGCCTTAGAAAAATGAAAATGAAAATATAAGAAAATATATATCATGCGTTGTCAAGTCATATACTAAGTCGCTAATGTTTCATGCAATTTGAACTATCTAAACATCTCCTAAAATTCTGAATTTCAGCATGAAACTACTATTGGGACACTTAATCAAGATCAACAATCAAAAATTTCAAAATCATAAAAAATCGTTCACTGTCTCCAGCGCTAGCGCTACCGTAGGCGCTAGCGTCCATATTCAGTTTTCTGCATTTTTAAAATTTTGAAAATTTCTTAAAAATATACTAATCTATATGTACTATTTAGTTTTGCACTTCTGATTTTATTTTATTTTTGAAAAATCAAATACAAAAATATAAAATCCAAATTACAAAAAATATGTTTTGTCTTTTTGTTTTTGACATTTGTTTAAAGTCTATTACTTTTCAAAAATCAAATACAAAATTATAAAACCTTAAAAACTATAAAAAAAACGTATGGATTTTTCTGTGAAAAATCAAGCATGATTTAATCTATTATTTAGAACTTCTATAATGTTGCAATTTATCTTTTCAAATTACTTGGAACATTGTTTTCATCATGCTTTGATACATCTATTAATATGTGCATCAATTATATTTTAAAAGGGTGTGTAGAATCAAGCTTAGCATGCCTCTAAGTATGAGTAAATGTTTTATGTTTGATAATGATATTTATTCACTCACTTTTGGCATTGTCTACATATGGTTTAATTCAAGAATGCTTGTGTATGTTATGTATTAGTACAATGAATTAAAATTGCACAAGTGTCTTACCTACACTACTTTATTTGCACTTTTAAAAGATAAGAAAAGTGGTTATGTTTTTCATAAATTCTATTGGTTTGCAAAACAAGTGTATTCGGAGAACTTTGTACAAAACAAAAATTATAAAATAAATGACAAAGATACTTGAACCTCCTGATAAGTCTTAATAAGCGTTGTGAGGTTGAGCACCTTGGAAAGAATAGTAAAGTGTCTTGTGCAAATCAAATCTTTCTTTCAAAATAAAAAACACTTACTCTTAAAGTACACCGGATCACTAGTCTCAAACATTAAAAATAAAATCTGTGATCCCCCAAGCACTACTTTGCACTCTGATAAGTCTTAATGAGCATTGTGTGTGCAAAGCACATTGGTAGTTGTACATTTTTTTGTGTGCATTAAAGTGTGTGGAAGTAAAATTATTTGTGTTTTATTGTGCTCTTACTTTACATATCTCTTGTATTTTTGATTAAAACACTTGTATACTCTACTCAAAAATGCACTTTTGTGCACATCATTATCTTCCATAACACTTCTTCTCATGAGTATTGGATACTAATGCAAATTCTATACTACTCTGTATTTATGAAATGCACTAGATAACCTAGCATGCTCTCTACAATGTTTGGTATGTTTTTGAAATTATGAATTGAAGTAACATTGTAGTACTATCTTTTTGATAACATTATTTCATGCTTGGTTACTTTATTGTCAACTTTAATTGAAAAATGATTTACAAAAACATCTTCTTTCTGAAATTGAACTCATATATCTTTTTATGGATCATCATTGATTACAATAAGATGTTTCTTGTATTTCTATAAGTCTTCCGCATCATCACCATATAACTTTTACCTTGCGCTTTCATGCTTATATCAAGTCTTAAATCTCAATTTTTCCTAAAAACAAGTGGTAGACTTGCTTGGTAGAATTTATATTGGTTGTTCTAACATGCATATCATTTTCATGCTAAAACTCCGAGTTATTTCTATGTAAACTTTTATAAACACTCCTCCAACAAGTGAAATATTGCTTATAAAAACATCCTCTTATTATTGAATTTCAAATCAAATTTACTTTTGCTAAAAGGATGTTGTTTCTTTATTCCAAAATGCTTTAACTCTTATCTTTATAAAGTTAGTTTTGAAACTCAAAAACATCTTCTTTTTGAACTCAAACTCTTATTTAGTATTATGATGTTTCTTTTTCGACATCTTCCGCAAAGCTCAAACTCTGATTCTTTCGTGGATTTCAATTTAGCTATGTGTGTTTTATTTCAAAAATTCAAATAAAAATTTAAATACATAGGCTATGAACTTATCACTAAAATTAAATGCTTAAAGTTTCCAATAATTATTATCCATGACTTCATATCTCACCATAGCGGGGGCTTAGGGTTGTAGACATTAGATAACCTTATCTCTAGTCATGTCTTGTCCTTAACCGGGGAGGGTTCTAGTGGAGCCTTGCGAGGCACTGGGGGGAAAGAGTGCTAGGTTGAGTTTTTGTCTAGTGTTTGCATATGGGACTAACACCCCAACCTACGGCATGTATGCAGCTCCTCATGCCCATCCGTCACTTAGTACGGGGCTAGGGTGTAGATATATTGTCTGGGTAGATGGGTTACTTGGAAATCATTACTTTTTTATGCCTAAAACTCTTATATAAAGGAAAAATCATTACTTTTTCAGCTAAAAACTCTGATTTATCTCTCTAAAAATTATTCTAAAACTCCTTATCATTTCCTTCTCACCAAGAAGCTCGATCATGCATTTATCTTCTTATCTAACTTTTATGTGGTGCCTCCTACCCCACTTTTGCTAATAACAAAAGGGGGAGAACAAACATGATAAATAAAATCCGTTATCAAAATAGAAAACTAACATGATTAATCAAGATGATAGCATACATATTTAGGGGAGCATTCACATAGGGGGAGCATGTATTTAGGGAGAGAAATTCTAAATGCTAAAATCAATAATTATCCTAAGTCAACACTCTCACACACACACAAGTAGGATTTCATCATGCTTATATATTAATGCTCTGATTTATCATTAATGGATTTGTTATTATCAAAAGGGGGAGTTTGTTAGAACATGGTCTTCCGCATCTCCTAGGTTTGAGAATAACAAATCCTATGTGTATTTGATCTTGTATGTTTAAGTGTGCAGGATAACATAGTCCATATGACTCAAGGAGTAAACATGATGACTGCCCCCAAACTTGAGGCCAGAATTCCAACATGCCCACTAGCGCCGACGGTAGAGATAGCGCCTGGCGCGAGCGATGATTAGCGCGATTCCGGATGCTGTTATAGAAGGGAGCTAGCGCCTGGCGGTAGATACTAGCGCTGGTGGTAGCGCGGAGCACAGAAGGCATAAGAATAATGTTGCCGCGGATTGTAGATACTGGCGGGCAAAACAATACCTAATCGGGGATAGCGCCGGCGGTAGCGATAGCGCAGGCGGTAGCGCTTAGGCTATAAAATGGACCCCTTGGCTCCGTCTTCATCATCCTCTTGAGATCCCAAATTCCAGAGCTTCGTGCCACAACATAGAGAGGAGAATTCAAAGAGATACTCCCACAAATCCATAAAGGCTTAAGGAGATCCATGGAGAAGATTTCAACACGAGTCATCATCGTGACGAAAGACCGCATCGACTACGATCATACTCTGTGGGCCTTCGTCCACTTCTCCAAGAGATCCTCATAGGGAGTTTTTATATTGTTGTTATTTTATTTATCCATCTTTTTAAATCGTGTAGTAAATTCGCCTCGTGTTGGCGACTAGGTCTGGGTAGGACTTAGGGCTGAAATTCGCCTCGTGTTGGCGACTAGGTCTAGGGAGTAGATCTAGGTGGTGCTCGAGGCCTTTCTGGTGATAGATTGGCTAGAGCGGCTTGAGGTCATATCTGGGGAGAGATCGGCTAAAGCCAACCGGTTCGTGGGGATACGAGTCGGTATAGAAAACGAAAAGAGTTGTCATATTTCGCCTCGATTTCTAGCATCATAGAAATCAAGTTTTGTAATCATGCTTCTCAAGTTAATAAAATCATGTCTTTACTTTTACTTCACTTGATTTCCTATTGTTTTTAATCTCACATTATTTCCAAGTTTTCTAAATATAATATAAATTTTTTAAATCCCTTATTCACCCCCCCCCCCTAAGGGCGCCTACCGATCCAACAATTAAGACTTATCAGGAGGGTGAGTAGTGCTTGGTGGAGTTTTCTTTGTCATTGATATTCATATTTTTAATTTTGGGACAAAGGTCTCCGAATATACTTATTTTTGCAAGCACTAACAATATTGAAATAACACTTATATATGTGCAAGAAATATATTATTTGAAAAGAGGGTGTAGGTAATTAATGCAGACATATTACTTAATACGTTAAAACTATTACACTACACAATCATGCAAGACTAAGATTATTAACACATGTAGATTACCAAAAGAGTGAGTGAATGAATCATTGATTAACATAAAACATTACTCATACTTAGAGGCATGCTAGGCAATCTTACATAATTTCCTATAGAATATTTTATTGCACATAATCAGATTAAGGTCAAGATACGACAAGATAAAACAATGTTTAGGAAACTTGAAATGAAAATTAGACATTGAAGAAAATCTTTAAGTGTATGCCTAATCAGTTTTTACCATTTGTAATGAAAATACCAAGAAGTTTTTGCACATGTGAGGTTTTATAATCAAAACATATTTTTGTAAACATTGAAAACAAAATAGAAATGACAAAATATATTTTTCAATATTTTGGATTATTTGAATTTTTTGTATTTTGAAATAAACCAAACTAAAGAAGGAAAATTTTTCAAATCAGAGAAATAAATAGAAAATATGCATGAGAAAAATACCAAAAACATTCTAGAAAAAGCAGAATGAAAATTAGGCCAAAGGAGCTAACATCTAGCATTGACTTCTAACGCCCAAACATACCACTATTTCCTTAGGTTTTGGAAAAAAATTCTTTGACCTTGAGTGGATATATATATAGGTCTTCTTATTGTAGAAATTTCAGAGAATTTAGAGATGATTTGAAGGCTTTGAAAGCATGATTTTGGTAGTTTTAAAATGATTTTTAATTTTGTTATTGTGATTTGATTTTTCCAGTGACAAAAGTGTAAATAATATGCAAGCATATATATAAAGAGGTATACAAATGAATAAGCAATACAAATATTTAAAAGGGGAAAGAAAGGATAATGTCGGGTGTTATACTTAACGCTGGCGTTGAGTCGACTTTATATAACAATCCCAAATCCTAAGTTCTTCCCTTATTCCCTTCATTTCAAGTTGCTTCTCTTCCAGTTTCTCGGCAAGCCTCTTCTCAGATCTACGTAAAATCTTTGTTTTTATTTTTATATTTTTTTTTTGATTAAATGCTTTCTCTACTCTCTAATTACTAATCCTTTGAAGTATCGAAGCATCTCATAATGGTAGAGTGTAGATCTAGGATTTTAAGGTCTATGGTTTTGGTTTTTGAGTTTTAGGGTTTGGTTTTGAGATTTTTCACAAAGATGAGGTTTTCTTTAGGTTTTTTGGAGTTTTGAGTTCTATTGATGATTTTCCTTTTGTTCTTCACTATTTATGAGATTTTTTGAGTTCTAGAGGTGTGTGAAGGTCAACATTGTGTAAATGGAGAGAAAAAAAGACTGGCAGCATGCACTTGGCATTATACTTAACGCAGGGTGTTAAAACAATTTGTTTGTGATTTGCTGTCTTGATTTATTGTGCAGGTGATGGCTGCATCCAGTTCTATGGTGTTCATGCCAGAAAGGCTTCTTCCTATACACCACATGATTCTTATCAGTCTTTCGCGGGTATAGAGAAGGTATTGATAGGTGTAGGGATGGTGTTGCTGATAGACCTCCCCCAGCATGCACATATATAGAATCTCCTGGCTGCATCAGGGGCATTTTTAGTGATTCCTGATGATTGCTTTTCGACTGACTTCGTTCGTGAGTTCTATAATAATTTGTTTGATCCATCAGAGACAAAACTCAATGGAGGGGTGATGTTGATGATGCAATACGAAGTTGTCCAGATAACTCATGAAGACTTGAGGAGTGAATTTGGGTTAGTGGAAAGTGAGAATAAACTTAATGTGGTGGAAAAATATCGGGCAGAGCGAGACTGGTCTTAGATTAATTCGGTTTTGCATGGAAAAAATAATAGGGAGCAGATTACAGACATTTCTTCACTCGGGGAGGATGCATACATAGTTCAAGATATTCTGCATCACACCATTATGTTGAAGTCCAGAGATACAAGAAGATTACGGCTCAGCTTAGTATCGTTACATATCATATTTTGCAGGAAGAGGGGTTTGATGTGGCAGATCTTTTACTTTCACAGATTCGGTATACGTTTAAGTTGAAGGATCCGTGAAGATCTCGTCTTAACACTCTTCCTTTGGGTGGACTTATTCAATGGGTGGTGATGGAGAAGTATCAATACATATCCCGAGAGAATTATATTAATGACAATGTCACAAGTCTTTATTCTACTTCTTCCATTCGAGTTCCTCAACCACGAAATGTACCATATTCATCTCGACCACCCATTCGATGAGGAGTCTCTCTTTGTGAGATGAGTTGGGAGCATCAGGAGTCGTTCAAAGACTTTAGGGAGAATGTGACTCGTCGAATGTCATGGATGGAGAGGATGATGCAATATATGATCATGGCTCTAAATTTGAAACTATCACCGACAGAGGAGAGGGAGTGGGACATTCCTGTAGAGGATCCGCCTCGCCACTCGACTCATCGTACACGATTGTCAAGGGATCAAGGAAGTTCTAGTGCTGAAGGGACATATTATGTGAGTGACAGTAGAGAATTTTAAGGAGTTTTGTTTTATATGTAATAATTGTTAATTTTGGACAACTAAAGTCTAATACTGGTGTTAAATCTTGCGCCAGGCATTAGCAGTTATCTTGATCTTTGATTATCTAGTTTTTCTCTGAGTTTTATTTACTTTGTGAAATGTTTCTTTCTTTTGTTCAGGTTTTTCTCTATTGTGACTCTATTGGTTTATTAGATCTCCACACAACTTTTGGTGGATTTTGTTGAAGCTAGGAAAATCCCGACTCCAAAATTCAGATCAATGCAGTCGGAGGCTACTCGCCCAGCAGTCCAACTAGATGGCTTGAATGGCAATGACGAAGAGGCTGAAATAGCAACTACAGGACCCCAGGTGCTGCGGTAGGGAGGTCCCATCATGTACCCAGAAGCTCAGAAGAGACTTCCCCTCCGCAACCAAAGATGGCCGAGCAAGGTATGAGGAAGGCACCGACTTGGTGAGTGACAAGAATGACGGCCAAGGATAATGGGTCCAAGAGTTTGAAAGTATGGTTGTGAAAGCTCAGCCAAAGGTATCAATTCAAGTACCCTTGGGGTCCTATTTATAGGAAAACCAAAGGGGAGGGGGGGTCTTATTTATAGCCCAGCCCAACCCGAATGGGAGATTAAAGGGGACCTCGCCTGGCTTCAGCGAGCATCGCCTCTAGTCGCCCACCTGGCGAGTATTGGGGGATATTCGCACATGTCAGGCCACTACTCGCCCAGGCCATCAACTGCTTCCGCTGGCTGAGTTGTCTTGGCTCTTTGACTCCTAACTTCTATTTTGACCTTTGACTTTGACTTCTGCCTACGTGGCCTTGAATGGGTCCTACCCTCGGAGAATATGGGTTATACACAATCCCCGCTCTTTGCGAGTAAGGAAGTAGTTCGGAAAGAATCATTTATCCTTTATTCGATGAGCTGTTACTGGCGAGCATTAGGGTATATTAGGCATCTCACTGGATGACTCCCAGACTCTACATATAGAGCAGGGGGGTCTTTTATTGGTCTACTTTTCTGATCTTGCCCAAGATGATGCACATTGCTGTCGAAGAGGCTAAAGTGGATATGGACGAGCTTCTGGGCTTGCTGATGCCTCCTCGGGCTCGCACTTGCGAATAGGTCGAGCTCGATGACTTCCTCGCGTCCAAAAGGAGAAATAGGCTCGCCAATAAGAAGAGGAAGAAGAAGAAGATTGCTCCCATGGAGGATGTCGCTGATCCTCCCGTCGACTAGCAGGAGCTTCCCGCGAGCACCCAACAGTTACTCAGCGACCTGGGCCTCTCTGATGAGTGCGAGCATCCTGCTCCTGAGCCTCCCGTGCTAAAGGTCTCCCTAGGTGCGACCACCACTGGGTCCCAGACCCAACCTGATCTCGTTCCTTTGCTAGGCAAAAAATGTCTTCTCGCCCTACGACCTCTATCGCCATCCTGGTGTTGCTGGTGAGATTTTAACACCTTTCTCTCTATGTGCAGACTTGCCGACTTCTGGATCTCCTAACGTGCATCTAGCTACTCCTCCTCTACGATCATTACCGATGGTCGCACCCAAACTCGGGCAGGGTCTCGAAGTGGTTGCCCAGTGCAGATACTCTATGGATCCTCTTCGACGTCTGCTGATAAGAGGCATGTGGGTGATCAAGGGGATTCTCCAGCGAGTAATCTACCTCCACTGTCGTCAGTTCGTCGTGACCAACACTGATGAGCACTTCGCAACTGCCCGCGGGTGGTCTTCCTCCACCACCTCCTTTATCGCCTCCCACTGGTAGTCTAGGCGATCAGCGCCCTTCCTAGTCAACTGCCCCCTTGACACACCCGGAGGAATCCTCACGGCACAGTGGGATTTGGGGCTCTTCAGGCTTCTTCTCCCCGAGAGGGGGAGGGCGACCAATGGATGGTCGTGATTGGGGAAATGTGCCTCTGAGAAGGGATCATCTCGGTGAATCTTCTTCAGGTCGGCGGGATACTGCTCATCGCAGTCCTTCTCCACGCCAAGTAAGGAGTCTTACTCGGCGGCGGTCTCACATACCTCATCATGAAGCGAGGAACGAGGCTTCTCGGCCAGGTAATTGTCACCTTTACTATGGTCGCTGCTTATTTGCTGGACTTTTTGTTTAATCCCTGCTGCTTTTGTTTCTGATTGCAGCTCGCGCTACTACTCCGAGGGAGTGTTGATCGATGTCATCAGGCTCCCTTCCCATGAGTATCAAGAGAAGGTTGTGTGCGCGTACCTTGAGCTGGAAGTGAAGGTCGAGCGCCTGGTGGTCAGCGAGCCTCATCACTGCCTGACCAAGCTGGAAGTGGGGGTCGCGAAGCTGGAAGAGTTCGATACTCGGCTAGCTGGCGCAGAGTCTCATTTCCAGTCCATCCATTACCTGGAGCATCGGATTGCGAGGATCGAGCATCATCAACAACTTTGTCATGACGAGCTGGTCGGAATGCGAGCAAGCATGGGCTCAGTGGGCAGGCTGGCGAGGATAGAAGATCAACTACGCCAGGGCGAGGATGCGATGTTGGTTGCCTTCGAGCACTTCAAACGTGCGCGTAACATGGGATGGACTGGGCGACATCCTCAATCTCTCAATCCTCTGGCGAATATCCAAGGACCCCAGTAGTTTTTCTCCTTTCTTCTTTGTTAAGTGATCGCCTTTGGCGACTATTTGTAATCAAACATTCTAATCTTGTAATATTTATTTGGCGAGTATTAAATTTCGCCTTTTATTTATTGATTTTCTTTCTGCAATGATGCCCTTATTTTATTTCTTCTACATTTCTGCCAATATTTGTTGTTGGAATGTCGAGCATATTTGGCGAGTTGTTTGATATTCTAATGCAAGTCCTCGCGTGCTAAAAGTCAGCAATTTTGATGCACATCGTGGACACGGCGACTTCCCTTAGTACTTGCTACCCCCTTATTTCTAGTCGCGCCTGGGTAGCCGACATGCCACAACCCTCCTTTTCCTATAAATAGGGCGTAGGTATTAATTATGCTATCAACAATCTTACACTCTTCGAGTGAGTATCTTTGACTTCACCTCTTCTCACCTTTGATACACACTAACCTTCTTTTTTCTCTCTCCCAACCGCGATGTCTAACAAGGCCACTATTCAGTGTGCTAGTCATGCGAGGAACTTTGTTGCGTCATCATTCAAGAAGTCCATCTTGCGGCAGAAGGACTTAGATGAATTCTCGAAAAAGTTCTTGTCCCCGGTATATCTCGCCAGGCTTCCTCGCCAGAGAGACCATTTGAACAGCTTTATGGAGGGCGAGATAGTTTGTCCTATTTGCCATTTCGAGGTTGGCTTGCGACTAACATTGTGGCCAGAATTATGCCAAATTATGCACTACTTCTGGATAGTCCCGCCCAGATCAATCCCAACGGAATGGCGATGATCATAAGGTTCCTTTGCTTCCTGTGAGATGAAAAGATCGCCTTTGATCTCTCGGTCTTCTGGAGGATCTTCCATTTCATGGCGACCGACGAGGGCGTCATCTTCTTCTGCAGCCATGTCTCCACCTTGATCGGCATGGCAAATAAGAATCATTGCTGGGGTGAGCAGCTGGTCGTCGTCAGTGGAGACTTCGAGGCCATTCCTCGCATCTCCTTCCAGCCGCACAAGAATGCCTTCACGACTCACTTCTAGGAGGGACCTCGGGAGAATCTCCTCGACGCCTTCTGAGGTTGCCGCTTTGATGTGGTTTCTGGCGGAGGAGAGTATACGTGCTTGCGGAGATCTTCCCGGGTGAAGGTAAACTTCTGAGCGAGTATCTATTATACTCGCACCTTCATCTTCGAATGGTGACTTAACCTTCTCTCTTCTGTCTTCTGTAGCTACTCATGTTCTGCTGCGTGTGCCTCTCTGTGGCAAAGGAAACTCCACCTATTGAATTATCGTAAGTCCCGGATGACCCGGTGGTTGTCGGAGAGGAGGCTGAGTCCTCAAAGAAGAGGAAGAGCAAGGGCCACGCCAAGGGACCTACGAGAAAGAAGAAAGAAGTCTCCAGCAAGGAATTCATCGAGAAGGCGAATCCTGCGGAGGCTGGCGAGCCTCACAACCATCCAAAATTCAATGAGGGTCTCCATAGCGAGGATGCATATGATCTCCCGCTGGTGTCCTGGGCGGAGCTCGCCCATGAGGTGACTCTGAGCACCAACCTCCCCGCTTGGTCGGAGGATTGGGAGGATAGAGGCGAAGCATTCGATGTGATGTTTGCCCTATATGGTCGCGCAGATGCCAAATCTCTTTAAGAAGCATCTGCTGAGTATCTGGCCCACCAGACCTCACACTCGCTTCTGCGGTCTGCCGAGCTGAGCTATACAACGGCGAGGCATTTGCTCGAGTATGAGAAGATGATCAAGGTGTAGAACAAAACCATCCTCACCTTGGGGCCATAAGCTGCCAAGTGAAAGGAGTGTGAGGTACTCGCGCGATGGTTTACTCGTCTCTATAATACACGCCCTTTTACCGACTATCCATCTAACCTTTACCTTTCACGTTCGCAGGCTACCGAGGTCGAAATTATGAAGAAGGTGTCGCAGTTGGAGAAAGAGCTCGAAGATACCCGGCAAGCCTTGGAGGCCGCCCAAGTCCAGATTGATGAGCTGGAAACTTGCCCTGCCGAGTAACAGCCGTCATAGGCAGGCCCCTCAAGGGGCGAAGAATATTAGAATGCATGGCGACGAGATGCCGCAGATTTTCTGGGATATCATGCGAGCAACTGGGAAGGTCATCCTGAGCAGGTTGCGAGCTGAAGGCCATCTAGTGCCGGAGGCGATGAACTTGACAGTGATGGACGTCATCCCGGCTTTGCTCGCCGAGGAGTCAACTTCTTCAAGATAAGTTCCCTCCCCACCGTCTAGTGATGTTGAGGACAAGGACTCTGAGGATGAAGATGAGGATATCGATGTTGATGGAGAGGATGATGACGATGATGGTGAGGATATGGCCTAGTCGCCAAGGAACTTTTTTGATTGCTCGGGGACTTTTTGTAAAGTTTTTGTTGATGTAATACATGCATACATATATGAAAAGGATATTCTTTTGTTTGTCTGCCTTTCTTATACTCGCCTGTATTGTGGAAGTCGGTAGGCTCTTAGGCTCGAACGCGGTGAGTGCTCACTAGGCTCATAGGATCGAAGTGAGATTAAGTGATCGTCGTCATGATTGGTGCGAATTTGGGAGGTACTTGATATGATTGATGATCATACCTTACTCGCGCGTAACATACTCGCACCTGCATACTCGCACATATATACTTGCACATGTATACTCACATATTTCAAAATATTCGATAAATTCAATCTGTGAAGGACACTTGAGGGGTCCTGCAGGACCCACACTCTCAAGGCTTCCTCTTGTACATGGGGAGAGTTGTTAAGATGTTGCAATAGTAGAAATAGAGATAAGAACAAAGAAGCAGGGAATGTTAGTTGGGGAGGTCCAAGGGGACACACCATCTCGAGGCCTCCATCCTACTATGATGTTGAATGCTGACTAGGAGATCGATAAGTAGGGAATGACAGTCGGGGAGGTCCGAGGGGACACACCATCCCGAGTCCTCCATCCTACTTAGATGTTGATGCTGACGAGAAGATCTTTTTCCTAATACTCAATAATCAGAGGGGATTAAGCACATTAACTCGTATGATTGGATGAAATAACGGAATCGAAATGCCTTGCCATGAGCTCTCAGCTCTTTGAGGGTACACAACACCTTTATTCAAGGGTCCCCTGATCATTCCAATCGATCATCTCTTTGTCGAGTTGGGAGATCGACATCCAGAATTTTTCCTGATAATCTCTCCAGTCAGATGAGAAGTGCAACTGAAGGGTAACTATGGCCAACATGCAAGGGGGGAGCTGATCTCAACCGTCAGTGCAGAGGCTTGGTCTTAAGATAACTCACTCCTGAGGCACTATCCCATTATCTGCTCTAGATTTTACGAGAATCAAGTCGGAGGCCCGTTCCCCAACCTATCGTGGAGATCAATTTCACCTACTTTCTTTTCTTTTTTTCTAAAAACATTTTGCTAAAAGAGGCAAAAGACTAACAATATCCTATGTTTCAAGGAGGTGAGGGATTTATTAAAGTGATAAAACTTTACAGAAGAGGGACATACACAGTCCCGCTAGGGGTAGAAACTTTTAGGTCATCACCGCTCCAGGTATTCCCAAGCAACTCCCCTTCATGATTCTTCAGATGATACCCGACAGTTGTCAGTGACTCGTGGATGATGAAGGGCCATTCCCAATTTGGGTTGATCTTTCCGATGGCGGCTGATCTTCCTGCCGCATCCACCTTCTTCAGGACGAGGTCACCTACTTGGAAGTGTTTGAGGCGGACATGCTTATCGAAGTACTTCACCATTCATAGCTTGATCTCTTCCTACCGAGCCGAGGCCAAGTCTCGGAGCTCTTTGATATAGTCGAGAGATAGCCTCTGAGCCTCTTTATTCTCCAAATGTCATTCTTCATCTCCGTCTTTGGCTGCAACCACTCTAGGACTTCTGACTTCAAAATCTACAGGGATGAGAGCTTTGGACCCATGAGAGAGCTTGAAAGGAATTTCCCCTATGGCCGAGTTAAAAGTGGTCCTCAGAACCCATAGGACCGAAGGGAGCTACTCCACCCAGTTCCATCTTAGGTTCTCGACTTTCTTCTTCAGTAGGTTGATGATCAGCTTGATGGCGGCCTCTACTTGCCCGTTGCTCCTAAGATGGTGCACCGAGGTGAACCGAAGATCAGTCCCTAGCTGCCTGTAGAAATCTTCCAGCTCCAAGCTGGAAAATTGAGGACCGTTGTCAGTGACGATTCCTAGAGGAATCCCAAATCTACAAGAGATCTCCCCCCAGATAGGGGCGGATCCATGAATTTTGGTTTGGGGGGGCGGTCATAAGGCAAAGCCCAAAATTTTTTGATAAAATTTTATACATAAAAATAATATTGAAATTTTTTGGACAAAATATATCATATATCTTCATTAAGCAAAAAAGACGCATACAACCACATACATGTTACTTCAATTGTGCGCGACGATTTTTCAATTCATAGAATTCATCTATGATACAATCTTTGTCAATCTTTTCCGCTATTTCTCGCTCAATGTACAAAGTCATATAATTTGCAAGAAATTCATCCTCCATCTTATTGCGAAGTCTCGTTTTAACAAGTCTAATAGCATAAAATGACCTTTCTGTGGTTGCTGTTGAGACCGGAAGAGTCAAAATGAGTCGAATCAATTTGTCAATAAGATAGTAGGTCTTCGATTTTTTTTGTTTCCCCCAATTTCTCATAAAGCTTTGAAATTGTGGGCAAATTCTTTAAATCCGTATGACAAGGTACATCTAGTTGATAATGCTGCAAGTGTGTATTCAAAATATAAATTTTATGCTCACTGAAATCCTGGGGGTAGAAATTCTTTGCAAGGGTACATATATCATCAATATTGAAAGATTTGTATTCATCACTTGGATCTAAATCCATACTTAGACGAAGTAGTTCCATTGAATTATCACTGAATCTAGAGTTGAGCTCCTGCAACACACAATCTATTGTGGAATTGAAAATGTCCACTCGAAAATGATGTTCTACTGTAATGATATCACGTGGACTTCAAAAACGACGATCACTAAATCAAGCATTCATGTCTGGAACTTCGATTTCATTTTTCTCACAAAACATGATCACATCTTTTAAGATCTTTTCCCAGCCAGATTCCCATAATTTCTGAATGAGAGATTTTGTTGTTAAAACTAAATTTATAGCATTTAATATATCCTGCGATTGATGTTACAGTGCTTTGCATAAAATGTCACTGATTCCTAAAACTTCTTTCATCAAATGCAATATGAATACAAATTCGAATACTCCCATTTTTCTAAATGCTGCTTCAGCATCTCCTCGTTGAGTAGATGTCCCTTCGTTTTCACTAATATCAAGCAACACAGAGCACATGGCATTGTACTCCAACCATGGGAATCTCTCGAACCATGAACTTTGAAATCTTCGATTATGTTCACCTGAGGATGGATACTCTTAAAGCTTGTGTTGATAAGGCCCAGCTTTAACAAATGCTCTCCGCATTTCATCTTGTTGATTTACAGGATATTCCTAAATTTTAGGTCGTAATCCAGGATCACACGCTCGAAAGCGAGTGAACGATTCTCAACTAGGAAAGAATTAACATTAACTAAAGAAGAATCAACATTAACTAGCTCTGATGTTGAAGGTGTGTCGACTTCAATCGAGGACTTCTTATTGAAAAATGAGTTAATAGTTTTTTACTTCTTCATGATAACTCATGCATTAAGAATTAAGATAGAATTAATGTATTGAACAAGTTTCAATAAAAATGAGGAAACAACAAAGTTAACATATTGGCAGCAAAATTTAACTTATAAACTGATCATCGCCACAAAATTTAACTTCTAAACTCATTCCTAATTTCCAACAAACAAATTAGAACTCTAAAATTATTACTAATAATTTCTATAGAAATAATAAAGCAGCCACAAACAGGAGCAGTTACGAGTTGCTCAAACAGAGTTCCATTAAGAACAGTCCTCTCCTACTTCTCATGCTCCTGTTTCTTTGAGAACAGTCCTCTACAAACAGGGTTCCATTAACTCATTAAGAACAGTCCTCTATAAAAATTTATTAAGAACAGTCCTCTATAGAAATCCATTAAGAACAGTCCTCAAAGAAACAGGAGCAGGAGAGTAGGATTGTAGGAAACTGAAATAGAAAAAAAGAAATCAGGTCTTACCTGACCTAGTGACCTGAGAGGATGAGAAGCAAGAAAGATGAAATAGAAACAGTCCTTAATGGATTTGCCAAGCAGGAATGAGAAGAATGGATTTAGATCCAATTTGAGAATCGGCTTGAGCAGGAATGATGAAGTAGAGCGGGAGATAGTGAGAGACTGTGCCTCGAGGGGCAAAGGGCGGACTGCTATCTATGAAGTAGGCGAGCAGCGAAGGGCCTACCGGCTACCGAAGATGAGCAAGATGACTGGACGTCTGGATGAGCAACAACTCGCCAGCCGTCGGCCAACGGGCCAAGCAATCGAGCAGAGTGGGAGAGGTGGCTTGAGGAATGAGAAGAGTTAGGGCCGGCCAGGAAATGTCTCGACGGACATCTTTGGTACTTAAAAAATAATACCTAATATATTAATGTTTTACATTTTATAACTGAATAGTTATATATGAAAAAAATTCTTGGGGGGGGGGGGGGGGGGGGGGGGGGGGGGGGGGGGTTGAGAGGTGGTATTGGCCAAAGCTTTGGCCTCGATCCACTTGGATAAGTAGTCGATCATGATGAGAATGAACTTCCTCTAACCACTGTTATGGGGGAAAGGGCCTATCAGGTCCATTCCCCAGATGGCGAACAGCCATGACGCGATGATCGAACAAAGTTGATGGGCTGGCTGTAATTGGAGAGGAGCGAATATCTGGCACTTCTTCGAGAAAACCTATGCATCCTTCCGGATGGTTGGCCAGAAGTAACCATGCCTCAATATTCTCTGCTCCAAAGTGCGAGTCCCAGAATGACTTCCGCATTCTCCTAAATGAATTTCATCTAGAAATTTAGGCACTTCGACCGCCAAGACGCATTTGGCCAGGGGGCCCAAGATAGTCTTGCGATACAACTCTCCATTATACAATATGTAATACACCGCCTTGTACCGGAACTTCCTCTAATCTCCATCGCCCGCCGGGAGTTTTCTGGTATTCAGAAATGCCACAAACAGATCCATCCAGGAAGGGTGCTGCTTGATCTCCATCATCTCCCCTTCTTCGAAGGATGGTCGAAACAACTCAGTGATAGTTCCTCTGGGCCTTGGTCAATACTTGTCCAAACGATCCGCCACAGATTTCTCCTCCCTTGGTATGTGCTCGACGAAGAAGGATTGAAAACCTCCAATCAATCCTTTCACTTAGGCAAGATACTTCTGCAAGATGGCATCGCTCACTTCGAACTCTCCCCGAATCTGTGATGCGACCACCATTGAATCCGTGGAAGCTCAGATATCTTGAATGCCCAACTCCTTGGGAAGGTGCAAGCCTGCCACTATGGCCTCATACTCTGCTTGATTGTTTGTGTCGGGGAAGAGGATCTCGACTGCTTGCTCGATCCTAGTTCCCTATGGACTGACAAACATAATGCCCACTCCCACTGAGCTTTTGCTCGAAGATCCATCCACGAACATCTTCCAGGGAACCAGTTTGGAAGGTCCCTCACTCAAATCCGCTTCTCCAGAGAAGTCGGCTTATAAATCAGCCACCGTCTACGCTTTGATCACCACCCAGGACGAGAAGGAAATGTCAAACTCACTGAGTTCCACCGACCATTTCGCTCACCTTCCTGAATGCTCCTCTCCCTCCAAGACACTTCGAGGGGGGATGATCAGTCATGACTCGGATGGAGTGGGCTTAAAAATAAGGTCGGAGCTTTCGCACCGACACCACCAAAGCGAAGGCAAGCTTCTCCAGGATCGGGTACCACAACTCGGCCTTCTTCAGTACCCGATTGACATAATAGATGGGTAGCTGCTTCTTCCCTTCCTCCCAGACTAGCATAGAACTCAATGCTTCATCCCCTACTCCCAGTTAGATGAGTAGGTCTTTGCCTTCCTTCGGATTTTGATGGAGAGTTGTTTGGGTCAGCTGTTGCTTCAGCCGTTCGAATGCCTTCTCACAATCTTCAGACAACTCGAAGTCTTTGTTTTTTGGGAGCGTTTTGAAGAATAGAGAGCACTTCTCTCCTGCCATGGATAATAAGCGGCTAAGACCCGCCATTATTCCAGTCAGTCTTTGAACTTTCTTCATGGTCTTCAGTGAGGTCATCTCCAAGATCCCTTAACCTTGTCAGGGTTGGGCTCTACTCCTTTTGGGGTGAGGAAACGCCCCAAGAAATTCTCCCTGCCTGCCCCAAACACGCACTTCGTAGGGTTGAGCCTCATCTTGAACCTTATAAGCATCGCAAAGGTCTCCACCAAATTGGCCACATGCTCTTGGGCGCTCTTGCTTTTTATCAAGAGATCGTCTACGTACACTTCCAAGTGTCTCCCCTTTTGCTCCTTACAGATATGATCCATCATTCGCTAGTATGTATCCCCCGCATTCTTCAACCCAAAGGGCATCATTTGTAGTTGTAGCAACCATCGCCAGTGATGAAGGAGACATCTCAGCAGTTGGGGGGGATGAATCCAAATCTAGTGGTATCCTAAAAATGCATCAAGAAAGCTCATCATAGAAAAACTGACGGCCGAGACAACCAGTGCGTCGATTCGAGGCAAGGGATAACAATCTTTCGGGTAGCTTTTATTCAATAATGAAAAATCAACACACATCCTCTAGCTGCCTCTAGCTTTTTTCACCATTACAACATTTGAGGCCCTGCCTAGTTACTGGATCTCCGACACAAAGCCTTCCTTAAGCAGCTTCCTTACTTCCTCTATGATACGCACGACTAACATTTTGGCACTTGACCTCTTCTTTTGACGAACAGGCTTGACTGCATGGTCTAAATTGAGGTGGTGGCAGGCAACCTCTACATCAATCCATGGCATCTCAGTAGCACTCCAGGTGAAGATGTCGACATTCTCTTGCATACATGTTGCCATCTCAATCTTCTCATCGGTCTTCAGTGACCCTCCGATCTTCAGCAGTCCATGTACTCCTGCCTCGAAGAGTACCTTAATCTCTTCCACCTCCTAGGCTACTTCAAGCCTAGTCGTGCCTCCCAATACCCTCTCAAACTCTTCCGCGTCCTCCATCCAACTGATGGTGCTGACAGCGCTGAGGTAGCACTCGCGAGCGGCTTTTGGATCACTCATGATCCTCACCTGGACATCCCCATAGCAGTACTTCAAGCACTGATGGTAGGAGGATAGGATGGCCTTAAAGAAATTGAGGAGTGGCCTTCCAAAGATGGCCTTGTAGCAGCTCGGGGCATCGACGATTACAAAACGGCACTTCAGCGAGGTGCCACCGAGTATTACTAGGAGATCTACTCCTCCCTCCACCTCTTTCTTCTCTCCCAAGAAGCCAAATAGGGGACCATCCAATGTCGTCACTCTCTCTGCCCCGACACCCATCCCATCAAATGTTTTTTTAAAGATGATGTTTACGGATCTCCTGTTATCGACCAGGATCCGTTCAATGGTGAAATCCTCCACTGCTGCTTGGATCATGAGGGCATCATGGAAGGGATTCTCATTTCCCAGCATGTCCTCCATCGAGAAGGTGATCTCCTCCAATGGGGGTGGTGCTTGTGAGGTCAAGGCGACGCTTCTTCAATAGATTTGTTGGAGACTACCCTTATAGGAACCTCCCATCCCCGCTCCCCCATGAATCACCCTTACTGCTCCTCCTCCCCCATTTCCCTAGATGACTTCCCCTCGACCTCCTTAGTCGATTCAGTCTTCATTCCTCCTCCGAGCAACATCTTGCACTGTCGGCAGCTCGATAGGGGCTTCCAGCCTCCGTGGCTCTCCGGGCTTATCAAAAATCAGGGCAAGCTATCATCTCATGCCCTGCTACCTGATGTAGCTTGCAGTAGAGGGGAATTTCTTCTGCTTGTGGCCTCCTCCTCTGATTCCTTCTGGTCAGCATTTTACCCTATCGGGCAACAGCCATTGCTTCCTCTCTTCTCTCTCGATGCCTCTCTGGCTGGTTGAAGTTCCTTCTCTCCGGGGAATACCTCCTTCCTGGTACTTGATGCTGAGGCCTACCCACTGGCCTGCACGGTGTCCTATTAGTAGCCACTATAGGCCTCCTCAGCTCCTCTCGCCTGGGCTCTTCTCTCCTCCTCTCCTCCGGCTTCTTCCTCTCCGGCCTTCGGGGCTCCTCTCACTTCATGGGCATGGGAACCTTCTCCTCTTCTTCCTCCTCCATGGTCATCTTGGTGAGCTTGGCCAAGAAGCTACGATTAGAGGCCTCAACTTGAACGAACTTATTGGCCCTCTCAATAAGCTCCTCATAGGACATGGGAGGATCCCAGCTGATCTCCAGCTTGAAGAGACCTTCCCTCAGGCTAAACATTAGGGCAAGCTGCAAGGTGAGGTCATTCACCCCTTGGATGTCCAACACTTCTTCCTGAAAGCGGTCGATGTAGTTCCACAATGTCTCCCGCACTCCCTGAACCAAATAGAAGAGGGTTGTTGCCTCCTTCTTCCTCTTCTTGGCTGTGGAGAATTTGATTGTCACTCCTCGGCACAGGTCTTTGAAATAGTATATGGAACCTACTGCTAGCTGGTGGAACCAGACTCTGGCCTTTCCTCAGAAGGTGATGGCAAAGAGCCTGCACTTGAAGGCATTTGACATGGTTCGGATGGAGACTATATCCTTGAACCACTAGAGATACCGGACAGGATCATCCCTCACAGAATAGTAACTCATCATGGGCTCCCTGAACCCCTCTAGCACGGGAGCAGCAAGGATCTCCTCACATAATGAGCTCCTCCCACCTGACTGGCAATGATCCTTGACTTGGCGAGCAGCACCTTTACACTCGCCATATGGATGAGTATCACGAGATCTTTCCTGATCCTCGACCTCACAGAATCAAATTCCCTGCGAGCTCTGCTGATAGAATAGTGGTCTCCTTGGTCGCTCCGGCTCCTCCACATGCTCCTTTCCTACTCACTAAGGGGGACCACCATCCTCGGACAGAGTCACGCGATGAGGCGAGGTTGCCATTCAATCTATGCGAGGAAGAAGCACTGCTCATATGGTCCCCTCCAAACGTCGTGGGACCTCCTTGAAATCTGCTCATATCACGAACTTGCTTTCTCTGTCGAGTTACCAGCTGCTCCCCCATGGTCGCCAACTTCAACCATCTCGCCTTCTCACTAGACTTTCCCCTCTGGCTATGATTGACGCTCGCCACACCAAAGTGTTGAAGCTAGGAAAATCTAGACTCCAAAATTCAGATCAATGCAGTCGAAGGCTACTCGCCCAGCAGTCCAACTAGATGTCTTGACTAGCAACAACGAAGAGGCCGGAACAGCAACTACAGGACCCTAGGTGCTATGACAGGGAGGTCCCACCACATACCTAGAAGCTTAGAAGAGACTTCCCCTCCGAAACCAAAGATGGCCGAGAAGGGTACGAGGAAGGCACCGACTTGGCGAGTGACAAGAATGACGTCCAAGGATAACGGGTCCAAGAGTTTGAAAGTAGGGTTCTGAAAGCTCAGCCAAAGGTGTCAATCCAAGTACCCCTAGGGTCCTATTTATAGAAAAACCAAAGGGGAGGGGGTCTTATTTATAGCCCAGCCCAACCCGGCGACCATGCGAGTTTCAAGGGGACCTCACCTGGCTTCAGCGAGCATCGCCTCTAGTCGCTCACCTAGCGAGTACTGGGGGATATTCACACATGCCAGGCCACTACTCGCACAGGCCTTCAACTGCTTCAGCTGGCTGAGTTGTCTTGGCTCTTTGACTCATAGCTTCTATTTTGACCTTTGATTTTAACTTCTGCCTACGTGGCCTTGAATGGGTCCTACTCTCGGAGAATATGGGTTGTATAGATTTAGTCATGCCATTTTGATAATTGTAATTTTTATAATTTTAGTATGACATGAGTTATCATGAAAGAAAAAAATTCAAATGGCTTATTTTTAAATCAATTTCTTTTGTGTTAGTTTTCATAACAATTTTAGTATTTAAGTTATTTAATGAATGACAGCTTTTAGAGATAAGATAAAAAAGTATTGATAGGCTACTTGAGGGAAGATAATACCGTTTTTTTTTTTATTTAATTTCATTTTGATTTATTGATCATTAGGTTTATGTGATAAAGTCATATTTCAAGATATATATAAAATTGACCATAGTGTTTTGGGTTCAAAAGAAAAGAATAAAAAGAAAGAGTTTTAAGTATATCATAAAGTAGATTATTGGTTGTTCATTTTAATTTGGGTCTTCTTCATGCAATTATATGATACCTAATGACTAAGAGATTTAGGTATCCAAAGAGGACCAAGAGGGATGGTTCCTTTGGGTACCCAAATATATCAAGTTTGATTTTAGGGAGACAAGGATGAGTTGACCCTTTTATTTGACATTAGTGTGTCATTCTGATGTATGGGCTCCATTCATACCTTAGAAAGATATTATTTTTATTTTTCAAATTTCCAAAGTCATTTACTTGAATATTTGGATAAAATGACTTTTGAATTTATTGTTTAAGGGAAATTTATTTGTATTTAAATTTATGTTGGGAAAACCATTATGCTGTAAATGATAATGATGATGTTTTGGAAATTCTCTTACAAGTTTTTGTTGTTTTTTATTCCCAATGTTTTGCTTAGATAAATTGTGAAATTTCATATTTAACTTGCATTTGAATTTTTCTAGTATGTTTTGAAAAATTTTCTTTATGATTTCCTTAAGCAAGTTGATTTTAGTTTCCAATTCATTATTCTTAATTTTGAGATTGTGTCTAGCTTTATTATAAGCAATTGTGTTATTCTTAAGAGTGGTGACAATGGAATCAATGTGAGTTTGATAGTTATTTCTTAATTCCTCAAATGTTTCATTCATCTCTTTAATTTCCATTATATAATTTTTGCACATCGCACAGTCATTTTCCAAAGATGAACTTGGTAAACTTATTTTTTTATTATTTTCTTTTGTAGTAGAAAGCTCCTTTTCAAATACCTTGAGTTTTTCTTTAAATATATTGCAATCAAAACAAGGTATAGTATTTTCAGCTAAAGGGCTAGGTGTAAGACTAGATACATTAAATTTTGATTCTTCATTTACTTTTGCTTTTATACTTTTATTTTCTTAACGTAATTTGTAATTATCATTTTTTAATTTCTTAATTTTACGCTTAGTTGTTTGTAGCAATTGTAATGTAGAAATAGAATTACAAAAGATGGAATTTGATTTCCTTACAGCGCTTTCGGATGAGGCGAGATTTGAACATAGAGTTCCTTTGTCATCTTTATCTTCCTCTTCCATAGATGAGTTGTCATCATCCCTTCCGCTTGATGTGCATTCCATGGATCCATTAAGAGAGGGGCATTCTTTATTATTTATGTAATCTTGCATATTCTCTGATTCTTGTGATTGTTCCATACCTATATGAGGAAGTCTATAAATCTCTTCAAGAAATTTCCAAATTTTGTATGCATTAAAAAACAATATACTAATTTGAAAATATCTTGTGACATTGCGCAAAATAAACTATTCATAGCCTTTGCATTTAAAACAATTTCATTTTTATTTAGTTCATATGGTGGTTTGATTATTGTGATATTCCAGACTTCGATATCTAAGGACTTAAAAAAAATTCCATTAGAATTTTCCACCCATTATAATTGTTTCTTTCAAATAACTGTGGTGCTTGTGATTCTTCATACATATAAAATTTCTCCCCACTCGTAGAGGTGAGATCATGATCAAGGATCGCCATTATTCCCGATGGTGAAACTGTTTTGGAATAACCTAGCTCTGATACCACTTGTTGGATCTTTAGGCGCTTTTAGAGGGGGGGAATAAGGGTTTTTCAAAACTTTAGGATTTTAAGAAAACTTTTTGATATTTTATATGAAGAAAAAAGTAAAGAGCAAGAAATCAATTTTAATGAATAAGAAAAGACATAATTATCATGTATAAAATCGATTACAAAAATAGATTTCTATGACGCTAGAAATTAAAGGCGAATATAAAAGACTCTTTGGTTTTCTATACTGACTCTTCTCACTAAGAACTGGTTGGCTTTAGCCGATATATCGCCAGATCCAGCCTTAAGCCGCTTTAGCCCTTCTATCCCCAGAAACTCCTCGAGCACCCCCTAGATTTAACTCCTAGACCTAGTCGCCCACAACCGCGGTGAATTCTCCTAAGCTGCACACGGACCTAGTTGCCAACAACTGCGGCGAATTCACTAAATAATCATAAAGAAAAAGGTACAACAAAAATATAACAAACAAATTAAAACTCTCTATGAAGAATTCTGGAGACGGCGAAGACTCCCTGAATATCGTCGAAGTCGAAGCGTGTGTTCTTCGTGTTGGGTTAGCGTTGATCTGATCCTCCTTCAAATTCTTATCTTGAATTTGTGTGGGAGATGGTGGTATGGAAATATGGCCCTTACAGATCTTCTGAAGTTCTAGAATAGGGCTCCTTAGGATCAATAGTTGAAGAGAACGAAAGCCACTTATTTATAGGACTAGAAGCTAACGCTGACATTAAGACTAACATCAGGCATTGATGCTATATAAAAATATCTTGATGGCTCGGATCTTCAAAATAGGACGGAGATTATGCATCTTTGGAAACATTCATTTTAGGCAACTTTAACGCTGTCGTTGAGGCTAATGCCTGGCGTTAAGTCAAATCATTCCCAAAATGCTCATGCAATCACGACAGCTTCCCTCCATGTCACTTTCATCATGGTGGGAATGAAAGTCAACGTCAGTGTTAAGTCTTAACGCCTGACATTAGACAACATTCCTCTTTTCAGCTTGTGAGCAAGTCCAGACCAATAATACAACATCCTAGTGTCATTTTTGTTCAAACCTGCATGCTAAAAACACAATGGCAAATTAGATCAAATACAAGTAGGATTTGTTATTCTCAAACCAAAGGGATGCGTAAAACCATGTTCCAACAATATATTGCATATAGAAATCCGGCAGACGTGTGGATTTAGACATTATGTGTGAAGCTTACTCGTGGTCATAGGCCCACATCGATGATGCTTGATTTTGATGTTGTATTTAGGTTAAGCCTAGTTTGCATGCCAGAGAATGATTATGTGACATATGTCATCGTGTTGCGGGGCTTGGGATTAAGATAACTCTTTGATTACTTAGCAGAAGCCCCATGATTGAGTTGTGGTTGGACGCAAACCTTCACCACAAATTCGTAGATGAGTTGATTTGGACCTCCTACATTGGTAGTGCTTATGAAACATATGTTCTCTCATATGGATTAGGTGCTTAGATAGATATTTTAGTAGCACTTGTTTGTGTTAAACACTTATGAGCCGAGGTGAAGCCGAGGCGAAGCCGTACCCGCATCGTGCTAGTTGATCACGATGACTTGAGCACGGAAAAAACTGAACCGAACCCATTCCATGCTAATCTGTGCGAGGTCTTAACCTCCTGAATGTCATTTGATCATAAGATAGGCCGCAGAAGGCATGTTAGCTTAGACCGGCAAAAGCTCATTTCCTACCTAAGTTTGCATAACTTAGGATGGTGTTGGCACTCATGAGAGAGTACACCAAAAATATGCCTTGAGTGCATGAAGCGTGTGGTCTTGAGTACTTGCATTTGTCATATAGTAAATTGATGTTATGTTAACCTCATGCGCGATTTCTTAGGAGGTTGTGGGGAATATCTGGGAGAACCCAACCAACATCATTTGCATACCTAGGTTCTTTTTTCTTTGATGCTCAACCTATAGGATTGATTGTGCTTAAAACCTCACTTTGTGTAGAGTAGTTGCACTTTCTTTATTTTGCTACATATTGCATGTGCGGCTTGCTTGCAGGTGAGTGGTGCACTGCCCTAGAGCTGGCTAGGATGGTCGTGACATGAGATCATTATGTATATTATGGTCAACTCACAGTTGCCCCTCGTTTACCTCTTATTTATGGACTGTGGACGTGTTGGTGAGCCGAGCGGGAATTAGCGGGCAGAAGCTCAATGGTGAGCTGGCCCTCGAAGGCCAAATTATTTACCGCTTTTTTATGTAACATCATCATGTGTGTCGATGTATGTTTAGCAAGTTTAGAGTTTGATTCATTGGATGAATGTAAGGCCTTACTGTCAGAAATTTATTTTTGATGACATTTCTGAGTATTAATGCTTTTAGAAAAGCTTATGTTGTGGTGTCTTTCATTCTGATTAGAGCATGTTTCTGTTTTTCACATTTTAACTCCTAGCTTGTGAGTTCAATAATATGGTGTGGGGGTCCTGACCGAACCTATTGTTATATTGTTTGTATAGGTATTACAATTTGGTATCAGACTTAAGATTTTCAATTTGTAGCATCTAGGTTCAAGGATGAGCCTTTTTAAGGGGTGGAGTGCATGTGATGTGCGTTCCCCTAAAATGACAAAAATTAATAAGAATGTCCACTTAGGGATGAAAAACATGCTTGTTTGCAGAACCTGAGCATTCCTTGATTTGTTGTTTTGCTATGTATTCGGTCACTAAATTATGTATTGCATGATTATAGTTGACTAGGTGTAGAGCGGGGCAGTCCCAACCCCCATAACACTGTGTAAGGTAGTGCATCTACTTAAGTGCCAACAACCACTCCCTCTACAGAAATGATTTGATTGGTCGCAGAAGCGGTCTTCACCATGTCAATGCACAACTAGGAAGGCTTGTACAACCTACTACTCTTACTTCTGATGTGGCCCCAATGTCGATTGCCACAGTGGAGCCTAAAGTTGAGCCTAGGGTGGAGCCTGTAATTGTGGGCCGAGTGCGTAAACAACAATTGAAGCACTTTCTAAGCTTCAATCCTCCAACTTTCTCGGGGATCGAATCCCCATCGGAAGCAAAGGACTGGCTGTCGAGGATAAAGAAAACCTTTTTGGTGGCAACCACATAAGAGGCAATGAAAGTCATATTAGCCACCTTCCTATTGAACAGGGAGGCAGTGCTCTGGTGGGAAGAAGTGGAAGTGCACAAGTTTGGCGGAAAACAAATTATTGAAATCTCGATGGGAGACTTCTTAGAGTTGTTCCTTCAGAGATTTATTCCCTCAGCCCAGCGCATCGCGTTACAGAACCAGTTTCTGCGTCTGACTCAGGGTGATCGCTCGGTAGATGATTACTTGCATGAGTTCAACATGCTTGGTCGCTATGAGGGGTTATTGTTGGAGGATAAGGAGACAAAAATAAATAAGATCTGTGAAGGGATACGAGATGACTTAAGACTACTACTGGCAGGTCCCATAATATTCAGCTTTAATGTCTTGGTACAGACTGCCAGATCCTTAGAGATGGATATGGAGAGAGTTCAGCGCAGGAAGGGCTTCAATGCTAAGAAGTCAGATTTCAATGCTGCGACCTCTCAGGCAAGACCTGAGTTCAGAAAGAACAAGAGGAAGTCTAGGTTCACGGAATTGTCTCCCTCTAATATGTCGGGAGCTATGAGTGCACGGAGTCCTATAACCTGCTTCGCTTGCAGAAAGGTGGGTCACAAATCTCGGGTATGTCAAAGTGGTCCCCTGAAGGTGGAGAACTGAGCGGTGGACTACGCTCGTGCGGCGGGTTCAAGCTATACAGAGAAAGGGAAATCAGCGGAGACTTCCACTTCCCACCATCCTCTAATCTAGCCGAGATTCTTTTCACTTGACCAGCATGAAGCCATTAGGCAAAAAGACAAGTATGAATTATAAGTTAGCTTTATATCTTAATGCGATTTATACTTCCTGTGCAACTATATGTTTTGTTGGTGTGTGTGATTAGGCTTTGTCCTAATATTCAACTATCTGGCGAGAGCTCTTTTTGACACTAGATCATCACTCTATTTTCTATCTAAGGTCTTCGTGGTGTGTATCAGAGTGTTGTATACCTTAGGAAAGGATAGATTTGAGGTAGTGCTACTCAATGGATTCTATATGAGCGCGTATAGGAGAAGTTATGTAAAGGTGTGAATAAGGAATCAAGATTTTGACTTGGAAGCGTTGTTACTACCGTTATCTGAATTTGATGTGATCTTTGTCATGGACTGGCTCTCAAAGCAGCGGGCATGCATCAATTGTAATCTGAAAGAAATCACACTAGGAAGGAACAATGAATGCGAGACCACATTTGTTGGTATGCAATGAGAGAGAAAGACGCCGATGTCTGCTCTCCAGGTGGTCAAGGCGGTGCGGAATGGCGTAGAGTTATTCTTCACTTTGTTGGAGGCTTTAAAGCCCAAGCCCAATCTAAGTGATGTTCCAATAAAAGAGAAGTACATAGGCGTGTTTCCAAATGAACTCCCTGAGGCTCCGCCTCAGCTAGAGTGATTTCTGCATTAAGCTAGTGTTGGGTGCCAAGCCTATGCCATGCTCATTGTTCTGTATAGCGCCAAAATAAATGGCCTAACTAAAGGTTCAGTTGCAGGAGCTACTAGAGTAAGGCTACATACGCCCATGTTCATCCCCTTGGGGTACCCCGGTCCTCTTTGTGAAAAAGAAGGACGGAAGCCTATGTTTATGCATCGTTTACTGTGAACTGAATAAGCTGATCGAGAAGAACAAATATATGATCCCGAGGATCAACGACTTATTCGATCAACTAGTTGGGTCGACTGTGTACTCAAAACTGGACTTAAAGTCCAGCTACTACTAGTTGAGAATTAGGGAATGTGACATTCCCAAAATGGTGTTCAGTACCCGCTACGGACACTATGAGTTGATGGTGATATCGTTCATCCTCTCGAATGCACCGTAGGTATTCATGGACATGATGAATAGGACGTTCCGGGAGTACGTGTACCAATTCATGATCATCTTCATCGATGACATATTGGTGTACTTCCAGTCCAAAGAAGAGCATGCAGATCACTAGTGCATAGTTTTGAGCATCCTAAGAAGGCATCAGTTATACGCCATGTTCTCCAAATGCGAGTTTTGGCTATCATCTGTGGTGTTCCTTGGTCATGTGGTTTGTGGAGAGGGCATCACGGTGGATTCGTCGAAGATAGTGACAATCCGAGAGTGGCCTGTGTTGAAAAATGTGGCAGAACTCCAAAGCTTCTTGGGACTTGTCGACTACTATAGGCGCTTCGTGGATAACTTCTCGAGTACCGCACTTCCTCTCACCATGTTAACTAGAAAGGATCATAAGTTAATTTAGTCGTCGGAGTGCGCGCGAGCTTTTGAGGAGCAAAAAAGTCGTCTGACCACGACTCCCATTTTTTGTTCGCCATATTATACGGAAGGCTATGAGATTTATAGTGATGCCTCGGGGAGCAGATTGGTTTGTGTGCTAGTTTAATTTGGAAAAGTGATTGCATATGGCTCGCGCCAATTGAAAGTGAATGAGAGGAACTACTCGGTCCAAGACTTGGAGTTGGCGGGCGTAGTTTTTTATCTTAAGCTATGACGACATTACTTGTGTAAGACACCCTCCCCCAATCAACAGCTCGGGTTGGGGAAGGGCCTTACTACCCAATATGGCCACCCTATGCTCGCCAAGAGGGTAACATGCCCACTTTTCAAGCGTAGAATGATCGCCTTGTCAGGCCATGGACAATCATCACATCAGATTGGCAATGCTGAAGCAATTCAGAAACCATGCATATATATATATAATCAAATGTCATAGCCAATAATGTTAATATATAAGGTACCACTGGGCTAAACAAAACAACAGACGCTCACTCCTTCTATGCTTTATAGGCTCACATCTCTAAAGTCAGGATACGAAACTGATGCATCAACTCGAGCGAGCTCTATCGTGGGCACTCTCTCACGCTATAATCAGGCCTCACACTGCTCCATCTCCTAAAAAGGGTGTACGGCGATACGTTAGTCATAAGACTAGTGGATTTACACCTCCTCCCCAAGATCCTTAAGGCTTAAGGATGAATGTGAGTCTACAAAATATAAATAGTTAAAGCATTAGAAGTTAGCAGTAATATATTGATGAAGAGGAAGTAAAGCTAGGAGCATGTGCTGAAACAAATATAACAGCAAATAACTGAAATGCAATAAATCTATTGTACAACCCTCATTCTCCAAGGGTGGACCCCCCCCAAGGCCACGTAGGCAGAAGTCAAAGTCAAAGAGGTCAACACAAAGACCGGCAGTTCAAGGCAGAAGTGGAGAAGACCTCGACGAGTAAACAGCCAATACTCGCCAGGCTGGCGAGCATGGAACAAAAGACCTAGCGACTATTGGCCCGGCGTGTGCGAGCAGCACCCAATACTCGCCAGATGGGCGACTATGGCATGGTACTCACCGAGTAACCCATAGTCGCCGGGTCGAGGGGTGGGCTATAAAAACCCCCCCTACCCCTTGGTTTTCCTATAAATAGGACCCCAGGGGTACTTGGATTGGCACCCGGACTTGAGCTTTTAAAATCCTCGCTCTTGCTTTCTGGAACCTGTCGCACTTGGCCGTTACTCCCGGTACTAGCCAAGTCGGTGCCTTCCTCGTACCCTGCTCGGCCATTCTTTGGTCTTGGAGGGGAAGTCTCTTCGGAGCTTCTGGGTACGTGGTGGGACCTCCCTGCCGCAGCACCTGGGGTCCTGTTTGTTGCTCTTCTAGCTTCTTCGTTGTTGCCAGCCAAGTCATCTCGTTGGACTGCTGGGCGAGTAGCCTCCGGCTGCATCGGTCCGAATTTTGAGGTTAGGATTTTCCTGGCGTCAACACTTTGGTGCGGTGAGCGTGGACCGTAGTCGTTGGAAGAAAGTTCGGCAAGAAGGCGAGATGGTCGTAGGTGGCGACCATGAGGAGGAGGTCGGCAACTCGACGGGAGCTGGCAGGTTCGTGACGCTGGAGGTTTTCGAAGCCTTCGCGCAGCGCATGGAGGGAGCCATGCGAGCAGCGCTTCAGCCGCGCGCCGAGGTCACTGCGACCTCGCCGCATCGCCCAGTTCCGTCTGAGGGAGGGAGTCCCCCTCGGCGAGCAGGAAAGGAGCACATGGAAGATGAAACCGAGCGACCAAGGAGGTCGCAATTCTACCAGCCAACCTCGCAAGGTATTCGCTTCCGCGAGCCGTGCGAGCAGGGGAGGTACCCGGATACTCGCCCATATGGCGAGTATGGAGGTGATACTCGCCAGGTTGAGGATCGTCGCCGGGCAGGAGGGAGGAGCCCCTTCTGCGAGGAGATTCTCGCCGCGCCAGTGCCAGAGGGGTTCAGGGACCCTGCCTTGAACTACTATTCAGGGAAGGAGGACCCCGTCAGGCACATCCAATGGTTCGAGGATATAGTCTCTATCCGAACCATGTCGGACGCCTTCAAGTGCAGGTTGTTTGCCATTACCTTCCGCGCAAAGGCCTGGGACTGGTTCCATCAGTTGCCCGCAGGCTCAATCTACTGCTTCGAAGACCTGTGTCGTGGGCTGACGACCCGGTTCGACACGGCACGGAAGCTAAAGAAGGAGGCCACGGCCCTGTTCTACCTCGTGCAAGGGCCGGATGAGGCATTGGGCCCTTACATCGAGCGCTTCCAGGAGGAGGTTCTGCAAATCCAGGAGGTAGATAGCAACATCCTGTTGCTGGCCCTGACATTCGGCATCAGTCAAGGCCTCTTCAAGTTGGAACTCAGTGAGAATCCTCCCTACTCCTACGACAACCTCATTCAGAGGGCCAATAAATTTGTCCGGGGAGAAGCCTCCAACCCCGACTTCTTGGCAAGGTTGGCGCGGGTGACTAGGGGCGATCGTGGAGAGAGGGATGAGATCCCTGGAAAAAGGAAGAGGGAGGAGCCCCGAAGAGAGGAAAGGAAGTGGCCAGAGCGACAAGAGGAGAAAAAGAAGGAGGAGCTCAGGAGGAAGGAAACCGGGAGGATCGTGGAGAGAAGGCCCGTTGAGTCCCCTGAGCGTCAGGAGGAGGGAAGACGCTACCAGGTCCCCGTCAACCGGCCACCTTGGAGGCCGGCTGGACGGCACCAGCGTCAAGACCAAAGGGGGAGGTCCCCGGAAAGAAGGCCCTTTTGCCAGCCAGAGAGGCGTCAGGAGAGGAGGAGAGATGAAGCAATGGCGGTAGCCGGGCGAGGCCGCCGTCAAGGAAGGAAGAAGCCGAAGCCTAGGAGGCATCAAGCAGAAGAGGTTCCTCTCTACTGCGACTTCCACCAGGTGGGGGGACATGCCATGGCTGCCTGCCCAGACTTTTGGGAAGCCCGGAGGAGGTTGGCAGCAGGAGAGGCTGGAGGAGAGCAGAGGAGGATAGAGGCCCCTGCCGAGCCACAGGCAGGGCAGGCTGCAGTCGTTCGCAGGAGGAACGAGGATCGGGTCGACCAGGGAGGCCGGGGAGACCTGGGCCAGGGAGGCCGAGTTGGAGTAATCCATGGGGGAGCAGGGCTGGAGGCTTCCCGCAAGGGGAGCCTTCATCAGATCTACCGCAGGAGTGTCGCCTCGACCTCGCAAGCACCACCCCCGATGGAGGAGATTACTTTTTCCGAGGAGGACATGCTAGGGAACGAGAATCCCTTCCATGATGCCCTCGTGATTCAGGCCGCGATGGAGGACTTCACCGTTGATCGAATTCTGATCGACAACGGTAGCTCTGTAAACGTCATCTTCAAGGGGACGTTTGACGGACTGGGAGTCGAAGCTGCCAGAGTTCGAGCATCTGATGGTCCCCTCTTCGGCTTCTCCGGAGAGAAGAAGGAAGTGGAAGGAGGAGCAGATCTCCTGGTAACACTCGGTGGCACCTCCATCAACTGTCGATTCATCATCGTCGACGCCCCGAGCTGCTACAGAGCCATCTTTGGGAGGCCGATTCTCAACACCTTCAAGGCCGTCCCATCCTCCTACCATCAGTGCTTGAAGTACTGTAAAGGAGACGTCCAGGTGAGGATCAGGAGCGATCCAAGAGCCGCCAGGGAATGCTATCTTACCGACGTCAGTACCATCAGCTGGATGGCTGACGCGGAGGAGTTCGGGAGAGTGTTGGAGAGCCCGGCTAGGCTGGAGGTGGCAGAGGAAGTGGAAGAAATCGAGGTACTCTCCGCAGCAGGAGTGCCTGGGTTGCTGAAGATTGGCGGGTCGCTGAAGACCGAGGAGAAGATCGAGATGGCGGCGTGTCTGCAAAAGAACGTCGACATCTTCACTTGGAGTGCCGCCGAGATGCCAGGAGTCGACCCTGAGGTTGCGTGTCATCGCCTCAACCTGGATCCCTCTGTCCAGCCCGTCCGCCAAAAGAAGAGAAGAACCGCCACCATCCTCGCCAAGCCAATTAGGGAGGAGGTTAAAAAACTGCTAGATGCAGGTTTTGTGTCGGAGATCCAGTACCCAGGCTGGGTCTCTAATGTTGTAATGGTGACAAAGGCGGGGGGAGGCTGGAGAATGTGTGTGGATTTTTCCTTAATGAATAAAAGCTGCCCGAAGGATTGTTATCCCTTGCCTCGAATCGACGCGCTGGTTGATTCAGCCGTCGGTTTTTCTGTGATGAGTTTCCTTGATGCGTTTTCAGGATATCACCAGATCCGGATGCATCCCCCCGATTGCCGCGATGTCTCCTTCATCACCGACGACGGCTGCTACAGCTACAAGATGATGCCCTTCGGTTTGAAGAATGCGGGAGCCACCTACCAGCGGATGATGGACCACATCTTCAAGGGGCAAAAGGGGAGGAACCTGGAAGTGTACGTGGACGACCTCTTGATCAAAAGCAAGAACGTCCAGGAACACATAGCCGATCTGGTGGAGACCTTTGAAACGTTGAGGAGGTTCAAGATGAGGCTCAATCCGACGAAGTGCGTCTTCGGAACAGGAAAGGGAAAGTTCCTGGGACATCTCCTAACCCCGATGGGAGTAGAGCCTAACCCCGACAAGGTTAAGGCGATCCTAGAAATGCCGTCCCCGAAGACGATGAAGGAAGTCCAAAGGTTGACAGGAAGGCTGGCGGGACTTAGCCGCTTCCTCTCAAAAGCCGGAGAGAAGTGCTCTCCGTTCTTCAAGACGCTCCGCAAAACAGAAAGCTTCGAATGGACCGAGGGATGCGAGATAGCATTCGGAAGGTTGAAGGAGCAGTTGACTCAGACACCTCTCCTTCAGAGCCCGAAGGAAGGCGAAGACCTGCTCATCTACCTGGGAGTGGGAGCAGAGGCAGTTAGCTCCATCTTGGTCCGAGAAGAGGGGAGGAAGCAGCTACCCATCTACTATGTCAGCCGGGTGCTGAAGAAGGCGGAACTAAAGTATCCAATCCTGGAGAAGCTTGCCTTCGCCTTGGTGGTGTCGGCGCGGAAGCTCCGGCCTTATTTTCAGGCTCACTCCATCCGAGTGGTAACTGATCATCCTCTCCGCAATGTCCTAGAGGGAGTGGAGCATTCGGGGAGGTTGGCGAAATGGTCGGTAGAACTCAGCGAGTTCGACATTTCCTTCTCCCCCCGAGTGGCGATCAAGGCCCAGGCAGTAGCAGACTTCCTGGCTGACTTCTCGGTGGAAGCGGAACCCGGAGAAGAGGTGCTCAACCCAATCCCTTGGAAGATGTTTGTTGATGGAGCTTCGGGCAAAAGTTCTGTGGGGGTGGGCATCGTGCTCGTCAGCCCACAGGGAACAAGGATCGAGCAAGCCGTCGAGATCCTCTTCCCCGTCCCAAACAACCAGGCAGAGTACGAGGCCATAGTGGCAGGCTTGCGCCTTGCCAAGGAGCTGGGGATCCGTGATGTCCGGGATTTCACGGACTCAATGGTGGTCGCGTCGCAGATTCGAGGCGAGTTCGAGGTGCGCGACACCATCCTGCAGAAGTACTTGGTAAAAGTGAAAGGACTGATTGGAGGCTTCCAGTCCTTCTTCGTCGAGCATGTGCCAAGAGAGGAGAACTCGGCAGCAGATCGCCTCGCCAAGTATGGGCCGAGGGCCGGAGGAACTATCACCGAATTATTCCACCCGCCCATTGAGGAGGGAGAGATGATGGAGATCGAGCAACGCCCCTCGTGGATGGATTCCTTTGTGGCATTCCTGGCCAGCGGTCAGCTCCCAGCAGACGAAAGGGATCAAAGAAGGTTTCGGTACAAGGCGGCATACTACCTCCTGCAAGATGGAGAGCTGTACCGTAAAACCATCTCGGGTCCCCTGGCCAGATGCGTTTCTGAAGACGAAGTACCCCGAGTATTGGAAGAGATCCACTCGGGAGAGTGTGGAAGTCATTCTGGGACTCGCACTTTGGAGCAGAGGGTCTTGAGGCATGGTTACTTCTGGCCTACCATCCGAAAGGATGCTGAGATCTTCTCGAAAAAGTGCCAAAAGTGCCAGCTCTTCGCCCCCCTTCAGTTGCAGCCAGCCCAGCAGCTCCGATCGATCATCTCCCCATGGCCGTTCGCCATCTGGGGGATGGACTTGATCGGCCCTTTCCCTCAAGCAAGCGGTCAGAGAAAGTTTGTTCTCGTCATGATCGACTACTTCTCCAAATGGATCGAAGCCAAAGCTTTGGCCAAGACCACCTCTCAAGTCGTGAAGAACTTCATCTGGGGAGAGATCGTCTGCAGATTCGGGATCCCTCTCGCCATCATCACCGACAACGGTCCCCAGTTTGCCAGCTTGGAGCTAGAGGATTTTTGCAGGCAGCTAGGAACCGATCTTCGATTCGCCTCCGTACATCACCCAAGGAGCAATGGCCAGGTAGAGGCCGCCAACAAGCTGATCATCAACCTACTGAAGAAGAAGGTGGAGAACCTAAGAGGTAACTGGGCAGACCAGCTCCCCTCGGTCCTGTGGGCTTTGAGGACCACTCCTAGCTCAACCACAGGGGAAACGCCGTTCAAACTCTCTCACGGGTCGGAAGCTCTCATTCCAGTAGAGTTCGAAGTCAGAAGCCCAAGGGTGGTAGCCGCGGAAGACGGAACCGAAGAATGGCGACTAGAGAACGAAGAGGTTCAGAAGCTATCTCTCGACTACATCGAGGAACTCCGAGATTTAGCTTCAGTCAGGCAAGAGGAAATCAAGCGCCGAATGGCGAAACATTTTGACAAAAATGTCCGCCTCAAGCACTTCCAAGCAGGTGACCTAGTCCTGAAGAAGGTGGACGCAGCAGGAAGGTCCGCCGCCGTCGGGAAGCTCAATCCGAATTGGGAAGGACCTTTCATCATCCGGGAGGCGCTCCTGACAGGAGGGTACCATTTGCAAAACCAGGAAGGCGAACTGCTTGGGAGCACCTGGAACGGCGATGACCTAAAAAGGTTTTATCCCTAAGGGGAGATGTATATATCCCATCCTTGTAAATTCATTCCTTTTGAATAAAATTTACGTCGCCCTGAAACATGGGACGAGGAAGCTTCCTTCGCATCAACAAAACCTCAAAATAAGGAATTCAGGTGAAGTCAATCTCCACGCTAGGTTGGGAAACAGGCCTCCGACTTAACCCTCGTAAAAACTCAGAACGGATGATGGGACAGTGCCTCGGGTGTGCGTTCCCTTAAGACCAAGCCTCTGCAATGACGGCCGAGATCAGCTCCCCCCTTGCATGTTGGCCGCGGTTCCCACCGACTGCATTTCTCGTCCGACTGTAGAGATTACCGGGAAGAAGTCTGGACGCCGACCTTCCGATTCGGCGAAGAGATGATCGATTTCACTAACTCAGGGGACCCTTGAAAAAAGGCGTCATGTACCCTCGAAAGCTGAAAAGCTCGCAGCAAAGCATTTCATTTTCTAAGTTACTGTGTTAGATCATATGAGTTATTGTGCCTAAAGTGTGCTTAACTCCCTGCTAAACTCCCTGAGCAACAGGAAGCAGGTCCGATCCACATTCAGCATCCAAGTAGGATGGAGGCCTCGGGATGGTGTGTCCCCTTGGATCTCCCCGACTGCCACTCCCTGCTTGAAGTCGTCCTACATCAACAATCACCATCGCGAGTTGGAACACGATATTCCGGCTTAACCCTCGTAAAAACTCAGAACGGATGATGGGACAGTGCCTCGGGTGTGCGATCCCTTAAGACCAAGCCTCTGCAATGACGGCCGAGATCAGCTCCTCCCTTGCATGTTGGCCGCGGTTCCCACCGACTGCATTTCTCGTCCGACTGAAGAGATTGCCAGGGGAGAGCCTGGAAGCCGACGTTCCAACGATGAAAAGGACAGGACCGATTTGAACAACTAAAAGAAAGGAGATCTTCCGGCATCCAAGTAGGATGAAGGCCTCGGGAAGATGTGTCCCTCCAGGCCTCCCCAACTGCCGTTCCCTATCTCTTTTCCCTAAAAAATTCATTATTGTTAAACGAGTCTGATAAACTCTTCACCAGGTACCAGGCAAGACCTTGAGAGCACGTGTCCCTCTAAACCCCCTGAGTAGCCTCCACAGTTCAACTCCCTCAAGGGAAACATTGCAGAAGGCGAGCATGCATGTGCGAGTACCTAGGCGAGTATACATGTGCGAGCATGGAGGTGCGAGTATACATGTGCGAGCATGGAGGTGCGAGTATATAAGTACGAGTATAGAGGTACACGCAACCTCGCCGTAATCCTAAGAGCCTAGCGAGCACTCAATCTCGCCTCGAGCCTAGGAGCCTAAGCGGCATTCAGAAAAAGAAGCAAGGACCAAGGAGACAGGCGAGCAAAACATTTGTCCTTTTCATATGTAAATATTTGATGAATATTACAAAAGAATCTTCAAGATGTTTACAAAAGGTCGCCGGGCGAGCAAAAAGAGAGCCCAGGAGACTAGGCGACGTCCTCGCCCAAAATATCTACATCTAGCTCGTCGCCCCCATCATCGTCGCCATCATCAGCATCATCATCTTCATCCTCCTCAGAGTCGTCATACTCGGCATCACTGGACGGCGGCGAGGATGCTCGCAAAGGGGAGGTGGACTCCTCGGCGAGCAGCGCCGGGATGATGTCCTCCACCCTCAACTCCATTGCGGCCGGCTTCAGGAGATCATCCGCCTTCAGCTGACTCAGGATGACGGTCCCCGTAGCTCGAGCGATCTCTCGGCGAACTCGTGGCATGTCGTCGCCATGCATCCGAATCTACTTACCGACCCTAGAGGGGCCCGCCACCGCTGGCCGTTGCTCGGCAGGCCGAGTTTCCAGCTCAGCGATTCGCACCTGGGCGGCCTATAAGGTTTGCCGAGTATCCTCCAGCTCCTTCTCCAGCTGGGACATCTTTGTCGCCATCTCCACCTCGGCGACCTTCAAAAGCAAGAAGACACAAAGTCAGTAAGTTATTCGGCAAAGGGGCGACTATCCCGGAGGCGAGTATCAAAGAGAAGCGAGTACCTCATGCTCCTTCGCCTTGAGCCCCATGGCGATCATTTTCTTTGTACTGATCCGGATGGTCTCCTCGTACTCCAGCAACCTCCTCGCCGTCGAATGGGCCAGCTCGGCAGATCGCAGCAGGGATCGCGAGGTTTGGTGCGCCAGATACTCGGAGGATTCCTCCCGCAGCCTCTCCGCGTCCTCGCGACCATAGACGGCGTGGAGCACGTCAAAAGCCTCGCCTTGATCCTCCCAGTCCTCTGACCAGGGCGGGAGGTTGGAGCTCAGGGACACCACATGGTCTCCCTCCGACCAGGCGACTAGGCGGCGTCCGTAGGCGTCCTCGCCACGAATACCCAAGTTGAAGTTTGGGTGGGTATAGGGCTCGCCGACCTCAGAAGGATCCGCCTTCTTGCCCTTATCCTTGTGGGCGAGCTCCTTCTTCTTCCTCGAGGGCTCGGAGTGCTCGCCCCTCTCCTTCCGCTTCTTCAGCGGCCCAGAGCCTTCGCCGGCGACCAGGGTCTCATCACCTCCCGGCGACAAGTCGAT
Organism: Dactylorhiza incarnata; assembly: GCA_033032865.1. Taxonomy (NCBI): domain Eukaryota; kingdom Viridiplantae; phylum Streptophyta; class Magnoliopsida; order Asparagales; family Orchidaceae; genus Dactylorhiza; species Dactylorhiza incarnata. Next base: position 617,710 of record JAWHQI010000134.1, read on the forward strand.
GGGCGAGTAGGCCCCATCCCCGCGAGCAGAGGTCCCTGTGCCTCCCTGGGTGGAAGTAGTCGTCTTCACCACCGCGGGAAGAAGCTCGCGCGGCAGGACGTGGACTGCTGCAGGAAGAGAAGTGATAAATCCAGTTAGTCGCCAAGTGGAAGACGAAGAACGAGTATTGCGAATACTCGCACAGTAGATTACCTTCGCCTACGAAAACCTCGGCGAGCTCATCTACTCGCCTCCTCCAGTGCACCACATCAAGACGGCGATTCTTGAAGGACTCGAGCAGCTTCACGCCACCCTCGCTTAGGAAGGAAGTCCCGAAGACGCTCTCCGGTGGCTGGAAGGATTTGTCGGGGATCGCTTGAAAGTCGCCAGAAATGACGACTAATCGCTCTCCCCAGCGATGATTCTTGTTCGCGGTGCCGACCAGCGTGCAGACATGGCTGCAGAAGAAGATGACGCCCTCGCCTGTCGCCATGAAGTTGAATACTCGCCGAAAGACGGAAAGGTCGAAGGCGATCCCCTGGTCGCGCAAATAGCAGAGGAAGCCCACGATCATCGCCACCCCGTTAGGGTTGATCTGGGCGGGGACTATCCCAAAGTAGCGGAGTATCTGAGAGAACTCCGTCCACAGTGGTAGTCGCAGGCCCACCTCGAAGTGGCGAGTAGGGAGTACTCGCCCATCACCCAGAATGGAATTTAGTCGCTCTCCCTGGCGAGGAAGCCTAGCGATGTACCCTGGCGGGAGGTACTTCGCCCTGACGACCTCCAACTCCTTCTCAGTCGTGATCGACTTCTTGAAGGTGGTCGCCGCAAAGTTCTGGGCGTGATTGGCACGCCGGATGGTCGCCTCATCGGCCATCTTTTGAAGGAAGGGAAGAAAGGCGAGTATCCAAGAAAGCACGAAGAGGAAAGGGAGACGGAAGATACTCGCACGAGAGCTCAGAAGATCGCCAAAAGCGTATTTAAGACTCACCCACCCCCCCCCCCTATTTATAGTGGTCGGGTAGCTTGGCGTATCGAGCACGACGGCACGATTAGGAATAAGGGGGTGGCGAGTATTACGTTGTAATCGCCAACTCAGCAACGCGCGTCAGCAAGAAGTCGACCTCCCAAGCGAGAAGACCTGCAAGGAAAGGCGCGGAAAAAGCTCGCTATGCATAAGGCGAGGAACAGATAGCTACTCGCCAAAATAAAAGAAGATAGAGAAAAAATCAAGATAAAATCCATCACAGAAAGAAGAAGGCAGAACAAGTAGTAAACGACGAGTTTTCTAATACTCGCCGAAGTAATATTACATCAAATCAGGCAATAGTTCAGCAGTACAGAGCTACTCGCCAAAAGGCGACATAGCGTAGAAAGAAGAAAAATGGAGAAAAAGCAGCGTCTAGGGAGGTGCTTGGAGATTCGCTTGAAAATCCGGAGGCTGAGGATGTCGCCCAACGAAGCCCATGCTGCGAGCACGCTTGAAGTGCTCAAAGGCCAGAGACATCGCGTCCTCGCCCTGACGCAGTTGGTCTTCGATCCTCGCCAGCCGACCAACCGAGCCCATGCTCGCGCGCATCCCCACCAACTCGTCATGATGCAGCTGTTGGCGATGCTCGATCCTCGCCAGTCTGCGCTCCAGGTCGCCAACCGTATGAAGGCGAGATTCTGCACCAGCCAGGCGAGTATCGAACTCTTCCAGCCGCGATACTCGCACCTCCAGCTCGGTCAAACGACGATGAGCGTCAGAGCTCGCCAGGCACTCAACTCGCGATTCAACCTCGGACAGGCGGCGATGAGGCTCACAAATCGCCAGGCGCTCCAGCTTGGACTCCAGCTCCAGAATTGCGCGAGTAGCCCTCTCCTGGTACTCGCGAGAAGGAAGCCCGACCGCGTCGATCAAGGCTCCAATGGGGGTATGGGCGCGAGCTGCCAAAAAAGGTAAGAGTGTTAGAACTTAGATGACGAAGCAAAAAGCGAAGTGAAGACAGTAGCGACTATTGAAAATAACGACCAGATACCTGGCCTAGGACTGCGTGAACGACGGCGAGGAGAGACCCTTGCCCGGCGAGGAGATGTGCTGCGATGATGGTCGTCTCGCCGCGAAGAGCCCCCAATCGCCGGATCCCGGCTGGGAGGCGCGTTCCCCCGACCGCGATTATCGCCTGGTCGCCCTCCCCCTCTGGGAGCGAAGAAGCCCGAAGAGCCCCCAGTCCTGCCACGGCGCGAGGATTCGCCCTGGTGAGTCGAAGGTGCAGTAGAAGTCGAAGGGCGCTGATCGCCCTGAAGGGTAGCAGAAGGAGGAAACGGAGGAGGTGGCGGAAGTCCACCTGCGGGCGGCTGCGAGCTGCTCGCCGTCTCTACAGATTGAAAAGGCGGTGGAGGCGGAGGCACGATGCTCGCCAAAGGAGCATGTTGCTCGCTCATCGGCCTCTTCTCCAGCGAGGAGCTGTGAAGAACTCGCCCTGAGCGACCTCCACCCTGAGGCGAGACCATGGGCGATGACCTCAGAGGAGCTACGTCCAGAGGACCCTCCTGAGCGCCAAGGGTAGACGACTCTGTTAAAACAGAAAAGGGGCGATTAACTCTGCAAAGCAAGACGAAAGAAATCAAAACTTGACAATGGCGAGTATATTACTCGCACCTCGCACAGGAGCGAGACTCTCCGGCAGATTCTGGGCCGAGGTCTCGGGAATGCTCGCCCCCTCGACGACCTTAGAAGCAGGAGGTTCCGTGACCGGCGAGTCGCCCTCATTGGAAAGTCCCAGATCGTCCAGCAGCTGTTGGTGTTGGTCGCCCAAGGGAGCGGCGACCTCCTCCTCGGCGGCTTTCTTCTTTTCCTTCTTCTTCTTCTTCTGGGCGAGCCTCTTCCTCTTCTTAGAAGATGGAAGGTCGCCAGATGTAAGATCTGGGTGAGGAGGGAGCGAAATACCATCAAACAGGCCGACAAGACCAGCCATGGCCGCCTTAGCCTCAGCAGCATAGTCGCGCACCATCTTGAGCGAGTTCAGAAAGAGCGTGCCGTCAGAGACCCTTGCCCCTCTATTTATAGAGTTCGAGCGTCGACCAGCGAGATGCCGATTATCAGCTAATACTCGCCCATAAGGCTGCTCGTCGAATAAGGGTTGGATGATTCTTTCCGAGCAACTGCGTTACTCGCAAAGAGCGGGGATTGTGTACAACCCTCATTCTCCAAGGGTGGACCCCCCCAAGGCCACGTAGGCAGAAGTCAAAGTCAAAGAGGTCAACACAAAGACCGGCAGTTCAAGGCAGAAGTGGAGAAGACCTCGGCGAGTAAACAGCCAATACTCGCCAGGCTGGCGAGCATGGAACAGAAGACCTAGCGACTATTGGCCCGGCGTGTGCGAGCAGCACCCAATACTCGCCAGATGGGCGACTATGGCATGGTACTCGCCGAGTAACCCATAGTCGCCGGGTCGAGGGGTGGGCTATAAAAACCCCCCCTACCCCTTGGTTTTCCTATAAATAGGACCCCAGGGGTACTTGGATTGGCACCCGGACTTGAGCTTTTAAAATCCTCGCTCTTGCTTTCTGGAACCTGTCGCACTTGGCCGTTACTCCCGGTACTAGCCAAGTCGGTGCCTTCCTCGTACCCTGCTCGGCCATTCTTTGGTCTTGGAGGGGAAGTCTCTTCGGAGCTTCTGGGTACGTGGTGGGACCTCCCTGCTGCAGCACCTGGGGTCCTGTTTGTTGCTCTTCTAGCTTCTTCGTCGTTGCCAGCCAAGTCATCTCGTTGGACTGCTGGGCGAGTAGCCTCCGGCTGCATCGGTCCGAATTTTGAGGTTAGGATTTTCCTGGCGTCAACATCTATAAATAGTTATTTAAATAAGCTTTACTAGCTAGCGCGCAATCACACATGTGTTCACAACTTGCAACAACACCATATGTCGACATAGTTTGACCCATTCTCTTCCAGCGCGGTATCAAACCCTACGAGCCTCACTGATTTGGCAGATCGGTAGCAGTGGCTGGTCCTGCCACTTTTGGGTATGGTCGTACCGCACGACCCAGGTCCTAATGTACAGCCTGGTATACTCCTGGATGTAAGGGACATCCGGCGATAACAAAATCCGGCTAACCAGTGGAGGGACACGAGGGGCATAAAATATGGCCAAGCTCCCAATGTACACTTCTCCCTAGTGCCTAGAGTCATCAACTTTCTCATACCGGTACGAACGGTCTACAAGCATGAACGACCCACCACTTTTTATCGCAAAGCAATTTACAAGCATTTCAATAAAGTAAAAATATGGCACCTTCTGGTCTGCGGTGACTTGTCCTACTTGACATAAAATAATTTGTGCAAGCGACCGTCTTACATGTTGCTTAATCGTACCACTCAACTTTAAAAAGGAGCTTGGCTACCAAGTGAGCCAATTATTTAGGATTCACTTTGGAGGAATGCTTCGTCTCCAAGTTAACCCTAACTAATATCAAAACAAGATAAACCGCTATCAGAGCGGGACCCGAAATGAAAGTGCATTAAAGAAAATATTAGTAATTGCAGTAAATAAGATGTGGTAAAGGAAATACTGTAAGTATAGTGCAAAAATTAAATGCAGGAAAAAAGAGCAGTAATAAGAGAGAAAATAAGGAGAACAAGAAAGTAAACAGGTAATAAGTAAAATTCTCATGTTCGCAGTTCCATCTCTGTTCAAAGGAGGCATCTCCATCTCAAAGAGGCTTCTCCATTTCGAGGAGGCTTCTACGTCAAAGGAGGCATCTCTGTTCCAAGGAGGCATGTCCATTCCAAGGAGACATCTTCATTCCAAGGAGGCATCTTCGTTTCAAGGAGGCATCTCTGTTTATAGGAGGCAAGTTTTATAATTTTGCGATGAATTCTTCATATTTTACCGTATTAGGGTCCACCAGTTTAATTGAGTCTGATAATTACTTTAGTTGCACCTATTATGGTGACTTATCATATTTGTGTTGATCTATTAGAGTCTTATTATAGTCCTTAGCATTTTTATTATAATCACCCGATTTAATTGTTGAGACTCCAAATCTCCGCATGGGATTTAACATAAAGCCCTTAGACATCAATCAATCTCATCGGAGTGGTTCAAGCTCGTATTTTATGACCATTAATTTCTTCCGATTTTAAACCTCTTTTAATTAATAAATACCAAAAAGAGTTGGAAAATTATGAAACTTTAACCAGAGGTTGAATTTGCCCTAACTCAATGTCCATAATTTCCTCAAATTATTTTGAGCTTGATTCAACCTCTGATAAATTATTCGTCTCGAATAAACCCTAATATTAAAATTTCAAAAATACTTTCAATAATCCAAAAATTTCCAAATATTAACTAAAGGTTCATGTTGGATCGATTGACGCCCTTAGAGGGGGGTGAATAAGGGAATAAAAATTCTTTTTAAATCCTTAAGCAATTTACTAAATAATGAGAGAGAAATAACACTTTAACTAAAAGTGATTTGCAATTGAAGAAAGTATACCAAATAAAGGAAATCAAGTAAACACTAAAAGAGACATGATTGTATTATATAAAAAGGTGTTTACAAAAATTTGATTTCAATACCGCTAGAAATCGGAGGCGTGCAAGTGCAAATACTTTTTCCTTTTCTATACCGACTCGTATCCCCACGAACCGATTGGCTTTAGCCTATCCTTCCCCGGATATGGCCTCAAGCCGCCCGGATATGGCCTCAAGCCGCTCTAGCCAATCCTTCCCAGGATATGGCATCGAGCACCCCCTAAATCTAATCACCTAGACCTAGTCGCAAACACACGCGGTGAATTCCCCCTAAGCCATGCAAGGACCTAGTCACCAATATAAGGCGATTTCACTACAAAGAAATAATGAAATGAAATAATACAAATATCAAAACTCCCTCTATTAGTTTTTCTGGAGATGATGATGATGGATCGATGTAGCATAAGCGAGGTTGATGCGATCGCTCTTTGGATGCAGCATAATGGCTACCTTCTCCAGAAATCTTCTTTAGCTTTGAGTGGGAGATAACTTTTCGGCAGAGTAACAACTCTAGAACTTCGGCACAAGTAGTCTCTCAGGGATGGGTGACAAAAATGAGAGAGAAAGCTCCAATTTATAGAGCTTAGAGTTAGCGCCTACAGTAGCCCCTAGCGCCTGCGCTAGCATTCATGTAGAGACGGTTATGAAACCGCCGCGACGTGGCGTTGTTCATGATCTGGAGATAGCATCAGGCGGTAGCTCTTAATGCCTGTTGTAGCGCTAATGCCTGCGATAGCTCCTAGCGCCAGGCAGTAGTGCTCTTATTCAGAATGCTGGTTCCAAGCTGCTTTCTACCTGTAGAGTAATGTACTTATAGTTCCTGCACACTATAAACACACGACAAGCAAGATCAAATACAATATGGGATTTGTTATTCTCAAATAAATGGGATGTGACACACATGTCCAACAATCTCCCCATTTTGATAATAACAAATCCTCTTAGCAAGAAATCAGCAATGGTGTTTATAGTATATGAAAAGAGAGATAATAGTGCAACTATAGTATATGATAAGCATGAGAATCGTGCATACTCCCCCTATTTTAGTGCTCCCCCTATATAAATGCAATTTATGTTTTATTCCCCCTAAATGATGGATTACATAAATTATTTGTTCTCCCCTTAATCGTCTAGATTTCTTCAATTAATCTCCCCTTTTGTATTATCAAAAGAAGGTGAGGTGAGGGAAATAAGGAGGCATTCTTTAGGAATAATAAAGCATGATCGAGCTTTTGTAATATAGGTAATGATCGATAAAGAGTTTAAACATAGTATATAAGAGATTTCAAATAAAAATATAGAGTTTTAAGCAAGCGGATGATTATAAGAAACATGTCTTTGTAAGCATGAAGATCATAGGTATAAATATGAGTTTAAGTTCAAAATGTAAAGATGTTTAACCTTTTTGAAATCTCATAGTTTTTCATAAAGTTACCAAGCATGAAATGAATATATCATAAAGAGAATATACTACAATGTTACTTAATTTCAAGTTTAAGAGATACACAACATTGTAGAGATCATGTTAGGTTATCTAGTGCATTTCTTATATAAAGAGTAGTATAGGTAAAGTATTAGAATCCAATACTCATGAGAAGAAGTATTATGAAAGATAATGATGTGCACATAAGTGTATTTGGAGCAATGTCAACAAATGATTTAAATCACAAAATACAAGACATATGTTGTGTAAAGTGCACAATAAAACACAAGTATATTTACTTTCACACACTTTAATGCACATATTTTATAAAAAGTGGTGTAAAAACTAAGGTTTGCACAAGACACTTTACTATTCTTGATGGAGTTATATTTGTTTGTTTGTTTTTGTTCACTTTTGTGAAACCATATTCTCCGAATACACTTGTTTTGCAAACCCACATTTATTAAACACAACCACTTTTCTTAATTTCGTAAGTGCAATTCAAATGTAGTGTAGGTAATAAACTTATGCAAGTTTTAATTCATTGTATAATTACACTACATAAATAAGTATTTGTAAATTTAAACACACATATAGATAATCAAAATAAGTGAGTGAAAATGTATCATTATCATTCACAAAACATTTACTCATACTTAGAGGCATGCTAAACTTTGTTCTACATATATGTTTCAATACAATTGATGCACTTAAATAGATATATCAAAGCATGATAAACAAAACAATGTTCATAGTAATGTGAAGAAATAAATTGTAACAATGTAAATAATTCTAAATGATAGAATGCATACATGCTTGATATTAGCAATAAAGATCATACAGTTTTTTTGTTGTTTTGAAAGTTTTTTAATAAAAAAACAGAAAACCACAAAAAACATATTGTTGTATTTTTGAATTTTGAAATTTTGTAGTTGATTTTCAATAAAATAAATAAAACAAAAATAACAAAAGTCACAAATACAGAATCAAAGTAGTATATATTAACTAACATATTTTTATAGATTTTTAGAAATTTTAAAAAACAGAAAAATTGAAGACTCACGCTAGCGCCGGCGCTAGCGCTAGTGCGGGAAGCAGTAAGTGAAATATTAAGAATTTTAAAATTCTATTTTTTGATATTGATTAGGGGTCTTAAGAGTAGTCTTATGCCAAAATTTTGTAATTTTCAGAGATGTCTTGATTGCTCAAATTGCATAAAACTTTAGCATTTTTCATATAACTCATCCTAAGATGTTTAAGACTCCTAATTCCAACCTTAACATTTGAAACCTTGCATCGGGAAGAGGTTTAGTAAATATATCAGCAAGTTGAGAGTCCGTGCCAATGAAACTTACTCTAACATTTCCTTTTTAATGTGATCCCTTATGAAATGATGACGTACATCTATATGTTTGGATCTAGAATGGTGTATCGGATTTTTTGTAAGATCAATGGCACTCTTAATGTCACATTTTAATTCAATATGTTTTAGATGAAAACCAAAGTCCTCTAGAGTTTGGCTCATCCAAAGTGCTTGTGCACAATAACTCCCTAGTGCAATATATTCAGCCTCCGTCATGGAGAGTGCAACCGAATTTTGTTTCCTACTAGACCAGGCAACTAATGAAGGTCCTAGAAAGTGACAAGTACCGCTAGTGCTTTTTCTATTAAGTGAGCATCCGGCATAGTCCGAATTGGAATAGCCGTGAAGTGTAAATGAATTATTGTGCGGGTACCACAATCCTAATCTACATGACCCAATTAGATATCTAAAAATTCATTTTATCACTTTTAAATAAGATTCTTTTCGATTAGCTTTAAATTGAGCACATAAGCATATGACAAACATAATATCGGATCTAGTTGCACTAAGATAAAGTAGAGATCTTATCATACCTCTATATAAAATTTGATCAATTGAAATTCCCGATTCATCTTTTCCTAATTTTAGTGATGCACTCATTAGAGTAGAAGCATGTTTAAGGTTTTCAAATCCAAAGTATTTAAGCATATCATAGACATATTTGGTTTAACATATAAAAATACCATCATTTCTTTGTGATATTTGAAAACCAAGAAAATAAGAAAGTTCTCCTACTAGACTCATTTCAAATTCATTTTTCAACACTAAAATAACTTCATTACACAACTCTTCATTAGTAGATTCAAAGATTATATCATCAACATATATTTGCAAAATAATTAAATCATCATTATTGTGCTTAATGAAGAGAGTATTATCGGCACTTCTCATAATATAACTGTGCTTTAATAAAAATGATGTATGTCTTTCATATCATGCACGGGGCGCTTGTTTTAAACCATAAAGCGCTTTTTCTAGTTTATAAACATGATTGGGAAATTTTTCATTAATAAAACCGGGAGGTTGTTCAACATAAACTTCTTCTTTTACAAACCTATTTAGAAAAGCATTGTTTACATCCATTTGAAATAGTTTTATTCTTTTAAAGCTCGCAAATGCTAAAAAAATTCTAATGGATTCCAATCTAGCAATGGGTGCAAAAGTTTCATCAAAATCTATTCCCTCGATTTGAGAATATCCTTGTGCTACTAAGCGTGCCTTATTTCTAGTGATTCAAGACTCACCATCTAATTTATTTTTAAAAATCCATTTTACACCTACAACCGGGTGATTAGATGGTCTTTCTACTAATTTCCAAAAATTATGTCGCTCAAATTGTTCTAACTCTTCTTCATTCATAGCCAAAAACCAAAATTCATCATTTAAAGCGGTAGAAACGGTTTTTGGTTCAATTTCGGAAACAAAACAAATATTTGAATAAGATTCATGAAGAGAAGAGCGAGTTCTTACCCCAATAGATGGTTCACCAATTATTAGTTCCTATAGATGATCCTTTGTAAATTGCAGGTCGCTTGGAGGCACATAATCATCTTCTTTGGCCTCCTCTTCATCTTCTTTGGAAGGTTCCTCATCACCATGCTCCAAAGGTTGTAAGAGATCATCCTTGTTGCCTGCGGAAAGTTTTTCTATACAAGGAACAAGCTTATCAAATTTCACATTAATTGAATCTTCAACTTTACTAGTTCTTTTATTAAAAATTCTATAAGCTTTACTAGTTGAAGAGTATCCAAGAAAAGTTCCTTCATCGCATTTTTCATCAAACTTTCCCAAGCAATCTTTAGTATTTAAAATAAAACATTTGCACCCAAAAACTTTGAAATAAGATACGTTAGGCTTTCTTTGAAAATAAAGTTCATATGGTGTAAGATTAAGAGAAGGGCGAAGCATGATTCTATTCATAACATAACATGATGTATTTACGGCTTCGGCCCAAAAGGACTTAGGCAATTTATATTCACATAGCATAGTGCGTGCTAGTTCTTGAAGTGTCCTATTCTTTCTTTCTACAACACCATTTTGTTGAGGTGTGCGTGGTGCAGAGAACTCATGTTTAATGCTAACATATCACAAAAGGATGTAAATTTTTCATTTTCAAATTCTCCTCCATGATCCGAGCGAATGCATTTAATTTCTAAATCACTTTCATTTTGAATACGAGTACATAATTTTACAAATTTACAAAATGCATCGGATTTGGATGAGAGAAATAATGTCCAACAATATCTTGTAAAATCATCTATTAAAATATATGTATATAATCTACCACCAAGACTTGTGGTGCTAACGGGACCAAAAAGATCCATATGAATTAATTGCAAAGGTCTTATAGTATAAATGAAATTTTTACTTTTGAAAGAGAATTTAGTGAATTTACTTTTTGGACATGGTGGACAAAGTGAAGGTAAAATTCTATTTAATCTAGGCAATCCTCTAATTAAATCACTTTTGGCAAGTTTCACAATAAACTTTGTGCTAGCATGTCCTAGCCGTCTATGCCAAAGTTCTAATTCATCATTTTTAGTGATAAAACATTTTAAAGATGATTTAGAAAGATCATGAAAAGAAACTATTGTTGGAACATGGTTTTCCGCATCCCTTTGGTTTGAGAATAACAAATCCTACTTATATTTGATCTTCTTTGCCATTGTGTTTTTAGCATGCATGTTTGAACATATATGACATCAGGGTGCTGCAACAATGGTCTGGCACTAACCACAAGCTGAAGGATTAAAATGTTTAACGTCGGGCGTTATGATTAATGCTGGGCGTTAGCTCCATTCGACAAAAGAAGGATGTTGTTCGACAAAAATTATGTTCGACGAAATTGTCGTTCGACGAAGCTGTCGTTCGACGAAGATGTCGTTCGATGAAGCTGCCATTCGACGAATGATGGGAGAATGAAACTCAACGCCGGGCGTTAGGCTTAACGTTGGGCGCTATCCGGTCGACAAATTTGACTAGGAGGAAGCTTCCATGATTGCAGGAGCATTTTTGGATGATTTGACTCAATGCCCAGTGTTAACTCTTAACGTCCGGTGTAAACTCTTAACGCCCGGTGTTAACTCTTAACGCCCGGTGTTAACTCTTAATGCCCGGTATTAACTCTTAACGCCCGGTGTTAACTCATAACGCCCGGCATTAACTCTTAATGCTGGCGTTAACTTTTGTTCCCGCCAAGATGCAAAAATTATGGAGGGAAGCTGTCGTGATTGCAGGAGCACTTTGGGAATGATTTAACTCAACGCCAGGCGTTAGAGTCAACGCCAGCGTTAAGGTTGCCTAATATGAACATTCCTAAAGTGCAGAATCTCCTTCCTCTTCTGATGATCCGAGCCATCAATATGTTGCTAAAAATGGTCAACGCCCGACGTTAGCACTCAACGCCGGCGTTAGCTCAAATTCTATAAATTGGAGGATTTCATCTTCTCCAACCACTGATTACCAAGAGCCCTATTCCAGCACTTCAAAAACTTTGTGAGGGCCGTATTTCAGAGAAGGACATCTCCCACTCATATTTCAAAAGGAGAAATTGAAGGAGGCTTGGAACAACACGCTAACTCAACACGAAGAACGCACGCTTGGACTTCAACGATCTTCAGCGATTCTTCGGCGTCTCCTTCAGATTACCTCATAGGGAGTTTTTATATTTTCTTTTTTATTTGTACTTTTATTTTACCTTTGTATTCGGTTCATTAATTCGCTACATTGTTGGTGACTAGGTCTGGGTAGGACTTAGGGAGTAATTTGCTGTGTTGTTGGCGACTAGGTCTAGGGAGTAGATCTAGGGGGTGCTCGAGGCCTTTCTGGGGATAGATTGGCTAGAGCGGCTTGAGGCCATATCTGGGGAGAGATCGGCTAAAAGCCAACCGGTTCGTGGGGATATGAGTCGGTATAGAAAACGAAAAGAGCCTTTAATATTTCACCTCGATTTCTAGCGTCATAGAAATCAGATTTTGTAATCAATTTTATAAATGATAATCATGTCTTTTCTTGTTCAAATAAATTTGATTTCAATTTTTTTATCGCCTCACTTTTGATTTAACTTACTTATAACAAAATATCAAAAGTTTTCCACTATAGTTTAAAGATTTCTAAAACCCTTATTCACCCCCCCCCCTCTAAGGGCGCCTACAGATCCAACAAGTGGTATCAGAGGCAGGTTATTCCAAATCGGCTTAAAACCGGGAATAATGGCGTCTCATGATATCGCTTCTACTAGTGGGGGAAATTTCTGTGAAGAAGAAAAATCACTAGCACCACCTCTATTTGAAGGGACGAATTATAATGGATGGAAAATTTTAATTGAAAAATTTATTAAAACCTTAGATATCGAAGTATGGGATTTAGTAATAGCAAGACCCGCGGATGAATCAAATAAAAAGGAACTTCACTTAAATGCAAAAGATAAACATTATTTATTTTGTGGTCTATCAAATAAAGTTTTCAAATCTGTGTATTGCTTTTCTAGCGCATACAAAGTATGGAATTTTCTTGAAGAAATGTATGATTCTCCCTCTGCAGGTATGGAACAATCACAAGAACCGGAGAATATGCAAGTGTGCACAAGTCTTCAAGAATGCTCCTCTCATGACGAATCAATGGAGCACACATCAAATGGAAGAGAAGTAGAAGTACTGTCTTCGGAAGAGGAGTACCACAAAGATGTAAAAGAAACAATATGCTCAAATCGTGCCACTCCCAAAAGCAATGTAAGGAAATCAAATCCCATTTTCTGTACTTCTATTTCTACATTACTATTGCATCAAACTACAAAGCGCAAAATTAAGAAATTAAAAAAAGCTAATAAACATTTGCGCTTAGAAAATAAAAACTTAAAGGCAAAAATTAATGAAGAATCAAATTCTAATTTATCTAGTTCTACCCAAGGTTCCTTAGTTGAAAATATTACACCTTGTATAGAATTTAATGATCTAAATAAAAAATGCAAGGAACTTCAAAAGGAACTTCTTTTTATAAAAGAACAAAATGAAAGATTATGTTTAGAAAATTCATCTTTGGAAAATGATTGTGCTAAGTGTAAAGACTATAAAATTGAAATTAAAGAGATGGATGAAACATTTGATGAATATAGAAATAACTATCAAAATCATATTGATTCAATTGTTTCCACTCTTAAAAATAGCACAATCGCTTATAATAAAGCTAAACATAATTTACAAATTAAGAATGATGAACTAAAATCAAAAATCAACTTGCTTAAGGAAATCATAAAGAAAAATTCTCAAAACATACATTCTCAATACAAAGCAAAATCCAAAAGCAAGTTGAATATGATTTCGCAAAACTTGAATAAGCCAAACAATAGAAATAAAAAACATCAAATGATTGTAAATGAAATTCCAAAATACTATCATCATCATCATTTACAATATCAAGCTTCTCCCAATTTAAAATTAAATGCAATCAAATTTCCTTTAAATAATAAATTCAAAAGTCATTTTTATCCAAGCATTCAAGAAAATGACTATGGAAATTTGAAAAATAAAAATAACATTTTTCCAAGGTATGAATGGAGACCCATAATTAAGAATGACGCATCAATGTCAAATGAAAGGGTCCATTTATCCTTGTCTCCCCAAAAGGCATCTCGCTATTTTTTGGTACCCAAAGGAACCATCCCTCGTGGTCCTCTTTGGATACCTAAATCTCTCATCTATTAGTGTCCAATCATTTGCATGGAGTAAAAATAATTAAATATAAAATATTAATACTCTACTTCATGATATGCATAATTTCCTTTTATGTCTTTTGTTTTTTCTTTTGTCTTTTCTTGAACCATCATGATATGATCACTTTATATATCCTGTGATATGACTTCCACATATTAAACCAAAATTCATAAATAAATCAAATTGAATAAAGTTGAATAAAGGGTCATATCATTTTTCAAGTGATCTACCTATCCTTTTTATTTTTTCCTTCTAAATCCATTTCATATAAAAGTCTTATAAAATATGAAAACTAAATTTACTATATGATATTATTAAGACGAATGAAATAATTGTAGAAATGGATTTAAAGGAAAAGTTAGGGGTATTAGGCAAAATTTATATAATGTGCAAGTTTTGCTTAGGTATTTAATATATGTGCGTCATTTTGATTACCCCTAGTATGTTTAATCTTAATCATGAAAAATCGAAATTGAAAAATTGCGAAAATCATATACTTGTATTCTTTACATAACATTGCACCTTGTTATCATAACTTCTCATCTAGCATCATCACTTACTACAAGTAGAAATCAGTGGCTATGCTAGTTATTTCATGCCATATTATGCTAAAGAAAAATAGAATAATGAAAATTAAAAGGTTAAGAAAAGTATATATATACGTTCTTACTTAATATTCAAAAACCGAAGAGAAAATTTACAAAACTCTTCAAAATAAAAATATTTTCTCACATTCATTATTCACATTACAATCTTTCTCTTTAATATTTTGAAAAGGTTGAATATGAATCGTTTTATATATTTCACTTACAATAATTAATGATGAGTATCAAAATTCTATGCGATAAAATTAATGATCAAAATTATATTATGTAATATCAAATGATCTTTTAAGTCAAACATCAAATATAACTACAAAAGATCTTATTGATTCCAAACATATAGTTTATGATCATGATTATTATATGAATCTATTATGTTTTGCATGTATCTTATTTATTTTTAGACCATAGAATCAACTCTATATCTATATGAATAAATCAATTAGAATCATCACTTTATTCTATGTCTAAAATTTGAATCACTATTGTTGAATACATGTAACATTATATCAATTAACCTTATGGGATAACTCTGCATTCAAACTCTTCATATCTAGCATTATCAACTAATAAATATTATCATCCATGCTAGATATCTTATTATTGCCATAATGAATCAATCTTAAGGAAGAACAATTGAAAGTTAAAATTCACTATAACTATGTGCTTTAAAATCAAATATAATTTGAAATCAATCTCGTATAGAAGCCATAGTCTATAATGTGTCTCCATAGGATTAAATGCTTAGTATGCCCATGATTATTCACCCATATTATGTGTCTCACAATAGCGAGGGCGTATGATTGTATGCATTAGAAGACCTAACCTTTAAGTCATGTCTTGTCCTTAACCGGGGAGGGTTCCAGTGGGGCCTTGCGAGGCACTGGGGGGAAAGAGTGCTAGGTTGAGTGTTCTCTAGTGTGTGCATATGGGATTAACACCCCATCCTACGGCATGTGTCTAGCCCCTCATGCACATCCATCACTTAGTATGGGGCTAGCGTGTAGACATATAGTTAGGGTATTATAATCTAAGACATACCTATATCATATGTTTTTGCATGCACTCATTATGATGACATTGTTCATGCATTCTTGGTTTGATCAAACATTCTTATGTTGTGTTTTGCATATTTTATCATCTTTTGAACTTAAATGATCTTGTAAAACACAAATATATGAAAACCAAATAAAGATATAAAAAACATTTTTGAACAAATAAAACATGCTTAATGAGCCTTCTAATGATCTCTAAAATATCTGAAATTTTTACATTAAGAAGGCATATATATATATTATTCCAAAGAAAATTCTTTCAAAATTCCTGAAAATCAGTGTTCTGTTTGGGCGTTAACTAGTTAACGCCAGGCGTTAGCTAGTTTGGCCCAATTGATCTTCTGTTTTTTCTAAAATGTTTCTGGTATTTTTCTAATGAATTCTCTCAGTTTATTTTCTCTGATTGAAAATTATCTTGTTATTAGTTTGTTAGTTTAATTTCAAAATACAAAAAAATTAAATAATTTAAAATGATCAAAAATATGTTTTTGTCATTTGTTTTTTGTTTTAAAAATTTACAAATCATGGTTTGACTACATGACTTCACAAGAGCAAACATCTTGGTTATATTGTTTCTAATGGTCAAAATTGATGTTGGCATACTCACAAGGATTTACTTCAATGTCTAATTTTAGTTTCAAATTTGCTAAACATTGTTTTTGTCATGCCTTGACCATAATCTGATTATGTGCAATGAAATAGTCTATAGATAATTGTGTATGATTGCCTAGCATGCCTCTAAGTATGAGTAATATTTTGTGTTAATCAATGATTCAAACACTCACTATTTTTGGTAATCTACATGTATTCATAATCTTAGTCTTGCATGATTGTGTAGTGTGATAATTTTAACACATTAAGTTGTATTTGTAAATTACCTACACCGTCATTCAAATAATAAATTTCTTGCACACATAAAAGTGTTTATTTCAAAATTATAAATGTTTGCAAAAACAAGTGAATTCGGAGACTTTTTGGCCCAAACAAAAAATTAATTAATAATATGCCAAAGATAACTCAACCAAGCACTACTCACCCTCCTGATAAGTCTTAATGAGCATTGTGAGGTTGAGAACCTTGGAAAGAATTGTAAAGTGTCTTGTGCAAACATATTTCTTTTTATCACTTCTATTTGTACACCGGATCACTAAAAATAAAAATCAATAAAATTGCTTATGTGATCCCCCAAGCACTACTTCGCTCCCTGATAAGTCTTAATGAGCATTGTGTGGGCGAACCACCTTGGTAGTTGTACTTGTGTTTTGTGCTTTGAAATTTTATTCTAAATGTGATGTGTGAAAGTAATTATATGATTACAATCTTAATGTTTTTATTACTATTTCACTACATATGTCATGTGTTTTGATTATTTCACTTGTATACTTTTATCAAAACACCTTTCTGCACACATCATTGATTTTCATAAAGCTTCTATTCATGAGAATTGGATCCTAATGCAAACATTACATAATTCTCCAAAACCTTAAGTAAAAGCACTAGATTGCAATGCATGATTTCTACAATGTTTTCTTTACTTGAAATACGAATTGGTTACATTGTAGGTCTAATCTCTTTGAATATGTTAAATCATGCTTGCCTATTAGTTATGAAAATTTACACAGATAAATGCTCAAATGTGAAGAGTCTAAAAATATTGTTGGAAATGTCAAACAAAAAAAAACAAAAAACAAAAAAAAATAATAACTTTGTTTTACTTTTCCGCATTCCTACTTGCCTACTTTTTATGCTTATCTCTTACATGTACTTGTCACACAATATTGCATCTCCCTTATACAAGTACTACTCCTCTTAAAATTAATTTTAAAAGGCAAGTGATTATTTCTTATGTTCTCTCACGCTTATCATATACTTCTTTCCGTTGTGCTACTCTCTCTTTTAGCTCGATCATGACTTATTTCTTTTACACAAAACTCTTAAATCCTCTCTTAATTATGTCCCACCTTTGTCTTCTTTATTCTAGTTTTGTGTCACTCCACCCTCTTTTGTTAATAACAAAGGGGGAGAATAAAATGATAAATCGTAATGATTAATGGAGTAGGATTCACTAGATTAAGGGGGAGCATGTATCTAGTTTATGGGAGTAT
Organism: Dactylorhiza incarnata; assembly: GCA_033032865.1. Lineage (NCBI taxonomy): Eukaryota > Viridiplantae > Streptophyta > Magnoliopsida > Asparagales > Orchidaceae > Dactylorhiza > Dactylorhiza incarnata. The sequence goes on from JAWHQI010000134.1 coordinate 635,467, forward strand.
ACACTAAGGGGGAGCATTTTTGTAGGGGGAGTACATTTAAATGAACTATAATTCTTATCATTATCTTTATTATTACTTGTGTCATGTATCTCTACAAAAACACAATTTTTTATGAATCTGATTTATCTCTAATTGGATTTGTTATTATCAAAAGGGGGAGATTGTTGGAACATGGTTTTCCGCATCCCTTTAGTTTGAGAATAACAAATCCTACTTGTATTTGATCTTGTTTGTCATTGTGTTTTTAGCATGCAGTTTGAACATATATGACATCAGGGTGCTGCAACAATGGTTTGGCACTAACCACAAGCTGAAGGATTAAAATGTTTAACGTCGGGCGTTATGATTAATGCTGGGCGTTAGCTCCGTTCGACAAAAGAAGGATGTTGTTCGACGAAAATTATGTTCGACGAAATTGTCGTTCGACGAAGCTGTCGTTCGACGAAGCTGTCGTTCGACGAAGATGTCGTTCGACGAAGCTGTCATTCGACGAAATGATGGGAGAATGAAACTCAACGCCAGGCGTTAGGCTTAACGTTAGGCGCTATCCGGTCGACGAATTTGGCTAGGAGGAAGCTTCCATGATTGCAGGAGCATTTTTGGATGATTTGACTTAATGCCCAGTGTTAACTCTTAACGTCCGGTGTTAACTCTTAACGCCCGGTGTTAACTCTTAAGGCCCGGTGTTAACTCTTAACGCCCGGTGTTAACTCTTAACGCCCGGTGTTAATTCATAACGCCCGGCATTAACTCTTAACGCCGGCGTTAACTTTTGTTCCCGCCAAGATGCAAAAATTATGGAGGGAAGCTGTCGTGATTGCAGGAGCACTTTGGGAATGATTTAACTCAACACCAGGCGTTAGAGTCAACGCCAGCGTTAAGGTTGCCTAATATGAACATTCCTAAAGTGCAGAATCTCCTTCCTCTTCTGATGATCCGAGCCATCAATATGTTGCTAAAAATGGTCAACGCCCGGCGTTAGCACTCAACGTCGACGTTAGCTCAAATTCTATAAATTGGAGGATTTTGTCTTCTCCAAACACTGATTGCCAAGAGGCCTATTCCAGCACTTCGGAAACTTTGTGAGGGCCGTATTTCAGAGAAGGACATCTCCCACTCATATTTCAAAAGGAGAAATTGAAGGAGGCTTGGAACAACACGCTAACTCAACACGAAGAACGCACGCTTGGACTTCAACGATCTTCAGCGATTCTTCGGCGTCTCCTTCAGATTACCTCATAGGGAGTTTTTATATTTTCTTTTTATTTGTACTTTTATTTTACCTTTGTATTCGGTTCATTAATTCGCCGCGTTGTTGGCGACTAGGTCTGGGTAGGACTTAGGGAGTAATTTGCCGTGTTGTTGGCGACTAGGTCTAGGGAGTAGATCTAGGGGTACTCGAGGCCTTTCTGGGGATAGATTGGCTAGAGCGGCTTGAAGCCATATCTGGGGAGAGATCGGCTAAAAGCCAACCGGTTCGTGGGGATATGAGTCGGTATAGAAAACGAAAAGAGTCTTTAATATTTCACCTCGATTTCTAGCGTCATAGAAATCAGATTTTGTAATCAATTTTATAAATGATATTCATGTCTTTTCTTGTTCAAATAAAATTGATTTCATTATTTTTATCGCCTCACTTTTGATTTAACTTACTTATAACAAAATATCAAAAGTTTTCCACTAAAGTTTAAAGATTTCTAAAACCCTTATTCACCCCCCCCCCCTCTAAGGACGCCTACAGATCCAACAACTATATAAACATTATGTATTCTTGGTGCAGTTAGTACAATATCTTGTGCAGTAGGATTAGATATTTTGCACAGATTAGTGGAAGATTCAAACAAAACATCTAATCTTTTATCACATAGTTGGCTAATAGAAATTAGATTGTGTTTTAGCCCTTTCACATAAAGAACATTAGATATAATAAAAGATTTGTTACCCACTCTACCAATTCTCATGATCCTTCCTGTTCCGTTATCGCCAAACGTCACGATCCTTCCCTTCTTCTTTTCTAGGCTAAGGAACTTTGCTTTATTGTCCGTCATGTGCTTGGAGCATCCCGAATCCAAGTACCACACGTCTTCATTGTCCTTAGCCTCCCAGCACATCTAGAGAGAAGATGAGAGTAAAGATCTGAATACCCAAGTGGTACCACCCGTAGAATAAGTGGAAGCCTTAGGTACCCAGATTTGCTTTAAAGTTATTTGTTTTACTTTTCTACAAGAACTAGATGTGTGACCTAAAATAAAATAGTTTGCACACGAAATAAAGAGGGTTGAGACCCTTTTCTGGATTTTTTTCTTGTTGGAAGGAGTCAGTTTTGCAGAAGAAAAGGTTTGGCAAAATAAATTACTGAATTTTTGTACGAGGAACTAGCGTCGGCGTTAGTGGCTAGCGCTGGGCGATAGCCCTCACCTCGATATTCGAGCCCAAATTGTTTAGAACCATAGCACTGGTTCCCTAAAATCATATCCAGTGATTTTGGCCCATTCTAAATTTTTTAATGGCCATGATGAGATCATGAACGTGTGCTTTAAGTGATGAATTTTCTTTCACAAGCATGACACACCTATTTTCAAAACTTTTTTTATTATTTTTAATTTGCACAAGAGAGGCTCCTAATTTTCTTTCAAATTCCCCCCACTTTTGTAAGACTTTTGGCATGAGAGGGCTTTAGAAAGAGACTCTTCAATATCTTTTGTCATTTTAGTGGAATGATCACACTCTTGGCAAGAAACCTTTCTCTTTTCTAAAACAATTAATTTTTTGGAAAGCTTTTGATTTTCTTTAATTAGAGATTCATTTTCACGATTTAATAAAATAGTATCTTTCATATTTTTATCAAAAACTTTGCAAGTTTCAAGAAATTCATTAAAGAGTTCATCATAAGTGGGAGGAGTTACCTCAGCGTCGCTAAGAATACTGGTGTCATCGTCGTAGTTAACTTGTCCCATGAGGCACATATTTGCTTCCTCATCTTCGCTTGATGAAGACACGCTTGATCCTTCGGAGGAGGAGGAGTCATCCCATATTCTAGCTTTTAGCACCTTCCTCTTTTCCGTCCCTTTGTGCCGCTTTTCCTTTTTCTCCTTCAAAAACTTTGGGCACTGGATCCGAATATGTCGGGTCTTCCTACAATGATAGCATTCCGGTGGAGGTCTTTCTTATTCATCATCGCTCTCATTTTCCTTCTTTGAAGATGACCCTTTCCATCTAGCATCCTTTTGGAAAAATTTCCGAAAGGTGTTTCTCCTTTCCGAATTTTGCATGAACTTTCGAAAGTTCTTTACCAAAAGGCTTTCTTCATCTTCATCCTCATCCTCTTGGCACTCCTTCTTCTATTTTAGTGCCAACGCCTTCTTCTTTGGCTCCTTGTTGTATTCATCATATTGAATCTTGAGTTCTACCTCATGGATTTTGAGATTCCCAATGAGGCTTTCAACTTGGAGCATTCTTAGATTGTGCGACTCTGAGATAGCCGTTACCTTCGGATTGAATTTTAGAGGAAGAGACCGAAGAATCTTTCAAACCAAGTCGCCATTGGAGAGGGTCTTTCCAAGAGCTTTGGAGGCATTGACGATCTTTGTGAAGCACGTGTACATGGCATCAATATCTTCTCTTTCATCCATCCGGAACTTTTCATATTCCGACTCCAGTTAGAAAAGCTTTAAATCTTTAACCTGCGATGTACCTTCATGAGTAATTTCCAAATGATTCCAAATTTCATATGCAGTAGTACATGCGGAAATTCTATTAAATTCATTTCTATCTAACGCACAAAATAAAGCATTCATGGCCTTGACGTTATTTTTGCATTTCAGCTTATCCCTATCATCCCATTTATCCTTAGGTTTTTCAAATAGTACCTCTCCAATTACAATTGTAGGAGGAGAGTATTCCTCTTTTACCATATTCCAAACCTCAATATCTAGGGTCACAAGAAAATATCTCATCCTATTTTTCCAGTAATTATAATCTGACCGAGTAAATAGAGGAGGTCTACTAATTACCTGACCCTCGGAAAAAGCGAGATCATAAGACGCCATTATTCCTAGTTTTTAAACCGTTTGGAATAACCTCCCTCTGATACCACTTGTTGGATCGATAGACGCCCTTACAGGGGGGTGAATAAGGGAATAAAAAAAATTAAATCCTTAAGCAATTTACTAAATAATGAGAGAGAAATAATACTTTAACTAAAAGTGATTTGCAATTGAAGAAAGTATACCAAATAAAGGAAATCAAGTAAACACTAAAAGAGACATGGTTGTATTATATAAAAAGGTGTTTACAAAATTTGATTTCAATATCGCTAGAAATCGGAGGCGTACAAGTGCAAATACTTTTTCCTTTTTTATACCGACTCGTATCCCCACGAACCGGTTGGCTTTAATCTATCCTTCCCCGGATATGGCCTCAAGCCGCTCTAGTCAATCCTTCCCAGGATATGGCCTCGAGCACCCCCTAGATCTAATCACCTAGACCTTTTCTCCAACACACGCGGTGAATTCTACCTAAGCCACGCAAGGACCTAGTCGCCAATATAAGGCGATTTCACTACAAAAAAACAATGAAATAAAATAATACAAATATCAAAACTCCCTCTATTAGTTTTTCTGGAGATGATGATGATGGATCAATGTAGCATAAGCGAGGTTGATGTGATCGCTCTTCGGATGCAGCGTAATGGCTTCCTTCTCCAGAAATCTTATTTGGCTTTGAGTGGTAGATGACTTTTCGGCAGAGTAACAGCTCTAGAACTTTGGCACAAGTAGTCTCTCAGGGATGGGTGACAAAAATGAGAGAGAAAGCTCCAATTTATAAAGCTTAGAGTTAGCGCTTGCGGTAGCCCCTAGCGCCTGTGCTAGTGTTCGTGTAGAGACGGTTACGAAACTGTTGTGACGTGGCGTTGTTCACGATCTGGAGATAGCGCCAGGCGGTAGCGCTTAACGCCTGTGATAGAGCTAACACATGCGGTAGCTCCTAGCGCCAGGCGATAGTGCTCTTGTTCAGAATGTTGGTTCCAAGTTGCTTTCTACCAGTAGAGTAATGCACATATAGTTCTTGCACACTATAAACACACAACATGCAAGATCAAATATAATATGGGATTTGTTATTCTCAAACAAAGAGATGTGACACACATGTCCAACAGTTCATATTATCACCAAAAACCACTCATGAGCTCAAAATTAATAAACAAAAGCCACTATTTAATTCCAAGAAAATAGTTAGACTTTTCTACATATCACTAAATTTTTACTGTAGGTGTACAATAGTCCCACATTTATCCAGAATTTTATTTAGATTTTTCCACTGAAAATAAAGACCTCTGATATTTTTAAAACAGGAATTTATCCTCAAATTAAGTCTTTAAGAATATCAAGAATGCTTATTAAATTCTTAAAAAATTCCAGGGGTTGTGTCTTCCTCCAACTAATACTATATAAAATATTCAGCAGTTTTAATCGAGGTGTTTGCCCTCCGGAATTTCTTACAATGAAAAGAACTAATCTATTGAAATCATTAAAAAATGTTAGATTATGTCAAACATCTTCAAATAATTACATAGGATATAAGTAGGCTCTAAAACTCTCTATGAATTTTCTCAGAATTTGTTGATTGATTTTAAACCCTCTGATAAATCAAAAGCAGGAAGAACCCCTTTAATTTAATTATTGAAAAATACTAATTAATGTCAAAAAATTCTCATAGTTTTTTGAAGGATAGCTGCCATTATATGAAACAATTTCTATGTTCATCACTGTCTCATTAGAGATCCCAATCAGCCTTAAAAAAATCAAGTTCCATCTGATTATTATAAACTCTTCCGGCATTAATCGAGAAGATCATGGCCCGACTGAGATTGAGCCGGACTGCGCAAAAATAGATCCTGCATAGCGGATCAGGCCCGGATCCGATGTGGAGAAGCTAATCATTACTTCGGGAATATTAATAAGATCATGGCCTATGGACTTCATGCAGCAACGCTACCCGGGATTGTTTTCCCCAGGTAAAATATGAACTAGCTTTTTATACCTCGTACATCAATACCCGTAGCCCCAATCTCAATTTCGGGGATGTTTTTTTTTATATTGGATTTGTAACAACTCAATTCAGACTAGACCCCTTGAGTGGCATGTCACTGAGAGTTGACTTGGACTAGGTAGTAGTCCAATGTCCCTAAGGGATCATGAATGAGATATAGTCAACATGAGTGGGTGTAACACCCCATTTCCCAATGGAAAAAATGCCCTGTCGACTAGAAGAGTTTGCTCATGTCGACTAGATCTCTGGTCGACATAGGCAATTTGTTGATTAGAAGAGCTTGCCCATATCGACTAGATCTCTAGTCGACATCGGCAATATGTCGACTAGAAAATCTGCCAATGTAGAGTAGACCTCTAGTCGACATGGAAGTTTGTCGACTGGAAGAGCTTGAGATTAAAATGTTATTTTGAAAATTATATCTAAGTAAAATATCGGCTAGACCATCTAGCCAACATAGGCCAAATCAACAGGGAAGCCTTCCTATTGACTATAAGCACCCCTTTGACAGAATTTAATGATATCAATTGTAGCAAACAGGGTGCGGCATGCCCGCCTTTAATGGCAGTGCCTTGTGTGTATTTTCAAGGCTGAGAGGTGACTTTTAGCGGCTAGGAGGACACACATGGCCGACCCCACCCCCCTAATGGGAAAATCAAATCAACCCCTTTTCTCTCTCTCTCTCTCTCTCTCTCTCTCTCTCTCTCTCTCTCTCTCTCTCTCTCTCTCTCTCTCTCTCCTCCTTTATCACCTAAACCTTTGCTCTTTACTCATCACCTCCTTTATCACCTAAACCTTTGCTCTCTCTCTCATTCCTCAAGCAACAGAGCTAAGCATTTTTCCTGAAGGAGACCAAGCTTAGGAGCAACACTTGAATCAAGATCGTCGGAGACAACAACCACCACCACCATGCCACCAAGGAGACAAGCTCGATCTATGTCCTCGACTCAGGTGACTTCCACCCCCTCTCCCTTGGTGCTAGATCTTTAGATCAAAATAGGAGAGATATTCAGCTCAAAAGTGCTTGATTTCAGCGAGATTCATGGAATTTCTTGAGGAGATACCACACTAGAACTTTTGTTCTAGGGCATCGTTTGCCATGAAAATAGCATCAATCATCTCCTCTCTTCAATACGGAACTGTAAGACTTGACCTTGTGAAGGATGGTGGTCTGTAGAGGGAGTATTGTAGGAGAGAAGGCAAGACTTATTTTTTCCTTGGCTGGAGGAAGAAGATGAACAACTACTTGTAGATCTGCTATCTACAGACCAAACAGAATTTGTCCTGTTTTACACAGCCGGGTTCAAGTCAATTTTTAAGTATGGTATACTTAAACTTGGACCTTGGTCTCAATATGAAAGTTGTAGCTCTTGGAAAGACCTTTCTAAAATGGGGTGGGCACATTTTCTGGGGAGCTTTGTAACTACTTAGATCTTGTTTTGAAAATGGTGTGCCAATGTGTCATTATAGCTTAAATACCAATTCTGTCAAACTAGATCAGTTGTGTTCAAGCCGCTTTTTAGGCATGATCCATCCAGATCCAATACCCGACTCCAACAAAGAAGTTATAGCCCTTGGAAAGACCTTTTTCAGATTGGGGTATCACATTATCTTAGGGTGAATGTAGCTCCTTGAGATCTAGTTTTAGTAAACAGTGTCGTAAATGTATGGATCGCAATGATTGTTGTATTTCTCTAGGAATAACGATCCGACACTCATGGAATTTGGTACATACATGCTAGATGATATTGTGAACACTTATAATATGATTCAGAATTGTTGAACTTAAATTTGTTATGAATTTGTCAATAGTATCATTTTAATTAAAGTCTTATATTCTATGTTTGTAACGTTCGATGGGACTAAAATTTTGTTGACATGCTCGGATGCTAAATTAAGACCTTCGGTAGAAATTTCAATGGATTTGGAATTAGATTAGTCACTTAGTTAATCACTTGATTAATGTCGCACAAGGTGAATGAAAGTGTGAGGGACACCTTAGACAAGTTGTTATTGGTAAAAGTCCCGGACCTTAAATGAATTCAAAGTCTCCATCATAATTCTAATATATTGTGAAAGTGGTTGATCTAATTATTGGAGAAAATTATATTAGTGAACGCATTACTTCACTAGGCACACAAGTAGTCCTATAAGATCACTAGGAGATACTCCCATAACTTACACTTTCCATTGCATTAGAGTTGTGACAACTATGTACGGGTAGTAGCGATGGGTTGGCATAGTTTAGAGGATACGAGTGTATCCTAATATGTTATGGTAAATACTCAATTATTTTAAGGACTTGATTGGAAGTCCTTGGGTGCTGGTTAGCACGAGCTTAAAGAGTATAATTATATCCTAGTGTAATATGGTAAGGACTTGTTGGGAAGTCCTTGGGTGCTGCTTAGCACGAGCTTATTCATGGGAAGTATATGGGTGTGCTTGTATACCGTGTTGCATATTGATCCTTGGTGATAAGATTACTTGTGGCGAGTCTATGGGCTTACCAGTCGTCACACCGACGGAAGTTGGTAGATAGACTTAAGGCTGGTGGGGCTTGTGGTCTTCTGGTTGTTTTCACCCTGATGAGTTACCTCTGTTCCATAAGACTCGGCTGGTTTTAGCGAGCAAGATTACACAGGTTCTCCGTTTTTTGGTTGTTAGCGTTGAGGCGTATGTAGACCTAGGTCTGGTAGTGTATTTACCCACCTAGTAGTGGAGATGCCCACTCCACTGCCACCGTCTAGCCACGACGGGGGGTGCCTGAGGGGCTAGCTAGCTCCAAAAAGTAGGAACTAAAGGTCTATATAGTCATAGCAAATCAGTGTGCGTGAGTAAAATCATGGTGAGTCATCATACATTCATTCATTACATTGCATTGCATCGCATAAAGATCCTCATCATATAAACATGTATGGACACTTTTATATGATGAGTTATTTATTATTGTACTAGATCATTAACTTATAAATCTGTATGAGCATTTTTATAAGTTAAGTTCAATTCAGTACTTATTACCCTGCTTAGATGTGTGTATTTCCTAATGATATGATATTGTATATGGCTGCTATTATACTGCTTAATCTTAAATGCTAGTTAAGTATAAATTCGACATGTCACCTGCTTGTACATTGTTTATATTGTAGCCCATTTTCCCTCCTTCCGCCCGGTGTCTATGAGTCGTCGGGGGAGAGGGTGTGAAGTCACTTTGTCTTTTGACTAACGGTTGTCGTACCACTCATTTTAGGAGCACACCCAGCAGCAGCACACTGTGCAGGAGGACCATCAGGCCAGGGAGACAGGGTCTGAGACCGCAATGTAGCCTTTACCGCCGTTTCCTTCTGTTGTCGATGTGAGCTTTTAAGAGTTTTGATGTAGCCCTTTTGAGGCATTTTTGTACTATGAAAGACATTTAGGAGCGCTTGTCGCTCCCTATTTTATTTATGTACTCATGGACTTATATATATACTGTTGTTGACCATGGACTTTGTTATTTATTTATTGATGGGTTGACATGTGATATACTGAGATAGCCGGCATGATAGGCGTCTTGTGGTGAGGGTTAGCCCGAGTGCTGGCACTACCGCAAGGCAGTCAGTTCTGAGCATAGAACTTCCCTCGGGCGTGTCCAATTCCCGGGAGGGAGGTCTTATATAAATTCTCTCCTTTTTCTGCAATTTGCATGAAAAAAAATTGTGGATTATTCTTAGTTTTTTTGTTATGGTATTGTAATTGTGTTGATAAAATCAAGTATTTGAAATGTCACTTAGCTCTCACAAGTAGATGTTGGGAAGCATTTTATCACAAGCACAGTTTTCCCGATAAAGAGGATTTAATTGAATTGGTTCGTAATAGTGCTCTAAGTCTTAGGTTTGTGAATAATGAGTTCTATGGCATGCCTTACATATAGGAGATAATTAAATGCAAATGTGAAAAAAAACTCTCCTTTGAATTCCACTAAGGATAATGTACACAAGCATATTTGGAAATGTAAGAATGCAAGAACTAATTTTATGTATCGATTGCAGTGTAGTGTTAGCTCCATTTGACAAATGAAATGTCAGGCATGTGATTGGTTATCACATCATGCTATAATGTTGCATAGTTCATTATTCGAGATTCAAATCTACATTACATCATTAACACTATGCACCTCAAGAAGTTAGAAAGATTATATTTATTGGTTTATAACTGGGAATTAGTTTATTCAATTGCTAGTTGATGAAGATTGTCCTACATTACGTCTTCACAGTAGGAGAAGTAACATAATGATGTAATTTTCTCCTCTTAGAGCTCTCACCGACATCTGTTTCTTCAAAAAGCTTTGGTAGATTGCTCGCTTCAATAGCTTGCTTCAATTCTTCCTCCAGACGCACGAGTTTTTGCTCTACTTTGGTATCAATAGTCATCGACACCTTTCCAACCACGTCTACACTCTCTCCACTGCTCAAAAATAAATAAATAAATAAATAAGCAACATGTGGAGGATCCAAGTCGATATAACATTTAAAATATGTAATATTCGAAAGATTTGCAGATCTCATAGACATTTCCTCAATCTGAGAAATAATAGAGATTCTCACTCCAACAGAAGGTGCTCCCGATCTTATGATCCCGAAGACAGGAAAAGGCTTGGGAGTATTCGCTGCTCCTCGTGTCTCGCCCACCACTGGAGAAGATGTGTTTTAGGAACCCTTGCGTTAGAAAGATCGGGAGATCATAGTTCCGCCATTGAAGATGCTTTGAGGGTCACCATATCACTAAGTAGTACTCGCACAATAGTTAGAGATTATCACATTGTGGAAGTTTGTTAATCAAATAACCTGCTCATATATATAGATGCATAAAGTATTAACGACAGACTGAAGCCTCAATCACCTACACTATTTTTTTTATCTTTGTACAAGATCTAAAAAATGAGGTGATTCTGTCTGCCTGAGTTCCGCGATACTCGTCTTTACTGGTTGATTTGACATGTATCTCTATTATTTGGACAATATTTGGCCATGGAAGTACTCGATGGCCACTCGCCGACTATTCAAGCATACTCACCGACATCCTTAGTGCTTTCACCAACCCCCTTTTATGTTTTATACTTTGTATTTTTTTTTTCATTTTGCCCTAATTTGTAAACAGTCAGCCCGTCTTTTAGGGCGACGGGCTGCCTACGTGCAGGTCTTGTGCATGAACAATGACCAAATGGGGCATCGAAACTTTTGCAAGAATCCTCATAATAGTCACATATTTCAAAACAATGTTGGTAAGTGCTCGCTGGAGCATTTAGAGAGATTTGTAACTCTTTGGTAATAAACTTTTAATCAATATAATCAAGCAGAGCTAAATGTTCGCATTGTGTTATGTCTACTCTCATCTTTCATAGCATCTTTTCACTCATCTTTCATAGCATCTTTTCACTCATCTAACAATTCACGACTCGAAGTACCCTTCCACTCACAGAGTCTTCTTCCCTTCTTATTTTTATTGTGGAGTCGATACACTTTTTACCTCAACATCTCTACTTATAATAAAACTTACAAGAGGCTTCGATGGTAGCTTGATTTAGCTCCGTCTGGTTCTCTTGTAGGCTTCCAGTGCAGGAGCAAACGCCACTGGCGGCGCACTCCGGAGAGTTTGTTTTTCTGCCACCGATGGCATTTGCTACCATGGCATTTGGTCCCGATTTTCCGTGGGAAATGGAGAAATCACTCCGTCTCCGAACCCAGCTCCCTCCGACCGGTGGTGTTGGCTGCCTGACCAAGAGCCAAACAGAGTCTTACTCAAAGAATAGAGAAGGCGGGGAGATAAACGTTCTTTATAAACTTAGAAAGTGAGAATGAGACTTGCAAGGAGAGCTTAAGGAGGGACTTGTGTGTGATCAAAAAACCACTTCTTGTGCATGCAGGGAGGATTCTCTTTGGTCTCAGGGATTTTGAAGAGGTTCTTCCTCTCCTTCGTCTTCTAATAAGAATTCATTTCTTCGAAAATCTTGCGAAATCTTCTCCTACTTGTTTAGTTTGGGCACTACAAATTTGGTAACATAGTTTTATACGCCTCTTCAATTTGCACCAATTCTATGAGGCAAAAAACTTAAATTCATGGCTTAGAAACTAAAAAAATTGCTATACAATATGAAGATATTTGATGGTATGATAGAGATGATATACAGAGATTTTCCTACTGCACTGGCAATAATACTAAGCACTGTTGTAAAATCTATTGCATACCGGGGCCAGCGCAAGATCCTTGGTAATTATTAAAAAAAATGTCATCACATGATTCACATGTGAAGTAGAAAAGCTAGAAATGGGGATTCTTTCTCAACTTTACCTTTTAGTGCAGAATTTACAGCGGCAAAGATGAAAAATTACACTTGCCCTAAAAGAAGCAAATTACAGAAACGATTAGATCACAGATTCGGACCGCCATGATCCTGGCAGCATTCTTCAGATCTGAACTCAGCGAGGCTGTTGAATCGTTCGCGGACTCACCCGCGGGCTCACGAACTTGTGCGCCTTCTCCGAGCACCGCCGCACATCGGATGGCCGGCAACGCGTCTCCATCCATTTCTCAGCTCCCCAAGCCATCAGCTCCATCCGCTCGTTGATCCTCTTCTTCTCCTTCTCATGTTTCTCTGAAACCATCACAAATCTGAGGCGTCGCGATCTAAAGAGAGAAAATAACAGATCTGAGAATAGTAAAGCTTAGAGGAGGATCATACGCTGTGCGTCGGAAGATCGCATATCGGTATGCTCAGGATCGATGTAAACCAAGCACTCCAGTTTCTCCTCGTTGAGCCGCTCCCGGAGCCAAAAATCGCGGAACCACGGCGAAGACTTCACGAGGCGCCACCACTCGGCCGAGAAATCATCCACCTCGCGATAGAAGAACGGAACAAACGGCGCTGCGCGGGGGTTCAGAGTCGATGCCATCTGCTCCAGCGCCGGATCTTAACGCTGCTATTACTATTCCCTTCACTGGGAAGAAGACGGTTCTCCCGGCGACCGATATTTATGAGAAACTTAAATGCGTTATCGAGTACAGGTCATCGTTCGTATCCTTTGAGAGTGGATCAAAAGTTTATTTATTTATTTAAATTAAATTTTTTTCATTCGATAATATTTATGATTTATGATAATATTAGGGCAATGATAATCATACTCACTTATGACTATTTGTACTCATTTCTATTCAAAAAAGAGATATTATTAAAGCCTAAAATAAATCTAATTGTACCCGCCCTTTCTCCCTCACTCACGTTTTCTTACGGACAGCAGATCGCTCCTCGCCTCCCCTAGCCGCCTACCCCCCTTCCGCCGTCCGCCTGCCTCCCTTCCGCTGCCCGCCTGCCTGCCTGCCCCCATTCCGCCGCCCGCCTGGGAGATTTCCAGCCAAGTTCCTCTCTTTTCCACCATTAGGACTACCTCCTTCCTCTCCGGTGAGTTTTTTTTAAATTTTTTTCTCAAATTTTTTCTACACTAAAATCCTAGAATGCTCAAAGCTTCATGAAAATGATTTTGTAGGTTTCGAAATCGTTAACTATAACTTGTTTCTCTCTGGTGGATCCTCATTGTGAGTATTTCTTTATCGTTCCTCTCAACTCTCTCATAATATTTGGTTTCCTAAATGTATAAATTTATTTGCTAGGTTTTCATCTCTCCGAATCACATATTTGTGCTTGCTATTTTAGTTGGTGTTAATTTTGGAAGGTATTTTTCTAAATCTTCATTAACATTAGAATTTATAATTTTTCTTAGCAAAATTTGTTAGATTTTTGATTTGTTCAAAAATATTTCTTTGTTTTTTTAAATCATGAATTCAGAGAATGTTAAATTGTTGATAAATGAGGAGTATATTGAAGATAATTGGGTGGATGTTGGAAAATATTTTTGCACAAATATGAGTTTTCCAAGTAAATATGACTTAATTGTTTGGGCCAGAAACACTGCAAAAAAATTGGGATTTGTTATCAACTTATCATTATTTTGAGGGCAGATAATCTCACCACAAGAGCCAAACCTAGGGTAATCCTTGGTTGTGACAGGTTTAGAACACCTAGTGATAGCCAAACAAAGAAAGGTTTTGTGAAGAAAATATTAGAAAGTCAATTTCAAAACTTTGCGGTTGCAAGTTCACACTTAAAGAGCGTAGAGAAGATAATAATGAATGGAAGATTGAGGTTAAGGCTGCGTTTGACGCGGCTTATTTGCTCCGGTGAGGTTGGATAAAAACGTCATTGTCATAATAAAATCTTATGCCCCAAACTAGTTTCTTTTTTGGGTAACGGTTGTAACATTTGTCATACCAACATACATTTTATGACAATGACGTTTTTGTCCAACCTCACCGGAGCAAATAAGTCACGCCAAACGCAACCTAAATATGGTTTGCACAACCATGAATTTGTTCATCTCGAAGCACACCCATACATTGGTAGGCTAGATGATAATGAGCAAAAAATAGTGGCTGAAATGTTTAATGCTGGTGTTAAGCCACGTACAATATTATCGTCATTGAAGAAAAAAATCCAGAAATGCAAGTGTTATTAGAACTATATATAATGAGAAGGCCAAGTTATATCGAAATCAATTGGAGGGCGGAACTCCAATTCAATACTTGTTTAAATGCATCAGTGAAAGTGGATACATATCTTTTAATCAAGTGGATAAGAGTTCTAATCATTTGGAGAGTATTTTCTTTGCACATCCTACTTCTGTTCGTTTGAGCAATATGTTTCCAAATGTGTTTATTATAGATTGCACCTAAAAGACCAACCGTTATTGTTTGCCATTACTATGCGTAGTTGGTGTGGCATCCATAAATCAGTCGTTTTTCTCCTCATTTGCATTTATTCTCAATGAAACAGAGGCGAGTTACACATGGGGTTTGCAATGTTTCAAGTTAATATTTGATGAAAATATTATACTTAATATATTTGTTACTGACCGGGAGATTGCCTTGATGAATGCGATTAAAGTTGTGTTCCCACAAGCTAAAAGTATGTTATGCAATGTTCATATAAACCGCAATATTTTGGCACATTGCAAAAAGTTTTTCAAACATGGTAAAGAATGTGACAAGTACTTGGGTGTATGGCAACATCTAGTAAATTCACCTACTGAAAATAAATTTCACTTCCGGTATAATGAAATGTTGAATGATTATGGAGGCAAATATCCAAATGTCCTTTCTTAAGCCACAACCACATGGATAGGGCCGTACAAGAAATTGTTTGTTTCATATTGGGTAGATAAATATTTGCATTTGGGGAACACATCAACAAATCGTGTTGAGGGTGGATAGTCATTTGAAGAAGTTCCTTTGTAAGTTATTGGGTGTCGACTTATCGCCTAGAGGGGGGGTGAATATGTTTTATAAATTGTTTTGTCCCCTTTGGGTGTTCTTGATTTCTGGTTAACTAATTTAGAAAGTAAAAGCACAACACAGAAAACACACTGGAATTTATAGAGGTTCCTCAAGACCGGGAGTCTTGAGTAGTCCTCTGTCCCTTTGCGCCTACTTAGCAGTGAGCTAGGCTCGGCAAACTCCGCCAAGTCCCCGGCACGCAAGCCTTACAACTCGGACCCGCAAGTCCCTACAGCCTAGGCCTGCAAGCCCCTTCACTGCACCCGAGCCCGCAAGCTCGGCACTCAGACCCTCAAGCCCTACACAGCACAGACCCGCAAGTCTTGCCTGCAGCCTAGGCACGCAAGCCCCTTCACTGCACCCGAGCCCGCAAGCTCGACACGTTTGGACCCGCAAGTCCTC
Source organism: Dactylorhiza incarnata (assembly GCA_033032865.1). Taxonomy (NCBI): domain Eukaryota; kingdom Viridiplantae; phylum Streptophyta; class Magnoliopsida; order Asparagales; family Orchidaceae; genus Dactylorhiza; species Dactylorhiza incarnata. The sequence goes on from JAWHQI010000134.1 coordinate 651,283, forward strand.
TGCCCTAGCCCTCAAGCCTCACAGATCTCAAGCGCTCAAGCTCGACACTTAGATCTGAAACCAGATCTTACACGTTCTTGGCCCGCAGGCCTTACAAGAAAGATTAACAATAAGCTCTACTGCCTGATGGAGATCGACAACTTGACTTGAAGAAGATGCTTCTTGATTTGTCTTTATCAGCACTGGATCTTCTTCAGCCCTTCTTCTTTTGCCTGATGTTGAACGACTTCTTATCATTCAATGGAGATGACTGAATCTTTAGAGAACACCGGATAGGAGTTTTGTTCTCTTCTTCTTTTTCTTCACCGCAACTATTACTGTTGGATTGAAAAGCTCTGCGGGATTCTTTTCGTTCTCCGATTTGAATGAGAACGAGAGCGACTGCTTCTCTTCTCGCTTCTCTTCGCTTCTTTTCTAGGGCATCCACTGTTCCCTTTTATAGGACAGAAGGACTGTCCAACGGTCTCATATGATGTCCTTTAATGTCAGACGCCACATTCCTTAAGAACACGCGTTGATTGGACAATCAGGCGGCGACATTAAATGCTGACAGCGCGACTGGAACTTTTGAATCTGTCTCGACGATATATCCATTGTTACGATGATATGGATAGTATCTCGGCGACAGAGCTTTGTCGATGTCTTGGACTTGGAGAATTCTTCAAGACTTCTTTTCTTCTTCTTCTGACAGGAGTGTCTCGACGGTAGGAGTCCTGGCTGCACTCGCATTTACGACGATAGACTGTCTTCTGACCATGTCGTCGTGATCTTCTCGATTGCTTGATATCGTTGTGACCACCTTATCTTATCGACGGCATGACTGATATCATGTTGACAGACTATTCTGCTCCGGCGCGGGGGTTCAGAGTCGATGCCATCTGCTCCGGCGCCGGATCTTACCGCTGCTATTATTATTCCCTTCACTTGGAAGAAGACGGTTCTCCCGGCGACCGATATTTAAGAAACTTAAATGCGTTATCGAGTACACGTCATCGTTCTTATCCTTTAGAGTGGATCAAAAGTTTATTTATTTTTTTAAATTAAATTTTTTTCTTACTATAATATGTATGATTTATGATAATATTATTAATGTTTTCGAACAATTCTGTAAATAGTGATATTAGCACCCCAATTCTTGCTCTTCACAGTTCACACCCTAAAATAAATAAATTTAATCAAATTTCTGCATTTTAAATTGCACCCCAACTACGTGAGCCCTTCCTGAGCTTCTCTTCGAGTTCCCACATCCCTTTCGCTCGTGGAGATCGCTTCACCTTTGCTCAAAGCCACCGCATCTCCATCGTTCGGCATCTCCTTTGCTCAGCCACCATTCCCGCTACTCCTTCGCTCGGTCAAAAGGGCTTCCCCAATCTATTACGTTGGGCAAGGAGGAGTTGGTGAAGATCATATTTGCTCAAAACCGCCGCATCTCCTTTGATCTGCATCTCTTTCGCTCGACCACCATCCTGCTACTCCTTCGCTCGGCGAGGAGTTCCCGTAGTGATTTCGTTGGGCCAAGATGAGTTTACAAAAATCCGTCATTCCCGCAGTGGACATTCGATCAAGGTCTATCACATCTAGATATTACGGCTAAATTTCTTGTTAAACCGGAGGTCTCAAAATGATTCTTCTTAACACCTTCATTTCTTGGTTTTTAATTGAAAATTGTACTGAGGACCTCAATATCCGCATTCGTGATTTCTAGATTAGGCCCCCTTCTGACGAGCAATATTACATTTAGTTTCGGCCAATTTTTATGGTATAATTTCTATCTCCTTTTATGAAAAAATTTCATGAATTACTTGTGTGGGTTTTCTTAGTTTTCATTTTTGGGGGATTAGAGTATCGTAATTGTGTTGATAAAAGCCAGTATTTGAAATGTCATTTAGCTCTCATGAGTAGATGTTGTAAATCATTTTATCACAAACATAGTTTATTAAAAATCAAGATGAGTATGTTTTTACTTCGGTTTAATTTTTTGCCGTTTTCATTTCCCAAAAGCCGCACTTTTTTCAAGAGAAGCGTCCATTCAGAAGAGACGCATCCATTTGGAAGAGAAAAGTTCATTTGGAAAAGATGCGTCCATTCAGAAGAGAAGAGTTCATTTGGAAGAGATGCGTCCATTCATAAGAGAAGAGTCCATTTGGAAGAGATGCGTCCATTCAGTAAAGAAGTGTGCATTCGAAAGAGAAGTGTCCATTCAAGATCACCTCCCTCTCTCTTTCTTTAAAAAACATCATTCTCCTGCATCCAAGTTAGTGTCGTCCAATCTATCTCTAACCGATGTGCGTTTGGTTTCTCTCAAGTTTATGTTTTTTTATTTCTCTCCGGTTTCTAAGCAATATATTGAAGTTTGCTTTTATATTGATTTGTGTGTGGATTTCATCCCGGTTGGATTTATCTTTTGCGGATTTCATTGCGATTGAAATTGGAAATTGTGGAAAGAGGTGAAGTGTTCATGGGCATCTGAATTTCAACATGGTATCAGAGCCACGGAAGTTTTAGCCTTGCTAAGTTCTTTCATTTTGCAATTATCCAAATTTCTCATCAATGGAAGGTAGTGGTAGTTCCCATGGACTGGGGATTGAAATGCACACACACACAAAATTTCAAGATGTTAAAGTCATACTTGGAGAGTTACTTATTGAAAGAAGATCTATGAGACGTCATTGGTGGAGATGCACAGACAGAGGTAGCCCTGACTGAGATGAATGCTTCGGAAGTCGGGGCATGGAAGACTTTGCGGAAGAAGATGAACATGAAAGCGGAATTCACTCTGACCATATCATAGGGAGCAAATCGACGTCAGATATTTGGGCAGACCTTAATGGTTTGTTCAACAAGAAGAATGTGGCAAGACTGCAGTTCTTGAAAAATGAGTTGGTGAAGGAAAATTAAGGACAAATTTCCATCTCGGTTTATTTCCTGAAGATGAAGAATCTATGTGCAAAAATTACAGCATTGGATCCGGAAGAGCCAATTTCTGAGGCAAAGTTGAAGAGACATATTATCGGGGGAGGGGGTGCAGAAGGAGTATCTATCTTTTGTAACAGTGGTGTATGGATGGGTTGTTCAATCGTCTCTGATGGATTTGGAGAATCTCTTGGCGTCTCAGGAGAGTTTGGCTTGATAGATGGCAAGGGTGTCTATCTTTAGTAAAGGCAGTGATGTTCTCTACAATGGGAAGAAGAAATATCGGGATAGGAAGAAGAAGCATAATGAGGGAGAAGGTCTTTCTACCTCATCTAGGGAGGGCAGTGCTCATTTCCCTCCCGGGAATGATGGATGAAAGAGGAATGTCAAGTGCTTCAGGTGCAATAAGGTTGGACACTACATACGTGATTGTAGAGTTAACCTCTCACTGTGGTATGGGTTGGGGTTGGACACTCTTTGGGTGTATGCACACACAACAACACTCCCACGCACTTGTAACACTCTCACTCACAAGGTTCTCTTCTTGGGGGGGGGGGGGGGGGGGGGTATTTATAGAAAAACACAAAAACTAAGGGAGAGAAGAGGGGGGGGGGGGCACTTGCCCACTTGCTGCACTCGCTCCCCCCCCCCCCCCTCCATGCATGCACTCGCCCGCTTCACAAGTACACTCACCTAGCATGCACTCCCCCCCCCCCCCCCCCCCCCCTCCTTGCACTCGCCACCCTCTCACTTCAATCTCAACAACCTATGCCGCCAACATAAAACTAATTGGTTTTAGACTCGGGATCTATGTTAAGTGCATAAGACCATGTGAATTTTTCAATTTGTATGTGTTCTCGGCACACCCATTAATGCATGTAGGGTTTATACACTACTAGAAAAATGGACAAAGGTCTATTCAATGGCATATACATATTGGTGCACAGCGAAGTAATAAAGTGGTGCTTCCTAATACATGCCTTTATTATTTATACTTATAAAATATATCTTGATGCCTGTTTAATGGTCGTTAAACTAGCAACATGAGTACTATATCATGCAATTTTATCTTCTTGTTTTAGTTCAGTACTTGTTCAATGTTAATTGAGATGTTCTTTATGTTATGATTAAAGTTGAACTTTTTTATATTTTTATTTGTTGATAGATGCATGCAAGAATCTGGTTCTTCTAACAATGCACGTTCTTCTCACCCTATTGGAAAATTGACCAACATTGTAAGGGTATGTGTTGCCACTATAGTTACTATCTTAAAATGGAGGTGATTTCTTATGTGCTATTTATAATTCCATATTTGGAATTAGACCTATCCCCATAATCTACTATATTTTCTTTGATCAGGAAAATGATTAATTTTACGAGTTAATATCATCCAAATTGTCATTAGAAAGTATATGTAACTTGAGCATACATGCAGCTGCTTGTAGGCTTCTCCTAAGATGTCCTTCAAATTGGATGGTAAGTTGTCTTGTATCTCTTCATGTTGATCTATGTTATTATTTTTGATGGATTGTTATTAGAAAGTAGATGTAACTTGAGCATACATGCAGCTGCTTGTAGGCTTCTCCTGAGCTGTCCTTCAAATTGGATGGTAAGTTGTCTTGTATCTCTTCATGTTGATCTATGTTATTATTTTTGATGTTCTTATCCTGCATTTACATTTTTGATATATTAACTATTAGTAATAATTGACTTTTTTGCAACTCCGCTCCAGTATCCCCATGTTTTTGACGACATTGTTGTTGATAATTTAAAAAATTGGGTAGTAGAGGATATTCTTAATGGTTCTGCTGATGTATGCAATTGAAAGCGTGAATTGGAAAGGAGTAAACCCACTGATTTTGAATTGCTTAAAACCTATGCCACTGGATTTCTTGCTATGTCACTTGCAGGGTGTGCATTTTCAGCATTTTTCCTTATCTATTTTCAACCTTTTACTTCAAACACTTATAGGCGAAGTTAACTGAGTTCAATGATGAAGATGCTAGTCCAGTGCATGATGATGTTGTTGAAAATGTGAGGGATGATTCAGCACGCCAAAGGACAAGTAGAGGTTGGCCTACATCAAGAGCAAAGGGAAGGATACATGAAGGTACCTTGGAAAATGAAAAAGGTTTTGTTGTCTCTGTCTTCTATACTGGTAATAGATTTATAGATTTTCTTGTTGGCTCAGGATGTATCAGATAGTATAAAAAAGCAACTAGAGGTGCTGAAGCTGAAGCCAGAGCAGCTAATGACCCTAAAGCAGCTGGTGATGCAGTTGTTGAACTTGTGAGATCTGCTTCCTTAGTGGTCGATTGGTTTTTAGATGCATTATTATTTCTTTAATGCTAATCTATTGGCCATTTAATCTCCCATTTCAATACTAGGCTCCGTTTGGGGGGACTTATTTTCACCGGTCAAGCGGTTACGACCGCATGAACCGGACCTTAAATTAAGGTCCGGTTCATGCGGTCGTAACCGCTTGACCGGTGAAAATAAGTCCCCCCAAACGGAGCCCTAGTTTACGAGCCATTTATACTTATCGCTCTATTTTTAGGTATGTAAAAGCACCGGTGAAGAGGATACTGCTGTTTTAGTTGCTTATAATTTATTTCCTGTTAAGATAGGTCTAGTTTTTACTGTTAACAGTTTTTGTCAAGTTTTTGTTTTCTTCTTACATAATTCAGCACTTCAAAATGTATAAAATAATTCATGTCTATTTAGCAATTTCGATTTTTTTCAATGTATGGGTGGCTATGATGCGTGATAAGAGCATGAACTTGCATTTTCAGATAATGCATTTCGATTTTTTTCAATGTATGGGAAGGAAACATTTGAAAAAATTTCTATGTAGCTGTTAAGTATATATTTTTTTAGAGAGAATCATCGTAAGTTTCTATAGAAACAATTTTGGATCAAATTAAACATCTAGAAATGCATTATCTGAAAATGCTCGAGATTGTTTGAATTCAGGTTCTGAGCTTGTGCATGCTCGTTGAGAGATAATTTGGGGTAGTAATCATTTTGCTTTGTTTTTCTTCGTGTATTCATTTGGCACTTGTCGTTCGTTACGTGTATGGCGTTCAATGATGTTTCGTGATGAGAAAAGCAGTTTTTCGTCGATGTATTTTGAAGCTCTCGAGTGTTTTTTTTCTGGATCATTTATAATTTGCCACATGTTCGTTTGCTATAAATGAAATTCGATCGTGTTGTACTGATGTGAAATCCGCCAAGAATTTGCCACGGTTTTAAATTGTGGCAAATCTATTTTTTTAATAAATCTGTCAAGCATTTGCCACGTTTCAAACGTGGCAAATGTTTTTTTTTTTAAATTCTGTCAAGTAATAGCCACGGTAAAATGACATGGCTAATAATGGACTTTTAGTTACGGCAGAGGAAACATGGAAAATAATTGTTGAAATCAAGACCTTTAGCCACGGTTTAAAACTGTGGCTAAAGGTCATGGCAAAAGCGTATTTGCCACGGACTGAGCGTGGCAAATACCTTTTGCCACGCTCGCATTAGCCACGCCTATTCCCTACGGTCATTTCGTGGCTAAAAGTTTTTATCCACTGTTTGGGGCTTTTAGCCGCGGCAATTCGCCCTGGCTAAAAGTCCATTTTCTGGTAGTGTGGGATGACTCCTCCTTCGAAGAATCGTGCAGCTCATCCTCTAGCGGTAAAGAAGAGGCCAACATGCATGTGCCTCATGGCAAAGAGCAGTACACTATATGATGATGAATGTAGTGTCCAAAGTGACACTGAGGTACCTCCTCTTACTTTTGATGATTTATATACTGAGTATTTACAAACTTGCAAATATTTTGATAAAAGCTTAAAGGATATTGATCTTCTAAAATCTGAAAATAAACTTTTGTTAAAAGAAAACAAAAAATTATAAAGAAGCTAAACTATTAGAGAAAGAGAAGGCATCTTGCCAAGAGTGCAATCACTCCTTGGCAAGAATGGAAGAACTTGAAGAAGCTCTTTCTAAGTCTCACTCCACTATTGAATTACTTACTAAGAAAAAAAGGGGCTTAGAAAGAACTTTAAAACCCTCTCTTTCTCAAATAGAAGAAAGAAAGAAAACTTTTGTGAATTGGTGCATTATGCTAGTAATGGAAAACACCGCTCCCAATGCCTGAAGGCCAAAGGTCAGTAGACATGATCTTGGCCAACCAACACCATGGTAGTGCAAAATATGGACTTGGTTATGTTTCTGGAAGCTATCGCCCAGCGGTAACTCTCCCAGCGGTAACTCTTACCGCCAACGGTAGCAGTAAATCCAGAATTCATAATTCTTGTAATAAAAAATAATTTCAAAATTCAAATGTAACCTCATCTTCCTGCAAGATTTTATATAGAACTCCAAAAAGGGTCTCAACCCCTTTTATATCGTGTGCCAAATGTCATATATTTGGACACACCTCGGACTCATGTAAGGAGAAGGGACAAAGTGCTTTAAAACAAATTTGGGTGCCTAAGATTTCCACTTATTCTATGGGAGGAACCTTTTGGGTATCCAGATTTTTATTATCATCTCCTTTTTAGGTATGTTGGCAGGCTAAGGATAAATAAGATGTGTGGTATTTGGACTCGGGATGCTTCAAACACATGACAGGCAACAAAGCAAAGTTCCTTAGCCTTGTGATGAAGAAAGGAGGTATGGTGACTTTTGGAGATAATGGAAAGGAAGGATCATGGGCATCAGCACAGTGGGTAACGAATCTTTTTCAATTTCTAATGTATTATTTGTAGAAGGTTTGAAATTCAATTTAATCTCAATTAGTCAATTATGTGATAAAGGTTTAAATGTCTTATTTGAATCTTCTACAAATCTTTGCAAAATCATAAATTATAAAACAAATAATGTCGTACTCACTACACTTAGAATGCATAATGTTTATATGATTGTCTTTAATGATCTTTCACATTCATCTTTAAAATGTTTTATTTCTAAAAATGATGAATTAGAACTTTGACATAAGCGTCTTGGTCACTCTAGCACCAAGCTAATTTTGAAATTATCAAAAGATAAATTAATTAAGGGATTACCTATGCTTAATAAAAAAAATTCTTCTCTTTGTACGCCTTGCCAAAAAGGAAATTTTTTAAAAAGTTCATTTAAAAGCAAAAATGTAATTTCTACTACTATACCACTTCAATTAATTCACATGGATTTATTTGGACCGGTTAGCACTTCTAGTCTATGTGGTAGAAAATACACTCTTGTATTAATTGATGATTATTCTAAATTTTATTGGACTATATTTCTATCTTCCAAATCTGATGCATTTCTTGAATTTACTACACTAGGCATTCGTATTCAAAACGAACTTGATGTAAAAATTAAATGCATACACTCGGATTATGGAGGAGAATTTGAAAATGATAAGTTTTCTTCTTTTTGTAATAATTTAGGAGTTAAGCATGAATTTTCCGCTCCATGCACCCACAACAAAATGGTGTAGTGGAGAGGAAAAATAGAACCTTTCAAGAACTAACACACACTATACTTTTCGAATATGGGTTGCCTAGATCATTTTGGGCAGAAGCTGTTAATACTTCATGTTATAGTATTAATCATGTCATGCTTCGCCCATTCATAAAATTAACACCTTATGAGCTTTATTTTAAAAAAGAAACCTAATGTATCTTATTTTCATGTTTTTGGTTGTAAATGCTTTATATTAAACACTAGAGATGCGTTAGGAAAATTTGATGAAAAATGTGAATGAGGGAATTTTCATTGGTTACTCTTCAACTAGTAAGGCTTATAGAATATATAACAAAAGAACTAAAATAGTTGAAGAGTCTATTCATGTAAGATTTGATGAGCTTATTCCTGTGTAGATGTTAATCCTACAGGAAACGAAGGGGAACCCCATCCCTCTTTGGAGCATGAGAATGATGAATCACTTGGAGAAAAAGAAGAAGAAAAAGTGGAGAAAGAAGAAGAAAAAGAGGAATATGTTCCTCTAGGTGTGCTACAGTTTTTAAAGGACCATCCAAGGGAGCTTGTCATTGAAGAACCATGGGGTAACCACTCGTTCTACTTTACATGAGTCATTTTCAAACTTTTGTTTTGTATCCGAAATAGAACCAAAAAATATTTCAACCGCTTTAAATGATGAGTTTTGGTTTTTAGCCATGAATGAAGAACTAAATCAATTTGAATGTAATAAAGTTTGGAAACTTGTAGAGAGAACATCTAATCATTCGATTATAGGTGTTAAATAGATTTTTAAAAATAAATTAGATGGTGACTCTAGAATTACAAGGACTAAAGCTAGACTAATTGCACAAGGATATTCATAAATCAAAGGGGTAAATTTTGATGAAACTTTTGCATTTGTTGCTCGCCTAGAATCAATTATAATTTTTCTTACATTTGCGAGTTTTAAAAGGTTTAAATTATTTCAAATGAATGTTAAAAGTGCATTTTTAAACCGGATTATAAAAGAAGAAGTATATGTTGAACAACCCTTCTGCTTTTTTAATGAAAATTTTCCTGATCATGTGTATAAATTGGAAAAAGCATTTTATAGTTTGAAACAAGCGCCATGTGCTTGGTATGAAAGATTAACATCATTTTTGTTAAAGCACGGATATACTATGGGAAGTGCGGATAACACAATCTTCATTAAGCATTATAATAATGAATTGATAATTTTGCAAATTTATGTTGATGATATTATTTTTGGAGACACCAATGAAGAGTTGTGTAATGAAGTAATTTTAGTGATGAAAAATGAATTTGAAATGAGCTTGGTAGGAGAACTCACATATTTCCTAGGATTTCAAATTACACAAAGACATGATGGTATTTTTATTTGTCAATCTAAATATGTTCATGATATACTTAAAAGTTTTGGATTTGAAAACTTAAAATAAGCCAATACTCCAATGAGTGCATCACTAAAGTTAGGAAAAGATGAAGCCGGTATTTCTATTGATCAAACATTATATAGAGGAATGATAGGATCATTACTATATTTGAATGCATCTAGACCCAATATTATGTTTTTTGTTTGTTTATGTGCTAGATTTCAAGCTAACCCTAAAGAATCACATTTAAAAGTAGTTAAACGAATTTTAGATATCTACTCAGAACATTTAGATTAGTCTTATGGTATCCTTATTATGATTCCTTATTTTACATAGTTTTTTTGACTCAGACTATGCGGGGTGTTCATTAGATTGTAAGAACACTAGTGGCACGTGTCATTTTATAGGCCCTTCACTTGTCTCATGGTCGAGTAAGAAACAGAATTTTGTTGCCCTATCCACCACCGAGGCTGAATATATCGCACTAGGTAGTTTTGTGTACAAGCTTTATGGATGACTCAAACTTTAGAAGACTTTGGAGTTCATCTAAATAACATTGAATTAAAATGTGACAATAAGGATGTTATTGATCTTACAAACAATCATGTACATCACTCTAGATCTAAACATATAGATGTTCGACATCATTTTATTATGGATCATATTAAAAAGGAACATGTAAGAATTATTTTTATCGGGACTGAGTATCAACTTGCAGATATCTTTACCAAACCTCTCCCCGATGTTAGATTCAATATGCTTAGATTAGAATTGGGAGTGTTAGATATTCTAGCTTAAAATATTTAATCCGCAATTTCTCTCTTATTTTTCTGATTTTCTTGCTGTATTTTATAGCCCACATAATGACAAATTATATTCAAGAAACATTAGAAGCGAAAAATCACAAAAATATGAGTTTTTCATGAAAATCAAATTACTTTTGTTATCGCCCAGTGGTAGTTATTACCGCTGGCGTTGGCCTATTTATTAATATATTTGATCCCTGTCTGATTTTTTTTCCTTTCTGAAAAGTTATTGTACTATATTTACACTAGATTCAGAAAGTTTCATGTATTTTAGTTTTAATATTGTCCTTTAAAATCAAAATCAAAGATAAACTTCAAAACATTTCAAAAATACAAAAAAAAATTCTATTACATTTGTTTTTTTTTTCTATTTTGTTATTAAAAAAAATGTTTATGCTTTATTGTCTAAATCAAGGATGATTTTATTTATTATTTAAAGATTATTTACAATATTTGATTTTACTTTCAAGTTTTTTTATAACATTATTCTTAAATATGTCATGCCTTAAGTATTATCTTAAATATGTCATGCCTTGGTTTTAGAATACATGTGTAGAGCTGTTTTTGCATGACTCTAAGTATGAGTAAAGTTTTATAATTGATAATAATTTTCTCACTTACACCTTTTTTGATAATCTACATGTGTTTTTGATCCTATTCTTGCGTGATTGTGTAGTATAAGAACTTACCATATTGAATTACATAAATATATTACCTACACAACATTGAATTCTTTCTTGAAATTCTTTGTTTTCATGCACTTGTGATTAGAGAAATGTGGCATATAAAATAAAATTTATATGTTTGCAAAAACAAGTGAATTTGGAGTCCTTGGTCACAAAATTAAAAAAAACAATTAAAATCAAATTAAAATATATGACAAGGAAAACTCCAACAAACACTACTCACCCTCCTGATAAGTCTTAATAAGCATTGTGGGATTGAGCACATTGGCAAGACTTGTACAGTGTCTTGTGCAAACCAAAATTTCACCACTTCTCTTTTAAAAATATATATATATATATATGTATATCTTTATGTGCATTGAAACTTGTGAAAGTGAAATTATTTATGTTTATTTAAAGATTGTTCTTACATTACATACTTTCATGTGGTTTGATTCATACACTTGTATACTTTATCAAAACACCATTTTGAACACATCATAATCTTTTATAACACTTCCACTCATGAGAATTGGACCCTAAAGCTTACCTACACTATTCTCTACAATCTTGAGTAAAAGCACTAGATAGCAAAGCATGATCTTTACAATGTTTATGTTTACTTGAAATGAAAATTGATTTACATGATCTGTAGCCAATCTTGCTTGCTAATTTTATATTTACCAATTTCAATGAACTTGCATCTTAAAACATCTACTTATTTGACTTAAAACTTATTATATTTTGTACTTAATTTTTTTAAAGATATTCAAGATTGCTTCCGCTATGTTTACTATTTATAAAAGTTGATATTATCTTCATCTCTACATAGTGCACAATAGTACATATTGATACTGCTCTACCCCACCTCCTTTTGATAATACCAAAAGGGGGAGAATAAATTAAAGAAATCTATTTTTTAGGGGGAGTAAATCATTGAATAAAGACTAAATTGAAGAAATCTATTTTTTAGGGGGAGTAAATCATTGAATAAAGACTAAATTGAAGAAATCTATTATTTATGGGGAGTAAACCATCGAATGCATCTATGTATGAGGAGCATCCAAATATGGGAAGTATGCATATTTATCACGCTTATCATAAACTATAAACACTACTCTAGTTATAATTTATTTCTTATTAGAGGATTTGTTATTATCAAAAAGGGGAGATTATTGGAGCTTGAATTTCACATCTCTTGGTTTGAGAATAACAAATTCCACAATGTATTTGATCTTACTTGTCATGTGTTTATAGTGTACAGGAACTATACTCCTAAAAATGTGATGCAAAATGATGACAAAGCTCTGAATTTAGTGTTATCGCAGAGCAGTAACATCTACCGTTGGTGGTAGATACAATGACGACAAAAGACTGACGGCAGACGATTCCTCGATGAAGAAGTGACGGGAGCTAACGCGGAGTATTAGATCTTACCGTGGCGCGGTAGGTCCACGATCTGTTGTGATTAGCACATTCTCCACAATATCGGGCACGTTACTACACGATATGCTAGTGCGACGCGGTAGTGCTACCACGGGAGGTTGTTTCTATAGCCTATATAAAGGATGGATCTCTTTATTCTAAGTTACCACCATTGAAGCCATAACTCCAATATTTCATGAGAACCTTCATCCCTGAGTTCCAGAGCACTCCAAACTCCATCATTGAAGAGCAAGAGTGAGAAGGAGATTTCCACAAGGTGATACTTGAAGAAGGATGCACGCTTCAACTTTGATGATGTTCATGGCGATTCTTCATCATCTCGTTCAGAGCTCTTCTAAATAGGGAGTTTTTGTTTCATAATTTACTTTGTATTCTTCTCTTTTTCTTTTAAAATGGTAGTGAATTCTCCATGGGTGTTGGCAACTAGGCCTTGCAAGGCTTATGAGGAATTCGTCATAGTGTGTGTGGCGACTAGATCTAGGTGTAGATCTAAGGGAAGGCTAGAGGCCAAATCTTTTGGTTCTAATTATTGGGTAATTCCTAGTTCTCTTAACTAAGGTCCAGACTTTGTTCCTTTCAAACTAAGCTAGCTCTTCTTGCATAGAAGCTATCCAGTGAGGGTCACTATTTGCCTCTTCAAACTTCTTTGGCTCACATTGTGAGAGGAAGCATTACATCATAGTTTCATTTGTTATTTGATTCCTCGTCTTCACTCCCACTGTTAAATCTCATATAACCAAATTTGGAGGGTGATCCTTTAGGGTCATCCTAGTTCTTGTTGAACTGTTTAGTGGATTCATCTCCTCATGACTTTTCTCTTGCTCATTGATTGTGGGAGCACCATTTTCATACACAAGAATGGTCTCAGTGTCTGGTAGGGCAGGTGCTTCAATGTCTTCCTCATCTGCAGCAGAGTCTTCATCTGAATCATTATCATCTTTCTATTTGCCTTTGTCCTGGCAGTCTAATGGGTGACCCAAGATGTTAAGCCTTTCAACTTGATCTGCAAGTTGGTCTTCTTCATGCAATATAGCATTGGTGGAAGTTTTCTTCCCCTTGGAAAACATGTTAGTTTCATCAAATACTATATGCATTGACTTCTCAATTTTGAGAGAGCTCTTATTATAACACTTATAGGCCTTACTTGATGAGGAATATCCCAAAAATATCCCATCATCAACATTCTTGTCAAATTTGGCAAGATGACTCTTCTCATTATTAAGAATGAAGCAAGTATACCCAAAAATCCTAAAGTATGTGACTATATGTGTCTTTCCTTTCAATAACTCATAAGGAGTCTTCAACTTAGTTTTGTGGATGAGACTTCTATTCAAAACATAGTTGGCAGTATTCACTGCCTCAGCCCAAAAGGACTTTGGCAAATTGGATTCAGCCAATAATGTCCTTCCTGATTCAATTAGAGTTCTATTTTTTCCTTTCAACCACCCTATTTTTTTGGGGGGTCTAGGATCTGAAAAGCTTTGTCTTATCCCTTCATCCTCACAGAATCTATAAATTAACTGATTTTCAAACTCATTACCATGATCACTCCTGATCATAGCAACCTGAGTATTGAATTCATATTGAATCTGTCTAATGAATCTTGAGAGGATCTTGCAGGTGTCTGACTTAGCATTTAGAAAGAACACCCAGCTGAATCTAGAAAAATCATCTACAATGACTAATGTATAGGACTTGCATGCAAAGCTTTTAGTAGAGATAAGACCAAATAGGTCAATGTGCAACAGATAGAGGATTCTAGGAGAATCATTCTTACCAATTGATTTGAATGATGACTTGGTTTGCTTTCCTAGTTGGCAAGCTCTACAAGGGTGATCTTTCTTAAACTTACCAATTGGTAAGCCTCTTACTAGGTTAAGCTTGGATAACTTAACTATTATTTTAAAATTTATATGACTAAGTCTCCTATGCAACAATTCATTGCTTTCTAGGTGAGAGTTAAACAGACAAACTTCTGACTTAACATACTCAAAATCTACTACATAAACCTTACCCTTTCTAAGTCCAGTCAGTATTATTTGATTAGTTATAAAATTAACTATGTAACATAGAGACTTAGTGAATACAACTTTGTATTCACCATCACACAATTGACTAATGCTAATTAGATTATGTTAAAGACCTTCAACATAAGCTATCTTAGAGAAGGAGATTTCTCCAACTCTGAGCACATGATGCGCAAAACTATATCCGCAAACGATAACGGCAAGTGTACCGTATCGAAAGTAGTATAGGTTTATAAAACCAAGGTCGTATTAGACTCGGGGCGGTTGAATAATCTTACTTCAGAAAATCTCTATTATTTTATCAAAAAGAAATTTGGATTGGTTTTGCAAAAAGGAAAATGAAATAAAGACTAAAACGACTAGCACTCGATCTTTGAATCACCGTGAAATAATAATAAAAGAAATATGAAATCTAATTCTCTTAAGAAATTTACTTTGACCGTGGAGGTTCCCGAATTCTAAACGCACCCCTCTCAAGGATACATTCAGCTGAGTTTAGGTTGATCAACCGAACTCTCATTCTATAATTGAAAATCCATAAAGCTCGCTTTATCGTAGTGAACCCCTCTATTGGATTTGACTACAATCCGGGAGATTTGTGTCATCCTTTCTCAAGGGTTGCAATCAACTATCTTTATCCTTAAGTGATCGATTCGAATTATGAGCCTTTCGGCCACTCAATTACAAAAACATGAATGAGAATTATATATCGAAAATATAATCTCACTTCAATAAAATTAACGATAAATCTTAAGTATTTTCAAGAAGAGAGGATGAAAATCTAAATTACTTTATGATAATTATTATTCCTTGGATCATCTCGATCGAGTACTAATAGATATTTAGCTACTCATAGAGATGAAGGAATTAACAAATAAAAGAGAGTTCATGATAAAAGAAGGAGAGAATAAGAGAATGAAAGAACTATTTTATTAAATTGCTAAAGAAAATTACAAGCTAGGAATTGAACGTTACAACTATTGAAATTAAAGTACAAGTTAAAAGAAAGAGAAGTACAAGAAATAAAACAAGAAAAGGGGATTTGAACTCCCAAAATTCGTCTACTAGTCTACAAAATTGGTCCCTTGAGATCTGGAGAAGCTGCCTTTTATAGGTGGAAAATTGATGTTACATGTCACAACCTGCATTTTCTCCGTATAAAAAAATACGTCAGAGTAAGAGAAGATACACGTCATGATGCCACGTCGTGCAGGGGACAATGCAGACACTCAGGCAGCTCTACCTTCACACTTTTCTTTAGAAAGTCATGAATTTTATGTTTAAAACATAAGTTAAGTTTAAGGTTTTCAAACACCGTGTCCCTCGATTTAATGGATCAACTAGTCCATAAATAAGAAAGTATAGATTTACGCAGCAGAAAATACATAATTTACTTTAATTTACCATATATGAGCATGATGAGCTAACCAGCATTCTAATGGTATGTAGCTTCTAGATTTAGTATAGGTAAAAATGTTTCCTTTACGAGCTTCAAAATAGAAGGATGATAGTTTGAAAGATATATTATGCATGAAGAACTATGCAGTTTTGTATATAAAATAACTACCATGCATCCTAACATAAAACCTTCCCAGAGAGCAATTGCATAAATAGCAAACAACGGTAGTAGCATAAAATTTGCAAGACAATGTCTAACACAAAAAGGAAAACCAGGATATGGGCGTCAACATACTGACACGAACCCATAACCTTAATTAGTTCTGAAAGAAAACATCAATCTACCTCTCAAAGAGAGAGAGTAAGAAAAGGACTACTGCAAATCTGACGGAAACTAAACTCGGTCAGCACAACCTGCTACTGGTCCAAACCTGAGGCATTCAAAAGAAAAGAATGCCTCAGCACAAAGGCATGAAAAGACATCATAATCAAAGAGTAAGAGAAAACTCAACAAAAGAGGGTTACCAACCCACCAAGAATAGCTATGAACATCAGCAAATCTAATAAAGAAGTATTAGCATCCAACAATAAAGAAACACTGGCACAAAGTGCGGTCAAAGTTGCATTTCAACAACATCCAAAAGGCAAAGTGTCGAGTTGCCCAAGAAGTGAATCCCTATCCCAGCCATAAAACAGTACTGAGGCAGAGGCATTATTTCCAACCAACCATCAGACCGAAAACATAAATGCCACAAAAGCACTGTGGCGGCGGTTACAGCCCACACAACCAACAGTCTACACGTCCACAGAAGGAAAAAATAGGCACTATGGTAGTGGTCTCATTGTCCAACTACACTAACAGTCCAAAAACAATCAACTGGGAATAGAGACCCATAACATCCTAACCAAAACAGACACCGCCGAAAAACCCGGAAACAATTCCAATAGAAACCCAACATTACGACGAATTCGTCAAAATACATTCGACGAATCCAAGGGATATCGACGAATCCGTCGAAATACATTCGACGAATTACAAAGACAATCGGCGAAAACTCTAACGAAAGCATTCGACGAAATCATCGCCACGACATAACTACTCACTGGAAGCCTAAAACTATTCGACGAATTCTTAAAACTAATCGACGAATTCGTCGAAATTTATTCGACTAATTTAACTTAGGGAAAAAATTATGAATTTATAATTTAAGGAATCGGCGAATTTATACTTCACGAGAGCGATGCGATACAGGAAATTTCGGCAATAATGAACCAACACCATAATCTTGTCTAAATCAGATAGTGAGGGAAAGAAAGTTAAAGGAGTTGCAATAACAAGTAAAGAAGATGCAATAACGTGGCAAGGGGGAAGAGTCCACCACTTGCCTCAAACCTTTCGAAGAAAACGGCCTCCGACTCGCTCCACGTCGCAGATCAATCGCTAGAATATCTCGAGGAACGATCTCTGAAACTTTTGGGACAAAAAAGAGGGTTAGGGCTACCGGCTCTAACCTCAGAAATCTACGAAACTCAAAATACTTACCGCACACGCGAAGAGCTCGGCGAGAGCTTTTCAGATCTATGCTCCGGTGAAGATTTCGTGCTCCGGAGCTCCGGTGGCATCGATCTGAAAGTTCACGAAAAGACGGCGCCTCCGCTCGTTCGCAAAAAGATCGGGAAGAAGAAGATGAATAGGCTTGCTTTCTTACGGAGAAGGAGGAAGACTATTTATATAAAAGTTATAATAATAATAATTGTTAATAATACTATTAATAATAATAATAGTTGAAAATAAAGGAGGGAAAAAAACTGGTTCGTCTATATTAATACTAATAAATGAATTGATATAAAAATTATCAAAACTAAACTAATTGATATAAACGAATATATATATATATATATCTTAACTACTATATGAAAATAGTTTTAAGGGTTATAATAAATATTAGTCGAAAATGAGACACACTTTACATCTCATGCTTACAAATATAGAGAGAGAAAGAAAGAGAAGAGAGAGAAGGGGAGAGAGGGAGAAGGAATCTTTATAGGGCTCCTACACCTACATGAGAGGGAGAGAGAGAGAGAGAGGTAGAGAGAAATTGATTTTGTAAGTACAAATTTTTATTTTTTTACAAAATAAAATTAGGAATAATGATTAATATTTTTTTATGATCATTTTAAGTACCCATATGTATATGTTTTGAATAAAAGTCAATCCGCTCCTATGCGGGCGCATCCCGCTCATATGCGAGCGCAGCCCGCTCATATTCACTCACATAGGGCCCCACGACAAATGTCGCCGCCCATAATAAATGTCGCCGCCCATGAAAAATGAAGTCACCCACGACAAATGTTGCCCGCACGGGGGGCCCCCCTGCACTGTCACTCGTATATATATATGTATATATATATATGTATATATATGTATATATATATGTATGTATATATATATATGTATATATATATATGTATATATATATGTATATATATAACCGACGCTACGAATCCAACGGCGAAGTCGGAATCAAAATCCGACGTACCGTTCTCGAGATATAAATTTCCAAAGTTTACGGCGACGTCAAATACATACAAATCTTCTAAAAATTACCGAGGCTCTAAAATCGCTCGGATCGCCACGAAACTTTAAAGGTCATTCTAAAATTAAATAATCTAATTTCCTAACGTAAAATTTTCCAATTCCGGGTAGTTTCAAAATTTGGCCGACTTGATCGAACGGACGCGAAAACGCGCAAACGACGGCGCACAGCTAACTCTGCACTAACGTAACGACATTCGCCTTTATGATGTCACCAATATATTTCTAAATAATAGCCGAAAAATTCAGGGGCGTTACATTACACGCCCTTGATCACGGGCACGCCCGTGACCAAGGGGCGTGTAACAGGCGTGATCGAAGCTGGTGCGGGATAGGAGCCTCTGGAATCAATGCAGGTGTTACGTGCGTGTCACGCCCCTAGGTCACGCCCGTGACCTAGGGCGTGTAACCTTGAAAACTGTTCTTGGCAGGAAATTGATGGCGGGACGCGCAAATCTGGCGGCAGAGTGGTACACACCCGTGACCTGGGAATTACACGAGCGTGACTTGAAAGTCATGGGCGTGTACTGGAGAAACGATGGTCATTGTCGTGTCTGCTGAGCTGAAGCTGGTATTTATGTTTACACGCCCCAAGGTCACGCCCGTGCCCTGGGGTGTGTAACTTTAATTGACATGACAAGCTGATCTGGATGCTGGTGGCGGGTCGCGGCCATGACACTGGGTCACGCCAAGGGGCGTGTACTTGACGAATCTTCACGGAATGACCCCGGAGTGGCGGAAATGAGTCTAGAACACATCTAGGGTGTCATGCCCCTGGGTCACGCCCGTGACCTTGGGCGTGTACTTTGACATTTTTGCTCCAAGTGTCAAGAAAAATCTAAAAACATAAAATAAGTTAAAGTTAGTCGATATAAATGAAAAGAAACAAATTACAAGAGATAATTAATGTAAAACATATAAATTCTTATTAAAATGGCACTAAAAATATACTAAAGGATGAGCACAAAAGGTACTCATCAGCACATCATATCCTCTGGTCTGACCAGAATGGAAGTTCCCAAATATTACCTTAGGGCCTTCCTTGGCCTTGTAGTTTTCCAGCACCTCCTTTGCTCCAGTCATATGCATGGAGCATCCACTGTCAAGGTACCACTGCTGGTTTGTGGTAGAACAGTATCCTTTCTGCACATGAATTTAAATATTAGCATAGACTCTCACTTGCTGGGGTCTTTTTCTTCTATCATTATATGGAGTTATGAAAGAATAAGTTGGTCTTTCAGTATACCCCTTAAGTTAAAGAAGTGTTGGTTTATTATGCCAGCAATGTTTAGCTTTGTGCCCAAATTTAGAACAACAGAAACATCTAGAATTGTAAGTAGAAATAAGAGAGGGAGGTCTAAATGTCTGAAAATTAGTTGCTGGAAACATGCATCGAGAAGAAATCGACGCATTTTTAGCGTTGTGTCGAGCGTAATTTGACGTTCCTGTATAGTTACGTCGATGACAGTCGATTCAGAATATTGGTTGCGTCGAATATAATTTGACGCATCCTTATACTTGCTTCGAGTTGATGTCGAAACAAATGCATAACTCCGTCGAGTTTCATTCGACGCATCTTTAAAACTGTGTCAAGTTCTATTCGACGTATAATTCCTTTTATTAGAATTTTTTTGATTTTTTATTGGATTTTCTAAGGGGTGTTTACCTAGAATTCTTGTTTGATTAGTAGAATTTACCCTGTTGAATACAGTGATTTTATTAGGGTTGTTGTTTAGTTCTTCATATGATTCTAGGTTGTTCTTAGATTGATTTATGCTAGATCTAATGAATACTATAGGATTTTCCCAGGCAGGTTTGCTAGGGATTGGTGTGTTGGTGGATGGATCTTCTCCTAGACCATGGTGTTTAAATTTCATAGTGAGATTTTGTGAAATGTCCTTAAGCTTTTAACTCCTCCCATTAAGTGAGTCTTCAAAGTCTTTTGTCTTTGAAAGGTGAAAGGTCTTCTTTCAAGTTAGAACTCTCATTAGTTAATATATCTATTTCTTTTTCGATCTTATACATCTGATTTCTTAATTCATAATTAACTGAATACATATTATCTTTCCTAAGGTCTTCTAATTCATCTCTAAGTGTGTTAAGTTCTTTTTGACTGTTAATATAATCTTGATAAAAATCTTTGAAACAGTCTTTAAAATCTTCTGAAGAGAAATCAAATTCATCAAATATGGTTACCTGATTTTCTTCAGTAGAGTCTGCTAAAGCCATTAAACATGCTTCTTCAGCTGCACACTCTTCATCACTGTCAGATGAGGAGGAACTTGACTCAGACTCTGAGTCACTCTAGGTTTCAGAATGAAACCTTTTCCTTTTTCTTATCCTTCTTCCTGAAGGATTTCTTTTTGTGCTCCTTCTTGCTGCTGCTTCTGTCGCTTTATTCCTCGGGAAATTCAGGGGCAATATGTCATGGCTTTCTGTATGAGAAGCAGATTATTTCTTGCTTTGGAGTTTTATCAAACCTCGGTTTGCTTGAACTCCTCTCCTTTCTTCTGGAGTCTTCTGTCTTGACCCATCTCTTGAATCTTCTGGCCAAGAGATTGAACATCTCTTCCTCAGAAGTGGAAGGATCTCCTTCAGTGGCCTTCAGAGCAATTATCCTTTCCTTAGGAGTGGAAATTTTCTCCTTAGCTTTTGTCTCAGCCCTACTCTTCAATAGGAGCTCATAAGACTTGAGCTTGCCTAGCAGAGTATCTGTGGATATTTCTCTATGACATATGGACTCTCTGATAGCCCAGATCCTTGAGTCTCATGTGCTTGGGAAGTACATGAGGATCTTGTAATTAATTTTTGTTAGAGAAATTTCCTTGTCCATTCTCTTCAGCTCATTTATGATAGTGCTAAATCTATCACGCATCTCAGTCACACTTTCTTCAGACTTTTTCTGAATGTTCTCATATTGGGATATGAGAAGGGACTTTCTGTCCTTTCTTTCATCAGAGATGCCCTCTACCAATCTGGAAAGGTATTCCTAAATTTCTTTTGTTGAGTTGCAGGCAGCAACCTTCTGGAATATGTCATCAGACATAGTTGATACCAAAATATTCATGGCTTTGGCATCACATGCCTTTACCTTCTTTTCTGCATCAGTCCACTCTGCTCTAGGAATAGCTTTTTGCGTCACTGTCCCACTGGCATCTCTTCTGACTGGGACTGGTGGACCTGAAATAATGACATTAAAAATATCTTCATCAATAGAGTTCATATATAACTTTATTCTGGCCTTCAAGAGTACTGTAAACTTGTTAAGATTACACACTGGTGGTTTTGTTGGTGCATAGTCCTTAGAACTCATTTTCTGAAAATAGTTTTAAATATAGAAATATGAGTGAGGAGATCTTTTTGATCAAGGTGTTAGCCTTTTTATGATCAACCTCCCTCTGATGCTAATTGAGAGTGCATAGTGTAACCTCTGAGTATTCTCTAGAGGGAAGTGAATAGAGATTTAAAACTTTTACACTAAATATGCACACATAATAAAAACTACTAACAACTATGCAATCAGCAAAGCCAATCCAAAATAAATTAAACACAAACACAGAAATAGTAAATGGGACAACGCAGAAAAGCACAACATAGAAGAGACAAGTTTTATAGTGGTTCACCAAAATATGGGTATCTGTCGAGTTGAAGACTTGGACTTTGAACTTCTTCTTCTACATTGAATTCAAATCAAAGTTGCATCGACTTCTATTATTACTTTGATAGACTCTGTCTTCTGCGTCAAGCATATTTTGATGTTGCATTGACTTCACTTATACTTCAACTTCAGTCTGAGTTACTTCTACTTATATTCGAAGTTGCTTCGACTTTCAGTCGAAGTTGTGTGGACTTTTATTCGACGCAATTTTAACTTAACTGAATTTTGTGCTTAATTTGGACTGGTCTTGACACTCTAGTGTGAGTGTGATATCCTAGGACATCTAATGACCAAATTACCCTATCTATACAATATGGGTAATACATCATAGATTATGAAATCACGTGTAGATAATTTGTAAGATAAATCAAAGGGTATTTTTCCCAACATAGGACATTGCAAAACCTAGTGATGGGGTTTACAGAATAGTAAGGCGATCTTTTGAGCCCCTACTCGTAGTTCAAATCTCATATAGCTCACTCTAAAATCAGAGCTCCAGTTATCTCGCCCGAAGAAAATTGGAGTGAGCGTGGAACCCCAATAGTCTAGTAAAGAGGGTGAAAGGGAAAATATATATATTTAAATTAAAACAAAGAAATCTACATTTTATTATAATATAGAAATAACTACTTTTCACATAACAAAACTATTATATGTTAATCTCTATTTTCTAATTTCGTGAGTCAAGTCAATGCATCAAAACCTATCTTAATCTAGGACAATCGTATCATAGATTAAGAACTTATCTTTATATAACTTAGACGTGATAATAGAAGGACATATGAAGTATGGTATTTACAAGGACCCTGTAGAATTTGACATTGATATAGCGAATCAACTACTACATACGATAAGTGCACTTGCTATCTAAATATTTTAAATCGTGACATGGCACATGCGTATTAGAGATGAACCTAGACCTCCTAATAAACAATGGGATGGAGACGATCTTACAAATCCTATTGTGACGCTCTTGAGTGAGACAACATAGACTTCCTCCTCGAGAATAAATGAGTCTCAACTTACACAAAACATTTGCAAACATTTCTCACACATGTGAATTATCAACTAAATTAAAATCTTATTGTACATCATGATAAACATATCATTCTGGTGCCAAGACTCAATTCAATCATAAAAGTGAGAAGACACTATTCAATGCCTTATGAGCAAGAGTTCTTCATACCCAATACATGTTTAACCAATATAAGTTACATGTTCGATCATTTGCAATCGCCTTGTATTTCCAACAAGTTAAACATCCAACTAATTACACCTCAATAGTTCCAAAACAATTACGTAACTCTCACAAGAATCATCATAATGAAATGAGCTAACATTAAATAGGATTATCTCAGAATAACCACACTCATGGGTTTTCTATCGGAGTTCTACTTGATCACCAATCAAGTCATACTCAAAGCTTGAATGAGATTCATACATCCTCTTATGAGAAATTTCATTAGTTTCATGACAATGTTTCATTTATCGCATTCAACTACTTTACCCTCAACATTTAATTTCATGTATAGTGCAAAAACATCAAGAGTAGCACTCGCATGACCACCTCAACTTCAAAATAGGGTTCAAATCACAAGCTTTGTGATTACTCTAAATTTAACAAACCAAAATTTAGGGAAGAAGCCGAAATCACATATTAAAGTTTCACCAATCTCTACAAATCTAAGAACTTCAACATGATGGCCCAGATGGGATGATGTGTGGTGTAACCTAGTCCACCTTTCAATCACCTCGAGCTACAAAAGACAATTTTACCAAATAGTCACAGGCAGTGCCCATGCCATGACACTATTTCCATCCAACGGTGATGGGTATCAACGTAATTGTTAATTAGTGGCACACTTGTGTGCTCCATAAAAATCACCAAAAGTTTTTCCAATGTAAGGGATTCTCATATCGCTAAAAGGCATCAACTTAAGCCTCCACATTCCCAAACTTCATAGCGATTCCAACTCAGTTGGATGATAAATCCAAATTTGCCCATCATCCAATGATTTTCTTTATTCTTGTTATTGCTTTCCAAACAAACTTTAGAATTAGAAACTCCTTTGCCCTAGAAACTTTTAGCCATTTTAGAAAAAGGAAACTAGATTTTCCATGTTTCAACTGCATTATGAATTCCACAATCATTTGAAATAATAAGTCTAAGCATATCCACCAAGCAACGACTTGTTCTACTACCTTGAATTCATTTATACAGTAATAAATTTTCTGTTCATGGTAGTCAATGTAATGCCATATAATATTGTCTTTCTTTCTCACAAACAACATTGGATCACTCCACGAGGAAGAGTTGGTCGGGTATAACCCTGCTCCAACCATCTGGCTCTTATTTCTTTATGTTATTTTATACATAATAACCATTGGTCATTGAGTCGACCATCACAACAATGTCAATCAACCACGGGGCTAGCAAAGAACCCTTCATCAATACATGCAATCCTTCAAACCACGCAATGATATTTCATAATTGCCCAGGTACACACCCACCGGTGGAGAGGTCACTATAGCACCTTGTCACATCTCAATGCATTCACGAGGATTCTAACTCATCTAGCTATGGGAGAGGTCCCCTTTTGGAGATCCTTCCAATTACTGAGTCATAAGCTACAATGGAAAATTTATCCAACCCCTAAGTCATAATTAATAGGAGTGAGATCCTCCATCTCCTTATTATCATAAGCTATAGGAAGTGGGCTTTCCTAACCTTCTTGAGTTCACAAAAGTGAGATACTCCGAACAATCCCAGGTGGCTGGTTAAACACTCCCCACTAGCCCTTACACCAATAATCACAAACAAAAGAATAACCTTACACAAGTCTGTTGATGGCCTAGCCATCATCAGGCAAAAGGATTACCCATCATACACTCTGGTTGGTGAACAACCACTCACATAAGTTCCTACAAGACCATCAAGGCAATTTATCATAATTCCTCGATATGAACTAATCCTCAAAATCATATTACGTGATAGTAGAAGTTCACGCCCATCATCACTATTCATACATACCACCATAGATCCCATGAATTCCATAGTATGCCCTACCAATCAGAGAATCATGGGCTTTTATGCATGGTCCAAGCCTCAAACATATATACGGGAAGTGTTCCACACCTATAACCTGTATTATCATCATGGATGTTCGCCTTGTAAGACCCTCTTTTTTGTGCTTATATTTCTGGGTCTTACCGTCGTCTTGCGGTGACACCTTCACTCGGGAAGGACCCCACCATAAAATGTCGATCCTGCCAGCTAATCATTCATCCAAGCCAACCATACATCACAATATAAATAAGAGAACACGTCTACAACAATCACATAACAATTAACACGCTTGTCCAAATGAGATACATGATAAGTAAAGTACTAAAAAGAGAGTGCTTGAAACAAAAAGGAGCTTAAGCCCCAATACAATCACTCCTCATTACATTTCTCCATTTCCATTATCAAGCAACATATACACTGATTTGGGAAGGGATGAAGACCACATTCGAAAGATGGTATCTCACCAGTGCCCTCCCTGCAGCTGCTGAAAGTCCAAGTCCGGGCCTAACCACCGTGTCAGGTTCCTTCCTCTGATTGCGGGTCTGCTCCTCCTAGTGCTCCTATTGATATGCCACATTCGGCCATTTGTCTATAAGACTAAGCAGAATCCTCGTCCCCTCCACTCGTGACTCCTAGGCACCGAGCGGGGAGGATGAAGAGAAAGGTAGCAAGGGGCAACAAAGTCAATACATATGGCAGTGGCCCTATCTAGCACCATTATAAATAGGAAATGGTATATTTCTAGCACTTCTACTAAAAAGACATATGTAATAGAACAACGGTCCAAAAGTTCTAATAATGACAGTATAGTACAACAACGAACCATAATAATCATAGCAGAAAAGTAAGTAAAGCAGAGTATCTATATAAGGAAACCAGCTATGAAAGTAACCCTATCTTATAAGAATGCTCATACAAACTTATAAGATAGGGGATCTGACACTAAGGTAAACTCATCGTATAAAAGAGCCCATACTAATTTTATACGATAAGGTTTTGTTTATACAATGATGTTT
Organism: Dactylorhiza incarnata; assembly: GCA_033032865.1. NCBI lineage: Eukaryota > Viridiplantae > Streptophyta > Magnoliopsida > Asparagales > Orchidaceae > Dactylorhiza > Dactylorhiza incarnata. Next base: position 677,702 of record JAWHQI010000134.1, read on the forward strand.
TGCTATGTTGTGCAATGCAATGATGCAACTCATCCACTCGACTCTGTACGTATAGACTTTTTAAGTTCCCTTTGTTCGAGTATCTCAACTCAGGTACCCTATTGAGGCAAATAAGGGTAGTGGATTGGGCATGTCCACTTCTAGGCTTCTATCCACACCTCCCAGCCTAGACCTGATGTATGCCCCTAAGAACACATAGGGTATCCGCATACTACGTAATAAGTAACTGCCTCTTAATCTGTATTTCTCTGAGCCTCCAGCTCGTCGGGCTGTCCAGTCCCTTTTAGAAAACACTGAGCTTACCGCTCGCAGGGCCAACAGGCCCTTGAACCACTCTGTCCCATATTTGAGATGAGAACTATTTACTAAGTTTCCCTTACTTTTCTACTCTTGTCTATCGTTTAGTAGTACTTAGAGGTTTAGGGTGAACCTTGGACTTCCCGAGGACAACCCGATGAAGGGCTCGCAATGGTACTAGGAAGTATGATGGGTGACATCCAAACATCCCTTTCTCAAGGTATTTAATCTTATTCGTGACTACCCATTCTTATTTACCCACTACCTCTCTTGTTATGCTATCTTTATAAGGAGATTTACAATTTCCGGGACAGGGAAGCGATGATATTCAATTGAATATCGGTCCTTGCTCCTTTCCTAGTGGTAGACTGCCTCTTTATGACATCACTAAGTTTCTATCTAAAGGCTTCATAATCTGACATTAATCAGGACCTCTATTATTGGTGGACCTCCTCTCATGCCCCTTTAGCTTAGCGTATAAAAATCCCGTCTTTATAATTTACTAATCGCACCCCGACCTCTACTTCTAGTTCATGCCACAAATGGTTAATCCTTCAATCAAGCTATGCATATACAAAACCAGGGAGCTACTAACTCTAGGTGTGGTGACCAGAAGGGGGGGGGGTCTAAATCTAATAAGTCAGTTTTACTATTCGCAGTCTGGTTTACCTTTAAGTGAAACTACATGTCTTAAAAGGGTGATTATATGATCTCCTAACTAATATGTGCTCAATCTAGTTCCAGAAGTTGTATGGATGTCAAAATTCAGATTTCTAATTTTTCCTATAATAAAATCAAATATGAGCATACTTAAATAAATCTTATAAATCCAGATATAACTAGATTTGAACATGATATGCCCTTTGTCATAGGACAATAAATCCAAATAAAAATCCAAATATTAGTTAAGGTCCAAAATGAAGTTCAGAAGAATTTCATAATTTTTCTCCTTATAATAATTTCAGAAGATTAATTCAATGTCCAAGGGTACAAAATACAATTTGTGAAGGAAGTATAATAACTAATTAATAATTAAATCTAATAAAATTTCCAGAGGTCAATAATGAGATCACAAGTCTTACTACTAATTTCTATATTATTCCAGCTTCAATAACTCAACATATCCATTTTTCAATGAAAACAACAAAGTTCCACTCTGCGAAGGATGTATAATAATTATTCAATAATTAAATCTAATAAAATTTTCAGAGGCCAATAATGAGATCTCAAGTCTTACTACTAATTTCTATAATATTCCAGCATCAATAACCTAACATATCCATTTTTCCATGAAAACAACAAAGTTCCACTTTGTGAAAGAAGTATGATAATTGGTCAGTGATTAAATCTAATAAAATTTCTAGGGATCCATAATGAGCTCACAAGCCTAACTACTAATTTACATAATATTCCAGCATAAATAATTCAACATATCCATTTATTAATGAAAACAATAAAGTTCCACTTTGTGAAGAAATTATAATAGTTAAGCAATATTTAATTCTAATAAAATTCCGTGAGGTCTACAATAAGCTCACAAGTCTAACTTCTAATTTTCATAATATCCCAGTATCAAAAATTCGATATATCCATTTATCAATGAAAACAATAAAGTTCCACTTTGTGAAGGAAGTACCATAAATATTAAACAATAAATTCCTTAAAAATTTCCAGAGATTTCAGGTGGCCTCATCAATCCAAATTTCCAGAGTGTAATCTCACTTTTCTAAGTGAATCTCAGAGTCTCATAACATTTCAAAAAGTTTGGACCCTAGTGTGCTCATTTAAGCTCATTGTGACAAAATCAAATAATTCCTAATTTCCTAGGAAAATTAACCCAAAAGTTCATAATTTTCTCTAAGGTGTATTATCTCATAACCCAAAAGTTCATAATTTTCTCTAAGGTGTATTATCTCATAACCCTAAGTACATATTTTGAATTTCATAAGAATTGACCAAGGGAATACCCTTTGTTGTTTGTGGAACGAACACCTAGAGGGGGGGTGTTAGGTGTTTTTACCTTCTTCAAATCGTTAGCGTGGTTAGCAGATTAAATCAACAACACCACACACAAACACAGAGCACAACATAGAAAAACACACAGCGATCTATAGAGGTTCCTCAAGACCGGGTGTCTTGAGTAGTCCTCTGACCCTCTGCGCCTACCCAGCGATCCGCTAGGCTCGGCAACCTCCGCCAAAAACTTCAGGCCCAGCAAGCCTTACACCACGGACCCGCAAGTCCAACATCCTAGGCCCTCAAGCCCCTACTGCCCCCGAGCCCGCAAGCTCGACACTCAGGCCCTCAAGCCCTACAACCAGGACCCGCAAGTCCCAACAGCCTAGGCCCGCAAGCCCCTACTGCCCCCGAGCCCGCAAGCTCGACAGATCGCACCCGCAAGTGCACTGCCCTGGCCTTCAAGCCTCACAGCTCTCCAGCCCTCAAGCCGGACAATATGGCCCGCAAGCCTTACAAGAAATTACAGAGATTAAACTGTTTCTTCTGACTGGTGTTGATCGGCAACCTTAGCCTGATGAAGATCGGCTACTTGAGATTAAAGAAGAATGCTTCAGAATCAGATCTTGAATGCGCGGTTCTTCTTCAAATCTTTCTTAGCCAGATGAGGATTGGCTTCTTAGCAATCGATGAGGATGACTGCTTCTTGTTTTCTTGTTTTCTTCTTCTTCTTCTCAGCAAAGAATGATGTCTCTTTTTCTTTTTACATAGCAACGGGATTCTTTTTCACAAGAAAGATAACTCGGAGATTTCTAGGGCTTCCTCGTTTCCTTTTATAAGACTGCGAGTGCTCCAACGGTCTTCTGAAAAAGTTATTTTTAGATGACATACTAGTATCCCTTAACGGCACGCGCTGATATCTTCATTAATTGAGAGCACGCGTTGATTAGACAATCAGGCGGCGAAAATAAATGTTGACGGCGCGTCTGCAACTTTTGATTCTGTCTCAACGATATTTCCATTGTTACGACGTTATGGGATATATCACGACGATATGTTTTTGTCGGTGCCTTGTGCTTTGGCAAGCCTTCAACTCTTCTTGCTTCTGTTTCTGATGCTCGTATGTCGACGATACGAGGCATACTGGTCTTCCTGCATATACGACGATATGTTGTTCTTGACCGTGTCGTTGAGACCTTCTTTCTTCTATTTGTCGTTGTAATCGCAGGGACTCTTTGTCGACGATACTTCATTATTCTCAACGACATGCTGTACTTTGACAGTTACTCTGTCCTTGCCATGCTCATCATTCTAATGATAGGCATACTTTGTCGATGGCATCACCTGTGCTTCTTGACGACATGCACTTATATTTTCCTGAGATTATGAACTAGAATTGTGATCAAATACATAGTGAAGTATTCTTTGATAAGATGACTTCTTCAAATCAGGAATCATGTGGTCACGATTCCCAACAATCTCCCCCTATTTAAAGAAGTCAGAATCTTAATGCAAGATTACTTCACTTGATAATAGACATCATAATCTTAAAGGAAATATGAAAGAACTTAGCTTAGCTCCCCCTTGATTAGATGTCTCTTCTTTGCTCCCCATGTATTCAGGGTGTCTTTGAATACATCATGCTTAGCTCCCCCTTGATTTGATGTCCCTTTCTTTGAACATCAACTCTCCCCCTTTCTGACTTCTTGCCTTCTGCGTCTTCATTTCTCCCCCTTGCTGACTTCTACCCTGCAGATTATCTTTACTCGTGCAGCAGATTAGTGAAGAATAAGGTAGAAATTACTCTAAGTTTAACATCCCCAATTGGAATTTGAAGAAGTTAAACTTAGGTTCATCTAGGGGCTTTGTAAAGATATCAGCCACATGTTTGTCACATGACAGGCTGTGTTGACAGCCTCTGCCCAGAAGTATTCTGGTAAGGAGGAGTCACTTAGCATTGTTCTACTTGCCTCAATCAAGGTTCTGTTCTTCCTTTCTGCAACTCCATTCTGTTGTGGAGTTCTAGGAGAGGAGAATTCTTGGGAGATACCTAATTCTTGACAAAATTCTGTCATGGCTCCAGACTGAAATTCTGTCCCATGGTCACTTCTGAACTTGACCACAGTACAGTCCATCTCATTCTGGATTTGCCTGACAAAATTTTTCAAGATATTTAGAGTATCTGATTTCTTTTTGGGGAAAAACACCCAAGTGAACCGTGAGTGATCATCAACAACTACAAGGGTGTAGGCCTTCCCTCCTAAGCTAAGAACTGACATAGGATCAAACAAATCCATGTGTAGTAGAAACAAGCATCTAGAGGACTCTTTGTTAGAAATACTTTTAAAGTTGGTCCTAGTTTGCTTTCCAAGTTGGCAAGCCTGACAGGGACCATCCTTGATGCACTTAATGTTAGGTCCATTCCTGACTAAGTCTTGTGAGAAAAGCTTGCTTATTGTCTTATAGTTGATGTGAGCAAGTCTCTTGTGTCATTGTACACAGAGAGCCTCTTTATCATCAGCCACAAGACAGATAGGCATGGAAGAATTTGTATTAAGAAAATTTAAGCAATAAATATTACCACTCCTAGTGCCAGTTAAGGTAGCCTCAGAATCTAAGGACTTCTTAATAAGGCACTTATCCTTGTGGAAAGTAATGACAAAGCTTAAATCACAAAGTTGACTTATGCTTATGAGATTGTGTTTTAATCCCTCCACATAGGCCACCCTTGAGATGGTGACTAACCCATTTGAGATGCTGCCGTAGCCTTTTTTCACACCCTTTTTTGAACCTCCAAAGATTACCGTTGGTCCAATATCCACAGGGGTGAATTTTCGCAAATATTTTCTGACTCCACTCATGTGCCTGGAGCAGCCACTGTCCAAATACCAAATAGGAGATTGGTTGGTATTTGGACCTACCTGCAAAACAAGTTACTTTCCCTTAGATACCCAATAAGGATTGGGTCCTTGGTTTTTGTTAGGCTGATAGAGCGGGATCGCAAACCTTAGAGGGCTCTGCACTTTCCTTGTATTGAGTCCTGTTGGGTTGAACCAACAGTCCAGTGCAAAGTGGCCTACCTTCCCACAGCACCAACATTCATACCTGTTATATCGTTTCTTCTGCTTCGTCATCGGTGTAGCATTACAGCACTAACGACCAGGAGAGACGACCTCTGATCTAACAGATCTATGGTGAACCTCATGTATGTGAGCCGGAGGAGGAATTGGTTTTACCACCTTTTGGTTCACCTTCTTGGGAGCAAGCTTTGTAGGAACAGCCTCTTCCATTATTTTAACTGCTGTTGTTGCAGGTCTGTGGGCTGAAGAACTTGACTTCCGATCCTTCTTAAAGGACAGCCCAGCTTTAGAGTCCTTGCCCACAACTGTCTCCTGCTTGAAACCAACACCAGCTCTGAACTGTCCAGAGAAGGTGTCAATTATCGGCAGAATAGTCTTGGGCATAGAGAAGCTGGAAGCAAGCTTCTTCTCAGCCAACAACATTTCTTCAAGATCCTTAATGATCTTGTTCCTTTGTCCTAATTCAGCATTTTTAAGCTTTATTGCTTCCTTGAGGTTGTCCACTTCTTTGCTCATGACAGACAGCCTTTCAGCTGTCTCCTGGAGCTTAGATTGGACAGGCTTCAAGGTTTCTAGTTCCTTGGCCTGGACCTTAAGAAGTTTCTTACTGCCTAAGAAGGCCTCCCATAATGCTTAATATTGCTTTATTAGTTCAGATTCAACATCATATTTGGATTTTGAGGTTGTGCTGCTGGTGGCAGACATGCCCTCATCATCATGCAAAGAATCTGCTACTGATTCAGAATCAGAAGCAGAAAGAGAAGTTCTGTGATTTACCTTTCCAGGAGAGTTATCAACCTGGTTGCCTTCACTGATGGCCATCAGACCAATGAGCGCATCTTCCTCAGTTCCAGAAGAGTTTGAGTCAGAATCACTTAATGTTCTGCTCTTCTTTGCCACGAACCCCTTCTCAGGGTTCCTTTTGCTCCTCGAGCTCCTTCTATCTTCATGGTGTCTCGACTCCTTTTTCTTGGAGGGACAGTCGGCAGCCATATGACCTATCTTGTTGCAGGAGTAGCACACAGTGTTAATTAAATCATATTTACTGGAGTTAAATTTATACCTGTCCTCCCTGGGAGTTCTTGATCTGTCACGATTGTCAGATCTTCTTGAACTTGAGGAGAAGCTTCTGCGGTTGTCTCTTCCCCTCCTTTGGATCAATTTCTTGAATTGTTTTGAGAGGAGAGCCACCTCTTTGTCAGTGTCATCAGAATTGGAGCAACTGGCTTCGGATTCTTCACTGCTCTCAGATCTATTCTGAGAAGCAGAGGACTTTCCCCTAGATCTTCTGTTGCTCTCAACCTTTAGAGCCACAGATCTTTCTCTTGAGCCCACCTTTGAGCTTTCTTCCTCTTCAGCCTTTCTTGTGTTGAGTTGGAGTTCATGTGATAGCAGCTTTCCGTAAAGGTTCTTGGGCTCCATGTTCCCCAGTTGACCCATCTCTCTGATGGCACATATCTTGATATCCCATTCCTTTGTGAGGGATCTGAGAAACTTGTCATTTAAGTTGGAGTTCGTGAACTCTCTTTCGTAGTTTATCAGCCCGTTCACAATCTTGAAAAATCTCTCATGGCAGTTGGAGATTGTTTCATGCTTGCCCTGCTTGAAGGCTTCATATTCTTGGTTGAGAAGAGACTTCCTGTCTTCTCTTACTTCTTCAGTACCCTCCATATATACGATCAAGGAGTCCCACATCTCCTTGGCCATCTTGCAGTGGATGAGATTTTGGAGAGTTGAATCATCTATGGCACTGACAATGACGTTTTGTGCCCTCTTGTCCAGACCTGCCAAGGTCAACTCATCCTTGCTCATATCTTCATATTTCTTCGCCACCATTTTAGTTGGATCAATGGTGGAGGCAGTTGTAGGGGTGAAGGGTCCCTGTTGGACTTTCAAATAGATCCTTAGGATCGGCTGCCTCCATGAAGAGTCTCACTCTTTCCTTCCAAATAGGAAAGTTCTCCTTCGAGCAGATCGGAACTTCATGCTTCTCATTTCTCGATTCTGATCTCCACCGGCCATTGAGAGTCGTTCCACGATCTTGATCAGACGGTTAATTCTTCTGATGATCAACCTGGCTTTGATACCACTTGTTGTTTGTGGAACAAACACCTAGAGGGGGGGTGTTAGGTGTTTTTACCTTCTTCAAATCGTTAGCGTGGTTAGCAGATTAAATCAACAACACCACACACAAACACATAGCACAACACAGAAAAACACACAGCGATCTATAGAGGTTCCTCAAGACCGGGTGTCTTGAGTAGTCCTCTGACCCTCTGCGCCTACCCAGCGATCCGCTAGGCTCGGCAACCTCCGCCAAAAACTTCAGGCCCAGCAAGCCTTATACCACGAACCCACAAGTCCAACATCCTAGGCCCTCAAGCCCCTACTGCCCCCGAGCCCGCAAGCTCGACACTCAGGCCCTCAAGCCCTACAACTAGGACCCGCAAGTCCCAACAGCCTAGGACTGCAAGCCCCTACTGCCCCCGAGCCCGCAAGCTCGACAGATCGCACCCGCAAGTGCACTGCCCTGGCCCTCAAGCCTCACAGCTATCCAGCCCTCAAGCCGGACAATATGGCCCGCAAGCCTTACAAGAAATTACAGAGATTAAACTGTTTCTTCTGCCTGGTGTTGATCGGCAACCTTAGCCTGATGAAGATCGGCTACTTGAGATTGAAGAAGAATGCTTCAGAATCAGATCTTGAATGCGCGGTTCTTCTTCAATTCTTTCTTAGCCAGATGAGGATTGGCTTCTTAGCAATCGATGAGGATGACTGCTTCTTGTTTTCTTGTTTTCTTCTTCTTCTTCTTCTCCGCAAAGAATGATGTCTCTTTTTCTTTTTGCACAGCAGCGGGATTCTTTTTCACAAGAAAGATAACTCGGAGATTTCTAGGGCTTCCTCGTTTCCTTTTATAAGACTGCGAGTGCTCCAACGGTCTTCTGAAAAAGTTCTTTTTAGATGTCAGACCAGTATCCCTTAACGGCACGCGCTGATATCTTCATTAATTGAGAGCACGCATTGATTAGACAATCAGGCGGCGGAAATAAATGTTGACGGCGCGTCTGCAATTTTTGATTCTGTCTCAACGATATTTCCATTGTTACGATGTTATGGGATATATCACGACGATATGTTTTTGTCGGTGCCTTGTGCTTTGGCAAGCCTTCAACTCTTCTTGCTTCTGTTTCTGATGCTCGTATGTCGACGATACGAGGCATACTGGTCTTCCTGCATATACGACGATATGATGTTCTTGACCATGTCGTTGAGACCTTCTTTCTTCTATTTGTGGTCGTAATCGCAGGGACTCGTTGTCGACGATACTTCATTATTCTCAACGACATGCTGTACTTTGACAGTTACTCTGCCCTTGCCAAGCTCATCATTCCAATGACAGGTGTTTACCCGGGAAACCGCCTCCAAGAGGATTACTCGCAGACCGTGCGGTTTGCGGATTCAAGTCGCCCAGCTCAGGTTATACAAGGTCCATCAACACCAGCTAAGCACAGGCCGGGCGGTCTGGAATAATTCAGGCCGCCTCCAAGAACCAAAGGTAATCCAAGCCCAAGTCCAACAGGGCAAGTCGCGGTCTCAAGTTGGAGGTCGCGCGGTTTATGCCATGGAGACAAGCCAAGGTCCAAAGTCAAAGAACAAGTCGCGGTCTCAAGACAGAGACCGAGCGGGTAGCATCGTCGCCTTGGCCGCATCATCTTTAGCTTCTGGTCAGACAAGTCGGAAGGGCAAGCCGCCAAGCCGCGCGGCTTCTTTCTTTCCTTCTTTGTGTATCCCGTCACCGCCTGCCCGTTTCTCCTGTACTCGGGCAGGCGGTTATTTTATCCCTGCCCGCTCGGGCAGGCCCCCAAGCCTATAAATAGGGGGCGGCACTGTTCCCAAGGCACGCACACTCGAATCTAGGAGCTCGCTTGTTTGAGCTGCGGACTCGAGTTCCTCGTCTTGCGGACTGTCTGACCGGCCGGCTTCTCTTTTCTTGCACTTATAACCCGCTGTAACCCCTTCTTTTTAATCAAAGGAAAGCCCGTCGCAGGAGTGGCATTTGCCGCGGCGGGCGAAGTCTGGCCTTGACCGCTGCTAGCGGTCTCATTCTTCTACACAAAAAGTAACCGGCAACCCGCAGCCTCCGGTTTCCCTCGGAGGTGCGATTTCGGACTCAACAGAAACACGTGACCTTCAGATCGCGGATTGTCGGTGAAATCCTTTTCGCCATGATGTCAGACCGTCAGTTCCCCCTTGGAGACCGCTCCGATCATAGCGAGGACTCTTTATGGGAAGCCCTGGAGCAATCAAGGAGAGAAGCCGAGCGGGCTCAGAGGGCCACTGATCAGCGACTTGAAGCGATCAGTCAGACTTTAGCAATGCTAACCGAGCGACTAGTTCCGCAACAAGCCGCGGCTAATCAGGCGGTGACCCCGGTCCTTCCTCCACCTCCTCCTTACTCGCTACCGCAAGCCGCTAATTTCCAGCTCCACCAAGAAGACCCTGCGGCTAGGAAAAACTTCTATCAGGAAGTCGCGCACAGCATGCTAGCTCGAGTCCTCGACTTCCAGGGGGCGACTTCTCACGTTGCCCACCTTTCCTACCCGCAGGAGGGCGCGGCCCGTCTCTCCTACCCGCCTGAAGTTCCTATTCATCACTCCTACCCGCCAGAAGCTGCTGCCCGGTCATCTTATCAGGCGGCTTGTCCGCGAATAGCCGCAGCTCCGGCGGCTTATTACCCTGCTCCTCTGTATGAAGACATGGAAGAAACTTCTCCCTTTGTGGACGAAGTCAGAGGGGAGCCCGCCCCTAATAATTTCAGGGAGCCTCGCCTGCCAGCTTTCAATGGGGAGACTGATCCCACGGTTCATTTACAAGCTTTCGAGTCAGCCATTGCCCTCAGAACCTTAACTGATGCAACTAAGTGCAAGCTTCTTGTAACCTCCTTTGAAGGACAAGCGAGGGAATGGTTTTACGGTTTGCACCCCAGGTCGATCCGTTGTTTCGCGGAGCTGCGAAGAGAATTTCTGCTGAGATTCTCTACCTCAAGGAAGAGAAAGAGTGGCCCGGCGGCCCTTTTCGATATAAAACAACGGGAAAACGAGACGTGGGCTCGTTTTGTGGACCGCTTCCAGAAAGAGATCATGGAAGTCCAAAATATGGACCTGGAGCTGTATAGGGTTGCCCTCATCCATGGCCTAAGAGAGGGCCCCCTAAAGTTCGAAGCAAATATAAGGGAGCCTAAGACTTATCAGGAAATGATAAGTTTGGCAAATATGTTTATCAGAGGAGAGAAGAGCAATCCGGACTACGTCGCGAAGCTGGTAAGCAACAAGGAGCAGTCAAATCCGTCTTTCCATCATCCACCATCGAATCAGTCCCACTTTGAACCCCGTTCCCAAAGGGGGAGGAACTACAAAAATAAGCAACCATTTATGGGCCATTAGCGGTTTCAAGATCAGAAACCACCGTTGGCCGTCGCTCCCGCTCCATCCGCTCCCCTTCCGCAAATCATGCCGGTATATTTACAACAGTATGCCGCGCAACCACCTCCAGTCATTCCATCAACTCAATACGATGATTCGCAAGAGTCATTCACTCCCCTAAACGTCACCATGGACGAAGTAGTCCAGATTCTGCCACCTTTCACCTTGCCCTCAAGTTCGCTGCTGAAGGAAAACAGTATCGGGTCAGAAGCAACCCAAAGGTAGCTCGGGAGTGCTACGTCCGAACTGTCAACATGGTCACCGACGCTCCACTTCCCAAGATCATGGGTGAGGTTTTGGAGGTTGCTGAGTCTCCAGAGGCCGCCAAGGAAGGAAAAGATCGAGAAGGGGCTCACTTGGAACCTGCCCAAGCGACCCAAGAAGTTCCTATTGCTGAGGGGGCAGAAAAGAAGCTGGTCATCAACGCTGAGTTGTCAGAAGAGGAGAAAGTGGAGCTAATCTCTTGTCTGTTGGGGAATCTAGATATCTTCGCTTGGTCAGCGGAGGATATGCCAGGAGTGGATCCAGACGTGGCTTGTCATCATCTAAACGTATCTCCTGAGTTCAAGCCCGTCCAGCAAAAGAAGAGAGAAGTGGCGATCAAGCTGGCGTTGCCCATCAGAGAGGAGGTTTCCAAACTCCTAAAAGCGGGTTTCATTTCTGAGATTCAATATCCCACGTGGATGTCGAATGTTGTAATGGTTAAGAAATCTTGTGGGAAGTGGCGCATGTGCGTAGAATTCACCAAACTTAATAAAGCGTGCCCTAAAGATTGTTACTCTTTGCCTCGGATAGATGTCTTAGTTGATTCCGCGGTTGGGTATGGTTTAGGAGTTTCCTCGATGCCTTCTCCGGGTACCATCAAATTAAAATGCACAAACCTGACATCTCGCATACCTCATTTATCACAAACGATAGGTGTTACTGCTATCTCGTAATGCCCTTCGGTCTTAAAAACGCGGGTGCAACATACCAAAGAATGATGGATACCGTCTTTAAACATCAAAAGGGCAGGAATCTCGAAGTTTACGTTGATGACCTTCTTCTCAAAAGTAAAACGTTCGCATTGCACTTGGAAGACCTCGTAGAGACGTTCGCTACTCTACGGAGGTTCAAGTTAAAATTAAACCCATTGAAATGTGTGTTCGGGGCAAGCAAAGGAAAATTTCTTGGGCATCTCTTAACTCCTGATGGCCTTGCACCAAATCCAGATAAGGTGAAGGTCATCCTTGATATGACCCCTCCTCGAAATACTAAAGAAGTTCAACAACTTGGGGGGAGATTGGCAGGATTGAGCAGGTTTATCTCCAAATCCGGAGATAAAAGTGCCCCATTCTTTAAAACATTGCGAGGGGGATCAAAGTTCGAATGGAGCGAGGGGTGTAACAAGGCTTTCGAGCAGCTGAAGGGACAGTTAACTTCGACTCCACTACTCCAAAGTCCCTGTGAGGGAGAAAAGCTATTCTTATATCTGGGAGTCGGACCAGAAGCGGTGAGTTCCGTCCTCGTTCGGGAAGAAAAGAGGAGGCAGTTTCCAATATACTATGTCAGCCACATCCTTAAGGATGCAGAAACCAGATATTCGATCCTGGAGAAACTGGCCTTGGCTTTGATTATGTCCGCGCGAAGGCTTCGCCCTTATTTTCAGGCTCATTCCGTCCAAGTTGTTACAGATCATCCTTTAAAGAATATTCTTGAAAAGCCAGATCATTCAGGGAGGTTGGCAAAATGGGCTATTGAACTAAGTGAATTTGAGATATCGTACATCCCCCGAACATCAATTAAAGCGCAAATCTTGACAGACTTCCTGGTAGATACAACAGAGCTTAGTCCTGAACAGGTGGTACGATCTCCTCTGGCTTGGATCATTTATGTGGATGGGGCTTCTGGCAGAAACTCCGTGGGAGCCGGAGTAGTGTTGATCAGCCCAAATGGCATCAGGCTGGAGCAAGCTATCAAGTTCTTCTTTCCAGTTACAAATAACCAGGCAGAATACGAAGCACTTCTGGCTGGGCTAAGGCTTGCGAAAGAGTTGGGCATAGAATATGTACATGTTAGAACCGATTCACTGGTGATGGCCTCCCAGGTCTTGGGAAATTATGAGACAAGGGAGCCGATTCTGCGAAAATATCTGCTATTAGCCAAAAAGGAAATTTGAAGATTCAAATCATTTATTATCGAGCATATCCCAAGAACGCAAAATGAGGAGGCAGATGAATTGTCGAAGTTCGGTCTTCCATCAGGGGGAGTGACCTTTGAACTCTTTCATCCGGCAATAGATGAGGCAGAACTCATGCAAATTGATCATAATCCTTCATGGAAGGATCCTTACGAGCTATTCCTATCAAAGGGGGAGTTCCACCATTCCATCAAAGATCGGAGAAGATTCAAAAGGAAGGCGGCATATTATTATCTAATAGCAGGAGTTCTCTACAGAAAAACTTTGATTTCCCCCTCAGCACGATGTGTTTCAGAAGAAGAGATCCATATCGTACTTCAGGAAGTTCATTCTGGGGAATGTGGTAGCCATTCAGGGGCAAAAACCATAGAAAAAAGGATCCTGCGGCAAGGATATTTTTGGCCAACCATGAGAAAGGATGCCGAAGCATTTGTCAAGCGTTGTGTTCAGTGCCAAATGTTTGCTCCTCTTCAGCATCTGCCCGCTCAGTCGCTTAGGTCAATAACTGCACCCTGGCCCTTCGTAGTCTGGGGGATGGATCTCATCGGACCCTTTCCAATGGCTAGCGGTCAGCGCTGCTTTATCATAGTGATGATTGACTACTTCAGTAAGTGGATCGAGGCTAAGGCACTGGCAAGAACTACTACCCAAATCATCAGAAACTTCATCTGGGGAGAAATAGTCTGCCGACACGGAATTCCGCTGGCAATTGTCACTGATAATGGTCCACAATTCAATAATCCCGAGATGATAAAATTTTGCGATCAGGTTGGAATTGACCTGCGGTTTTCCTCAGTACATCATCCAAGGACCAATGGTCAGGTAGAAGCAGCCAAACAGGCGAAACCAGCAGCTCCTGATGAAAAGAGTTTGGAATCAGAAAGGAAACTGGGCAAATCAACTTCCCTCCATCCTTTGGACTCTTCGTACTACTCCATCTTCAGCTACAGGGGAGACACCATTCAAACTGTCTCATGGCTCGGAGGCTGTTGTTCCTGTGGAGTTTGAGGTGATCACTCCAAGAGTTGTGTACGGAAAAGAAGGAGGAGAAGCGTGGGTAGAATACAATGACGAGGCTGTCAAGTATAGTTTAGATCTAATCGAAGAACTTCAGGATGAGGCAACAATCAGGCAAGAAGAAGTTAAAAGGAGGATGGCAAAGTACTTTGACAAAAATGTCAGGGTAAAGCATTTTGCTGTCGGCGACGTCGTACTAAAAAAGGTTGATGCAGCAGCCCGAACAGGCAATGTCGGGAAGCTAAATCCTAATTGGGCTGGACCTTTCATCGTCAAGGAGGTACTAAAAAGTGGGGCTTATCGCCTCCAAACAAGTGAAGGAGAAGACATCCCGCGCACCTGGAGTGGCGACGATCTCAAACGGTTCTATCCTTAAAATGTCTTCTTTACTTTCCTGCAGTTTTTTGAGATATTTTAATAAGAAGCACCATACTGACACTTCTCCATGTTTGATGTTTCCTTTCTGCATTTTCTCATATATCAAACTCACTGAACCACGGAGACATCACCAAGTTCTGCTCGAACCCCCTCGAATTGTAGTCATTAGCGTAAAACCATGAAGATCATGTGTTGCGGGGAGTTTTCACACACGTGTAGTGGTAGCTTGCCAATTCCCGTGCGGTGGTCTTCAGAACCTTGGATCCCGGCTGATATCCAACACACCCCTGCATCAAGGGAGGTCTAGGTGAATGTTGGCTCTATCATGCCACGAGAAGGATATAATTACAGCTTTAATGATCCTTCTGAGGAAAGCAATGTCGGTATAGCCCCCGCGGCATAACCACACCTGCCCAACTGATCATCTTAGTCTGTGACTATCGAATACTCCAAGGTACTCTCAAGCGATGCCTAAGCGGGACCCACAACTGAGTTGATCTCTCTGAGGAAAGCAATGTTCGCCGCCTAGGCCCACCTGCCCAATTGATCAACTCGGCTTGTAGCCCTAGGCAAGAGAGCAGTCGAGTCGCTTACAGCTCTTATGACCACTTGAGGAAAGCAATGTTCGCCGCCTAGGCCCACCTGCCCACTTGGTCATCTGGGTCTGTACTTGTTTCTCTTTATTTCTACAGCTCTTATGACCACTTGAGGAAAGCAATGTTCGCCGCCTAGGCCCACCTGCCCACTTGGTCATCTGAGTCTGTAATCATCTTTATTGCATTACCAGGGATTATCTCATCCCATATGGTCATTATAGACCATTTGGAGGAAAAAGCAGGATTTCTGTGTGCAGCATAAACCGGACGACTTAATACTCAAACCGGGTGGTTTGAAATAAGCAGGTACCAGGGCTTTCAGGCAGTCTGGTTATTAAACCTGACGGTCTGGTTATTAAACCAGGCGGTCTAAAATCAGCAGGTTTCAAAGATGTCATGCGATTCGGTTTTTAGACCGGACGGTTTGAAATAAGCAGGTACCAGGGCTTTCAGGCGGTCTGGTTATTAAACCTGATGGTCTGGTTATTAAACCAGGCGGTCTAAAATCAGCAGGTTCCAAAGGTGTCATGCGGTTCGGTTTTTAGACCGGGCGGTTTGAAATAAGCAGGTGCCAGGGCTTTCAGGCGGTCTGGTTATTAAACCTGACGGTCTGGTTATTAAACCAGGCGGTCTGAAATCGGCAGGTTCCAAAGATGTCAAGCGGTTCGGTTTTTAGACCGGACGGTTTGAAATAAACAGGGTATCATTAAGGTATCAAGGTAAATATCAGGGAAGCGAGCATAATCATGACCGACCGACCTTATTATCCGGATTATGAATTTATCATCCTTATGGATTTCCATTCAAACCGATCGGATAATCACAGGATCTTTTCAATCAGGCGGTTATGATTCTCGTTGCAATTATTAAACTTGCTAATCACACGAATTCTATATACAGCTCGTGCGGCTTGTCAGTCAATGTTATATATAGCTGTCATATAAATTGTTCGGATTAAATGTTAATCGCACGGTCTATCAACTGGTCTTCTTGAGACTGGATATTCTGTTTACGGTCGCACGGCTTGATTATTTCAAATTCCGGATCGGTTATCTGATTGCATTCACGGAGGTGGGATTTACAGCGATATTATCTGCAAGTCGCCTGAGTTAAAACACTGACCGCTCGGTCTGATAATTGTTCTCATGACTTGTCCTTCTTTATCCTGGAAAGCAAGTATGTCGGGTCTAGTAGTAACCGCGCGGCTCAATTGTGTCCAGTTTCCGGGATGTCGTAATACATTCGTAATAAGTTAGCACTTTCTCAGAATAAATCGGATAAATTCGATTCGGATTAAAAGAAGCAAGCTATGCGAGTGGGTTTTTAGATATTTTACCGGAATCTTATGAAGATCGCTATCCTAACCGGATGAGTTGACGTTAAGTCGCACGACTTGGTTAGATTTAACACAGAAAGAGATCGCAAACAATCGCAAGTAAGTCGCAGAAGGTAGACGGATAGACAGGTAAAAGCTTTTCATTTCATTATCAAAACATTGTTTACATTATGTTTTAAGCCATCCGGCTAACAACATCAAGCCGACGGCTATTCAAAATAAAAAGCAAAATACAGCTACTAATTGTGCGACTTGAGTTTCTTAGACGCAGGAGCACTTGAACGTTCGCTGCCATCAATCGAAACGTCAGGAGAATAACCCTCGCTACCCGACGAGGATGAGCTGCTCAATTCGCCCGATTTGAGACCAGCATCTTCTTCAGAATCGCTGGATTCGGACTCCGAGCCACTCTCACCTCTCTTAGCCGCTCCGGGTTCTTTGACCTCGTCATCTCCATCATCGCTCTCCTCCGAACTGGATCCGTCGGCTTTATTCTTTCCTTTGGCTTTCCGCCTGATCTTTTCTAACTTCTTTTGCAAGATCGGATAGGCGTCCGAGAAGGTGAAATGCTCGAAACCGAGCGCAAACCCTTTGAGCTCCCGCAAGCGGTTAAAAGCATTATCAATTCCCTCGGCGACATGAGGGAAGAGTTCCTGCTGATAGACCGGGTCGGTCTCATCATACTTAGCCTGCAAAAGAAAAGAGCAAGGTAAGACCGTGCGGTCTGAGAACATTGGTGTTGATGCTGTCCAGGTGATGACTTACCGACTCGGCTTCCTTTAGCCGCGCATTTTCTTTCTTCAGTTCGGCAATTTCCTTCTCTTGAAGAGCGTTTTCTTTAATCAACCTCTTAAGGGTCATCCCCATGAAGGCGTTGGTGATGAAGCTCTCGGCACTAACCCGCGCGGCCTCCCTGGCGAGCTCTTCCTCAGGAATTTTCCTCAACCTCCTGAAGTTCCGTCGGCCGAACATAGCGATGCTAGCGGCCTCAGCATGCCGGCCCGACTTCTCGTTCGCCCAGTGGGGAAGCGCAGTAGAGATCTGGGCACTATCGCTGTCCGGGTGCCAGGTCAAGACCGGGCGGCCTTTTAGATCCTTCACCTTGCTGAAGGAGCGAAGGGCAGCGAAGTCGCCCGAGGAGCCCGAATCCTCCCCATCAGACGGCAGCGGCTTGTTCCTGGCTTGCCTCTTTCTCTTCTCCGTCTGAGTCAAGACTAAACCGGCCGGACTGATCGACTTGTTAGCAGGAACAACGGCTTGGGCTATAAAAGGAGAAGAGTCAGCACGAGAAATCGAGCGGTTAACATTGAAGTCGGAAGCAAAGGGAAGCTTACTATCTTC
This sequence comes from Dactylorhiza incarnata, assembly GCA_033032865.1. NCBI lineage: Eukaryota > Viridiplantae > Streptophyta > Magnoliopsida > Asparagales > Orchidaceae > Dactylorhiza > Dactylorhiza incarnata. Next base: position 695,365 of record JAWHQI010000134.1, read on the forward strand.
AAGCCGAACGTTCTCTAGCTCGGCAAGTAGAGGGATATAGTAGCTTATGTTAAGCCGCTCATCCTTGAGAAGCTTGCAGATTCCCTTCTCCACTTCGCTTATTGGGACCGATTGAAAGGCCTCCTCAGGCCGCACTTGCGGATTCGGGTTCAACAGGCCAAGTCGGCCTTCGAAGATCAAGTACCTCTCCGGCCAGGCCGTGACTTTGTTCGCCAGATTGACCATCTTCAACCCGCGGCAGCCAAAGTAGAGGTGGCCTTTGAAGACATCCGATTCAGAGTCCGGGATGGCCCGCACCGAGAATATCTTCCTGAAGAGGTCCATAGAGAAGCGGACTCTCTCAGATCGCAGGTAGGAGATGAAGCTACATATCCCGGCCATCGAGTTGGGAGAAATCTGGCCGGGAACAACTCCGTAATGGTCAAAGACCATGGCGAGTTCAATTGAAATCGGGAATTTAAATCCGCAATCGAAATGGTCGATTGGGATCGCGATTAGGTTTGGGCCAGACGAATTCATCCGCTCAACACGGAGCGGAAGCCGCGCGAGCAGCGGACTGTCAGTCATGTGCTTCTCGACGAATTCGTCCAGCTCGGCCTTTGTCAAACGACACTCCTCGAGGTCTGCAGAATGAAAGGCCACAGCGGCTTCGGAGCGGGTAGCAGAAGTCTTGGCAGGTCGCTTCGGCTGGCGCTTTGCTCCCATCTTGAAATTTTGGTAAAAGGAATTTCGGGAGGGCGCTACTTATAAGAACGGCTGATCTGCATTTAGCAAAGGTCAAATCACGGCTAGACCGATCAACCCGTACGGGTACATCATCACAAAAGTCAACCACAGAGACTGTATAATTCAAACAAGCGAATTAAAGAATCACGAAAACAAGCAGATCGGTTTATGTAAAATAACCCACATGCATCAATCAACACAGCAAGAAGGCAAAAAAATAAATTCAAATATTTAAGCCGCACGGCCTGAATGGCGGATCGAATATCATAGAGTCAGATTCAAGCAATTGTCCAAGAGACCGAATGGAAATACTATTACAAGTTCATATCTTAGAGCCACTCGTTACGGACGGAAATCGCTCGGTTCATCTTCCCTGTGAAGCCGCGCGACATGATCGCCGATTTGAAGTACAGTTCCCTGCATTTGGTTCATATTATGATTAAGGCGGTTGATCATGCTATGAATCAGCGCGACATCTCTCTCTACTCGCGTCACGGGGATCATGCGAGTAGGCAAGGTCGCTGCGGACTCATGAACACTAACAACTGGGCGGGTCGTCCCGACTACAGGAAGAGACGAGCTCGTCCCTGCGTCCGGGCGGCTTGACCCTCGCCGGCCTTCGTCAACTACGTTAATAGGGCGCCGACTTCCGCCGGCTTCCTTTGCCAAATGAAGGTATCTGTCCCTATAATAGGCACAGTCCTCTTCGAGCTTGCAGACTTCCTTCTTTCCACGATCAATCCGGACGGTCAGCGCAGCCACCTGGTCTTGCTGCGCCTTTTCTTTCTCTCGACGCTCTCTCCGCTCGGCCTCCAGCGCTGCTCGGCTTTCCTTCCGTTCGGTTTCCAATTCAACCCGAAGAGCGGCTTTCTCATCTTGGGCGACCTTCTCTCTCTCCTCCACAGCCCTCAGTTGCTTAGCAAGGGTTTCCAGATTCGTTTGAAGCCGGGACATCTCGTCCTCCATCCGAGTATCCGGCAGAGAAGAACTCAGCAGGGGTGGATCAAGAGGGGGAAGATAGGTCACCAGTTCGCCCGGCTTCGGGATAGAGTCACGGTCATCTGCAATAAGATAAAATAGTCAAGGAGTATTCAAAAGGAAACCGCTTTCATCGAATTTTCCTCGCTTACAAGCCACGGCAGTTTGAATTGAATTCGGGCGGACGGGTCGCCTTATTAGCTCGGTATCGAACTTTCGGCGTTGTTCTCTCCACGATCTCTCACTCTGCCTCCGCTTAGCAGCAGAAAGTTGAGCAGCGGAGGGAAAGAAACTGGGCGACGGGTTCAACAACGAAGCGCGCGACTTGTTTTGAGGCCGCGGCCTGAAAAAATGAACAGGGCGGTAATATGTTTCCTCTTTACCTTGCAGCAAAAGATTGGGTTGCGGCGGGGGCGGCCTGGCAAGTTGGTCTCTTACTCGCTCCGCCTTCACCTGCATAAACCGCAGACCGGCCGTCATGGTGTCTTCAGGTACCGGTATGGTTCTTTCAGTCGCGACCTCAGGAAGGATGGTCTCCTTAAGGCTGGTCGCATCCTCAGATAGGGCGAATCCTTTCTCTCCTGGCGGGTTGGCAGCCTGCAGTTCGGAAGAAGTTCTCAGCTGATCATCTTGCTTCTGAAAAGAATCAAAATCCTTGAGGAGCTCACTTACGGAAATGCTATGAGCATCGACTGGAACCTGGTCGTTCGGCTGGGGGGAAGGAGTAATCAAGCCCTCAGAGACTTCATTCTCGCGTGACTTGCCTTGCAGGCTAACCGCTCTCGCTTTCCCAGACTCTGCCTTGTTCTTGGCCTTTAGCTTCTTCATTTTCTTGAGAAGCCTGTCCGCTGTGGATTCCTCCTTCTTTCTCTTCTTCGACTTCGGGGCGGTTGGTTTTTCTGGACTGTCCTCAACATTAATTACTGGAGCTTCCTGATCGGACGGCTTGAGGGAGTCAACTGCCTCTCCCCCTTCATCCCTGATGTTCAAATGAAAAACCCCGGACGGGGTGACCTCCATCTTGAAAGACTCATCCCCATCGCCTTTCTGGGAAGCAGTCTCCAAGTCTGTCTTACCCGGCGGAGAAGGCGGGTTGTTCCCTTTGTCAGAGAAGGTTGGGGGATCAGCTGGGGGCGGGTTCAGACAGCTCGCCTCATTTTTAGTCGACAGGATGACTGTTTGCTCAGGAAGCAGTTCGGTCGGCTTGTTCTCCTCCTGTTTAGATGACAAGTCGATTGTCAACTCTGCAGGCAGGTCGGTCGGTTTACTCGTAGAAGCAATTGTTACGGTCTTATCAGGCCGCTTCGCCTTTTTCTTCTTCTTCTCTTTCGAGCGGTCTCTCTCGCGGTTCTTTCCGGACTTCTTAAGAACTTCAAGCTCAGCCATCAAGTTCACCATCTTTTTCGGGCTGTTCAACCCGAAAGTCCTAACCGCAATAGGCGAGTAGTGACTCGTGGTAACAATGGAATTATGCCAGAATCGAAGCTTCTGGAACATTTATAACCAACAGGGTGAAGTCGGCGCGGTCTCCGGCTAGCACTGATATTTTCGAAATCTTCACGGAAATTTAAAAATATGCGGGGATCATGTTTACCCGGGAAACCGCCTCCAAGAGGATTACTCGCAGACCGTGCCGTTTGCGGATTCAAGTCGCCCAGCTCAGGTTATACAAGGTCCATCAACACCAGCTAAGCACAGGCCGGGCGGTCTGGAATAATTCAGGCCGCCTCCAAGAACCAAAGGTAATCCAAGCCCAAGTCCAACAGGGCAAGCGGTCTCAAGTCGGAGGTCGCGCGGTTTATGCCATGGAGACAAGCCAAGGTCCAAAGTCAAAGAACAAGTCGCGGTCTCAAGACAGAGACCGAGCGGGTAGCATCGTCGCCTTGGCCGCATCATCTTTAGCTTCTGGTCAGACAAGTCGGAAGGGCAAGCCGCCAAGCCGCGCGGCTTCTTTCTTTCCTTCTTTGTGTATCCCGTCACCGCCTGCCCGTTTCTCCTGTACTCGGGCAGGCGGTTATTTTATCCCTGCCCGCTCGGGCAGGCCCCCAAGCCTATAAATAGGGGGCGGCACTGTTCCCAAGGCACGCACACTCGAATCTAGGAGCTCGCTTGTTTGAGATGCGGACTCGAGTTCCTCGTCTTGCGGACTGTCTGACCGACCGGCTTCTCTTTTCTTGCACTTATAACCCGCTGTAACCCCTTCTTTCTAATCAAAGGAAAGCCCGTCGCAGGAGTGGCATTTGCCGCGGCGGGCGAAGTCTGGCCTTGACCGCTGCTAGCGGTCTCATTCTTCTACACAAAAAGTAACCGGCAACCCGCAGCCTCCGGTTTCCCTCGGAGGTGCGATTTCGGACTCAACAACAGGCATACTTTGTCGATGGCATCACCTGTGCTTCTTGACGAGATGCACTTATATTTTCCTGAGATTATGAACTAGAATTGTGATCAAATACATAGTGAAGTATTCTTTGATAAGATGACTTCTTCGAATCAGGAATCATGTGGGCACGATTCCCAACACCCTTCAATTCTCAAAATATTATTGCATAAGTACCTTCATGAACTTTTTTTAATACCTAGGCATTGGCATGTGAATTTCCCTCACATGCATGAGTCCAATTGGGCTCAATTTTTTAACTAGTGCCAATTTATGATCTTGTTATCATGCCACCCAAAATTTAGGTTAGGATAAGTTGATTTGACCATAAAAATCAGACCTACATAATAGTGTTATATGCACACCAACACTTCCCTCTTAGCACGTATGTGAGAATTCCTTCACATGTAAGAAGCCTATTGGCCTCAAATTTGTACCAGAGGCTTATAGAGACCTACACTACCATCTACAAAGATTTGGGGTCCCTTGGTGTTGTCTAGCCATGTGTGACACACATACTTTCTTTATCAATTATTTATAATAAATCATGGGGAAATGTTTTCCAAAAATATTCATTTTGGGTCAGAGGGTGTATTTGGGCATATTATACCTATGTTTAAAGTTTCAGACTTATTGTCCAAAAGGGTTTGGGAAAAATTCACAAGATACACCCTATGTCACATTATTAAAATTCCTTATACTAGGTTTCAATTGCATATGGATCTATCCACATGCATGGGTCCAAATAGCTCAAAATTTTTACCAGACACTTATACTAACCTACTTAATCTTCCAGAGAAGATTTGGTTGCATTTGAGTTCATATAACCCAATAATCACACCATGCATGATTAATTAAATTATTTCCAAAACTATGGAAAAGTATTCTCCAAAAATTTCAATTTTTGGACGGGAGGTGTAATTGGTTATATTACATCTATGGTTTAAATGTCATTCATATTCATGGAGTATTTCCAAATAAATTCACAAAATACACATGCAATCACTTATAATACACCCTTTACCAAAACAGGTGCCCATGGAGTTGTAGTGCACCAAATCATGTGAAATCGGTGCCCATGTGAAGTTAAGACCTAGGGCTACATTTTTTATATTGAATAATTCTTCTGATTCAACCATTATATATTATCTATAACTATTTAAAGTTCATGCATAAATATTTAAAGTAACATTAAATAACTATACATGATCTGCATTTATCTGATCTAGCCTAATCCAACGGCTGCGAGATCATCTTCCCCGATCAGCCCGCGGCCCCGATTTGCTCTCCCAGGGCCAACTTTGGCCCCATTTTCCGGCCATCTCTGGCAAAACCCCTAAGCCGCCACCTCCGGCCGAGGTTTGGCTATCCACCGGCAGTGAGGATTCAGTGGGAGGTGGCCGGAGTAAGACCCCCATTGTTTTCATTTTTTTGGCCTGAACATAGAGGATTCAAAATGGCACACCACCATTGTTGTGCTGATTTGGAAAATGGAAGAGAAAGAAGGCTAGCACAGATGGAGGGGAGAAGGATTCCAACCTGAGTACGGCTGGTGGCGTGGGTATTCCTCTTGGGGCCATTGCACGATCTTTCCGTCGAGCTTGCTTGAAATCAAAGGTGGGGGGTTCAGGTTCGACTGCTTGAGAGGTGGTGAAGGTGATGAAAGGGCCAATTGGTGCTGAGGGGAGGTGCTTTTGTAGAAACCAAAGGTGGGGGTTCGACCAAGGCTTGAATGCTCTCCCCCCATTGATGGTTGTTGGCTGACATTAAAGGGAGATCAGTCCCAAGGCATGGGGAACCCCCTTAGCTGCCTTTGGGAATGAAGAGGAGGTGCCAAGTGGCAAATATCCCATGAATTCCTCCTCTTTATCTCCCAAATGGGTGAATTTCCTATCTTTCCCTCCATGGATTCTGTTTATCAAATTCAGAGGGCCTTAGGTGGTCATTTGTCTTATGGGCTGGCTGGATGGGCTTTGGATTAGGGCTTAGCCCAATTGGATTTAATTTAGGGCTCTTAATCTCATAATTAGGGCTCACTTTGACCAAGGTTGACTTTGGGGTTGACTTGATCAATTTGATGGTTGACTGGTCCAATTTGTTGGTCTTGAGTCCCTTGACACCACCAAATATTGATTGAGTTATGGTGACGTCCTAATTGGGCCAATTTAGCCAATTGGTGTGATTTTGACCAAAATTGGGAGAAAGTTGACTTTGTCCAAATTGGGCCGATTGATGACCACTTGATGGGGATTTTGGGTCAATTGGATCCCCGTGATTTTATAATACTAGGGGTGGGGTCAATTGAATGTTTTGGGGGTCAATTAGACCTATTGGTGAAGGATTGACCTATGTTTGACCTAAAGGGCACCTTGGTTAATTTGGGTCAATTGGCGGCCCCATGATGAGGCTTTTGGGTTCATTGGGTCCCCTTGGAAGATTGCCTTGTACTTGTAGGTTCAATTTGGCCATATGAAGTTCATTTGACTTAAATTGTGGAGGTTTGACCTAATTTGAGTTAAAGTTGACTTTGGTCAAATTGGACAATTTGGTTGACCCAATAGGGTCCATAGTGACCCATTGACCTCCTTGAATGGTTCTAGGGCCAAGGTGAGGTTTTGACATAATGAAGTCTCTTGGTCACACCTGGGCTAGGTCACCAAAAGTTGCTAAATGCACCCCCAATGTATAATTCACCTATTCTCTTGGGTTTCTAGAACTCTTTGACCGGTCTCCTTTTCTTGTCATGGCATAGTCATGACAAAAATTCAACATAGGGGTCTAGTAGTTTGTGGGATGTTACACGCCTCATATGGCCCTCAAACCTCTATGTCATATTGGGGCATACTTTGCTACACTAAGGGAGTAATAATTCTCATCAAAATATTCTCATTCAAAATCAGAATGATCACAATCATTACAGTACTTTATAGTTCATGTGGAATTATTCATAATCCATATATCATTCCAAAACTCATTGGGTAGTATTCATATTATCGTATTACCATAACATCCTACTACACATGAAGGATGATACAACATTATCGTTATACTAACATGCTTGTTAGGATAACATTACTTCAATCATGTAGGACAATCATCATCAATGGAATAAACTCCTACATTCTAAAATGTTACGGTTCATGAGATTAATTATACAATCTCCACATCATTCTACTTTTTTTTAAGTTTGCATTTGCATTAGAAAATAAAATAAAAGCTACAGCTATTACAAGATGCCATCCACATCGGATGTAAACAACTCCGCAAATTCAGCAGGAGTGTCGGCTATGCCAGTTCAAAAGATAGAGGAAGAAACAGCAAAACGGGCACAAAAATCTGCCACACGGTTAGCCTCGCGCGGCACGAACTGGAACCAAACCTGTGCAAAGGCACTAAGGAAGGAGAATTCACCGTCCCCCTCAGCCGTCGCCTGCCATTGTCCCTTCGACAAGCTTTTGGAGCAGACCTCAATCAAGTTGCGGCAGTCCCCTTCAAGAATAGCACCACGCCCATCAAACATGGTCGGAAGGATTAATCGTTGTAGAGCAAGAAGGGCCACAAGCTCAACCCCTCCGGGATCCCAATGAGTCGTAGGGACGCCAGCAGCAAAGATGAGATCCCCCACATCATTTCGCGCCATGATGCCAAGGCCAGCGGCCAGGTTGGAATGAAGCGCCCCATCAAAATTGAACTTTAACTAGCCTGGAGGGGGCACCATGAGGTTGGTATCGACAGTCGCGAAGACTGGATAGGGCCCCAGTTTCCAAGGAATGGTAAAGAACGCAGCAGCGAGATATTCTCCAAAATCGTAGCAGCCATAATAGTGGGAGTCGCCACCGCCTAATGGTGGACCAGAGCATTTCGCCCCCTCCATGCTTGATAGATGGCATAACAAAAAATTTGGACCGGACCAATAGCAGCAGGCCGAACGGAGGAGAGGAGGCTAAGCAAATCTGACCAATCCCGGATGGGAGGGAGCGTGATGCCCCACCGTCGAAGGGCAACCACAATGTCACGAAGATGAGAGCAATCCGTGACAAAATGGTCGCGGGATTCCCCCGCATGGCAACACATCATTCTACTTACCACGATGAATTTACCATCTCATCGTGTATGAGTGAATTCCTTACAAAATAGCAACCAAACCTTATTCAAAGGTTTGCAATTCATGAAATAATGGTTACTCATACCACTATGGACTTGCACTCCATAACTAGGTGCATCTTAAATTAGCAATCAAACCATACTCAAAGTCCTTCAACGAATTTCCAAAGGTTAATAACCTAGTATCCATTTCAATCCCCGCGTTAAGAAGTAATAATTATCTCCTAGAACATTTAAGTCTATCACTAGTTCACACATTCTCACTGAGTGATGCTCTTTAGCAGTTCATTGGGACCTACGCCCACAAACACAAACATCATTGGCACATCATGGGAATAGACTAAATCTGTGGGTTTATTCTCTAACAAAAGCTACAAGTGCTTCATTTTTTTGAACATAACATGTCCCGACATTAGTACGCATACTCTAACGTACAACTAGCATCAAGCAAAGGAACTCACAGGGTTCCAACAATAATCTTATATGGACAACTCTTCTTAATGGTCTATATACACTAAACCACTTTCTATCGGTCTAGAATCTCTAAACCTAGATTTGATACCAAATTGTAACACCTCCACTTTAATGACCATATAGTATGGGTCCGGTCGGGCCACATAGTATACAACCAACACAACTTTATCATTATAATGTGATATATAAAAGAACAACTACTACAAAGGTAACTCAAGCACAGCGCATCGAAAATGATTTCAAACCCAGAGTGTCCACACACACACACACACACATATGTATATATATGTATAAAAATCAAAAGAGTAATCAGCCTTATGGCCATATCCAACACAACAAAATGTATCAAAACTCATATGCTACCTTGGCTCGCAAATCGACAAAATATGCAAAGGAAAAGTAACAACAACAACAATAAGAGAGGAGGGGGAAAAGAACACTTCATGATTCTTGGCTTTTTATAGCTGACTAGCGCACTCCATCATTAGATCCTTACTCTACAACCAAATCAATAAAAGCAATACATGAGGGTCAGTTATGAGCTGGCCACAACTACGTATCAACATGTCTCCTTCAGGCCATCTTAGCGGACCCCGGAGAACTACATCGCCATGCAAGTCAGCACATCGTATGCATATGAAAATAAACATATAAATAAGCAGATCAAGTTCTAGTCTATATGTCATAATCATCAATCATGTCTCTATGTCGAGCATTAAATAGTGGGGGCCTAATAATACAACATGCATGCAATCAGGTATTACCCATGGAACCATGTCGCATGTATGATTCTAACAAACCATTAAAAAATAATCATATCCCACACAAGTTATCTACACATGTGATTTCACAATTCATAGCAAACAATGGATATGGAGATAGTATCTCTTATACATTCCCTCGACCATTAGTCCTATAACACAAAATAACTTAAGCATAGTTATGGGAATTAGGAGTAACGTCTACTGGCCAATATGACGACATTACCCAAGAATTCACTATATGTTTCTTATTAAATAATGTCTGACGACATCACATGTAACATCTTGTGGCCATAATGGCAGCATTACATGTGAATTTGTTATGCCTCATAGGACACTACCCCATTCATATTTGGTGGCATTATGAGTAAAGTATTTTGGCCATAATTGGTGGCGATACCTACAAACTCACTCAGTGATACATTTCTAGAACTATTTTAAGTGTGGCAGCGTATGAATTCACAACGCCTCTCTAATGGAGGCATCATACACAATCTCCAAAAGTTGTGACATTTCCAACAACCTATTCACTAGCATACGCTATCTCAATGTCACATTCAATTACTAGGATTTTCCTGTACTCTCCTTGCCCTAATCTCGGCATCCACTATTCTCACAAAAAATGGGGGTCATAATAGTCGTATGGTTGTAATAGCATGTCTACTACAACCTTAGATGCAATGCCAAACAATTATCAATAATTCGATCCACAGGCCATGATTTTGGCTTCACCCACAATGCCTAATCTATTAATTCATTTCAAATTTCTAATGCAATAATGATGGGGATGCAATCCTATGCCCTAGTGGTATGTAGTGAACCGTGGTTACCTCAAACCCTATAATTAGAAGTGTTGGGTACCATAAATCAAAGCATTACTGCAAAGAACGTCAAGCACACATTCTATACCTGGGAGGAGAAATGTCGTTATCTTCTTCAAATTTTTTCCCTGCCATGGAAAAGTTGAAATGTGCAGATGAAGATGTGCGCCCTCAAATCCTCTCCGCAAATATAGTTTCGGCTCTTCCATCAGAGCTTTGAATTGTCTTTAATGGCAGAATCTCCTTCTTCCTCCTCCTTCACTCCTTCCTCTCTTCCCTGAGAGAGAGAGAGAGAGAGTAATGGTTGAAATGAAACTCTATTTGGCCTCAAAACAACCTAATAGACTCCTCAACAGATCCCCACCATCAAATTATTAAGAATCCCATCAAACGGTTCAAAATTGCATTTTATGAGAGTTCACGGCTCTGTACACACTATCGTGCATTTCGATCTTGCACGACAAAGCGCATCCTATTCTGATGTCCTAAAGATAATTGTGCATTCTGGTCTTGTACGACTGTGCATGGTCAATTTGCACAAGCAGTCACTTTGTAAGATCGTATGGCTTTACACGCGCACGACTGCATGCGTGAATCTACTTATGCAGTTCGGCCATGCATGGCAATCACCTTAAGGCCATGTTCATTTTGTCGGAATCAGCAGTTCGGAATTGGCATTCATTTGCCAATTCCAATTCCTGCTGTTCGGCAGGTCCGAAATGTTGCGGGGATCAAAAATGAATTGAATTCCTACAGGAATTTCATATAGGTCAATCCCGTGAAGCCCATTTCCGAGCCCCTGAGGTCTGATTTGGCGATTCTTGTCATGCTCGCGACCAGCCGCTCCCTCGCACGATTCCTTCTTCTTCCTCGAGGATCTGCAAGCCACTCCCTCACGTGATTCCTTCTTCTACATTTGCCTATCTCACTGGTTTCTCCCTCTCTCGCTGGTGATTAGCAGTCGCGTACCCTTCATTTTCCTCGAACAAGGTCCTGCAAGCGCGCGAGTCCAACGCCTCTATTGGGAGTTTATACTGCAAGCCCACAACTCCTCCTCCTCTGTTCGTTGACGTTCTTATCCAGGCGACAGCAGGTAAACTTCCATTTTGCTGAGTTTCCAGAGTTTTATAAAAATCCTAGATCTTTGATTCCTTCCGGATCTTAATAATTGCTGGCTCTAGATTTTTGTATATGTATCTAGGGTTTCATTTGCCCTGATTTAGGGTATGTAATGGAAGATGAGCCATTGCAATTCTTTATGAATTTCCAGTTCTTTCTGCAGTGTCGAGAGCAGTGTTTAGAATGTAACTTCCCACAGTTAATGTAGATAAATATTGTTTACTAAGCTTTGAAAAATTCAACTTTTGTACAAGTTACTAAGCTTTGAAAAAATCAATTTTGTTTACATTTTGAGGAAGTAGTGTCCCAGCTACCCAATGCTTAATGTTTACATTTTGATAATTGATGGATTATAATTCTCCATGAGAAGAGTTATGGTTATACATTATAATTCTCCATGAGAAGAGTTGTGGTTATTCATGCTTCCATAGAAACACAGAAAAGCAAAGCAGAAGTTATATGGATTAGTGTATGTTGATAGTACCAGATAATAGAGAAAGGAAAGAAATTAGTATTTCTTGCTATGTATGTTCCTCTCTAAATAAGTAAACTGATTTCTGCATTCCCTTAAACCAAACCTAATCAAACCTCACAAATGACGGAAGAAAAAAAAAACCACATCAACCATAGGCAGATGTTGACCACTAAGTTGTAAAATGTTTGTGCAGTGTTTAGAATGTAGCTATATGGATGATCACTGAAGTTTAATAGCCAGAATATAGTATTTTGTTTTTGTTTGTATTTAAAATGTTTGTGTTTTTGATTGTGTATGTGTGTGTGTGTGTATGTATTTTGTTTTTTTTCTGTATGTGTGTATGTAGCTTTTATATGAATTTTCTCATAGGAGATATTTTATGTATTATTACATATATGTTTATATGTAGATGGATGAAATAAAGAAGCGTTGTAGACGTAGGAGAGCCGCAGTGGCAATAGCTCTTGCTGCAGCCACTGTTGCTTTGATGAAACCCAGGATTGCAAGGGAACTTGTAGAGACCAATGCTAAGAGTATTTTAAGGAGGACATTGTTTGTTCGATTACATAGTGGGACAGATGTCAACTGTTTTAATCAACTGCGTATGAATAAAAGCTCCTTCGAAACTCTATGCAATATTTTAATTGGGAGAGGATTGCTAAGAGACACAAATAACGTTTCAGTTAGAGAGTCTGTTAGTATTTTTTTATATGTTTTAGCTCACAATAAGAAATTTTGGGCTGTCGTTGGAACGTTTTTACGTTCAATTGATACAGTGAGCAGACATTTCAACATTGTGTTAGGGGCAATTCTAAAGTTAGCCCCTGACTTTATCAAGCTCCCTGATGCATCAACAACACAAAGATGGCGTAATTTTCCGGTGAGAAATATAATTCTTTCATACATTTATGTATTTTTCAAGTGGTTAGAAAATTTTAATATGTAATGTATTTTTGTATAGGACTGCATTGACGTCATAGATAACACTCATATTGAAGTAACAGTTCCAATTAAAGATCAAGGTAGATATCGGAATAGGAAACAAACAATTACAACAAACGTCTATTTTACGGGGTTGATTTTATGTGGAATTATGTTTTGTATGTTGCGGCGTTTATGTTTGGTCATAAAACTTAGTGTTGGACTTATGTTTTGTATGTTATTAATGAAGACTTCTATTTTAATTCTGTTTAAAATTTAATGCTATAAATTTAAAATTTCAATTCCATCCATTGAATTCTGACATACAACCGAACAACGGAATTACCAATTCCAATTCTGATGACAAAATTTCTGCAGTTAGCCGAACCACAGAATTGGAATTGACTTCAATTCCAATTCCTGCGGGAATCAAAATTGACTTCAATTCCAATTCCTGCATCTCATTTCCTGCGAAACGAACGGAACCTAAAAGATTTTTAGAAGTATCTGTTTGTAACTTGGGCATAATATGGAAAACTTTTAATCAAATGCTTAATTTTCAACATACAAAAATTAAGCATTTTTTTGTGCAAAGTTTAATACAAATCAACAATGGTTATAGAGGTTCATTGTATACAGAGGTACATGGTTCTATTTCAATTATTGCTCTAGAATTAATCAAAAAAGAATGGCTAAGCATTGTTGTGTAGAGGCCAGTAAATGCTTGCATAAAATTAGGAATACAATGGGATTGTCATGTGCTCATGAATTAGTGAATTACATGTAGCGATCATTGGGATTTCCTCTTTGGATGGTTCATAAACATTGGCGTCAACTTACTTTAGTAAGTACAAAAGAGAAGGCTACAAAAATAAAAGAGGAAGACGAATCGGTTAGCATCATACAATTGAAGTTAGATGGTATTTTGCAAAAATATAATACAATTATCGTTTCTCAAAGGAATGAAATGAAATGAAAGTTGCGTGAAATCATGGAATGATGCAGGCTACGCTTTCCGACACGATCGCTACGAAATACGCACGCGTTCCCTTTCAATGTTCCCAATTAATACGTTCGCACAAAATTATTCGCAGCGTGCACGCAACGCAATGCATATCAATTAGATGCTAACGTACGGGTAGTCACGCCGCTAGAGGTTGAATCGTTGGCTATAGGCCAAAATTCTCCCCGACTAAAAGGACCCACCCAGTCCGATCGAGCTAGAGTTGTACCAAAAGAGCTCCACCAAAAAATTACGATTCAAAAATGGTAAATCTCTCCCAACAAACATTCGAGATTCGCCAATCCTCTTCGAAAATTATAGAGATTAAGTTGAACGCAAAAATCGATCGAAGAAACCACGATTAATCAAGTGATTCGAAGATCACGCCAAAAATTCCACCACAAGAAATTAAAAGAGGAAAATCTCACAAGTAGAAATTTCGTTACCCCGCTTGAGATGGGATTATCCTCAAGCATGCACTCGCCCAAATTGCTCTTCACCGATTCCACCGGATTCACGTCGGATGGAGAGAAACTCGTCTGCCTTCTTGGCTTCATGCCGGAGAAGATGTTGCCGGAAACACGGAGCCTTGCCTTGGCCGAAATAATTAAGAGAGGAGAAGGAGGTGGGCGGTTTTTGGAGAGGAGAACAAAGAGGGGGTTGCTCTCATTTGGTCGAAATTTTCAAGGAGGAAGAGAGGGAAATTAAAGAAGGAAAGAGGAGAAAATAAGGAGAGGAGGAGAATTCCACTTTTGAAGTTCTAATTCAAATTTCAAATTGTATTTCTTTATCAATGATCAAAATTCTAATACATGAAAGCTTTTTATAGGCTAGCCAACAAACATGGCTAAACGCAGTCCAAAATTAAAATAAAACATCAGCATGGCTATACGCAGTCCAAAATTAAAATAAAACATGGACATAAACAAAGTCCCAAATAAAAGACAAAGCATGAATAAAATTTAATTAATAATTATAATAAAATAATTATAATTATTAATTTGTAATCTTGCGCCGCGGGCGGAGGTTGTAACGGCGATGGCATTCGTCATGACGTAGGTCTTTGGTTGGAGAGGCGCCATCATCCGTAAGCGCGCCGTTACCAACATCTTCATGTTGAGGGACGTCGTCTCCATCAATCCTCCCCCGCTCAAAAGTACTCATCACCGATGAGTTGTCTTGAATGTAGCGGCGGAGAAGAGCATCATCCAAAAGAGCCACCTCCATTTCTGGAAGCCACGAGTCATCAGAAGCCGGACGATCATGCCAACGAATCAAGTAGCGGCGACCGTCACTCCTAGGAGAGGAGAGCACTTCATCTTTGAGGATCCTGTCAGGCACAAAAGTGGTTCGGGGGAACCTTGGAAAAGCATTAGGCAAATATGGAGAAAAAGTTTCACAATCAACATTCGACATACCTCCAGTGGGGACCGATGAAGAGAGCGATCCAAGCACAAGCTCACCCCCAACCCATTAGAAAATGTAGTGGAACCAAACAGACAGTTGGTTAATTCAGGTGGTGGAGAAATATATGATGTTAAATCCGAAACATTGAAAATAAGGGAGATTCCCCAATCAGTGGGTAACTCCAAAAGATAAGTGTTTTCTCCAAATCGCTTTAAAAATCGAAATGGACCCGCTCGTCGATTTGCTAACTTTTTTATGGTGCCCGAAGGCAATCGTTCAGGGATGAGACGCACCATAACCAAATCGCCAACCTTCAAGTGAGACGCTCTCTTATGTACGTTAGCATGAGATTGATAAGATGCGTATTGTGTAGTTAGTGCGTCCTTAATTTGCTTATATACATTATGAACATGAGAGGCAAAGTCTTGTGCAAATTGACTTGACTTATATGATGGAGGTAACGAAATCAAGTCAAGTGGCACCGGCGCCTTATATCAGTGCACGATTTCATTCGGAGATAACCCAGTGGACCTATTTTTTGAATTATTGTATGCTAAGTGGGCATGGGGAAGGAGGAGATCCCACGTACCCCTAGGGTCACCTACCAGACAATGGAGTAAACTACCTAAACTTCTATTGACCACTTACGTTTGCCCATCCGTCTGTGGATGGTAGGACGAGGAAAAAAAACTTGGTGCCCATGATCCGCCACAGGGTCTTCCAAAAATAACTAGTGAACTTCACGTCCCGATCAGTGACTATAGTCTTAGGGACGCCCCTATGGCCAACGACTTCCTTAAAGAATAATTTAGCTATGTGCGACACATCATCAATCTTATTACTCGTAATAAAATAAGCCATTTTTTAGAACCGGTCGACGACCACCAAAATGGAGTCATGACGCCTAAACGTGACGGGAAGACCAAGAATAAAATCCATACTAATATCTTCCCAAGGAACAGAAGGAATCGTAAGAGGGGTATAAAGTCCCGCGCTCGTTTTATTGCCCTTAGCTAATTGACACGTGCGACAACTCCCCACAATTTTATGCACCGTTGACTTAAGGTCTGGCCAATAAAACTTATCTTCTACTAACGTGATGGTCTTGTCACGCCCAAAATGACCACCTAGTCCGCCACTATGCAATTCCCAAACGATGCAATGACGAAGGAACGAGCGAGGGATACATAGCTTGGCATGCTTAAATAAGTAGCCGTCACGGATATAATATGCTGAAATGTTAGTAGGTGCGTCGCCTTGCGCGGATAGATAGAGATCCTTGAAATCCGGGCAATGAACATATTCGTCCTTAATGCGTTCAAACCCAATGACCTTCACTTCTAACGTGGATAATAATAAAGAAACGCAACTAAGGGCGTCCACAACACGATTTAGATTTCCCTTAAGATGTTTGATGATAAAGGTGTACTCCTGAAGATAGGAGACCCATTTAGCATGCCGCGGGCTGACCTTACTTTGGGAGTTGACAAATCTCAACGCCTCATGATCGGATTGGATAACAAACTCCTTAGGGAGAAGATAGTGTCGCCAATGTTGGAGGCAACGAATAACGGCGTAAAACTCGTGGTCATAATTAGAATAATTCAACTTTGGAACCGCAAGTTTCTCACTAAAGTACCCAACAGTATGACCCTCCTGACTCAACACGCCTCCAAAACCGATCCCAGACGCATCACAAGATAATTCAAAAACCTTACTAAAGTCAAGTAATCGCAAAAGAGGAGCTTCTGACATCCTATCCTTTATCGCTTGGAACGCCTTAGTGGCTGATTTCATCCAAGTGAAATCACCCTTTTTCATGCACTCTGTGATCGGTGTCATGATACTACAAAAGTCATGAATGAATCGGCGATAAAACGTAGCTAAACTGTGGAAGCTCCGAACGTCACGAATGTTGGTGGGTTCTGGCCAATCCTTGATGGCTTGGACCTTCTTAGGATCTACATGTATGCCTTCCGAGCTCACAATATAGCCAATGAACTCTACGGACGTAACATAGAAAGTACATTTTTTAATATTGACAAATAATTTTTCCGCACGTAACGTCACTAGGAGAGTCCTCAAGTGAGACTCATGATCAATGGTAGACGTACTAAAAATGAGAATATCATCAAAATATACCATAATAAATTTTCCCATGTAGGGTTGGAAGACATGTGTCATCATCCTAGAAAATGTACTAGGGCATTGGAAAGCCCAAACGGCATCACTAACCACTCGTAGAGCCCCTCTTTAGATTTAAAGACTGTCTTCCACTCGTCATCCTCTCTAATTCAAATCTGGTGGTAGCCACTCCTAAGATCCAATTTTGAAAAGATCGTGGCTCCGACTAGCATATCCAACAAATCGTCCAAACGAGGGATTGGAAACCAATATTTAATAGTAATTTTATTTATTGCTCGACTATCCACACACATCCTCCAAGAGCCGCCTTTCTTAGGTGCTAATAATGTCAGAACGGCACACGGACTCTTACTATGATGGATGAACCCTTTTTGTAATAAATCTGAAATTTGCGTTTGTAACTCTAGGTGCGCGGAAGGGTTTAATCGATAGTGAGGAAGGTTGGGTAACGACGAACCCGGAATGAAATCTATATCATGTTGTATGTCGCGCAAGGGAGACGACATAGGTGGTAACTCATCCGGAAATACATCCTTAAACTCTTCCAAAAGATTCCGCAGCGTGGGGGGGTAAACTCTCAAACGAAGACACGTCCTCCTTTGCTTGTAAGCAAACTAACGCATAGAGGACACCTTCCAAATGTATGGCGCGCGAACTCCTTCTTACCAATCAAGCTTTAGTTTTTTTTCTCTACAGGCACAATTGTGTCTTTAGAGGCGACCGAAGGATCCTTAGGTGCAGTGGGTTTCAAGATAATGGTCTTGCCATTAAACTTGAACTCATACATGTTGGCACGCACAAAATGAGTAACATCATGGTCATATAGCCATGGTCGTCCTAATAACACATGACATGCATCCATGGGGATGACGTTGATAGCGCTCAAAGCATCTGAGTGAGCGTCTAGTTTGAAACGACTCTACCTGTTGCCCCCAGCAGGGGTATTTATAGGCGGAACCCTAAATCCCCGATGACCCATTATGGGTGCTTTAACGGACCCGTTAGGGTTCTGTTAAAGGCACATCATTATTGCTAAATATACCTTAACATTCTCCTCATATATTATAGCAATTATATCACATAATGGGTTAAACAAAACATATATTAGATAACGACAAAATGAGTTTCAGATAAAACAACAGGACTGTTAGAGCAAACATCAAAACTCAAACATGTTCCAAACAAGCAAAAGCAAAAGCAGGTGCAAGAACAATAATCTGAAGCAAACTCAAAACTGATGATAGATCGGTCTACTCAAACAGCAGATCATCTTCATCCATGTCAAAGTCCACTTTCTCTCCTCCAGACTTCAATTGATCTGCATTTAAACATTAGAATGTCATGAGAACAAAACTCAATGAATCCATACATATGCATATCATAAGTAAAGTGATTAGTTCTAATAATTTAGAACATAATACTCTAACTAGGAAGAAAGACTCACAGGTCCGCATCTCTATCTAATTTACATAAAATTAGACAAATTTGGTTTCATAGAACCAAGCTTAGTTCCTTCGATTATCAGAATTATTATCAAAACATTTCATTAGTGTGTCATACCATCAAGTTTGGAATGATACAACAACCTATGACCATTATATCATCAGATTTGGAATGATATGATAAATAATCCTGATATCTGGGCACAAATAGTAACTTCAGTATTCTGTATTGGAATGATACCCAATTCAGCCTTTGAATAAAATAATTGCGTAAGTCATCAAGTTTGGAATGACTGACAACTATTCAATCTCAGGCTTTCATCAAGTAGCATCTGGAACTTCAGTGTACTCAGTCAAGATGCGTGAATGTTGGCAGATTCGGTTCTAAAATCTTAAATATAACACAGGTATTAAGTCCCACTAAATAAACTTTAATCCCATATCACTCGATGTTTTAAATGTAAGAACCTTGCATAAGCCTTTGGTAAGGACATCTGCTACATTATCTTTTGATCTCACGTCTAAGAGGGAAATGATCCCTTGACTGGTGAGATAGGTCAACCAGGCCTGTTTCATCTGTAGTTGCCTTCGCTTACCATTGAACAGTGAATTAGTTGCAATGGTTTTTGTGGCTTGATTGTCACAAAAAATCGAGATAGAGTTTATTTTTAGACTCGTCATTGGAATATTCATAACTAGATCTCTAACCCACTCTGCCTCTTCTGCTACTGAAGCGAGAGCATAGAGTTTGGATTCCATAGAGGATAGTGCTATACACGTTTGTCTCTTAGATTTCCAAGCTACTGCGGCTCCTCCTAGGGTAAACACATAACCACTAGTGGACCTACTATCACCAATGTCTGAGCACCAGGAGGCATCATAATACCCTTCAAGCACAGGAGGGTGTCCACTGTAACATAAAGCATACTGCTCAGTATACTTTAAGTATCGCATTAGCCTTTCCAAGGCGTCTCAGTGGTCCTTTATAGGGTTACTAGTGAATCTACTCAGCATGCCGACTGTAAAGGCTATGTCTGGTCTAGTGCATGTAGTAGCATACATTAGACTGCCAATAAGTTTGGAATAATCCAACTGTCTAATAGGTGAACCGTCGTGAGGTTTCAGTCTATTATTATAGTCGTAGGGAGTCTCAATCTTCCTACACTTATCATAACCCCACTTCTCTAGTAGAGTTCTGATATAGTAACTCTAGCTGAGGGTGATACCCTTATCCATAAAGTTCACTTCCATTCCTATGATGGTTTTCACCAAACCTAAATCAGTCAAGCTAAATTTTGACTTCAAGGTAACCTTAACGTTTTCCACCTCAGACTGATCAGTACCCAGAATTAGCATGTCATCAATATACAAGCAGATTATAGCGACGGAATTTGGACTTGTCCATATGTACAGACATTTATCTGAAAGGCTGAATTTAAAATTCAGGCCTTTTACGCAAGTGTCAAACTTCTCGTGCCATAGATTTGGTGCTTGCTTCAATCTGTAGAGTGACTTAATCAACTTACAGACCTTATTTTCTAGACCTTCTACGACGAATCCTTCAGGTTGACGCATGTAGATCTCCTCAGTTAGATCTCCATTTAGAAATGCAGTCTTAACGTCCATCTGATGAACGGCGAAGCATTCAGTAGATGCGATAGCGAGAAGAACCCTGATCATTGCAATGTGACAAACAGGTGAGTGAAGCATTTGGCAACTAGACGTGCTTTATACTTAGCGATACTCCCAACTTGATTCAGTTTCTTCTTAAGAACCCACTTGCTCTCAATGGTTTTAGATCCTTTGAGCAGGTCAACTAATGTCCAAGTTTAGTTCTCCATGATAGAGTTCGTCTCTATTGGGATTTCTATGATATCATTCAGAATGATAAAGCATATCAAATATGCGCAGCGGAATAAAATAAAACAAGAACAACCCAAAAGAGTTTAAGGATCTTGCGATTTCATGATTCAAGAAATTAATAAAGCAACATAATGCAATGTACCTTAATAGGGATTGAGTCAATACTCTAACAAGATGCTCCAAGAAGAAATCCAGAGAACAATAGTTGAGTTCCAAGCACTGAAGTGGATCGGCGCCTCTACGGAAGTCCACACGAGCGTTAAAGAACCCTAGCCTCTTGTCGCACAAGATCTATGCCGGAGAGAAGAAAGCCCTAAACGTCTTCCACGGACTGCTAGGTCCGACTACAGGAAGAGGTGGCAGCGGCGGACGGAACTCTTTCGTTAGAAGCTTTTTGGCGGAACTCTTCCGTCGCTCTATGTCTATTTCAAAACAGATCGCTCACTTAGGTCAAAAGAATCACATTCTTCTATACCCAAGCGAGAAAAAGAGGTTATCTGCACTGCCACGACTTTAATTGAAGTCCAATA
Source organism: Dactylorhiza incarnata (assembly GCA_033032865.1). Taxonomy (NCBI): domain Eukaryota; kingdom Viridiplantae; phylum Streptophyta; class Magnoliopsida; order Asparagales; family Orchidaceae; genus Dactylorhiza; species Dactylorhiza incarnata. Next base: position 716,511 of record JAWHQI010000134.1, read on the forward strand.
CTGCGTTCGACGAACTGGTTAGCCGAACGCGCTGGTCGTTCGTCGAACTCAGCGCTAGCCGTTTGTCGAACTCAGCGCTAGGCGTTCGTCGAACTCAGCGCTAGCCATTCGTCGAACTCAGTTTGAGTTCGTAGAACACTTGTCAACACGCTTCATACAATATTCACAATACCTGTGGGGCATTTAGTTGACTCGACCCGATTCCAATAAGTCGTAGGATTGGTCCTTCACTCATATACAATATGAGTAAGGCCAACACAATTCTTCTTCCAACTTCTCCAAACACTCTTGTGTGTGACCCCATATGCTCATATCGCGTTGGCAGTGAGGCTAGATACTTGACCACTTCCAGATCACCATAGAAACACCAACAATCTCATCATCAATGGCTTCTCTCCATAACAGGGAATCCCTGGACCGCATCGCTTCCTTATAGGTGGATGGATCACCTTCAACGTGGTAAGTCACAAAGTCTATACCAAAGCTTTTAGGAACTCATTCCCTATTAGATAGCCTAGTGGACTCTAGGGCACTAGTGTGAACTGGCTCAGTGTCAGGGAGTCGTATTTCCGTCCCAACGAGGGTATCAGAACTGGTGTCTGGCAGACCCGGAAGAGTCAGGTTTTTATCTTTAAGAAATTTGTCCTCAAAGAACACAGCATCTCTAGACTCAATGACCGAGTTGGTAGAGAGATCTACCACATCCTAAATTTCCACAAGTGTTTGTCTTAGGTCTTATCTTAGATCTCCTTATGTCAGGTATCCTAACGTAGGCGATACAGTCCCAGGTTTTTAGATTATCAAATTTGGGCGGTCTCTTGAACCAAAGCTCATACGGGGTTTGCTTTAATTTAGCATGAGGAACCATATTCAGGATGTGATTCGATGTGAGGGCTGCTTCTCCCCAATAAGCCACAGGCATACCGGCAGTCAACAACATAGAATAAGGGGCAGTGGTTTCAGGAATTATTCCATTGCTAGTAAGAAAATCCCTAAACTCACCCGAGACATACTCGCCTCCTCTAACAGTCCTAAGTCTTTTAATTTTCAAATCCATTTGTGACGATAAATGTGAGTACATCTAGAGAAGTCGTCGATAAAAGTTATCAGGTACTTCCGACCACCACGTGTGATAAAACTTTTATAGTCACAAATGTTAGAGTGTATCAACTCTAGTAAACGTGTACTCCTAGACACCTGACTGAATGGTGTTCTAGTTATCTTGGTTTGAGCACATATCTCACATTTGTCAAATTTGGTTTTAGTGTCTAAAGGTATGTTGTGAGTTTTAGCTAGCAGAAGTAGTTTTATATAGTTCATGTGTACTAGTCTGGCATGTAGAGTCTTAGGATCTATGAGATGTGGACTAACCTAATTGACTACTTCGTTTGCTAGACTCAGCCTATACATCCCATTTAGAACATAGGCGCAACCAAAATAATGAGAGTTGACCATTAGGGTCACCCTACTACTACTAATGTTAAAAGACATACCTGCATCACTTAACAGACTAATTGAAATTAAATTAGCAGCTAATATAGGAATGAATTTAGCATCTTTCAAAATTAAATGCGTACCTGACGAGAGTAGTAGATCCACAGTCCCTGTCTGGAGCACCTCAGCAGTGGCTCCATTTGCAAGTGTAACTGACTCAGAGGCTGGAGTGGCATCCTTCAGCAGAACGGGATTGTTGCAGACATGGCAAGTCGCCCCTGAGTCCAACCACCAATCAGTACTAGCCTAACCGTTCCCAACCATGGCAACAAAGTGGGAGGGAGCTGTCTGATGGAGCATATGAGCTCTATTATCAGGCTTTGGTGGGTTGGCATCGGGCTTCTTGGGTTGCCTGCAGTCAGAAGCGCAGTGACCCCACTTGTTGTAGTTGTAGCACTTACCCTTGAACTTCTTTATCTTCTTGCTGAGGGGAGCTTGTAAATGATGGCACCAGCAACGAACCCATCTGGCAGAGGGACGCTCTCACTGTTGAGCCTGACCACCAGATTCTCCAGGTCTGCAATCGTGGGTAGGATTTATCTGTCCTCAGAGAAAGTGAATCCCATGAACTTGTCCACCAGATGCGTCTTGGACATATTCTCCTCCTCCTTGAACTGATCTTCCAGGGCATTCCAAATTTCCTTCGCGGTTTTCAATTTCCCAAAAGTCTCTGCTAGCGAATTGGAGAGACAATTGAGGAGATAATCACGACAGAAATCTTCATCGTTGATCCACTGTGCCTCATCGTCTCCTCCTTTGAATTCTGCAAAATCAGTCTGCAGTGTATAAAATACATTCAAGAACTTCATACCAAACTGGGTGTTCCGCTTCCAGGCACTGAACTCAGAATGGGAGAACTTCTCCAGCTTGATCATCGGCATAGGAGAAGAGAGGTTGTTCTTCGAAAGCGAGGCCATCTGGAGGTTAGCGGCGGAAGGTGACGACTACTGGGCTCCGATCTCCTCTGCTGCGGCAGCGTGCGATGAGAACTTTGTCGGTGACTACAATGGTGGCGGGATCAAACCCAAGCGACAAGCACGGCGGCGGCGGCGGCTTCGTCTGACAACAAAACGGGCGCTGCACACCTCTCTCAGCGACGGCGAGAGCGAATTCAGAGGATTGGACGGCGCGAGATCTCCTCCTTGCGGGCGACGGTCACGGAGAAAGGGAGAGCCCTCCTAGAGCAGAGATCGGCGGGGAGCACGCATGAGAGCGGAAACAGGAGATGACCTAGATCGGCAGCGTCAGCAAGACAGTGAGACGTGCTAAGGTTGCGATCGGCAACGTCGGAAACAATGGCGACAGGAGGCGGTTTGACTGGAGCGGCGCGACTCCGATGGTGGCAGCGAGCGTCGACTGCGCTTCCTCCTTCGAAATGCAGGTCGCGGCTTAGGAGATCGGTGGGGAGAGCGGGATCGTCTGAATCTCGCGATCGGGGAGGAACGCACAACAGCGGAACTCGCAGAGGAAGAAGGGAGAGCACGCGGGGTTCTGATCGAAGAAGAACTAGGGCTCGGCGGCGTCATCCTCTGGCCTGGAGTTGCGATCGGGAAGGAACGCACAGCGGCGATTTTGTCTGAACCTAACGGGAGAGGGAGTGCGCGCGGGAGAGGGGGCTAGGGCACTCGATCGGTTACACTTTGAGAATGATAGCGCTCAAAGCATCCGAGTGAGCGTCTAGTTTGGAACGACTCTACCCGTTGCCCCCCGGCAGGGGTATTTATAGGCGGAACCCTAAATCCCCGACGACCCATTATGGGTGCTTTAACGGACCCGTTAGGGTTCGGTTAAAGGCCCGTCATTATTGCTAAATATACCTTAACAGACGTCACACCAAACCTTTTCAGAATAAACCTTGATGGTAAGGGGTACCAAACAATGTTTCGCTACCGGAAGGGATGTCTTATTAACCCAAGAAACCTTATAGGGATGAGGGTGCGGCTTAGTGGCTAACATCATCCGGGTAACCGCATTCTCAGAAATCACGTTCATACAACTACCGTTATCAATGATCAACTTGCACCACTTCTCTCCGCTCTTAAAATTTATCGAAAAAATATTCGTCCTATTCCAATCATCTGAAGCACGCGGAGTAGCCAAAATACATCTCATCACCATCATATTGACGTCATCATCTAAGTCGCTCGACACTCCTTCTGATTCAGTTTCTTCACCGGCCTCAAACATGAGTTCGGTGGAATCAGTCGACGTATCCATCAGGGCCAAGGGCTTGGGCTTAGTTGGACATTCACTAGCGTAATGTCCCTGAATACCACAAGTGTAGCATGTAGCATTCGTGATTCGTCTTGCTAATCCTACCCTCGGGCACTCTCTCGCCGGACGGGTTTCGCATATTCCTAGCGGTAATAACAACCGAGTTCGAGTCAGTGGACCAGAACATACCCTTATCTTTTAGAGCTAACGAGGGGGGGGGGGGTGTCCTAAGATGGACTTACTCTTGTGAAATGAACGAGACTTGGACTTATGAGCAAGGTGCTTTTCAATATCCAACGCGACGTTATATGAGGTGCTTAAATCCGTGTGCCCGTAACGAAGGAGTTTACCTTGAATGTTGGGATTCAACCTCTTACGAAAACGTGAAAGCGTGACCTCAGGCATCTCCCTAACATCGCACCTAACAATCATGTCCTTCAGGAGGCCCATGTACTCAGCGACCGAACGATTCCCTTGCCTAAGGGAAGCTAACTCATCAAACATTTGTGTTCGATGGTATGTAGGAACGTATTGGTCAGTCAATACGACCTTCATGCCTGCCCAACCAACACGGGGTACACCATCTACCGCACCTAAACATCGTTCCTCATTCAACCATAATGTCTTAGCCCTACCAACAATTTCATACGCGCGCGCACGTTGTCTACGTCAGTCAAATTTTGCCACTAAAAGTAGCACTCTATCTCGACAACCCAATCCAAGAAAACTTGGGGGTCTCCCAACCCATCATATGAGGGTGGTTTGATCTGTACGGCCATAGTGATATCAAATTTGTACGGCGCTCGCGGGGCATGTTCGGGGTTGTTATTATGATTAATATTCCCTTCGTCACGTTGGCGTACTGCAGGATTAGGAGGTGCAGGTTCATGAATGTTATTATTGTTAACATTCCCTTCTACCTGTTGGCGGGCTGCATGATTTTGAGGTGCCCTTTGGGCTAACCTTATCTCGTGAAGCATCTCCCGAATGTCCATTAACTGATCATTAAACTCCTGACGGAGTTCATCAACAGTTGTTGGACCATGACTCATGTCCCGTTCGTCCGACATCTGGGAAGAGGACGTGAGATACTCTGTGCCTAGTCTCGTACGCATACAATTTTAGAAAAACGATGAATCTGACTAGAAATTTTTATAAAATAATAATTTGTTCCCACCTAATAATAGGGTAAGTATAATATTTTTTTGATTTTCTTGTAGAAAATAATACGCAGATTTTCCAGAAAATTTTTTTTTCGCTAAAAAATGAGAATTTTAGGCCGCTATTCGCAGACCGATGAAATTTTATTTTTAAATTTTGAACACAAAATGGTGCGACGATCTAAGAAAAATTAGGAATGTGTCAATTAAGAAATTGACACGAACCTCGCTTTGATACCAAATTGATGCATGCTACGCTTTCCGACACGATCGTTACGAAACACGAACGTGTTCCCTCTCAATGTTCCCAATTAATACGTTCACACAAAATTATTCGCAGCGTACACGCAACACAATGCTTATCAATTAGATGCTAATGTATGGGTAGTCACGCCGCTAGAGGTTGAATCGTTGGCTATAGGCCAAAATTCTCCCCGACTAAAAGGACCCACTCGGTCCGATCGAGCTAGAGTTGTACCAAAAGAGATCCACCGAAAAATTACGATTCAAAAATGGTAAATCTCTCCCAACAAAAAGTTGAGGTTCGCCAATCCTCTTCGAAAATTATAGAGATTAAGTTGAACACAAAAATCGATCGAAGAAACCACGATTAATCAAGTGATTCGAAGATCACGCCAAAAATTCCACCACAAGAAATTAAAAGAGGGAAATCTCACGAGTAGAAATTTCGTTACCCCGCTTGAGATGGGATTATCCTCAAGCATGCACTCGCCCAAATCACTCTTCACCGATTCCACCGAATTCATGTCGGATGGAGAGAAACTCGTCCGCCTTCATCGCTTCACGCCGGAGAAGATGTTGCCGGAAACACGGAGTCTTGCCTTGGCCGAAATAATCAAGAGAGGAGAAGGAGGTGGGCGGTTTTTGGAGAGGAGAACAAAGAGGGGGCTGCTCTCGTTTGGTTAAAATCTTCAAGGAGGAAGAGAGGAAAATTAAAGAAGGAAAGAGGAGAAAATAAGGAGAGGATGAGAATTCCACTTTTGGAGTTCTTATTCAAATTTCAAATTGTATTTCTTCATCAATGATCAAAATTCTAATACATGAAAGCCTTTTATAGGCTAGCCAACAAACATGGCTAAACGCAGTCCAAAATTAAAATAAAATATGAACATAATCAAATTCCCAAATAAAAGACAAAGCATGAATAAAATTTAATTAATAATTATAATAAAATAATTATAATTATTAATTTGTAATCTTGCGCCGCGGGTGGAGGTTGTAACGGCGATGTCGTTCATCATGACGTAGGTCTTTGGTTGGAGAGGAATCATCATCCGTAATCGCGCCGTTACCAGCATCTTCATGTTGAGGGCCGTCGTCTCCATCATGGAACCAACAACTACTCAAATGAAGGAACCACTAATGCCATTAAAATCAAAAGAAAGACCATATGGGAGCTTCAAGAAATTTCAAGATCACTACAAATCCACCATAGGGGAATAATCATTGTTTGAGCATGTTTTGTTAGCGGAATAACAACCTCGACATAAAGCTAAGAAACTTATTCCAAGAAGAACATGGGGGGGGGGCGCCGGGTTCCACTCTGGTATGAGGGGGAAAAAGGGGGGAGGGGGGGAGAAAAAAGAAAAAGAGGGGGAGGAGAAAAAAGAGGGGGAGGGAGAAAGAAAAAAGAGGGAAAGGAAGAAAAAATGAAGGGAGGAAGGGAGAGAACGCGGCCACAATTTGCGAAAGATAGACATTTGGCTCTCCACGGAGATCCAAATGGCTCTCCGCGGAGAGCCAAATGGCTCTCCGCGGATATCTAAATGGATCTCCGCGGAGAGCCATTTGGATCTCCGCGGAGAGCCATTTGGATCTCCGCGGAGAACTTTTTGCTCTCCGCGGAGAACTTTGTGCTCTCCGCGGAGAGCTTTTTGCTCTCCGCGGAGATCTTTTTGCTCTCCGCGGAGAGCCTTTTGGATCTACGCGGAGAGCCTTCTGTATCTTCACTGATTTCATTTAAGCCTATAATTTTGACCCATTTGAAAACGGTATTCATCCATGAAACAATTGTTATTATAGACAAACATTACAAATGTACACGAATAATGTTTCTTAATTTACATCAATCAACCACAAAATTTTTAAAGATGTCTGCACAGATCTGGGCTCTAAACATAGGCATATTTTTCTGCCAGTCTACGCAACTCTCCCAGCTCATCAGCCCTTCCTTCGCTATGCTCCATATACTTCATAACGAAGACACCGCAGTCTACGGAGTTCTCCTGCTGTGGTATACCAGCAGTCAAGTCGAGTTTCCAATTGGAAAATCCTGCGTGGACTTTTTTAACGGTCGCCTTCTGGAGCGCAGAAATCTGCATTAACACAAATTTGTTCGTACATTAGTAACTCGTAATGTACAATACTACATTGCATGTCAATGAACTGTACTTACAGCTTCTTTAGCGGAAACTTTTCGTTGGGCATTACGCAGAGAGTCATGTATAAGCCACTTCTTCTCTTTAATCATACCCACCAATAAATACCAGTGTTGACTATAACATACTGTCATTAGAATCATTTTGATATTGGCGAGATTCTCCTTGGTAATGCCCTCAAGGAATGCAGCTACAAGCTTAGATTCTCCGTCATTGGACCTTGGGAAGTGCAACTACATAATTTGTAACATTTTTTAGCAATGCAACCAGAATTATTAATGTATAAAGCACTGATAGGGAGATCATACCAAAAAGTTCGGACTGATGTACATAAACGGATGATACAGTTCTTTATCCCGATCTCTACGCAAAGTCAAGATCTTTGCGTAGGCATCAATGTGACAATCTTCGACGTATTTGTCCGTCAGAAGAGCATCCATGCCATCTCGAAATCCGACAATATTCCATTTATTGAATGCTTGGTCGTTCCTGAAACATTAGAAAGCCATCGTCAATATCAATGTGCATAGATCAAAATTTTGAAAATATAAAAGTGTATAATGTCAAAAGGGCACCTCGATGGTATGGCGCTCATACGCTGATGGATGATATCTCTATCTTCTTCAGCTATTAGCGGTCTCCCCGGATAGTCAACGGGGTACACATCAATTTCATCCGCCTTTGTAGTTTTAATGTCTCTTTCTCCCAATGGGGAGTCTAGAATATCAGTAATGGAAGTATCGTGAGGGGTAGTGAGGGTGGTAGCGTTTTGGTGGGTGGGGGATCTAGAGATACTCGGGCTAGATGATGGCGAGGAATGATGAATGAGTGTGTCTATATCAGCATTCATGGATTCAAGACGTTCACCTACACTGTGACTAAAACTAATTAAATCACTATGTACTCTATCTATTTTTTTGTCTAATCTATCTACAGAACTATCTATCTTGCTATCTAATAATGCAAATTGATCTAACATCCTATGCTGGAAATCAATCCAAAACTGTGCCGGAGGGATAGATGGTGTGCTAGGTGGTGGGGGAGGTGATGATGTGCTGGGTGATGGGGGAGGTGATGATGATGAGGGAGGTGGTAATGATGTGGGAGGTGGTGGTGCAAACTTCATTTTTTTTACTACCCTAGATGACGAGACTATTAGTTTTCTCTTAAATGTGGGAGGTGGTGGTGTCCACTGTGTTGTCACGTCTGAACATAACAACTTCTCTGCCGGTGATATTTCATCTAGTACTTCCAACACCTAAAAAGAAGAAATACAACTATTGTATTGGATAGTTCAAAAGTGGTTGTTAATCGAATAAACTAAATTATTTACCTGCTCATCCAAGAGTTTTGCAACAGTCCCCATCTCTTTCATTGAAAATGAGACCTTCTCCGACCATCTTAATATTCGTGGCCTCAATGACGGATAGTGAGGAGCGAAGGTGGTGGTGTGCTCGAGGAACCAAATCTATATCAAACATTGCAATAGTTTAGAACATATTAAACAAATTTCATTTTAGGAATTAGAAATATAGATACTTACAACGAGAACATGGGTGCATCCATAGATGTATCCCATTGAAGACTCTGGCCAATGTTGCAGTTGGCCTTCTTCTGCAACAGGTGGCAGCTTCTCCACCATCGACCTGAACGACCTCATAATGAAGGTATAGATCACTTCTGGCCAATTGAACTTTTGAAATTTCTCCAAGCTGGAGACCTCCTCGAAGAACATTGGCATCCTCTCCGCGCTCGAGGGGAAGAAGAAATTGCACAGAAGGTGCAAAATCAATATCTTCATCGTCACAGGGGACGACCCTTTCTCCATCGATTGAAGTTCCGTCTTCAAATCGGACTTCGTTAGCGGTCCAAATGGCTTGGTAGTCAGGATGACTTCCTCCCCATGGTTCGGCAGACCCAATATCATTGCCACGTCATTGGGGGAGAAGGTTAGCTCCCTCGAACCAATGACGAAGACATCCTTCTCTATATCATACCAGTTTAGTAGACCGTGGAGTGTTCTGCGGTACCTTTGGTGCATGGAAGATATGCCAGATGTTGGCATCCATCAGCATCTTCTTCTGATCCTCCTCCAATCGTTCTAGTATTGCTGAACTTAGGCCAACAAATGAGTTTAAATAGCACCTCGAGCTCAAAAAATGGATCTTTTTCTGCCCCATTGATCTGCAAAATTTATAAACATATGTTACAATAGAGGGACAAGAAGAATAAATTGGAGAGAGAAAGAGAGGAAGCAAACGGCTCTCCGCGGAGAGCAAACGGCTCTCCGCGGAGAGCTATGTAGCTCTCCGGGGAGAGCCATTTGCTCTCCGGAGAGCCATTTGGATCTCCGTTGAGATCCAATTGGCTCTCCGTGGAGAGCCATTTGGCTCTCCATGGAGTGCCATTTGGCTCTCTGTTTAGATCCAATTGGCTCTCCATGGAGAGCCATTTGGCTCTCCGTTTAGATCCAATTGGCTCTCCATGGAGAGCCATTTGGCTCTCCATGGAGAGCCATTTGGCTCTCCGTTTAGATCCAATTGGCTCTCCATGGAGATCCAATTGGGTAATGGCCTAAATGAGGTACAATTGTATCATGGAATAATAAGTGCAAATTATTGTGTTATTTCCAAATCATTTTTTTACTATAATACATATAAAAAACATACCTTTCAGGGTTTCACACATACTGTTGCAAGCTCTTTTTTTTGTTAATATCCTTAACCTTTTGCTTGAGCTGCACATCGGATCGAACCCGAAACTGGTTCATCCCCAACACCCGTGCGACTCGCCCCCAGTACAAGAAACGCTTGACTAGGCTCTTCCAAGACATTTGATCACCAGTCGACGATTTCACATGGGAGCGCTCTGCTGGACTAGTTAGCAAGTAATTGAGCAGCTCCTTCTCCGATTGGGAGAACGGCTCTCCTGTAGCTGGGGCGGGGACGATGGCCTCCATTATCTGATTGAAAGTCGGCAATTGTTGATTTACCATGAATGGAGGACGGGAACCAATCTCGCTGACAGCGGACGAGATGCCCACATTAGGTTCCTCCGTCGTCGTGATGACTGCAGAAGACGCTGGTTGAGTTAAATTATTTGTGGACGGAGTTTCGGCTGGCAATGATTGTGTAACAACCGGCGATGGTTGAATGTAGATGACGTCTTGATCACCGAGCTCCTTTTGCGCTTCGGTATGCGACTGCAAAGTGTTTGATGTCCTTTTCCTTTTGAGACGTCTAAGATAATCCCAACGATTTTGAATCTCCTTGTGGGTCATCTGAACTAGATCCTCACGGCGTGCAGCAATGCGGGCGTAAGCTGGGGCGACCACTTTGGTCCAGTGAATATTGCCGGCATGCCCAACATCAATCTCGTTTTGAACAAGTCGATCAATGATATCGTCCGCTGATCCTTCAATTACTAGATCGGGCGGGGACGTTTGCAGATCTGTTGCAAGGGGCTGACTTGAACTGTGACTTGGGGCGCCGGTTGTAAAAGTGACGCTTCGAGTTACTGTTGTGGTGACAGTCTCTTCTAACTGGATGAAACTATCCTCACGGCCCGCCTGCGTTGGAGCAATCAATGACGCGACCAGATTTAGTGCAGTAATGATGCTGCGTTTTGGCGCTGCTCGTTGAATGGGCAATCTGAAACGAGACTGGGCAACCATATCCTCCAAGTGCTGTTTAAGAACCTGTTCTATTTTTGGCCGAATGAACCGTTTGAAAGCGTAATTGGTGCTATGTAAAGCCGAGACAAGAACAGACCAAATTCGATGCAATTGTGGAATATGCAAGGATTCAATTGGAAAATCTTTTAGATCAAGCAGTTCATCGGGTTGAAGAAATTTGAGAGTCACCATTCTGAGTAAGCGCCGTTCAAAGGGGTTGATCATTGGTGAAGTGCTCATCACTTTTTCCCAGAGATTAAGGCCTTCTAATGCCGATTGACGTTCATTGCCCAACGCGTTGAGGCTGCGAGATTTTTTATGGTGATTTGAAGAAGAGCTTTGCCCATGCGATGTTGGTCTGAGTTTTCTGCGCTTGCGACTGGACTGAATAGAATGGGGCGTGTTGCTTATATCAGTATGGTTTAGCGGTAGTGCTTCGTCTTCTCCAATGCAATGATGATCATCGTTCGGAGTCCTCTCCACAGCAGTTGCGGCAACCTCAAGCGCATCGTTCACAATCGCATCGAACGTATGGCTCGACCAAATTGCATTATCAGCTATTACTTCGGCAATCATTCCAACGGATTCTAGCTGACCTGCTGGAATTTCTGGAAGTTGAGGAAGGGATTGTCCAAATGCCGCCGTTAATCCAAACTCGCCGTGGCAATCCTCAATCGAGAGAGGCAACATATGAAACATTGTCGACAGAGACGTTTGGGAGGGAGTTATGCCATCGGTCGAAAGAGCTGCGAGATATTGAGTGAGAATAATATGCATGCCAGAGATTGGCAAATATGCCCAGCGAGGATCAAATTGGAGTTCGCCCCGAAAGTTGATTTGAGCGACCACGGCATGGAGCAGCAAGATCCCTCCATCCAGGGACATAGTCTCCGGGAAAATGGCTCGTCCTTGACGCCATAAGTTTTCGTTCTTCCCCGATCCACGGCGTAGAGTCGAACGGAAGAAGCGATCCACGACGGTGTTTGACGCCCCTACAGGCGGTGTTAAGCAATTTCTGATGTGCTTTTTCTGCGTCTCGTGGCAAGATAAAAGTTTGGTCGTCACAATGCGCTTCGACGGTGGCACATCATTCTCGTTTTCCCAGTTTTTAATTCGATCCAACAATGCATCCAGTTCAGCCTCAATGATGGAGCCTTCCGGCATTGAAGCATGTCCATTGCCAACAATGATTTCGGCCACGCCAGCCATAAATAGTTCCTGCCGAGCACGATCCGTGCCGTTCGAATTGTCCCTATACCTCGTGATCAGGTGATGATTGTCTAGGAGAACAATGATGTTGTCGAAATCTTGTAGCCATTCTCGGTCATCGCAGCACTTGTCAAGATACATGATGAGCAGAGAAGTATCAATATTGTAAGCATTGTACCGGTTCTGCAAACTCCGACCAACAAATCGACGCTCTGCATTGCCTGTAGTCGATGTGAATTGATGGGAGAGAATTTGTTGGCGCTCGTTCATGACGGAGTGCAATCCTTCAACGGGGGAAAATTTCCTGCCATTGAACTCGTCCGTCAATTTCATGCGTCCCGACACGTTGTGATGATGGTCAGCCGAGAGATGAGTCCCGGTTATGGCGCCTTCCATTCAGTTGAAGAAAGAAAGTTGGCGAGCAATGCAGTCATTGATTAGGCGTGATAGCGTTGATTCCACTGGACCAAGAGTGCCATTGTACCCGTTACAATGCTGAAAAAATGATGGGAAATCAGGGAACACTGCTGGATCCTTCTGCCATGACGTTTGCCCAATTGCTGCATCCCATAAGCGCATATCCAAATACCACGACACGTGACCACGATATAGTGCGGCTTGACGCATGTATCGAGTCGTTCGTGCACAACGAATCACCTTGGCTGCATCAGCAATGCCGGAACGGGACGTGTACAAGTCGTATGCCATTTGAACAAGACCGACGTCGTGTGCGCTCTGTTCGAAAAGCTGTACAGGATAGTTAAGGATGATGGCTGTCGGGATCAACTTCTCGTTTTTTGCCTCGTCCATGACCTGGAACGTGGCACCACATCCGCCGGAGGTGTTCGACTTCTTGCACATGTATCTAGAACTGATAGAGAATGCAGTGGTGTCGATGCAATCGACAACTCGCGGGGCACTTAATTGCTTGCGGGAAAGAAAGCCGACTTTGTTGCAAGATGGACATGCACCCGCTGTCACATTGACGCCGTACTGCCGTTCCGGATCAATCACGAACAACGGTTTCAAAAGATACGCATTCAGGTCAGGTCGCTTGTTCCACAGTGGCACGGGCGGATCGATTCGGATGGGAAGGCGAATGCCATCCTCCATCATTTTCACTTGGATCTTGATCCAATCTTCCTGAATTTTGTTCAACGTGCCTGATTGCTTCCCACAAATGCACGGCTCAGTAGTGGGGCGGTCGAAGGCTGACGAATAGAATGGAGGCGTTTGCGTCGGAATCGATTCGGGTAGAATTTCAGGGCAGCGATGAACGAGGGTCTCTACTGATCGTTGTGTTTTCACAATGTCCCGCAGCACAATGTCAACACCATTCATTGCCGATAAAGACAAATAGTCAAATAATCTAGTCACCAAACCCAAAGGTTAGATTAGTAGCCATAATACTAGGATCCTATTTTGAGTAACTATAATTGGTTATAGTAGCTTGCCTAGGTTATTTCCTACCTCACCTTCCAAATTATATGCTAATTATAATTTATTTCCAAGGATTGTCATAGAAGAATGAACAAACAAACGTATTTCCTAAAAACAGAAATTAAAAATTTTGGGCTCTCCGCGGAGAGCAAACGGCTCTCCGCGGAGAGCCAAACGGCTCTCCGCGGAGAGCCAAACCGCTCTCCGCGGAGAGCCAAACGGCTCTCCGCGGAGTGCTAAACGGCTCTCCGCGGAGAGCCAAACCGCTCTCCGTCTCTCCGCGGAGAGACAAAGGGCTCTCCTCGGAGAGCCAGTGGATCTCAGCGGGAGAGTCGTTTAGCTCTACGCGGAGAGTCATTCTATCCTCACGACGGATAGCCATCAGCGGAGAGCCAAACAGATGCGATACGCGGAGAGCCATTCTACTCTCCTCGGATAGACATCCTTCTCTACGCGGAGAGCCATTCTACTCTCCTCGGATAGCCACTGGCTCTGGGTAGAGTCGTTTATCTCTTGGGTTCGAACATGATAATGGTGGATGCGATACATACCTTGCAGAGAGGAGGATGGGTAGGCTGCGCCGGAGAGCTCTTGTGTATAATCGGATTGGAGATGGAGCGCCGGAGAGCTGTGTGATTACGGCCGGAGACGATGGAGGAGGCTTTGCCGGAATCAAACCCTAGAACGCTGAAATGCGAGAGAGAAATCAACGAGGAGAGCGAGGAGAGCGGAGTACGGAGAGGAGAAATGAAGGGGCGCGGGATTGAAGCGATGAAAATCGTTATATTTTATATTTTTTTATTGTGGCGCTGAATATAATAATAGTATTCAGTCGGATTCAGTCTACCAGAGTGAGGCCCGACCGGGGGGGGGGGGGGGGGGGGAATCAACAGGTTTATTGAGTGTGTTCGTAAGGATATGCATCTGTACATATCTACTAATATAATTGATGTCGTAAATGTATTTGATGATGGACAATGTGGTTATCGAGTGGTAAGCCTATCACTTGGCATGGGTGAAAATTGGCTACAAGTGAGGAGAGATCTAGCAAATGAAATACAAAATTTTGACTTTTTGTATACTAACATATTTGGTAGTGTGTGAGATGTATGGAATTACTATCATCTTTGGATTGCAATGCATATCGGCTCCGCTCGATAAGTGCATGTCCATGTCGGACATGAGATTGGTGATTGCATCGACCTACAATGTGGCAGTTGTTCATTTCTTGAAGTACCAATCTTTGACATTTTTCCCTTCTACATTCTTCTCCTCCGGTGAGCCGAAAAACTATATATATTAGATTTGTGATCGACAATCACTTCATTCAACTGTTGATGCGGGAGGATTGTCCACTACCTCCATTAATCACTACATGAAGGCGATATCATGCTACAATTGTGGCAGAGTGGGAATTAGCTTACATTTCAAAGATTAGAGAAGTCGAAAAGAAAGAACAATTTGAAGAAATAATTAGTTTCATGGATCTTAAATAATGAGGTATGCTTATTTAATTTTTAACGGATAGTAATAGTATATTTTCATTATGTGATTACTAATTATTGATTAATGTATCTCATGCAGGAAGTTTTAAAATGAAGGTTTGTTTTGACGATCATAAACAAAACATCATTATATATAATCTAAGGTAAAAAAAGTTTATACTTTTTCTAATATAACTCACATTGTATATAATCTGAAATTTACCCAGTTTCATTTTTTATGCAGGGCGAGAAGACATGCAAGAAATTAAGTTTTGAGACTATTCATTGAGTTCAATACAAGTCTTTTTTGATAAAAAAAAATGTTTTAACTACGTAATATAATGTTCGGAATCAATTATATTGTAAAACGAACTGTTTACCATATTAGTTTTTAATCACTAATGAAATTTTTGTGATTTTGATGCTTAATTATTCAATTTGGTTCTTATTTATATTTGATGTGTAAATAGTAATTTGGGTTGTACGTAGCGATATTTAGTTGTACATAGCAGTCAGCTGCCCATAGCGAAAATAGGTGTGTCCGTAACACCACCCATGTGGGCGAAATTTTTGGATCAGTGTCCCGGAGTGAGATTTTTGCCCAGGAGTTACATGATTGTGACACATGACATTACTTAGATCAAATTTGATCTCTGTAAAGATCGAAATCAGTCTCCATAGAGATTGAAACATAATATCGTATAGATCGAACATAATATCATGTAGATCAAAACATATTTCTAGCAGAATATAATGTATGTTGTTCAACAGCTTTGTTATAGGGTCATGGAGAAGAAGACATATTTCTCCAAACAACACATTCTTAGTTCAAGATGTTACTTGTCAAATATTTGTGCACAAGCATGCAATGTAATATGCATTTTGGATGAACAAAAGAAATTCATATTATATGAAGTCAGAGCTTTACAAATCTTTGAAGCCCCTCGATTTCCGCAAAACATACATCTAATATATGTTCTAATACATGTTCTATTGACACCATCACCCAAGATAGAAAAAATAAAATAAACAAAATTGAGTGCATAAACACTAGGCTAACCATATTCATTTCAAATAAGGGTTAGTAACTCGGACCTCCTTTGACATTTTGCATAATAACAATGACTCCTCTACTTTTTAAAAATACCAAAATCTCCCCTCCAAATTTACATTGCTAACACTAAGTGCATGACTACATAGCATCCCATTAAGTTGCATTTATTGTCACGCATGCTGTCACAGGAGTCGATAGAGTACATGCATGGATGTACCAATATTCTAGCAGATGCCCTTCTTTGCATTTATTGTCCACCGTTTCAGGAAATATTTATCAGGGATACAAGTGGCAATTTTGTGATTATACATTTTAAGTACATGACTACATAACATCCCATTAGTTTGAAAATTATAACATCAACAATGTATATCGTATGTACTGATGTCCAACTCCACAGTCCAATGTTTATTATGTTCTGCCCGATCGCACAATCTTAGGAGAAAAGTGTCAGCTCTTCTCAAAATTCTCTTATGGTCCGTTCGTTTGGTCGGAACTGGGAGGAAGGAATTGGAATTGGCTCACCAATTCCAATTCTGCTGTTCGGAATGCCTTTTTTTCGGGCGGAATTGGAATTCGGCTGAATTCCATAGGAATTCAATTTTGCCTAGAGTTCTCCACCTCAAATTCTTACCTCCCGGGCTATTCTTTCTCAATTCCATTCTCGCATTTTTGCCCGGGCGCGCATATTTCGACCGAGCGTGCATTTTCACCCGCACGCACATTTTTCGCTTGGACGCTCATTTTTCGCCCGTGCGCGCATTTTTCGTACGGGCGCGCATTTTTTGTCTGGGCGCGCATTTTTCGCCCGAGCGAGCATTTTTCGCCCGGAAGCGCATTTTTCGCCATAACGCCCATTTTTTCGGCCTGGAGCTCATTTATCTCCCGGGCGAGTATTTTTCGCGGGGCGCTCATTTTTCTCTCAAACACTCATTTTTCGCCCGGGCGAGCATTTTTCGCCCAAACACCCATTTTCGCCCGGGCTCGCATTTTTTCGCCCAGACGCGCATTTTTCGCCCGGGCGCACATTTTTCGCCCGTGCATGCATTTTTGTCGGTGCACACATTTTTCGTCCGGGTGCGCATTTTTCGCCCGAGCGCGCATTTTTCATCCGGAAGCGCATTTTTCGCCCGGAAGCGCATTTTTCGCCCGGAAGCGCATTTTTCGTCTGGGCGCGCATTTTTCGCCCGAGCGCGCATTTTTCGCCTGGGCGCTCATTTTTCGCCCGTGCGCGCATTTTTGTCGGTGCGCGCATTTTTCGTCCGGGCGCGCATTTTTCGCCCGAGCGAGCATTTTTCGCCCGGAAGCGCATTTTTCGCCCGAACGCTCATTTTTCTCCCAGACGAGTATTTTTCGCGGGGCGCGCATTTTTCTCTCGAACGCCCATTTTTCGCTAGGGCGCCCGAGACAAAAAATGCGCACCCGGGAGAAAAAAGAGTGCCTGGGCGAAAAAATGCGTGCAAACGCGAAAAATGTGCCCCCTAGAGATAAATTCGCGCCCGGGAAGAAAATGAGAGCTTGGGCGAAAAAATATGCGCCCGCGCGAAAAAATGCGCGCCCACGCGAAAAATGCGCGCTTGGGCTAAAATTGCGCAACCAGTCGAAAAAAGCGCGCCCGGGCGATAAAATGCGCGCCCGAGCGAAAAATGTGCGACCGGAAAAAATTACTCGACCGAGCGAAAAATTCTTGAACAAAAGAATTGTCAATTCCAATTCCTTTTTGAATGCAGCTGAACAACAGAATTGGAATTCTCTCAATTCTGATTCCCATGAGAATTGAAATTGGGACAATTCCAATTCCCATCCCCCAATTCCGTCCAAACGAACGGACCCTTAAGAGTTTTGTACCAGACCAATATATTCCGTGCTCTTTATGCATGCTAAAATCAACTTTACTTGCTACGTACAACACATCTCATAAGCTTCAACTTCACTGTTGGTTGTTGTAAATACATAACTGTTTATTTTGCTTGCACCCTACTAAAAAAAAGATATGATATTACATGAAAATCAAATTTGATCTCCATAAAAATCAAATTTTATCTCCCTAAAGATCAAATTGGATCTCCATGAAAATCAAATTTGATCTCCCTAAAAATCAAATTTGATCTCCCTAAAAATCAAATTTGATCTCCATGAAAATCAAATTTGAACTTCATAGAGTTCACAAATCTCTATGGAGACTGGATTTGATCTCCATGACAATTGTCTTCTACGAAGACTGTAAATGAACTGTAAGTTATGAGAGGTTGATTGCTACCAGAGTAAGTTAAGTTTGAGAATCCAAATGCATAAACAACAACAACAAAAAATATTGATGAATCCATAGATAGTACATGATCTTTCATTCAGTAGCTCTTCGAACAGACGAAAAACTGAGAGATTGTCGAGTATGAGAGATCAGTTGCTTCCAAAATAAATGAAGCTTGAGAGAAGAAAAAAATGACGAAATATAAGAGAGCCACAATTTAGTTTTTTTTTGCCACACGATTACTCACAAGATTTTAGCACATGTAAGCGACACAGATCGAATTTTTTTGAAACCGGATCGAAAAACTTGGGGTATGATAAGCGAGAGAAACTTAGGTACGTTTCTCTCACCTAGAATTAGGTGGGGAAGAAATATAGCCGTATGATTTCAAATCGGACAGTATATAAAATACTGACATTATTTATTATTTATAAATACAAAAATATTTAGGAAAAATACAACCGTATGATCTCAGATAACAACTTAGATGAGCTCGTCTTCCCATGATCTTAGGTGGTACGTTTCTCTCACCTACAAATAGCTCCAGTCCAACAAAATCCTAAAACCCCCGCCTCCACCCCCCGCTCCATCTACGACGCCATCGAGACCTACATCGGCTCCACCAGTGCAGCAGCTCAGCTTCTCCCCGCCTCCCTCGTCGGCCTCGCCTGGGTTTTCGACGCCCAACAGACCTTCATCAGCGTCTTCGCCCAACAGACCTTCAACAACGTGCGCGCGATGGCAGTTGCGGCCGCGGAGGCGGCGAAACGTGCACTGACTTCGACTCGCTTTTCCGACCTCATCCCTCCTATCTCGGAGCCAATCCTCCAAACTCTATCCAGCGCCGGCTTCGAGTTTTGCACGCCAGTCCAGGCCGCAACTATCCCCTTGCTCTGCAGCCACAAGGACGTCACCGTCGACGCCGCCACCGGCTCTGGAAAAACTCTAGCGTTTGTCATTCCCTTCGTCGAGATACTCCGCCGCTCCTCTTCGCATCCGAAGCCCCACCAGGTTGCCTCCTGTTATTTTCGTGTCCATCTTCCTATTTCCGTTTATTGCAGCATTTGCTTTTCTCTATGTATATAGAACATTGGGATGGATTCAGGTTTGATTTAGGGTCCATTCGCTTGCTGTGTTTTTATTGGAAGGTTTTTGTTTTGGGAAAAAAATGAAAACTTATGTTCGTTTGTGGCCAAAATGAAAACTTATGTTCTCAGCTTCTTCTCCAAAGCCCTCTTTCTAGACCTGTGTTCTGTAGGTGAACATACACTGTGATGGATGCAAGCAAAAGGTGAAGAAGCACGCCGAAGTTCTTCACCAGAATGGAGTAAAATGCAATACTGGCATTAGATACAATTCACCAGAATGAAGAAGCACACCGAAATTCTGATTAGGCAATCTCAAGTCCAACAAATCCATCCTTTAGAAAGAGCAATGCTGGCATTAGATACAATTCGGGTCATAACCCTCTTAGATCCCAAATGATAAAGAGAAAAGAACGAAGAAGATCGAGAGGATGCGAACCGATTCAGCACAAACGAACTGTATTCTCCGCCTCCATTAGATCCCAAATCCTCTTCCGTATTCTCCATTTCCATGATACTGAGTCATCGATTTCTTCAGATACATTCGCCGTCGCAGCCATGAATTCGCGCGAAGCAGCGTCAAGCCGGAACATCTCGACCTCGTACGCCGCACGGTCGACGGCAGAAACTTTCGCTTTTCTAGAGCTGTCGGAATTGGAGGAAGCCGAGGCAAAGAGGGAACATCGGCGATGCGGGAGGTGGAGCTCGTCTATTCTCAAAACCGACCAAAACAGACCTCGCTAGGTCTGTTTTGGGGGGCGACAATTATAGAAGAAATGAAAACATCCCGTTTTCAACTCAAAACCAAAACGGCGGAAAATATAGCGAAACGAACGCCAAAATTTGATTTTCTAAAAACTCAAAACGAAAATAGACCCTCAAAACAGCGCAAACGAACGGACCCTTAGGGTTTTATGGCATATGATATCAGCGGAGTAATAAATCAGTGTCTACAAGATGACGCTTACTAGCTGTTTCTTTTGTTAACTATAACTATTTTGTTATGAAAATGTTGTATCAATATTAAAAAGTTATTTCCCCCCATTTTCTTGTGTACGCCCGATTGGCCGCAAGCCATGAATGACTTTCATAAGTTCCATTTGCTGAACGACAGTGATGCTTCCCGGTCTGCGAACGCCGAACGACAGTGATGCGTCCCGATCGGCGAATACAGACTGATACGTTTCGGTCGCAAAGTATGATACATATAAAGTTAATTACAATTAACTCTAATTGTTGATAATTGCTCCGCTAAGGCGACCCTGAATAGGGGATTGATGGAGTCTCCTAGTCGGAGAGAGTTCAGAGAGGGATGTAAGGAAGATTGGGAATGAAATTCATTCAATTCTTATATATAGTTTGATAGACACTTCCCATTATTTATAGGAATTGACTTACAAACAGTTAGGTAACTGTCAACACCACACCTCTACAACTTGCATCTGCCATTGCAGTTCTCCTGGTAACTGCCCCTCCTCTACCTTTACAAAGCACAACACAACACGACGACTAACAGCTACTTCCGTGGAAATTCAAATTTAAAAAACATAACACACAATTCTATATGTATCAATTACTCCCCCTTTCAAAAATCCTTGACCTCAAGGATAGAAAGTTGGATAGATCTTCTTCAGCTTATAGTAATCTTCCCAAGAAGCGTCTTCAAGGGCTGAGTTCCGCCATTTGACCAGCACTTGGGGTGTCACTTTACTATGATTGAGAATCATCCTTTTGGCCAGAATTTCTTCTGGTTCTATCATGATATGGCTGTTGTTTGTGAGGTATTCTGGATACTGAGCCGTAGCTGGTGCTTCTCCAATATGCTCCTTCAGTTGAGAAATGTGGAAGGTATTGTGAATTTTGGAGGTGGGTGGTAACCACAGTCTGCATGCTACCTTATTGATTTTCTTGATGATTTGAAATGACACATAGAACCTTGGGGACAACTTTTGATATTGCTGAGCTCGAATGCTGATTTGCCTATATGAGGGAAGCTTAATATAGTTTCAATTAACTTCTTGATACTCCTCTTTTCTTTTCTCATCTGCTAACATCTTCATTATGTTCAGAGCTAGAGTGAGGTTACACTTCATCATTCTCTTGCCTTTTTTTTCTATGGCCTGTAAGCTTCTATTTTTTGCATCTTACTATGGAGTTATCAATATAAGGAGTATGTATTCGAGGAGGTTGGACGTAGACCATTTCATATGGGGTCAGCTGGATGAGATGTTTTACCACCACTCTGCCGCGGGCAACCACTGTCTTTATTTGTTTGGGGGTGTCAAAGGCCAGACACCAGAGGTAATTATCTAAGCATCGATTCATCACCTCTGTTTGACCATCTGTTTGGTGATGGTAAGCCGTGGAGATGTTGATCTTGACATTATGCGACATTATGTAATTTAAAAAACTCTTGCCAAAACTCACTACTGAATATGACATCCCTATCATTAATGGTGGAATTTGGCATATTTGACATATTGCGGAGTCTATAAAATTTCTTCATAAACACTTGTGCCACACTTATAGAGGAGTATGCATGTTTAAGGGCAATGAATTGTGCATACTTGTTCAACCTGTCCACTATTACCTAGATTGTTTTATGGCCATCTGATTTAGGCAATCCTTCGATAAAGTCTATTGAAATGTCCTTCTATATATGATCCAAAATGGGTAGAGGTTGTAATAGACCCGTGGGCTTGCTGGTATCTGCCTTGCATTGCTGGAAAATGGTGCAATGCTGGATATAGTTGTAAATGTAGTCCTCCATTAACTTCTAATAAAGGTTTTACTTAATTATCTTCAAGGTAACTTGGATGTCTGAGTGACCCCCGAGGGTGGTGTCGTGATAAAGATGACATGTTACTTTTTTTTACTTACTCTACATCGCCAATTACTAGCTTCCTCTTCCTTCTCAAAATGCCATTTAGCCACTAATATTGCATTTTCTTGTTGGGCTCCTTCTCTTTAATTTTAATCAGCCTTTGGATTTTCTCATCTATGGCCCACGTCCCCATAATTTTCTCCATGAGGTTTGAATTGAATGTTGTAAGTGTAGTTTGCTGGCCCTGCTCTTGTGGGAACTGTCTCGAGAGTTCATCAGCTGTGACATTGTCCTTCCTTTTTTTTATAATGTATGGTATAATCACATTCCATTAGTTTAGCCAAGTATCTCTGCGGTTAAGGGGTTGATAGTTGTTGCTCCATCAAGAACTTCAAGCTCTGGTGGTTTATATATATGCATGATAAAAGGGGAATCCAAGGAAGTAATGACGCCATTTTTGGATGGCCATTACTATTGTTAGTCATTCTTTCTCACGTACTGATAAGGCTGCATGCTGAGGGCCCAATGCCTTACTTAAGAAGGCCAAAGGGTGTCCTTCTTGGAGTAGCACAACCCCCACCCCCTTGTTTGAAGCATCTGTCTCTGGTACGAAAGGCTTAAAGAAATTTGGGAGATTCTCCGGTACGAAAGGCTTAAAGAAATTTGGGAGGGCCAAATCTGGAGAGTTGGTCATTGCTTGTTTGAGCTGGTTGAGGGCTTCTTCCATAGTGTTTCCCCACTTAAATTGGTCATTTTTTAGGAGGCCAGTCAAAGGTT
Source organism: Dactylorhiza incarnata (assembly GCA_033032865.1). Taxonomy (NCBI): domain Eukaryota; kingdom Viridiplantae; phylum Streptophyta; class Magnoliopsida; order Asparagales; family Orchidaceae; genus Dactylorhiza; species Dactylorhiza incarnata. The sequence continues at coordinate 739,575 of JAWHQI010000134.1, forward strand.
TTGTTATGCTTCCATAACCCTTGATAAACCTCTTATAATAGCCCGCGAGGCCAAGGAATCCACTGAGTTGCTTCGGTGCCTTGGGGCTTGGCCAATTTAGCATGTGTTCCATCTTGTGAGGGTTGGTTGTTACTCCTTGGTCAGTGATGATGTGTCCTAAGTATTCTATGTGCCGGACCTTAAAGAAGCACTTACTTTCCTTTAAGAACAATCTTTCTCTTCTTAGGAATTTCCCAGTGCCGGGTCTGCCTCGTCCTTTCTCTTCTGCTGTTCTTCTTCTTCCTCTTCTTTTTCTTCAACCTCTTCTTCTTCTTCACTTCCAGAACATATACTTGGTTTGGGGTACTACATTTGTGCCCCTTAGTGAATCTTTCGTCACACCTAAAACAAAGTCCCTTTGCTCGTTTCTTCTCCATCTCACGATGTGACAATCTCTTGGTATTTTTGGAGGTTGCCAAACACAATTTTGCTGGATCGCATGAGCTCGATGGGGGACCCTGATGATGATGAGCTTTCCTGGCCCCAAATCTGTGTTGTTGCTCTTGGTTTCTTGCCAGACTACACTCTTTCTGAAGATAAACAAGGGAGAACATGCGGCTTCAACCGAATGTCCTTCTTCAAGCCGATTTAAAATGGATTAATGGCGTGTTCTTCTGAGATGAGTACCTTGTTGCGCAGCCCTTTAAATTCGTCCATGTATTACTGGACAATGAAATGCTGGCGTAATTCTTTGAGATCACTATTGAATTGTTCATGCACTACCACCAAGAATTCCTCTCAAAATAGCTCCGGTCTGGCTAGTTTGGTTCTTACATAAACGTGGCACCAGTCCAATGCCTTCCCTTCTAAGTTAACAGATGCCAACCTTACTTTTAATTCCTCTGGTGTGCTGTCCACCTCGAAGAATTGTTCTCAACGGTATATCCATTCCTTCGCTGCTGAACCCGAGAATCGGGGAAAGTCTAGTCGAGCACACCTTGTGGGTAAGGAATAGACTGGATCATGATAAGTTCAAAATTCAGTGGCTTGATGTTCAATTCCCCCTAGTACTCCTTGGTTCACAGTGAGTGCCATCATCATCGTGCAGAGTTCTTCCATCATTGTTGATTGTTCTTGCTGCGACACAGAGGTTGTCGTCAGCTACTGGTTCATTTCTTGCAGGGACTGTTTAATTTTTCCACCTCCTTGCGCAAGTTTTGTTGCCGCGTGTTGTGGGCTTCCATTGCACCGGTGGCCTGGAACACAACTCTAATACCACTAATATGTTCCGATCGGCTTACACCGAACGACAGTGGTGTGCTACGGTTGGCGAACACAGACTGATACGTTTTGGTCTGCGAACACAGACTGATACATTTCGGTCGGCGAATGCAGACTGATATGTTTCAGTCGGCAACGCAGACTGATACGTTCCGCTCAGCGAACGTAGACTGATACGTTCCGGTCGGCAAACACAAAGTATGATGCATATCAAGTTGATTATGATTAACACTAATCGTTGATAATTGCTGTAGAACATGGAATTGATGGACTCTCCTAGTTGGCTAGAGTCCAAAGAGGGATGTAAGGAAGATTGGGAATAAAATTCATTTAATTCTTAGATATAGTTGGACACACACATCCCGGTATTTATAGGAACTGACTTGCAAACAGTTAGGTAACTGCCCCTACCACACCTCTACAACTTGCATCTACCTTTGCAGTTCTTCTGGTAACTGCCCCTCCGGGCCCACTCTTACAAAGCACAACACAACACACACGACTAATGGCTACTGCCTAAGAAATTTCCCCCATTTCCTTCTGTGTGCCCGATTGGCCGCAACCCATGGACGACTTGCTTAGAATGAACATGCCAAGAAACTCAGCAGATCTCACGGAGCCCACTCTCCTTATGTTCTTACTGCTTCCCTATCAAGACTTTGCAATGGTGCGATTTGAGACACTTCTATTATCTTTCTTCGGGATCTAGCAGACCTGAGGCATTTAAAGCTTCAACCTTTTGCATTATGTGCCAATTTCTATCTGAATGCTTTAATAAATCAAATCATTCTTCGTGGAAGCAACCGAGAGACCTTGGGGAATGCCCATTAGTTTAAATCTATTGTCAACATTATGGATTAAAATGTTAATTTCCTTAGTTCAATCCATGAACATAATGCACATTTCTGCATCAGAACACTGATAATAGTTATACAGTTCTCAAAACGTAAATGGGTAGATTTAATTTGAAAAGAGACTCAATTAAATTTATGTAGGCTTTCCTCTTGACTCACGCCTTTTTTGTTTTAATAAATGATATGCTATAGTGGACATTTTTGATTGTTTTATTTTTAGCTCTATGAAACTCGTTTGGAATTTTGTAAGTGTATTAGTGATCTAAATATTTTCTGTGGTACCTATTGTCAGGTCCTTGGAATAATCATTTCTCCTACCAGGGAATTATCATCACAAATATACCATGTTGCACAACCATTCTTCTCAACGATTGCTGGTGCTAAGTCTATGCTTCTTGTTGGTGGAGTGGACATAAAGGCTGATATAAAAAAGATAGAGGAAGAAGGTGCAAGTATACTTGTAGGTACACCTGGAAAGATGCATGATATAATGGAAAGGCTAGACCTTGATTATCACAACTTTGAGGTCCTCCCTTGTCTCCTTGATACCCCATCTTTAGAATAATCTATGAATTGGTATCACTATAATTAAAATGTGTAATTGTTGTTTCAATGTGTAGAACACAGAGAAGCACTAAGTTATCTTTTTTGTTTGCTTAAAAATGTTTCTTGAAAAGACATATATAGCTGTGGATTAATTACGCAAAGTTGACGTTGTGCAAGACATGCATGAAGTATTAGCATTTTCTAGATTGTTTTAGTTTTTTTATATTCCTTAGTATCTAATTCTAGTTTCTTCACTTTTTAGGATTACTTTCTTTTTAATTTACCCTAAACCCTAAAATCCTAAATACCTAAATCAGTCCCTAAGTTTTGAGGATGATTTGTAGTCCTTAAAGTTTCGTTTGTTTGAAATAGGTCCCTAAGGTTTCAAAAGTATTTGAAATTTGTCCCATTTAACTTTCCATTATCATTTTAAAGGATTTTGCACCGTTGGCGATGACGAGGCGGCCATGTGGCGTTGATGTGGATATTAACTATATTTATTATTAAAATAAATAAATTAAATTATTAATTTTTATAAATTAAAAATGATACAACAACAACAACACTCAAGCCTTTATCTCACAATAGTGGGGTCGGCTATATGGATCCTTTGTCGCCATTGCGCCCTATTATTAATCATAGCCTCACTAATACCTAAGTACATCTTATCTTTCCTTATAGTTTCATTCCAAATATTTTTTGGTCTACCCCTCCCCCGTTTAACATGTCTAGTGACTAAACTCTCACAACGCCTAACAGGTGCCTCTAATGGTCTCCTATGTACATGTCCGAACCATCTTAAACGAGCTTCTCGCATCTTCTCTACAATTGGCGCCACTCCTGTCTTATCCCTGATACATTCATTCCTAATTTTATCCAGTCTCGCACTCTCGTGTGACCACACATCCACCTAAGCATTCTCATCTCCACAACTCCCATTTTTTTCTCATGTACACCATTCACTGCCCAACACTCAGAACCGTAGAGCATTGCTGGCCTAATTGCAGTACAGAAAACTTGCCTTTAAGTTTTAATGGGTACTTTACGATCACATAAGAACCCAGACGTGCCTCTCCACTTCAACCAACCTGCTTGGATTCTATGTATCACATCTTTATCTACACCTCCATCTTTTTGAATTATCGATCCCAAATATTTAAAGCACTCACTGCGGGAAATATCTTGGTCACCCAATTTAATGACGGAGTCATCCGATCTTCTTGCACTACTAAATTTAAGCTCTATATACTCCGTCTTTGTCCTGCTCAACCTAAAACCCTTCTTTTCTAAAGTGTCTCGCCAAGATTCAAGTTTCGCGTTTACACCCTCACGCGTCTCATCGACCGAAACAATATCATCTGCAAATAATAAACACCAAGGTAGTGCTTTTTGGATATGTCCGGTGAGCTCATCTAAGATAAGGGTAAAGAGATAAAGGCTTAAAGCTGACCCTTGATGTAAGCCAACTGCGATAGGGAATTCCTGTGTTAATCCTCCAGATGTCCTCAACCTGGTCACTGAATTTGTACACATATCTTTGATTACGTCAAAAATGATAAATTGCCTTTTTTAATGTTTATTCCAAGACATTAAAATTGCAAATAAAATATTCCAACATTTTGAAATTGAAATTTCTATTGTTGTATGTATACACCATCTTAAGTTGCCCATGATTAGTTTAATTATATTTTATTTTAATTTAATTGTACTTGATTTCATTTTATTTTAATAACTCCGCCGTCTTACTTCACCGTCGAGAAACGAAAGAAGACTTCCATGTCCAAGCTTAGCTAGACGTAGCTCGCTTCTTTTTGGGTGTCAAACCAAAATACCCAACAAGCATAAACATTAGCTCTCCCTGAAAAGGAGGTGATCCAGCCGCACCTTCCAGTACAGCTACCTTGTTACGACTTCACTCCAGTCACTAGCTCTGCCTTCGGTATCCCCCTCCTTGCGGTTAAGTTAACGACTTCGGGCATGACCAGGTCTCATAATGTGACTGGCGGTGTGTACAAGGCCCGAGAATGAATTCACTCTTATAAAAAATAATAATTTAATTATTTTTTTAAATAATAAATATAGTTAATATCCACGTTAGCACCACATGGGTGCACCGTCATTGCCAACAGTGCAAAATCCGTTAAAAAAGATAACGAAAAGTTAAATGAGACTTATTTCAAAGAAGTTCGAAACTTCAGAGACCTATTTCAAATAAATGAAACTTCAGGGACCTATTTCAAATAAATGAAACTTTAGGGACCTTAGTGGCTGATTTAAATATTTTGCCAAATTTAATAGTTTTTACAATTTATGTTGGATTGAATTGCAATTTAGTTTGGATTTATGATGCAACCATATTTTCCAAATTAGATTTCAGGGTTTGTAATTTTCATCATCTATTATGAATTAAATATATTGTCCTCCTAAACCTCTATTTTAACTCCTTTTTCCTCCGCTATGACACTATCTATCTCCACGCAGTTATATAATTCCCAAGAACTCACCTCTCTATATTCTTTCCAAAGCGTGATTCCAAGGAGTCGTGGTTCCTCAAATCTCATGTCAATGATTCCTTCTCTCTCTCTCTCACTCACACATAATTACTTTTCACAAAACTCTTTTCTCCGAATTCTAATTTCAAAAGTAACTACATATCTGTCTCACTTTACCATTGTCCCCAATATAATCCTCTCTTTATTAAGAATCGGATTTAAGAGGAAGAAAAGCAATTTTAAGTTCACTTGGAGAAAATAAGCACGAGGAATATCAAGGAAATTATCATCAAGGATCCAACATCATCTCCATTTGGGCATCATTATAATATTTTGCATCAATTGAAATCAGAGCCAAACTTCTTGAAGGTAATTGCGGTAAAACCTAACTACATTCTTCCTCCATTCTCCTTACCCATTCCACCTCCACCAGTCCATCAAATTGCATAAAAAGTTATAGCCTCAATACTTATGTTACGCACACGTGCGCAACATCTTATTTTGTATTTTGTATCTTTAATGTAAGAGCATTATGGTAATATATATGTGAGCCCCCACTATATAAGGAGGAGGCTTGGGAGTTTTAGTTACCTTTTTGCTTAGGGTTTGAGATCTCTCCTTGTGAGAGGGACTTCAAGGAGGAACCAACCTCATGGAGTTAGACACGAGTATTTCTCATAAGTGTATCCAATTTCTCGAGTTTTATTGCATGTTAATTTCTGTCTTGGTAACATTGGTCCGACCTGCCGTGCCGCCCACCCCTGCAATCTGTCGCCAGCTAATACCAGTTCCTAGGCTCCTTTCTCGGGAACGCTTTCCACTTGCGCTCGCCGCCTTCACTCGCGCTCGCCGCCTTCACTCGCGCTCGCCGCCTTTGCTCGCGCAAACACCTACAATCGATCGATCGGGTACACATGCGGCTCGCTCGTCTTCGCTCGCGCTCGCAAGTGATCCTCCACATTTTGCCCGCCTGTCGATCCAACTCCAGCTCCGGCATAGGCGAGCAGTTCACCAACACCGACGCGAGTTCCCTTCCCTCACAGCACGAGGACGATTCCAGCACTCCAGTCCTCTCTCCGCCAGATCCGCGTCGACGATTCTAGCACTCCAGGCCGCTCCATCAGCCTCTCGATCCGCCCTCCATCTACTTCTTCCGCATCTCCGTTCTCGACCCAGTTCGACGACGATTCCGCGGATCCAAGCCCCAACTTCCGCGCCCTTTCTACCCTCTAGCTACTACGCCTTTCTTCTTGTGCCTTCTCTGTGGACACCTTCTTCCGTCAGCAATTCCTCCCACCGGTAGCATCTCGTCCTTGCCCTTCTTCTCCGGCGCGGCCCGTGCCCTCTCCTTCTTATGCTAAAGGCCCATCACTTGATGGAATCCCGTGTGGAGGCCCTCAAACATGCCCTCACTACTATCAAGTCTCGCCTCGAGGCCCAAGCCGAGCAGTTTGCTTCGATTATGTCCCTGCTTCACAACATGCAACCCGGCCAGCACTTCGGTCCTAACCCCTCCTCTGCCATGGGATCCCCCAACACATTGCCCCTCGAAGAACCCGCTTTGGCGAGATTTCCTCCTCCGCATTTCCCCCGCATGCCGCATCGACATTCCCACATTCAACAGGCCTGACCCCCTGGGTTGGATTGCCCGCGTTGAGCAGTATTTTGACATTCATCTGGCTCATCAGGCGCAAAAGGTCTCCACGTCTCTTATCGTCATGAAAGGATCCGCTGGATCCGTCAGTCCTCTCCCGGCCTCATGTGGACAACTCTCATCGAGGTACTTATTCAACGGTATGATCGTCGCTACTCCGACAACGTGATCGAATGCCTTTGCGGGGTCCATTAGACCGACTCCATTTACTCGTAGGTGTATGAATTTATCGAGTTGGTCACCCACATACATGGTCTTCCACCCGACCACTACTTGAGCTATTTCATGCACAGCTTACAACCTCATATCCGCGCTCGCCTCCACACCCTCTGTCTATTTACTGTTAACCAAGCCATGGACCTCTCCCTACTTGTGGAGGCCGAATTCCTTGCTACGCCCTGGAATCCTCATTCTACATCGCTTCCTTCCAACCCCCCTACCAACCATATTTTGCCCATACTAAACCTCCACTACCGCCACCTCCTCTACCTCGCCCACTCATTATGACTCCACACAACAATCTTCCTATCCCTACTCGCCGCCTTTCCAACCAAGAGTATCATGACTTGCAGAGTAAGAGCACGTGCTTTCGTTGCAAGTAACCCTACTCTCTTACTCATGATTTTCCTGTCAAAGAGTTCCGAGGCCTCATCGGTGATGACTTGGAGGAGATAAGCATAACTGACTTTGACACCCTTGCGATCACAGATGCACCGCCGAACGAAGCCCCACGCACCTCTGCGACAGCCAACCTGCGGGCGTATCACTACTAGACGATGGACTATATTGTTACGCACGCGCGTGCAACATCTTATTTTGTATTTTGTATCTTTAATTTGTAAGAGCATTATATAAGGAGGAGGCTTGAGAGTTTTAGTTATCTTTTTGCTTAAGGTTTGAGCCTTTTAGGGGCATTTTGGGGAATATTATCTTGATCAAGGGTTAGCCCTGTATGCTGGATGGAATGAATGGAAATATACATTCAATAATCATTTTAAAATCTCTCTTTTCTCTCTCTTTCCTTCACGTGTTTTCCCCTTTCTCACTTGAAGCCGCCTAAGGCGAATCGGCTACCGATTGCCAATACCGCACCCTTTCCGTCTAGCTTCCTCTCCAGCCATTCCTTCATCCTTCACTCCTCTGTCACTGCCGTAGGTTTCCAGGTTCAAAGAAAGAGAATTCATAGGTCTGACTGTTATGGGTCCACTGAGGGGCTACGTACCAACGACAATCGAAATCACACAAAGATTGAGTGAGCTTTTTCCTCGCTTACTTTTAGTTTATCTTTTCTTACCCTTGAACCATCTTATTTTAACTCACACATGTTAAGCCTTGTGAGGGGCATTTTGGGGAATATTAGCTTGATCAAGGGTTAGCCCTATATGTTGGATGGAATGAATGGAAATAGATATGCAATAATCATTTTAAAATCTCTCTTTTCTCTCTCTTTCCTTCACATGTTTTTCCCTTCTTGCCCGGAGCCGCCTAAGTCGAATCGACCATTGATCGCCAATACCGTGCCCTTTCCCGTCTATCTTCCTCTCTGGCTATTCCTCCATCCTTCACTCCTCCGTCACTGCTGTAGGTTTCCGGGTTTGAAGAAGGGTATGCTAATCCCCACCACGATTTTACGCTCGCAAGACCGCACATGAAATCCCAAACGGGAGCTTGTACCAACTTGATATTAGAGCAAAACACCCCATATAAGATCCCCACCAACCGTCCAAGGCATCCTCCATCGAGCCACACAACCACACACATTTCATAGCGTCCAGTCGAGCGCCTTCCACGCGATCGATTGCGATAATTCTGTTGGCTCCCTGTCAGCACGTCGTCCGATCCCAGTCGGTTGTTCATCTGCCTCACTCCTCTTCTATCATTGGCCTCCTCTTTGACAGTTCCCGTCTACTTACCAGTCTAGCCCTCGACCCTTTGCCGCAACCGACCCTCCCCACGGATGAAGGCGACCTAATTTTGGCCCAAGTAATGGAGATGTTCCAAAAAATGACGATGACGAATGCCACTACTCTTGAGGCTCTTACCGTATGCCTTGACCGCACAACCCCACCACCACAACATTGCGCCGCCTCTGGCTCCCCCCACGACAGTTCACCAGATGCTCACCACCCAAATTTCCATAGCTACCGCTCGGACGAAAGAGACATTCTATGCTACGTGAAGAGTGAATTTTCCTCTCTTCAATGGCGCAAGGAGCACTTGACATGGCTTATGCGCTGCGTACAGTTCTTCGCCAATCAGCACACACCATGTGAAGATTGGATTAACGTGGCTTCCTTTCACCTTACGGGCTTCGCCCAATTGTGTTCTCACCGTTCCATTGCGAAAAGCCGCACTTATCATAGGACGGATTTATGGTCATCTGCAACCTCTGCTGCCCACCTCTTTGTGACTACTTGGACCAGTTTCAGCTTCTGCTAGCATGAACTCCCCAATCATTCCCCCAGAGAAGTAGGTCCCTATTTTTACTGCAGTCCTCCACGAGCGTCTCCGGCTGGACGTGGAGTTTCAGACTCCCGTGGATCTCACTACCGCCATGAGCCTCGCACAGGTGTGTGTGTAGCGGTTGTTGATGGATTGCCCATACAGTGGTTGCCGTACGGAGGACTTTCCTGAAGATTCAATACCTTGGCGACACAACCCAACATTGCGTCTCTTAAGGGGAAGCAGGTTGACCGATTACCGGCCATCCTCCGTTTGTCGACCGATTACCGGCCATCCTCCGTTTGTCGACCCAGGAAATGGCCGATCGTCGGGCCAATGGCCTTTGTTTCAATTGCGATGAACCATACTCGCGTGACCACAGGTACATGCATCTCTTTTGGCTGCACTAAGGCGAGATCATCCATCAACAGATTTCTATTGCTGACCACTTATTAGTCGCTCTCATGGACTCGGGGAACACGCACAACTTCATCAACGAGGATGCCGCTCATCAACTGCAGCTTCCGATTGATCAACTGCACTTGCCTCACGGTGACCGTGGACAATGGGAGCATGGAGTGCCCGGGGATTTGCCGAGGCGTTCCTATAGTGGTGGAGGGGCACCACTCCAAGGTGGTCTTTCTAGTGATCGCCCTCCGAGGGTTTTAGTCCTTGTTGGGAGTATGATGGTTGTGTACCTTGGGTCCCCTTATACGGGACTTCAATCGCCTCACCATGACATGACAGTGAGTCCCCGAGACAATTGTGTGGCAAGGGAGCTCTAAGGAGAACTCTTATGCAGGCCTTCTCTCTGCAGACAGGGAGGGTGTAGCAACCAGACCTGGAGCATCTGTTATAGGAGTTCGACAATACTTTTATTCCACCTGGAAGATTGCCTTCACCCCGCCATCAGGACTATTGCATCTACCTCCTTCTGAACACCACGTCGGTGGTTGTTCGACCCTACCACTACCCCTTCTTGCAGAAGGAAGAGATCGAGTGCCAGGCAACACCATGCTCCAGGAAGGGATCATCCGTCACATGCTGTCCTTCTCCCTGCAAACATGGAGGGCGTAGCAAACAAACCTGGAGCATCTATTACAGGAGTTCGATAATACTTTTATTCCACATGGAAAATTGCCTCCACCCCGCCATCAAGACTATTGCATCTACCTCCTTCTGAACATGACACTGGTGGTTGTTCGACCCTACCGCTACCCCTTCTTGCAGAAGGACGAGATTGAGTGCCAGTGCAACACCATGCTCCAGGAAGGGATCATTCGTCACATTGTTTTCCTGTTCTCTTCCCTTGTCCTCTTGGTGCACAATAACAACATCATATGGCAGTTCTGTGTGCAATATCGTGAACTAAATGCAAAGACGGTCAAAGTCAAGCTTCCCATTCCTGTGGTGGGGAGGAGCTATTGGACGAGATTCACAGTTCTCGTTTCTTCCCCAAGCTTGACTTGTGCTTGGGGTACCATCAAGCGCGCATGGACCCCACCGATGTGGAGATGGCCGCCTTCCGAATCCATCATGGACACCTTGAGTTTCTAGTGATGCCCTTCAGGCTCCCTAATGCTCCTTCTACCTTCCAGGTGTTGATGAACGAGTATACTTCGACCTTTTGTGTCAATATATGTATTTGTATTCTTTGACGACATTTTGGTGTATAACAAAATATGTGGGGCACATCTAAAGCACCTGCGTAGCGTTCTTCAACTTATCCCAACACCCGGTATTTCTTAAGCGGGCCAAATGCTCCTTTGGGACCGTGACATACTTGACATGTCGTGCATGACACATGGGTGTCAGCCGATCCGACAAAGCTTCAGGGGGGACAACCTGGCTAGTTCCTCAGTCCCCACGTGAGATGCGTGGCTTTTTAGGCCTCGCTGGCTACTACCGCCATTTCATCCAGGACTACAACTCGATTGCGGCCCCCTTAGTGCCACTACTGAAAAAGAACACCTTTGTTTAGAGAGAAGCGACTAGGAGAGCCTTCTTAGCCCTTTCACACGCCCTATTCTTCGCTTACCCGACTTCACTCGGGAGTTTCAGGTGGAGTGCGTCACATCCAACCAAGGGAGCGATGCAGTATTACTATAGGAAGGACACCCAATAACTTACTTTAGTAGGAAAGCAGTCATGCAATATCAGAAATTTCCCCCTTATGAGCAAGAATTGATCGGCCTGACAAAGACTGTATAACATTGGCAGCTTGTATCTCTAGGGGGTAGACATTTCTGTTTAAGATGGATCACTTCAGCTTGAAGTACCTTCTTGAGCAGTGCCTCAATACTGCGTCACAACAACGTTGGGTTAGCAAACTGTTGGGTTTTGACTTCCACAACAATACAAGACGAGTGCATTGAACTGCGCTGCAAATATAATATCTTGACAGGATCACTTGGGTGGAACGCTCTTTGCCATCTCTCAACACACCTCAGAGATTCTCAATCGATTGCGCCAGGGGATATATAGTTCACCCTCTTTCAGGGAATTCAAGTCTTCGCATTGCAGAAGGGTGTCTTCTCCCTATTGGACCTTGCACGACGACTTCATTATATACACAGATGATTATACTTGGAGCCCCTCATTGCAATCATATTAGAGGAGACCCATCGCGAAGGCCATGAGGGGATTTCACAAGACCTTACTGCACATCTGAGCAGAGTTCTTGTGGAAGGAGCTTGGACAGGAAGTTCAGAAATTCATAGCGTCCTGTTCGGTCTGCCAACGCAATAAAGGAGACCATCTCCTTCTAATCGGTCTTCTACAACTGCTCCCTGTTTCGACTCAGATATGGGCTGATATCTCTAGGAACTTCGTGGAGAGATTGCCTACTTCCAAGGCAAGTCGGTTCTCTTGGTGATTGTGAGTAGGTTTTCGAAGGGGGCGCATTTCCTGGCCCTGAGCCGCCTCTCACCGCGGAAGGTGTTGCCTCAGTCTTTTTTGATTAGTTCTTCCACCTTGACGATCTGCCTGAGAGTATCGTCTCCTATCGCGATAAGGTCTTCACCAGCTTCTTCTGGAAGGAGCTCTTCACATTGTGCGACACCAAGTTGACCTTCTCTTCCGCCTACAATCCTCAGTCAGATGGTCAGACCGAGGTAGTCAACCGCATGGTCGAGATGTATCTTTGATGCATCACTGGGGACCTCCCGAAGGGCTAGGTTCATTTGTTTGCCATGAGTCTAGAGCTGTCACGATTCTGGTTCTACTAAAACCGTGAACCAAATTGTGTAGGTAAAAATTCTTCAAATTAGAACCAAAATATTATTTGGTTTAACCGGTTCCGGTTCCGATTCTAGTTCCAACATAATTTCTTGAACCGTTGTGCCTATGGTTTTGATTCCTGTTCAACAAGAACCAAAACCAAATTATGCACTAGCGGTTCGGTTTGGTTCTATGCGGTTCCAGTTCGGTTCCTATTCCTACTGAGTGAACATTTCTAGATGCATGATAACTATTGCTAATATCAAGATGCTCTTGTATTTTTTTAATATCAAATATCTTGAATTATAACAACATTAATTAATTTAATGAGGAAGATTGAAATAAGGAAATACTCAGCATCTTGCCATATAACGTTCTAAAACATGATAGAGCAACTTAAACAAGGATTATCCCGAAATGATTGCTTTATACACTTAAGCCAATCAAACTTAAAAAATCATATCCCTTTTATAGAAACATGGACTAACAAAGATAAATAATACCAAACTAAAGAAAATATAATAAAATACAAAGTATAATTATCTCAAAGCACGTATCAAAATAAACCCAAAAAAAAGAGAAAACAAAAATAAAATGCTAATAATGTCTCTTTTAAAATCAAACTTCTCGTACTGTCAAATATGGATCTTATCTGGCAGCTAGCTAGGTTTGAGAGAGCTGTATTTGTATCAATACAGGATCATAAGTTACCAGAAAAAATGACCAGAGCGTATTTCATTCAACATATCAGGAAGTAATCCAACTGGAAGATTACATAAAATGGTGCAAAGAACAAGTACAATTATTATAAATTTTTATTCGAAAATACTCCCCAGAAAATTAAATTATCTATCTTTTGCTTCATTCAAGCGTTGTTGGGCGGAAATGCAATGGGAAGAGGGGAGATAAGCAAGAACGTGATATTTTGGAAAAGATGAGTTGACGCCTAGATGCGGAACTGCTGAGTGTGGATTGTATAGATTATATAATAACTGCAAATTAGCTGTAGGGATATATAAATGAAAAAAACATTATTATTATTATTATATAATAATAAACAGGCTGCGGTTTGGTTATGCATCAGTCCGGTCTTGATCAATTCTAGAAATTCTGAAACCACCTGAAACTTGTATGTTGCAGTTGCAGTTTTGGTTTCAGTCCAGATAATAAAATGAAGGAACCGCACCCGGACTATTGTTGTTCACGGTACCAAAATTCAAACCAGACCCAAATAATTCACGAATGCTCCGGTTCTATGTTGTTCCGGTTTGGTTTCAGTTCGGTTTACGGTTCTCGGTTCTAAGTGATAGCTCTACATGGGTCTGCCACAATACTTCTTATCACATGTCCCTACAGACCACACCCTTCCTCTGGACGAAATTTGCCTTGTCTACTCACATATGGGGGCCGCACCGCCCACATGGAGGTAGTTGACAAGGACCTTCGGGATCGTGATCAGTTTCTTACTCTTGCAATTTAGCTTACTTTTTAGTTTATCTTTTCTTACTCTTGAACCCTTTTATTTTTAACTCACACATGTTAAGCCTTGTGATAGACATTTTTGGGGAATATTAGCTTGATTAGGGGTTAACTTAATTATTAAAGGCGCAAGGCGCACCAATGCCCAAATGGATCTTGGAGCCAGGCGCAGGAGCGCGCCTGACGAAGGCAAGACGCAACCACATTCATTTTAAATAATCAGCATCAAACATCAATTCATCTTCTTGATCATATTCTTATCTATTCCACTCATTAATCATTCATTACTATCATTTATATCTCTTAAAAAATAAAATCAATGTGATCACTTGCATCATATCGAAGTCTCAACGCTCGATTATGTTTCACAAACACTAAATCATGCAACAAATATTGAGTTCTTACATTATTTATTTCTTTATTTTGAAAAAAAATATTTACAACAGAAATCGCACTCAGGCCGCCTTTTATGCTCCAAAGGTGCAAAAAGGCGCACGAAGACGCAAACCTTTGAGCCTGGCGAGTCTTAAGCCTTAGGCGTGCTTTTAAAAACATAGGAGGTTAACCCTATATGTTGGATGGAATGAATGAAAATAGACAATCATTAATCATTTTAAAAGATCTCTCTCTCTCTCTCTCTCTCTCTCTCTCTCTCCTTCACATGTTTTTCCCCCTCTTGCATGGAGCCACCTAGGGTGAATCGACCGTAGATCGCTAATGCGGCGCCCCCTTCCCGTCCGACTACTCCATCCTCCGCTACTCCGTCGCCGCCATAGGTTCCCGGGGTTCGAAGTAGGGGAAATCCAACCTCCTCCACGACTTCACGCTCGCGAGATTGCACACGAGCTCCCAAACAGGAGCTTGTAACATTGACCTATCTCCAAATAGTTGCGAAAAGGTTATTGATGATGTCGTAACCCTGGCCTTAAGTTATATGAATCCCTTCATGCATTGCCATGACATTTTTAAAACGTTGAAGCTTGTACGAGAAAATGCATAGTTATGTCTAGAAGAAATATTGTAGACAGGAAGCATACTAATAAAAATAAAAATAAAAATTATCCCAACTAAATTCGAAAGCAAAATTAATAAAAATTTTCATCAATCTCATAAGCATCTTAATTCAATTGATGAATATGATATGCTTGTTTCACAAATATGATTCTTCTGGAAATATGATAATTATGGTTGTTGTATATCAATGAGTCACATTACGATAAATACATATTATGGTAATTCTCTTGATTGCAATGTATCATAATGCAACCATGACTATCTCATTTATTCCACTCACCAATATTCTGATACGAATACAACTCCCCGGGCCCATCTGTGTGTCCTATTTACATGTGTTGTTATAATGTTATTTCTGTAATAATATTATATGTCCACTCTCAGCTATATAAGAGAGTGAAGAAGCTCGTGGACCCGTGGAAATACATCGGTTTCTTACTCGTGCAAAGGAACTCTTTCTTGGCAACTTGGACAACTTAGTAGAATGGACTGCTTAGTCAGTCTATCCCGAAAGCGAGTTGGCAACCGACAGGAACAGTCCAGCTGTCCCATGCCGAGGAATCAAGCCCTTGCTCCCATTTACCGATGGTCTTGAGAACATCTTTTGGACTTATAGTTTTGATTTTGGAAGCCCTCAAATGCTAGGTGAGAGCATACCTCTATATCCTCACACTTTTATTTTAATGAATTGCGTTTTGATCATTGTTATCAATTGGTCCAACCTGTCGATCTCGGCTGTGGTCGAGCTCCACGAAAGCATCCAAATTAATTAGGGTTTAGTCCAAAAGCCTAACGGGCTTTCCCGCCCATCTCCGAGTGCCCGATTGAAGCTGTCCCCCCAACACCTCGCTCCCATTCGACCCTTTTGCGTGTTTGCGCCCCCTAAATCTCATCCTTTACGGCTTCACGTTCACGACTGTCCGCATGTGCAACGCCTGCTCTTCATCTCGTCAACTTCATCGCCTCTCATTCCAGGATGCCATTCCATTAGGATGCATTGTTACTCTTCCCTCAGTCGATGCAATTACCCCTCCACCGACTCCTCTACTTCGTGCCCACGACCCGTTCCATGGCCATTCACGCCGATGAGGATGCCTCCACTTTGGAATCCACCAATGCCTCACGCTTGGATTGGCTAGAAACTCGACTGGAAGACCTTCACTCCTCCGTGATCTTGCGACAACTGCCTCCCATCATCAATCGGTTCCACCGCCACCTCCAACGATGCCCTCCTACTCTAACTAACTGTGGACTACATGGTGTTCCTCCACTCTACTGTGGACATCCGCTCGACCCACCTCTATCATATTATATCCCTCCCAGTGAGTCACCTGATGAGTTTTCCGCTCATGGAGGAATTCAATACATCCTATATTGGCATCCTATTGTTGTTGCCTTAGATATTCTTCTGGGTGATTGTCGCCTTCGGAATGAATTTTTATATAGACAGCTTGTTGAGCTACCCGACGAGTCTCATCCCTTACGAGACATTTGACACGTCTTGGCTCATAGTTTAGTGTTGATGCCTCATGTAAGTATATGGGTGTTCGTCGCATACTCGATGAGTATTTCTATACTCTACCTAGAGAGTCCCTTGATAAGCCACCGCTCAGTAGGGACATATCCATCATTAGTGAGTCAGTCGAGGTTGAAAGTGCTCTCGATGGCTCGAGATCATATTTCTATAAGTACCAACACTTTGAGAGGTATTCAACATTCTACATTTTCGTATCTAATTGTCGATATTAGGGAAGCTATCATCCCACTCGTAATAAAATTTTCTATACCCCACCAGTTGAGCCTCCTGACTATATACCCCTCTTGGGAGTCCCCCATAACTCTGTAGAGTTTCAGTATAAGGAGTTAGTCATGTTTATTATTCATCATTCACATTAGTTGCATGATCATTTACATGTTTTGCATGACTCTCCTGTGTTGTAGGATTCACATTTATCATATGCTTTTCATCATTTGCATGATTTTGTCTGACATAAAATTGTAATAAGTATTGAAAACTATAAAGTTTATGCAGTTATTTAAATGATTGAACATAGCGTTAGAGTAGGAGAGCTAGTTATGGTTAGAGTTAGGGCTGAGTGGTTCCCTTTGGAAGCAGTGACAATGTTAAATGCTAGACAGATATGTCTTATGTTGTAGTATGGAGAATTGAGTCGAATGCCTACGAATTGAATATCCCTAAGGGTATGAAAATTCATTCATTATTCAACATTGACGACTCTTCATATTATGATCCTCATGAGTATATGAGCTTATTCCCTGACACCACTTCTGAGCCTCTAGCACTACCTACATTGGACACTCATCCTCAATTTTCTCCAGCCTATAGTCCAGCCGCCGGTAGGCTCATTAGTTCATACTTCGGTACTAGAGCTCATACATCCCTCTCCTGAGAGCAGAACAAGTATTATGAGTCATGATATTTCAGTGTACATCAAACGAATCTGCATTGTGATTTTTGGTTCATTGGAGAGTGCTCTTGTAACACCTCCCCTGTAATGACCATATAATATGGGTCCGGCCGGGACCCCACAGCATACAACCGCCACAGCTTTAGTATTAGAAGATGATATTAACTACCCAATCTCATAACTCAGACAACACAGCGGAAACAAACTAAGCCTCAGAGATTGTCCATACTACAAAGGAGTCCAACTGGCCTTAAGGCCTTACAAAACAATGTCCAAAACATCAAACATTCCATAATAAAAGACATCCCAACAAAAGGGGAAAGATAGTTTTTCCCTAAGCTACCTCGGCATGCAAGCCGGATATAACAAAGTACGAAGAAAGTGATGCAGGAAATCAACTAAGCACTTCGTGAGGCTTTAGGCCTTTTTGGCCGGCGCGCTGGGTCCAGCCTGCGATTCGTGCCCTGCAACCAAATCACAAAGAGCGGTAAACGAGGGTCAGCTATGGCTGACCACAAGCGGTGTAACAACATCCCTCCTCCCGGCCGTCCTAGCGGACCCCGGGGAACTACTTCACCCTGCAAGTCAGCACTTCGTATGCAAATGTACTTAAAGGAAAGCAACATAAATACTGGCATGAGTGTCACAAGCATCATCCACGTTTCTATGTTGAGCAGGTAATAAAAGGGGCCTAACAATGCAAAATGAGTGCAAGCCCGGGTTTCACCCAAGGCGCCCTAAAGCGTATGAATCTAACACATCATCATACATCACCAACACAAGGGTACTCATTACTTCCCCACAAGGGCATCAAAACCCAAGGCCAAGCGCTCTCGCTGAGACCCACCTCGCCTGGCCCACCATGCCATCGGGCTTGTCTGACAGCTCACACGCTCGGGCCGCCAACAACGCACCAAGACCGATTCTAAGAATTCTGGCCAATCAAAACGTCCCAAGGCCCTGGGCTTACTCTCGGGACAACGTCCACCGATTGCCTCGCCTGGCGACCGTCAACGGACTCAACCGTAGCACAGACATTCTCGTCAGTCAACAATCGAAGGGACTAATCTTGCCGGGACACTCTCCACACGTGAATCTCAGTCTTCACGGGATAGCCAGCCGACCACAAAGACCAATCGCGCCTTCGCACAACACTAGACATCACAAGCCCCATAATCCGCACATTATTTCTCCGCCCTATACCCAACATTCGTTACCACACGAAGCTACAAGGGTCACAACGACGAGTTCGCCGTAATCGGATTTCTAACAAAACCCCTAAAATGTGCGTAAATCAACATCACCGGATCGGACCAACGGCCACAAATCCGGCTTCACCCACAATGCCTAATCCGCTAGCGGAGCGGATCTCTAGTGCAAAACATGCCGGGGACGGACACAATCAACCCGGTGGTTTCTCTTGAACCAAGGCGACCCGGATCCCTCTCACTCGACGGATCCGGTGCCAAAATGCAGAAAAAGAAGAGATGCCAAACACGCATCCTAAAGACCGGGAGGAGAAATGTCGTTACCTTTTGAGATCTCCTCCTAGCCATGAGAAGCTTGCAAACAAACGGTGGAGAAGAAGCGCCTTGATGCCCTCTACGCACTGCCGGTCTCGGATCGGCGAACGGAGCTCCGAAGCTCCGGCAATGGCGGATTCCCCTTCTTCCTCCTCCTTGCCTCCTCCTCCTTTCTCCAACCTAAGAGAGAGAAAGCCTTGGAAATAATGAGGGTTTAACTCCTCTACCAAGCCCTTATCCCCCCCAGCCATCCATCGCAGCCGTTGGATCAAATTCCAATAGATTTGGACGGACCGATCTCCTTCTCCGCTCAAAATCGCGGAGCAGAATAAACAGGGCGCACGATCACATGCGCACGGTCACTGGTCGTGCGCGAAGAGGACACTGGTCGTGCGCACTGTTCGAGACAGAACTCCGAATCCTTGCGACTAACGCACGATCACATGCGCACGGTCACTGGTCGTGCGCGAAGAGGACACTGGTCGTGCGCACTGTTCGAGACAGAACTCCGAATCCTTGCGACTAACGCACGATCATTGGCGCACGATCACTGGTCGTGCGCGAAGAGGAGAAATGGTCGTGCGCAGAGAACTGCTATGGAATTCCTAGCCTATCCCGAGCGCAGCACTACCACCCCGCCTACCTCGCTGAACTACGATTTTTGGGGTGTTACAACTCCACCCCCCTTAAAAGAATTTCGTCCTCGAAATTTCAGAATTTAAATAGGAAATTCATAACGCATACCTGGAGCGAAAAGTTCCGGGAAATCCTCCCGCATCGCTTGCTCACGCTCCCAAGAGAATTCGTCTCGCCCGCAGTTGTCCCATCGCACCTTTACAAGTTTGACTTGCTTGTTACGCAACTGCCGGACTTCTGAATCCTCCACGCACACCGGGCGAACCCTCGCCCCCAAGTTCTCCATCACCGGCACCGCCGCCGCTTCGACCACGACACTCGGCTCTACCAAAGCTTTCCTCAGCACGGAGACATGGAAAACGTCATGTAATCCACTCAGCTCTGCGGACAACGCCAAACGATAGGCTGCTTCGCCTATACGCTCCGTAACCTCGAACGGACCCAAATATCTCGGACTCAACTTCTTGAGTCGCCGCACCCGCGAAACACCCTTGAACGGCTTGATCTTCAAGTAGACCATGTCGCCCACTGCAAACTCCACATTTCTGTGGCGCGCATTAAAATACTTCGCTTGTCGATCCTGAGCAACCTTCATGCGCTCCTGAATCGTCCGCACAATCTCGCAAGCATCTTCCACCACTTGCTTTCCCAAAAGCTTAGTGTCTCCCACCTCTGCCCAAGACATCGGCGTTCGACACTTCCTTCCATACAAAGCTTCGTATGGCGCCATCTTGATACTCGCCTGGAAGCTATTATTATAGGCGAACTCCACCATGAAAAGGTGGTCCTCCCAACCTTTGCCAAAGTCGAGAGCACACATCCTCAACATGTCTTCCAACGTACGGTTCGTTCGCTCCGTCTGACCATCGGTCTGCGGATGGAACGCGGTGCTAAACTTGTGCTAATCTCCAGTCCTTCGATGTGAATCGCCCATCGCGATCACTAACGATGCTCTTCGGAATCCCGTGCAACCGCACAATGTTTCGAACATAAAGCTCCACGAGCTTCTCCACGCCATCGCTCTTCTGATTCGGAATAAAGTGAGCCACCTTCGTCAGGCGATCCACTATCACCCAAATCGCATCGTTACCCTGCTGCGATCGAGGCAAACCATGCACAAAATCCATAGAGATGTCATCAAATTTCCATTCGGGGATGGGAAGAGGCTTCAAGAACCCGCCGGGCCTTTGGCACTCAGCCTTCACCAAGGCACAAGTCTGACATCGGCTCACGTACTCGGCTACATCCCGCTTCATCCCAGGCCACCAAAAAGATTTCTTCAAATCCGCGTACATCTTTGTACTTCCTGGATGAACGGAGTACTTCGTAAAGTGAGCTTCAAACATCAACTCCTCGCGAAGCTTGCCGAAGCGCGGAACACAGATCCTTCCGTCTCTCCTCAGAATTCCACCAACCATCTCCAAAGCAGTGCCTTCGCTTTGTTGAGCCTCCAACACCAACTGTTGGCACTCCTCGTCCGCACTGGTCGCCTCTCGGATTCGATCCGTTATATCACACTGCATTTCAATCCAGTTCAAACGGGCTATGCTAGACTCACCTCTAGCCACACAAGAAATGTCAAGAGACTCCAAGTCTCGAATCAAACGCTCGTTATGCGCCTCCATCCAATTACCTTGCCCGGAGTACTTCCTACTCAAAGCATCTGCCACCACGTTGGCTTTACCCGGCGTATACTGAATCTCCACGTCGTAGTCCCCAAGGAACTCGACCCACCTACGCTGCCGCATATTCAGATCCTTTTGGTCTAGGAGATACCTCAGGCTTTTGTGATCCGTGAAGATCTCCACCTTCGCACCATAAACATAGTGTCTCCACAGTTTTAGCGCAAAGATTACCGCCGCCAACTCCAGATCATGGACGGGATAATTCCTCTCATGAGTCTTTAACTGCCTTGACCCATACGCTATCACCTTGCCGTGCTGCACCAGCACGCAACCCAACCCGCAACCTGACGCGTCGCTAAAGATCTGAAATCCTTCCGTCCCACTAGGAAGACTAAGGATTGGGGCAGACATCAATCTTTCCTTCAAATTCTCGAATGCCCGGGCACACTCCGATGTCCAAACAAACCTCTGGTCCTTGCGAGTGAGTGTGGTGAGGGGCAATGCCATCCGCGAAAAGTTCTCCACGAACCTTCTATAATAACCGGCTAGTCCAAGGAAACTCCGGACTTCCGCCACGGTCCTCAAGACAGGCCAATCTCTAATGGCTTCAATCTTCGCTGGATCTACCGCCACCCCATCTCCACTAATTAAGTGCCCCAAGAAAGCCACCTTCTCGATCCAAAACTCACATTTTGAGAACTTAGCATAAAGCTGATTCTCCCTTAAAGTCTGCAATACTTGCCTCAAGTGAGACTCATGCTCTGCCTCCGATTTCGAATACACCAAGATATCATCTATAAACACCACCACGAACGAATCTAAGAACGGGCGAAAGACCCTGTTCATCAAATCCATGAACACAGATGGCGCGTTCGTCAAACCGAACGGCATCACCGAAAACTCGTAGTGGCCATACCGAGTCCCAAACGCTGTCTTGGCAACGTCCTCTTTTCGAATCTTCAACTGGTAGTACCCCGATTTCAAATCCAACTTGGAGTACACCACCGACCCCACTAACTGGTCGAACAAATCATCGATTCGGGGAATCGGATATTTATTCTTAACGGTCAATTTATTCAATTCACGGTAATCGATACACAACCGCATACTTCCGTCTTTCTTCTTCACAAACAAAACCGGCGCGCTCCACGGCGAAGAGCTGGGCCTAATGTACCCTTGCTCTAACAACTCCTGCAACTGAACCTTTAACTCGGCCAGTTCATTCGGTGCCATCCTAAACGGAGGACGCGACACTGGCCTCGCACCCGGTACCAACTCTATCGAGAAATCAATTTCACGCTGAGGAGGTGCTCCCGGAAGCTCCTCGGGGAATACATCCTCAAATTCTTCCACCACCGGAACTTCTCTAATAGCCAACTTTGTGGAGTGAGTCTCCAACAAAGCTAAGAACGCCTCGCCTCCTTGGTTTACCGCACGCCTCATTTGCATAGCGGAAATCAGGGAGTAAGCCACTCCGCTTAGGCCTTCGAACTTGACCTCTGCTCTACCTTCACCTCTCAGGGTTACCACCTTCAACTGGCAGTCGATACTAGCTCGCTGCTCCGCAAGCCAGTCCATTCCCAAGATAACATCGAATTCAGCTAGTGGCAGAATCGCTGCTACCAACACGAAATCACAATCGCCAATTTGCATCACAATGCGTCCCTTCCTCATGGTAGTCATGAAAGACCCATTCGGCATACGCACACTCAGCT
The DNA here is from genome assembly GCA_033032865.1 of Dactylorhiza incarnata. Lineage (NCBI taxonomy): Eukaryota > Viridiplantae > Streptophyta > Magnoliopsida > Asparagales > Orchidaceae > Dactylorhiza > Dactylorhiza incarnata. Next base: position 762,463 of record JAWHQI010000134.1, read on the forward strand.
CCACTCCTGCCACTACGGGCTCAACACCAATCTTCCGGATAAAACTTTCCGCAAGAAAAGAGTGTGACGCCCCCGTGTCGAACAACACTCGAGAGGGGTAGCCCGAAACTAGCACGAAACCTAACCACGTGCAAAACAAACATGAAAGGCCGCAAACTACATTATAGTAACAAACGGAACTTAAACCTTTCGTACCTGTCACCACATCGGGTTGACGTATCGCTTCCTGTTGCCCAAGATTATAGGCCCTAGGCTGCACTGGAGGGAACCGCGAAGCACTCGACTCCGCCGCTTTCCCCTTCTCTGCAACACTGGGACCCGAACGCACCGATTGTTCTTGTCTCGGCTCTGGCCCAGCTCCGCCCTCGGTACAAAAACGACTAATGTGACCCACCTTGCCACACTGGTAACAAGTAACCCGACCCTTGGAACGGAAATCTCCCGAAGGTGCGCCACTTCTCTCCCCAGGCCAATTAGGACGGGGCTTCTTCTTCCATCGGCTGCCCTCGGACTTCCACTGGGACTGAGACTTAGGAGGCTTTCCTTCTCCCTGCCTTGCCGCAACACCCTTTCGCCGTTGAGTTCGCTCCAAGTCGCTCTCCAGCGTGCGAGCGGCTTCGACCAACTCATTGAATCCCGCATTCTTCAAGGCTATGAGTGGTTGCCTTAAATTTTCCCTCAACCCTTGATAAAAGAGGTTATCTCTCTCTTCATCATCTGCCATTGTCGTGCCCGCATACCGACCCAACCGACCCAACCGAGTGAACTCTTGCAGATATTCATCCACCGTCTTCTCCCGCTGCACCAAATGCAGAAACTGCCGCTGCAATGCTAACCTTGTTGAAGCCGGAATGTAACGCTTTAGGAAAGCGTTTCCGAACTCCTCCATGGACGGAACACGCCCAACAAAAAGTCGACCGTTATGGTTCACCCACCACAACTTCGCATCGCCCTCTAACATGAAGCTCGCAAAGTGAGACTGCCTCTCAGCTGCGGTCTCAGCTGCCTTCAAGAGCTCCTGGATCCTCGAAAGCCAATCCTCGGCATCCGTTGGAGTGCCCACTCCCTTGAATGTCGGAGGGTGGAAACTCAAGAAATACTTCATGAATCGATCACCCATCGGAATAGCTCTCTCCGCTAGAGGCTCTGCTTGCCTTACTTCGACATCCGGTGTATCCGGCGTAGCCGCCGGAGTGACAGGGGTCGCAACTTGCACCACCGGCGTAGGAACCCGTGGCATCGCTCCAGCTTGAGCCGCTACCATTGCCTCCGCTAGCATGCGACAGAAATCAGCCGGGGACATGCCCACATTCATGAGGCCTGGAGCAGTAGCACTACTCCCCGAAGGCTCCTCTTGCCTCCTCGATGTCCCCGCATCGTCGCCAACATCCTAGAATAAGCAAGGAAACAAATAAACGCTCATCAGGATCTAAACGCAAGACCCGAACGCAGGGATACTCATGATCCCGCACTATACTCCTATGTGAACAATCTCTTACGCGATCCAAAAACACTAGACCTCGCAAGAATACTAGAACCAACCTAGCTCTGATACCAAATTGTAACACCTCCCCTGTAATGACCATATAATATGGGTCCGGCCGGGACCCCACAGCATACAACCGCCACAGCTTTAGTATTAGAAGATGATATTAACTACCCAATCTCATAACTCAGACAACACAGCGGAAACAAACTAAGCCTCAGAGATTGTCCATACTACAAAGGAGTCCAACTGGCCTTAAGGCCTTACAAAACAATGTCCAAAACATCAAACATTCCATAATAAAAGACATCCCAACAAAAGGGGAAAGATAGTTTTTCCCTAAGCTACCTCGGCATGTAAGCCGGATATAACAAAGTACGAAGAAAGTGATGCAGGAAATCAACTAAGCACTTCGTGAGGCTTTAGGCCTTTTTGGCCGGCGCGCTGGGTCCAGCCTGCGATTCGTGCCCTGCAACCAAATCACAAAGAGCGGTAAACGAGGGTCAGCTATGGCTGACCACAAGCGGTGTAACAACATCCCTCCTCCCGGCCGTCCTAGCGGACCCCGGGGAACTACTTCACCCTGCAAGTCAGCACTTCGTATGCAAATGTACTTAAAGGAAAGCAACATAAATACTGGCATGAGTGTCACAAGCATCATCCACGTTTCTATGTTGAGCAGGTAATAAAAGGGGCCTAACAATGCAAAATGAGTGCAAGCCCGGGTTTCACCCTAGGCGCCCTAAAGCGTATGAATCTAACACATCATCATACATCACCAACACAAGGGTACTCATTACTTCCCCACAAGGGCATCAAAACCCAAGGCCAAGCGCTCTCGCTGAGACCCACCTCGCCTGGCCCACCATGCCATCGGGCTTGTCTGACAGCTCACACGCTCGGGCCGCCAACAACGCACCAAGACCGATTCTAAGAATTCTGGCCAATCAAAACGTCCCAAGGCCCTGGGCTTACTCTCGGGACAACGTCCACCGATTGCCTCGCCTGGCGACCGTCAACGGACTCAACCGTAGCACAGACATTCTCGTCAGTCAACAATCGAAGGGACTAATCTTGCCGGGACACTCTCCACACGTGAATCTCAGTCTTCACGGGATAGCCAGCCGACCACAAAGACCAATCGCGCCTTCGCACAACACTAGGCATCACAAGCCCCATAATCCGCACATTATTTCTCCGCCCTATACCCAACATTCGTTACCACACGAAGCTACAAGGGCATCACAACGACGAGTTCGCCGTAATCGGATTTCTAACAAAACCCCTAAAATGTGCGTAAATCAACATCACCGGATCGGACCAACGGCCACAAATCCGGCTTCACCCACAATGCCTAATCCGCTAGCGGAGCGGATCTCTAGTGCAAAACATGCCGGGGACGGACACAATCAACCCGGTGGTTTCTCTTGAACCAAGGCGACCCGGATCCCTCTCACTCGACGGATCCGGTGCCAAAATGCAGAAAAAGAAGAGATGCCAAACACGCATCCTAAAGACCGGGAGGAGAAATGTCGTTACCTTTTGAGATCTCCTCCTAGCCATGAGAAGCTTGCAAACAAACGGTGGAGAAGAAGCGCCTTGATGCCCTCTACGCACTGCCGGTCTCAGATCGGCGAACGGAGCTCCGAAGCTCCGGCAATGGCGGATTCCCCTTCTTCCTCCTCCTTGCCTCCTCCTCCTTTCTCCAACCTAAGAGAGAGAAAGCCTTGGAAATAATGAGGGTTTAACTCCTCTACCAAGCCCTAAACCCCCCCAGCCATCCATCGCAGCCGTTGGATCAAATTCCAATAGATTTGGACGGACCGATCTCCTTCTCCGCTCAAAATCGCGGAGCAGAATAAACAGGGCGCACGATCACATGCGCACGGTCACTGGTCGTGCGCGAAGAGGACACTGGTCGTGCGCACTGTTCGAGACAGAACTCCGAATCCTTGCGACTAACGCACGATCACATGCGCACGGTCACTGGTCGTGCGCGAAGAGGACACTGGTCGTGCGCACTGTTCGAGACAGAACTCCGAATCCTTGCGACTAACGCACGATCATTGGCGCACGATCACTGGTCGTGCGCGAAGAGGAGAAATGGTCGTGCGCAGAGAACTGCTATGGAATTCCTAGCCTATCCCGAGCGCAGCACTACCACCCCGCCTACCTCGCTGAACTACGATTTTTGGGGTGTTACAACTCTCCTGAGAGTAGAACAAGTATTATGAGTCATGATATTTCAGTGTACATCAAACGAATCTGCATTGTGATTTTTGGTTCATTGGAGAGTGCGGCCTACTATTGACGATACATGGATGACCCCAAAGGAGCTCGACTTACTTTCCCATGAGCATCATACCCGGGCTTCGTAGTGAGCATGATCATCTTCATTCATTGGAGATGAATGCTCTTATGCTGGAGGGAATTGATGGGGGATCTCAAATCGAGGGCTGACCGACACTTAGCAAAGTTCACACGTGTCTATATACGCAGGAGGCAGAGAAAAGATCGCCGCATAGATGATTCGAGTCTGTAGTCGCGTTCATGGTGACGAGATTTTTTTTTATGTATTATTGTTATTTTTTGTATTTTTTTATTTCACGTAAAATTGGTGTCTTTATGTTCCGGACGATCTAGGGCACCTACAGTGGGTTCTAAGTCTATAAATAGGGGTCTAGGGGCTGATTTTCAGGAATCGCAAATTTTGGACAAATATTTCGAGCTCTCATGGTCATCCCATGGTGCCGAATCCGTAGATCCTTGGTGCCGAACTGAAGGTAACTACCTTCCCTTCCATTTAACTACACATTCTCACTAATAGCCGCCCAAAACTGCCCATATCCACCACTAACCACCGTTTTATCTATTGTCCTAACCACCCATCCTCCACTTCCAACAACAATTCCCCATAACTACCACCACCCATTCAATAACCGTCAATAAAGCTCCTAGAATCGCTCATTGCCGCTGCCTCAACTCTCTTGTTATATAAAAATCCCACTTCATTTCATTCAAACTGCCTTCACCATCCCTCCTTCCTAGTCCCACTGGGAACCAATTTCAGTCCTCCCACCCATTTATACAGAGAAACAAATACTTGAGGTCCGTTTATTCACTTCCGTTCCTGCAATCAGGTATTTTCCCTGACCAACTTTTCTGTACTGTAATCCAACCTCACAATTCTCCATTTACTGCAACCCAGTTGCACCCAAACATGCAGAAATCCTGCCAATTGTAGCCAGAATCTTGCCCAACTCCTCTCCTAGCCCCTCCATTCCCCTACTCAGCACCTTGAAACGTGTGAAAATCTGCTGCAGAGTGCAGAGTTGCTCTCTAGCCCCTCAACGTCTGCATTTCATCTTCCCGGGCTCCTATTGCTTATGTAGTTTCTTGTTTGGAATCATTATTACTTATTGTTGTGTATTTGGTGAAAAAACATATTATTTGAGATATTATTTACAATTCCCATGCATTATCCTATTTACCAGACTTATTCTCTTAGCATTTAATTTAAGCACTCATGCCCTAATTCGACTTGAGCTTGTTTGTTTATTTACCATTCTTATCTCAATTGTGGTTGCTTCTGGACTTTTTTTTATTAATTTCAATATCTATTGCAAATTAACCATTGGATAATTGCTTGTGTGTCAATGTCATTCTAGATTCCTACGATCCTCCATTAACACTCACTCATTAGAGTTTATTAGGGCACTTAGGTCACACACTACATTCGTCCTGTATCAATGATGTAGCAAAAGATTAATGAGGATAGAGTTGGAATCTACTAAAAAACTTAGTCAAAATTTTCAATTAATAACAATTTCTATTTGTTGCTTGTGCTTTGCCTTTTTTGTTATTTTTTCTTTCCTGTCTCTGCAAGAAGAGAGAGAGAGAGAGAGAGAGAGAGAGAGAGAGAGAGAGAGAGAGAGTTCCACTACAAACTCTAATCTACATCATTATCCCTAAATTTTGGTAGTTTCTTCGTGTGGTTTCTCAGCCTTTAATTTTGATTAGTTTCAGATCATATAACTGCATATATTCACTGCAACAAGAAGGTTGCCAACCCCAATCCAAGTCCATAATCCGTCGATATTTTGATCCAGCATGCCACTTCGAGGTGGAGAATTGGAGAGGCTTTTAACTCTTCTAGTCTCTCAATAGACCCATCCAGAAATTCAAGAATGTTTTATTTGTTGAAGGAAAGTAATGGGGTACCTATTTTATATTGATTCTAAATTTAGGAACGTCAAAAGAGTAATAAATCTCACTTCAACTTTACTTGATCTATTATGAGTCTTTATCATGTCTGTAAGAGTTAGATCAAGTAATTTGTGATGAAAATAATGAGCTGCTATCAAGATTTGGTAGAATATTTTTTTAATTTATATTTTTTAAAATGGTTGAAAGTGATGGTCAACATATTATTATGGGTCCACGAGTGGGTAATGACGTGTTGCCAAGTCACCTGTTTTATTTCTCTCATAATATTTTTCTTTTTCTCCCACTATATTTTAATCACACATCTTGTAGCCTAAGTGATGTAGGGTAGGATGTGAAGGTGGACTCTAAGAAATACAAACTCTAGGTGCAGTGACGGGAAAATAACTCTTATCTAATCTAGGATGATGTATGCATACAAAAGTTAATCCGACAATAAATTGTAGTTAATAATGAAAGCATAAAGCTCACACAGTTAACATAAACAATTACAAATAATTTTAAAAGAAGCAGATTAGGCTTTCCTTTGATTGGAGGGCCAAAAGCTAACACGCGCAAGCGATAAGGATCCTGCAAATCGTGATTAGCCTCAAAACAAACCCACCATCATTGGTTGACACCCATAAGAATATAAATGATCAGTCTTGTACAATAATAGTGAAATTAAATAAACCAAGGAAGGGGCTGTAAGCTATGTTGTTAAAGGCGCGCCTAAGGCTCCAGGCTCAGAGGCTTGCGCCTTCGTGCGACTTTTTTGCGCCTCTGGAGCATAAAAGCTGTGTTTAGGTGCGATTTATGTTGCAGACTTTTTTTTCCAAAAAAGAAAGAAAGAAATTATATAAGAACTCAATAATTTTTGCATGATTTAATATATGTGAAACATAATCGAGTGTTAAGACTTAGATATGATGCAAGTGACCACATTAATTATATTTTTCAAGAGATATAAATGATAGTAATGAATAATTGATGAGTAAAATAGATGAAAAATTTGATCAAAAAGATGAACTGATGTTTGATGGTTATTTTTTAAAATTAATGTGGTTGCGCCTTGCCTTCGTCAGGCGCGCGCCTGCGCCTTGAGCATCGCGCCTAGGCTCCAAGACCCCTTTGCGCCTTGGTGCACCTTGTGCCTTTAATAACTAAGGCTGTAAGCAAAAGAGTGGAGATCTGGTGATAAGGGAAGTGGCGTAGGGGATCCGGATGAGAGAGGAGTGTTGTAAGGTGGCTGTACGGGGATGGAATTTGCTGCTGAGGACAAATTTGAGTGGGTGAATGGGTTTTGGGGCTCGACAATGAGAGATGGGGGTCTGGAGGGGGTCAGATGAGGCTTGGGAAAGGCTTCCAGTTGTTGTATTGGAGCTGTAGGTGAGGCTGTAGGAGAGATTTGGACTGTAGGGTTGAGGAGGAGTGTTTGGCTGGCCGCCTGGCCCTAGGTGGCTAAGATGGGTTTGGTAGCAGATCTCATGGTGGTTGGGAGGATGCGGCAGCACCCATTGCTAAAAGGTCGGTGATGGTACTAGACAGCAGGGGGAGGACACAACTTGGGGGTATATGATGGTGGGAGGGAGGTGCCTCTATGGGGAGGGACTTAGGATGGTTGCCGACATCAGGGAGAGGTTCTTGGGGGTGGCAGCTGTGCTGTTAGGGATGCAAGGAATGGGCAACAAGACTGAGAACAAGAGGCAAGTAAGGAACCAAGGAGTTGACTCCTTGGGTTTTCACGGAGTTGGCATCACGAGAGATCGTCAGATTCCTGGAAGAGAGTTATCTAAAATCTGCAATAACCATGACGGTTGTCCCTACCCTCTTATTTATAATAAAAAATGACTAGGACAACCATGTAGGATGACTATGATTGCCCGTATACGATGGTTGCCCTATATCTCTAACCAAAACTCTAAAAAAAATAAAACTATACATGAACACATCGAAATGTCGATCCGGGCACAACCACGGACTCGGATCATCCATCTTGTGATGCCAAATAAGACAATGATAAATGACGCATGACGGTCTGGTGTGAGAATGACTGTGCCGACATGCTAATGCGTTCCTAAGTGGACGCGTGGAATGAATGCGATCAAGCCCAACTTAAATGATGCGTGCATATATATTTTTATAATAATCTGGAGCAAAATATTAGCAAAATTAAATTATATTAATTAGCACGTGCACACAATGTGAACTCTTTTTTTTCAAGGTAGCAAGATCACGTTCGTGTTTCACAAGTGGTGCTTTCCACTACAACTTTCGCAAATGTAGACTTAGAAAGATTAGAAAAACACAATAATAACACCATAAGTTCAATCACCAAACAAATATAACATGTTCATCCCATAATCAATAACGAAGAGGGCAACACAATACAATAATACTCACGTAGCAATAGAGACTCGGTGATTGTGGAATGCGGCGAATATCTAAATCACATGTAGTGGAGGAGCGTACAATGGCTCGGTTGTAGGAGAATGAGCTGCTGGAATATGACTGGAGGGGTGGAACTGTTGGATCTAGAGGGGGGGGGGGACTGTAGGTTGTCGGGTCTGAAGGGGGAAGATTGTTGGGTGTTGGATAGGGGCCGGAGAGGGGCTACAATAGGGGCTTACGGGGAATGTCAGAGGAGGGACTGTAGGAGTCGGAAATGGGGGAAAATGTCGAGCGTAACTCACGCTCACAGTCGACGGGGAGAAGACCAACGACTTGAAAATGGCGAGAATGGCATGCTTTTGACTCTTTCTGTCGAGGAGAAAGAAGATGAACAGGAAACAGGCAGGCGCTTGGAGATGGCTAACGACAGAGGGGAACTGGATGGGAGTGAGTCGATCCGCTTGGGGAAGATGGCGTCGTGGTAGGGACGATGAATAACAACTGGAGACGGGTGGATTCCACGAGCCAGAACGATGAACAGGGCTTTGACGAGGATGAAGGAGATGTACAGGGAAATGGCGGTTTCCTCCTTCGGCTGGACGAGAATCGTGCGATGTAGAGATGAACAGTGGCAGTTTTATAGTGGATCGTGGGATAACAGGGATGGTTCACAGAGGAATAAGGGGAAGTGAAGAAAAAGAATAACTAAAAATAAAACCAAGGCTTCGCACCCCGGACACGCGACCTCGCACCACGAAGATTGCCGATTTCTGGATTCTCTCTCAAAATTCAACAATGCTGAAAAATAAGAACCTCCGCCCCTATTTATAACGGGAGGGGCAGTTGGACACCCGGCATGAACAGCTATGATCGTCCGTTACGTCCAGTGTCTTAAAACACTAAATACAAGCCCCCCAATATAAAAAAAATACATATAAAATGTAAAACGACGCCCCGGACGCGTTCGCGGTCTCGGATCACCGATCCGATCAACGCATCTCCGGCAACTCTGCAAAAATGGGTCCCGCCAAGTGGTGGTCCGATCTCCTCCGATCACGAACATGCGGCCAAACCCCATCAATAAATCAACTCCGAACAGACTCAAAACTTATGCTCCACCGTCTCATCGATTCCCATGACTGAGTGAAAGTGTTATTGTAATATTTTGAATATTTCTCACTGCTCAAGTGAACAAGGGGGGTCATGAAAGGAGAAACATGAATTAAATCTCTTTAGTCTCTCTTACTTTCTCTCCCTTTCTCCTTCTCCTTAGATTAGGATTGAGGTTGAGGAAGACTCCCCCTTTCTTTTTCCCCTCCCTCGGTTAAGCTCAGCTCCGCTGTATTCCCACCATTGGGAAGACTAGGTCATGGAAAAGTTGCGAGGATCCTCTCTGGAACTTCTCCCTTTCACGACCGCACATCCATTCTCAATCGGAAGCCAATAACAACTTATCGGGGCCCTCTTTCTCTACAGGAGGCCGCGTCTAGTTTGATCAAGCAATCAAGTCACTGTTACATGTCTTAATTATACGTCAATTTATTATTATGTTGTTATATGTTTGTTATGATGTCGTTTTATTTTAAGTCATATTTTAGGTATCTTTTGTATTAGTTTATTTGGACTCTTTTAGGTGTTTTTAATTAGCCCAAATGTTGGGGCCTTTTTGTAAATGCGTCATTGTAAGTCTATTTAAATTCATTTTGGGCTATGAAGGAATCAGGCAAGAAGAAAGTTCTTTATAGTTCTCCTTTCTAGTTCTCATAATTTGTTCGAAGGGTTTTGGCGCTCCCCCTAGCCCTCAGCTCTGGTATTTACAACAAGGCTCCGTTTACCTTTTCTCCGTCACCGTCCGTTGTCGATAGAGACAAGTGCTCCTCTCTAGGGTTGAGACCCCCAACTTCACTGGTTTCTCATCCCTGATTTCGATTCTCGCTAGGAGCCCCCATGCCGTTATTGCAATATTTATTTAATACCGTTATTCAACGTCGTCATATGTCTATGTTAGGCGTCAAAGTGATGAGTTCATATGATGCATCTTCAAGTTGAGTCGTCGTCTCTTAGTGTCTTGTAATATTTTGGGCAGTTTTATGTTGGACTTATTTATGGTCCATGTTATTGTAATGTTATTTGTACACCCCCTTGGGACATGAATGAGTATGCAAAAATTAATCAAGTTCTTTCATCCTCTCTCTAATTTTTCTTCCTTTCCTTCTAGGATATGGTTGAGCAAAGCTTCCCCCTTTTACTCTTTCTCCTTCGTCCCCTTCGGGTGAGCACAACTCCCTTGTATCCCCGACGACCTCGCCATCTCCACCTCCAAAATAATAGTTGATGAAATTGTTTTTTCCTCAATTGATTCTTTAAACTATAAAGTCCCATTTGAAAATCCGTTGTTTAAGCCGTTATTCGACATCCAAATTGTTCTGACAGTAATGCTGCTTGTTTGAATGCTATTTCTAATTTTGATGACATTTTAATAAAGAAGACACTGTACCAGCTGTTTTTCATTTCATCTTTGTCTCATGTTAGCTAAATGTATATCTGGGGCAAGTCACATTCCAATACACATCTCATGCTTGAGAAAGTTGGTATAAAGCTGGTTTAGAAGTTTTATCCCATTCCATGATCTATGGAATTGCAAAAATAAAATTTCTTTTTTTATTAATTTAAGATGCCTGGCATCAACCAGATATTGACACAGGTACTTTTTTTGCATGTTTTTGCTTTAGAAAACATGAATTTGTGTATTGTACGACTCCAGGGGAAGCCCATTTTCAGTTTTTCACTCTTCAAGTTGTTGAAAATCATTTATATTTCCAAGCAGTTTGTAGCTGTAAAATTAGAACAAAGCTTGCATCATCTTGTTAAAGATGAACATCATGGCATTTTGCTGGCCTCATGCAAGATTTCTCTCATGGTACTTTTTTGGGTTAAACAGGTTTTGATTCTAGATGAGGCTGACAGGCTCCTCGAAATGGGATTTCAGAAACAAATCACGTCCATTATATCCCGGATACCAAAACTCCGCAGGACAGGTCTTTTTTCAGCTACACAAACTGAGGCGGTTGAAGAACTTTCGAGGGCTGGGTTAAGAAATCCGGTAAGGGTTGAGCTTCGGACAGAGGCTAAGCCAATAGCAAATCAGGCATCCTCAGAGGAATTATCCTCAACAAGAACACCTTTTGGCCTTCACATAGAGGTATACAAATGTGTTGTTTGGTATCTCTCGTTTGGTTTCCGAAGTAGTATGTTTTTTGTTGATGTTTTTTTTGGTTCTTGCAGCTCCTTCTGTTTTGTATTTCTATGATTCTTTTGTTTCAACTATTAATTCATCTGTTGGGGCTACAAGACTGACCTGTTTGCGGTACTGTAGCTATCATGACTTTCTTGAGAATTGTGGAGGCGAGCGGGGCGAAGATGAAGAGTTAGTTTGAAGAAAATATCTGAATTCTCTCAAGAAAAGGCGAGTGTCTCAAAAATCGAAGAAAGTCAAACCTAAAGCCTAACTTCTCTACAAGTCCTCAATCAACCATTCCACCGTTCTTTTCCTCAGTTATTTGGAAACGCCAAAATAGCTACTTCCTAAATTACCATCTAATTATCCTGATCTTCCCTAAACCTTCCGTTCTAGATTGATCCTTAACCTTTACCTACTCTACTATGGTGCCATATTTTGTAGACAATTAAAATATGATATCTATGTGATTATGATGACCGACATTATTACTATTATAGGTATTTGTAGGTGAAATTATATGGGTCAATCTCATGATACATATGATCACCATCCTTCATTTTGAACATTTCGTGGAATAATATCCATTACTCGGTAGACAATGTTATCGTTATAGATAGTGTTATGATCATTATACTAGCTAGGGTTATGTTGATCGATCACCGCCTAGATTTTTTCATGCACTTTTTTTTGCATACGGGTGCAGGAAATAAGAATTATGAATGTGTTCAAAAAAACATAGCTACCTTTCCTCTCTTGGACTATAATTTTGAATATATAAATGTGCATATTTTCTCTTGTAAAGACGAGCAAAACCTTGCATATTCCTTTATGTGTATCAAATACAGTGTATGAATACAAATATATATGAGGGAGAAAGAGTGGAAATCCTTATACATAATGTGGGACTAAAGAAAAGAGAGAGAGAAACAAGAAAATAAAATGGCTCCAATATGGGCTTTTACATGGGCTTTTCTAACACTCCCTTACAAGTTGGAGCATACAAGTTGTAGGCACCCAGCTTGGACAGGAATTGATAAAACAGGGTACTTGGTAGAGCCTTGGTTAGAATATCAGCAACTTGGTCATTACCTGGAATATGCTTTAATTCTATCTTCTTCATTTGAACTTTCTCCCGGATGAAGTGACAGTCCACTTCAATGTGTTTTATTCTTTCGTGGATGACCGGGTTCTTAGCTATGTGTATAGCAGCTTGACTGTCACATAATAAGATAGATGGTGAGGAAAGTTTTACTCCTAGATCAACAAAGAGACTTTCAAGCCATGTGAGTTCAGAAACAACTGATGCCATCGAACGGTATTCTGCCTCAGCTGAAGATCGAGCAACCACAACTTATTTCTTACTATGCCAGGAAACAAGGTGACCTCCAAAGTAGGTACAAAATCCACTAGTAAACCGCCGATCATCCAGGGACCCAACATAATCTGCATTCGAATATGCAACCAATGTTGGAGTAGAAGACGAGGTTTTGTACACCAGCCCTTGACCAGAGGCTGTTTTTAGATATCTTAGGATGCGTTCGACGGCCTGAAGATGGGACATTCGAAGGGAATGCATAAATCGACTGACAACCCCAACAACAAAGGATATATCTGGTCTCGTGACTGTTAGGTAAATCAGTTTCCCAACAAGTCGTCGATAGTACTCTGGATTTGGAAGAGCAAGATCATTATCAGAGACATGTACACACAACTTGTGATTAACATCCATAGGAGTGTTAATCGGCTTGCATCCAGAGTAGCCAGCATCCTGAAGAAGATCGAGACAGTACTTCCGTTGAGAGAGGACAAGTCCATCAGGACGTCTGGCGATCTCAAGACCAAGGAAGTATCGAAGGTTCCCCAAATCTTTTGTTTGAAAAAAAGAGCTAAGGTGTTGTTTGACCGCTTGTATCCCCTTTGAGTCATTTCCAGTGATTAAGATGTCATCAACATATACCAACAAAAGAGCTGTTCCTGTTGTTCGATGTCGAGTGAACATGGAGAAGTCTGCCGAGCTGCGAGTAAAACCAACCTCCCGGACATCCTTACTGAACTTGTCAAACCATGCCCGAGGGGATTGTTTGAGGCCATAAATTGACTTCTTAAGATGACAAACTCGAGACTCCCCCGTGGTCTCAAACCCGGGAGGCTGTTGCATGTAGACTGTTTCCTGAAGATCACCATTTAAGAAGGCATTCTTGATATCCAGTTGTGTCAGGGCCATCGGCGATGCACAACTACGGAGAGGAGGACATGAACTATGTTGAGCTTGGCCACTGGAAAGAATGTTTCCTCATAATCGAGACCGTGTTGTTGAGTAAAGCCACGAGCCACCAGTCGGGCTTTCAGCCAGTCAACTGTCCCATCTGAAGCATGCTTGATGACAAAGACCCATTTACACCCAACAAGAGTCTGGTCTGGAGGTAGAGGGACCAGGTTCCATGTTTGGTTAGCTCAGAGGGCTGTCATTTCTTCTTCCATGGCTGCCCGCCAGCCTGGATGTTGGAGAGCTTCCTGCACAGAGTTAGGTATAGAAATAGAGGATAATGAAGTAGCAAATGTTTGAAGTTGTGGGGAGAGGCGATATAAGGATACATAATTCGCCAAGGGATGAGCGGTGGTGGCCGGTGCCGGATCAGCAGAGCGTCAGAGGCCGAAGCCGACTGCATTGGGGAAACAGAGTGGGGAGGGCGACGAGTGTAGACACGGATAAGAGGTGGTTTGTGGAGAGGGGGAGCAGGGTCAGGAAGGAGTAGTGGTAGAGGAGTGGTAACTGAAACGAGAGGTCTTGGGACGGATGGTGGTGGAATAGGTGTGGTTGTTTCTGAGAAGAAAGGTTGGTCCTTGATGCAAACTAAAATTAGGTTTTCAAAATATAAATTATTTTAATCAAGAAAAATCACTTATGTTATTTTCAATAAATTTTAGATTTGAATGTCACATGAAATTTTAATTTGAACAGGGGCCGAGCGGCCAAAATCGAGACTTTGCACGCGAGATCACTTCCTAACATCAAACTTCGCAAAAACCGTTAATCATTATTTGGAAGAAATTCTCCTGAGAGTTAATCAACTTGATTCGTTGCGAGATTTGCAACTTCCACAAACATAATCCGCAAGCAATAATTTATGACATAAACGGAAATTAGAGTAGTAAGAACGCTCGAGACAAGCTTGAAATTAATTAATGAAGACAACATAAGATTAAGCCAATGTGTGTAGCAAGAAAGGGGTGAGGTTACCCGGGGGCATGAATCCAGTCCAAAATCAGCAGCACGAAGAGAACCAACAGAGGATTGACGGAGGGGTTGAGGCGATGTCGACGTTAGTCGAGGATGACGTTAGGCATTGCCACGGCCGACTGACGGAAGAGTTGGGTCGAAGTCGACGCCAGTCAGGAAGGACGCCAGAGTCAACTGTGTGGTCGACGACGGCCTAGCGGGAGAACGGTTGTCGGAAGCTTCACGGTGCTGGATCGGGGGGTAGCGGCTGCGACTCGATCCCGTCAGATTTGGCGCCCAGCAGTTGCGTCGGGGATGGCGAGGGCAAATGATCGATCGAACGGCAACAACACAGGATTTCAGTGGGGAGGGATCCGACAACACAGAGGAACGAAACAGTAGTTTCGTTCTCTGTATTTCTTCCGGTCTGCCCTCTGTTTCCTGGCCGGTAGCTTTAATAGAGGGATGAAATATTTCTTTCCAAATTCCTTCATACGGCAGCAATAACTCATTTTCCAAAAACTTCGCGGCAGCAATTGTCCAAGAATGACAGCATATTAAAAAAAAGATATTTTTCCATTTGTTACATTTGTGTGATTTGGGAATCCTTGGCATTCATGCTGTCTTAATTAATTAATTAATTTAAGCTTGTCTTAATCGTCCAAACTACCAAAATTACCGGACCTATTTATTTAGGGTCTCATCGGGCGGTCGAACCGATGAGCCAAACAACTTCAAAGGAAATGCGTGAAAGAAATACATGCTAATAAATAAATGATGACAAATAAAATGCGTGGCTTAGGATGTGACGAAGGATGCACCAATTCTCCCGAGGTTGAAAGAGCTCGACCCCGGCGAGACTTCGCAAAAATTGGTAATCAAGAGATCTGACATCGTCGTTGGTGCCAGATCGGGTGGAATATCCGGGGCCTTGATGGGTGGCTCAACTGGTGGCCCAATGCGCTTCTGAACATGAACTAGAACAAGCTTCCTGCAGTAAGCAATCACCTGACCTCCCTTTGAAAAGTACAACTCATGGCGATAACGACCGACCGTGACTTTGTAATGTTCAAAGGTTGCTCGCAAAATATTAGCACTAATTTTATGCAATTCTTTTAAATAATTAATACGATCTTGCATATCGAGTGAAATACGTTCATGGAGCGAGAGATGATGGCGTTTAGGTGGGCGGAGCAACGCATACAAAATCTCGAAAGGAGATATATTAAGAGAGTGACTTTTAGAATTATTACAAGTGAACTCTGTTTGTGGAGGTATAAGATCCCATTGCTTTAGATTCGCCTCGATTAAACACTTAAGAAAATTCTCCAAACTCTTATTAACGAATTCGGTCCATCCATCGGTTAGAGAGTGACATATGCGATTAAAGTCGAGCTTGGCTCTCAGTTGACCACATAGCTCGTCCCATAAATATGATAAAAAACATGTAATAAATCGATCTAGTTCCACAGGTAGGTGTAAGTGATAGTGAGGCGAAAAAGTATACTCGCTAAATATGAAATCGATCGAGTGTGGTGAGCGAAGTAAGTGGGCTTCAGATATAGTATCAAAAGACTGAGAAATATCTGGTGGTACGTCGGGATTCGATATATGTGGGGTGAGTAGTAGTGTGGTGGAGGCTGCGGGAGGTGAACTAGAAGACGGAGATGTCCTCTCGTGGGCCCTTGGAATCAGACAATTCTTCTGGGGGAGAAGAACAACCGTGTGCCCATTATGCTCAAAGGAGTGGGAGTTTCTCGTGCCATCGTGCATGACATGTCGGTCGTTACTGCCAAGCTCGCCCTAGTAGGATGTGACAGACATCCATGACAACAACATGACATAAAACTTTATCCGAATACGTGTTCCATATAGAAAACTCTACTAGGCAATAGTGGGTAACGGGCATAGTCAAATGACTATTGACCCCAGATAAATTGTAGGGTTGTTCTAACGGATGCGTCACAAGCCCTAATATGTCGACCATGCGCTGAGAGACGAAATTCTCCATACTGCCACTATCGATGATAATAGAACAGAATTGTCCATGGATGCGTGCAGTAGTGCGGAAAATGTCGTGTCTCCTATGATCATCCTCAATAGACTCACTAGGGGTGATCAGGCTATATCGTAAGACGCAGACTAGGTGTTCGGCGTGTTCGCCTTCCACTTCTACGACATCCTCTGACTCGTGCTCAGGCTCAGCGTGAGACTCATTTACGTAAACTCCATACTCGGGTTCACGTCCATCAGTGGAGTCAATAATAGCGACGAAGTGACGTCGCGGGCACTCAGATGATTTGTGCCCCAGCTCCATACACTTGAAGCATCGAAATACTCCCGTGTTGGGCTTAGTCCCAATAACCTCTTTGCCCCTGGAGGGATTAGTGGGTGGAGTAGGGGTCCCAGTAGTGACGGGAGGGTGAAGGGAATCCAAGGACCTAGTAGTGGGTGCAGTGGTGACGCTCGAGGTGGGTCTTTCAGTAGACCTAACTCCGGACGTCCTCTTTTGTAAGGCCTCGACTCTACGTGCTCGACTCGAAACTTCTCCTAGGTTAGAATAATCATGAAGCTCCAACTGATCTCTAATAGCGTAGCGTAACCCGTTCAGATGACGGGATACGGTCATATCGTCATCCTCTCGAAGATTGAGGCGCGACTGCAGTATTTGGAACTCGTTCGTATACTCATCTACCGTTGACTTATCCTGTCGTAGGTTGTGGAACCTACGATATAGGGTTTGCATGTAATCGAGAGGCACATACCGTTTTCGGATTTGTTCTTTAAAACCTGCCCAAGTAGTGATGGGTGGCATGCCTAAATTAAACCTAGTTCGCTCTATTTGTTCCCACCAAACCAACGCGGGGCCTTTAAGCCTCATAATGGCGTACTCAACCTGCCTAGCTCGGGGCATTTGCTTCCAAGCCAAATAGCGGTCCATCCTAGCACACCAATCTAAACAACGTTCGGGTCCTAGGTACCCTTCAAAGTCACCTACGTCTAATTTGATTCCCAAATCCCATCGAGGACGGCCATGAGGTTCGTCAAGTGGTTCGGGTTCGGGTTCAAGTTCGGGTTCAGGTTGTGCAAGTTCTAGTGACCTAGGGTTCGGGTTTACTTCGTTCACGGGTGCGCGGTTTATGTGTATGGTGGCTTCGATATTATTAACCGAAGTACGCAACCCATTCATAACGTGTGTGACACTACCCATACCCGTGGTGATAGTCTCTACCGCTTTCATTAGTTCATTCATTCGCTGGGCTAAGTCCCCAACACTAGTTTCTAAATGATCGACACGCTTATCCATTTTTTTTTTAAAATAATGATTTTAATTTCTAAGAATAATTTTAATTTTTGATCAAAGAAACAAAATATTAGAAAATTATTTTATAATTTTTTTATATAATATATTTTTTTTAATTTTAAATGAGATTTTACCCGAGCGGGTAGAATTTTTTTTTTTTAATTTTGATTTTAAAAAGAAAGGAAATTTTTTTTTGAAGGGAAATAAATTTTCTTAAAAACTTATATTAAATATATATATATATTTTTTTTGCAAAATCGGATCGCTTGATTCGCGATAGAAGCGAATCAAACCTGCTTTGATACCAAACTGATGTAAACTAAAATTAGGTTTTCAAAATATAAATTATTTTAATCAAGAAAAATCACTTATGTTATTTTCAATAAATTTTAGATTTGAATGTCACATGAAATTTTAATTTGAACAGGGGCCGAGCGGCCAAAATCGAGACTTTGCACGCGAGATCACTTCCTAACATCAAACTTCGCAAAAACCGTTAATCATTATTTGGAAGAAATTCTCCTGAGAGTTAATCAACTTGATTCGTTGCGTGATTTGCAACTTCCACAAACATAATCCGCAAGCAATAATTTATGACATAAACGAAAATTAGAGTAGTAAGAACGCTCGAGACAAGCTTGAAATTAATTAATGAAGACAATATAAGATTAAGCCAATGTGTGTAGCAAGAAAGGGGTGAGGTTACCCGGGGGCATGAATCCAGTCCAAAATCAGCAGCACGAAGAGAACCAACAGAGGATTGACGGAGGGGTTGAGGCGATGTCGACGTTAGTCGAGGATGACGTTAGGCAGTGCCACGACCGACTGACGGAAGAGTTGGGTCGAAGTCGACGCCAGTCAGGAAGGACGCCGGAGTCAACTGTGTGGTCGACGACGGCCTAGCGGGAGAACGGTTGTCGGAAGCTTCACGGTGCTGGATCGGGGGGTAGCGGCTGCGACTCGATCCCGTCAGATTTGGCGCCCAGCAGTTGCGTCGGGGATGGCGAGGGCAAATGATCGATCGAACGTCAACAACACATGATTTCAGTGGGGAGGGATCCGGCAACACAGAGGAACGAAACAGTAGTTTCGTTCTCTGTATTTCTTCCGGTCTGCCCTCTGTTTCTTGGCCGGTAGCTTTAATAGAGGGATGAAATATTTCTTTCCAAATTCCTTCATACGGCAGCAATAACTCATTTTCCAAAAACTTCGTGGCAGCAATTGTCCAAGAATGGCAGCATATTAAAAAAAGATATTTTTCCATTTGTTACATTTGTGTGATTTGGGAATCCTTGGCATTCATGCTGTCTTAATTAATTAATTTAAGCTTGTCTTAATCGTCCAAACTACCAAAATTATCGGACCTATTTATTTAGGGTCTCATCAGGCGGTCGAACCGATGAGCCAAACAACTTCAAAGGAAATGCGTGAAAGAAATACATGCTAATAAATAAATGATGACAAATAAAATGCGTGACTTAGGATGTGACGAAGGATGCACCAATCCTCCTGAAAGGTAACATCTGCAGAAACAATCACTTTTCGGGTAGCAGGAGAGTAGCAGGCACAACCTTTCTGAGTATGAGAATAGCCGCCGAATACGTGTTTGGCTGCTCGGGGATCCAACTTGTCCTTGGATGGGCCAAGTAGGTGGACGTAGCAGGTACAACCAAATTTCCGGGGTGTGAGAGATAATGCCAGAGTGGAAGGAAAAAAGAGGCTAAGCGGAGTAGCATTTTGGAGGACGGAGGAAGGGAGACGATTAATGAGATAACATGCTGTGGACAGCGCGAAGTTCCAATAGGCTTTGGGTACCTACATTTGGATCATGCTAGATCGAGCAACGTCGAGGAGATGTCTATTTTTTCGTTCAACAACGCCGTTTTGTTGGGGAGTATAGGCACATGACGTCTGATGAATGATCCCAAATTCAGAGCATTGATTAGCAAATTCGTGACTCGTATATTCGCGAGCATTATCTGTCTGGAGTGTTTTTATATTTTCGGAAAACTGCGTGTGAATCTCCAGGACGAAAGCCTGAAACACACGAGGAAGCTTGGAGCGATCATGAAGTAAATATAACCAAGTTGTGCGAGAGTAATCATCAATAAAGGTGATGAAATATCTATAACCAGAGATACTAGTGATTTTGTATGGCCCCCAAGCATCGGAATGCACTAAAACAAAAGGAGCAGAGCTCCGAGTACAATGAGGGGGAAAAGAGGAACGATGCTGTTTGCCTAGAATACATGATTCACACTTAAAAGCAGAAAGAGAGATATCTGGAAGAGCCTTCTGAAGGACTGGAAGAGGGGCATGCCTAAGACGCCAATGCCAATCAACGGAGGAGACTGAGGAGAGGATGGTAGGAGAAACATCAAGAAGGTAGAGCCCGTTTTGCAGTCGTCCCTTACCAATGATATTCTGCGTCCGTCGATCCTGCATCAGAAAAGAGGAAGAGGTGAATGTTACTAAGCAATCCAAATCTGTAGTTAGGCGACTAACAAACAGTAAATTAAACGGGAACCCGGAACATGAAGAGTCGAGCGTAGAGAGAGAAGAATTGAGAGGGATATCAGCAGAGCCGGAGAAGGGGACGGTGTCGCCATAGCTACTGTGATGTACTTATGATGAGGAGCATCCAAGTAGTGATGTGGTGTCAGCGAGGTGATATGGTGGGTTGCACCTGAATCCACTATCCAGTGCGGACTAGTGGAGAGACAAGCGATACCTTCATTGGAGATGGAGGCGGCAGAGGCAGGTGGGTGGCGGAGCATTCTTTGAAGTTGCTGGAGCTGGAGGCGAACTACGTCAAGATCAGTACGAGTGGTAGAGGGATTGTCAGCGGCAATTTGAGCATTCGGGTGAGGAGGACGACCATGTTTGCGGTAGCAGGTCGCCTCAAGATGGTCATCCTTTCCGCAGAACGTACACTTAGGACGTGGTCGGCCTCCACGACCCCTGCCCCGGGAGCCTGACCGTCCTCCACGAGTAGCGTGAGGCAGAGGGAGTAATGGTGCAGACGAGTGTTGGAGAAGGACCGGTGAGGGAGGTCCAATAGTATCCGGAGACTGTGAGACTTTGAGCAACATGGAGCATACATCGGATAATGACGGGGTTGTAGCCGATGAGAGGATCTGTGCCCGAATACTCTGAAGGTGAAGCGGAACACACGCCATCATCATGGCAATACACACAGCCTCTTTTTGAGCACGCTGAGCTGTTAGATCTGTAGTAGAGGGTTGATGTTGTATCCAGGCTTCTGCGAGAGTCTTGGCCCGAGCCACAAATGAGGTTAAGTCAGCCGCTCCACCAGTGTCAAGAGTTTGAAGCTCGGTAATGATGTCATACAAGTGCTGAAGGCTGCCTTGCCGGAGTACAAGGAGTGGAGTTCCTCACACATTGCCTTGGTCGTCTTGTGATACATGACCATGCGGTAAGGTTCGCTATCAAGGGAGTTGAGAAGCCACGTCTGAACATGACCATCGTTACGTAGCCAGTCATCCGTAGGAGCAGATGGGGGGTCCCTAGTGAGGTGAGACAGAAGCCCCTTGAACTGAAGAACACGTTTGACAGAGTGCACCCACTCGACGAAGTTTTTCTTCCCAGTCAGGGAGATGGTGGTGATTCTTATTTCGTCGCGCAGTTCAAGAGTGGGAAGCAAGCGGGCTGCAGGAGAGGTAGTGGTCTGTCCATCGGGATGCACAGAGGGATCACTGGAGGAACCCATTGCAGAGAGGTCGGCAAGGCTGCTGAGGAGATCACTGGTAGAGAGGAGCTATGGAGATCGCTGCTAGAGGCGGCGACTGCTGAGGAGATCGATGAGGAGAAGGTCGCACGACCTCAGGGAGCTCGGCAGAGAGAGCTCGACAACAAGAGTTCGACAGTGGGAGCTCGGGACGATCTCGCTGAAAGGAGACCGCTGGAAGGATCGCGGTGAGCTCGACAGAGGGAGTTCGACAGAGGGAGCTCGACACGATCTCGCTGAGAGGAGACCGCTGGGAGGAGGCCGCGCGAACTCAGGGAGCTCAGCAGACCACTGGAGGGGAAGTCGCTGGAGGAGGCCGCTGGAGGGAAGCTCAGCAGAGGGCGCGACGATCAGGAGAGGTAGGGAGACCGCTGGAAGGATTGCTGAGCTCGGCAGGGATCGTAGGGAGACCGTGCAGAGAGCTCGGCAGAGGGAGCGGTGAGCAGGAGGAGAGACCGCAGAGCGAAGGAGAAGGCGAGGAGGGGCGGGGCCCACTTGTCAGAAGGAGAAGGCTATAAGAGAGCCGAAGAGAGGAAGAAGCTGGAGAAGTGGAGCTAGCAGGGGGGCTGCGGTCACAGAAAAGGAGACCGCGAGGAGCTCGCAGGGGGGAGCTCGCAAGCGGGGGGGGGGGGGGGGGGGGGGGGTCAAAAATTTGGGAGACCGGAATTTCGGACCCCTGTCTCTGATATCATGTAAAGACGAGCAAGACCTTGTATATTCCTTTCTGTGTATCAAATACAATGTATGAATACAAATATATAGGAGGGAGAAAGAGAGAGGAAATCCTTATATATGATGTGGGACTACAGAGAAGAGAGAGAAACAAGAAAATAAAATGGCTCCAATATGGGCCTTTACATGGGCTTTTCTAACATCTCTCTTTTTCAGAAAATGTAAATACGAAATATCTCGACAAAAGAACAACATGGGGGCATTTTTGGGGTCTTTCTCCTCACAGGTTGATGAAGGAGCTCCTACTGAACATATAATTTCTGACTGGGGAGTGCCTTTTTGAACTAGTGACTAGCTTCTTTATAATGTCTTGAACTGGAGGCAATATATTCTTTTTGTTCATCTACAGATTCTGAAACCGTAGTAGTTCCCCTAAGTAGTTGGAGGCATCTTCTTTGAACTAAAAAGGCGATCCTGTGATTGAATGCTATCACGTAGGAAGAGAAAGTGATTCGTTTTGCCTTTTGCTAGGTGTGATTGATACACATGTTCTCTTCTCCCATGCGATCAATATGTAAGCAATTGAAAATTATTAAAACTTTTTTTAGTTTGCCGTGAGACGGATCGAAAAAAATGTAGGTTTGTATTACGCTTCCCAAAGGTGATTTGTTAGGAAGACACTAATAAGAGTCAAATACCCGATGATTGAACAACATAGGCTCTAAATTTATACAACCTTTGGACACAATTTACTTGTATCAAGTTGAAAGTTTAGACAAAATGTCTAATGTTTTTTGTTTGATAGATCGAGTAGTATTGGATTTTACAAATGAAAAAATTATTACCAACTCTTAGTTCATGAAACATTATAGTTTTCAATGGATGAAAGAGTAAAGAAAATGTTATATTGAAGCAAAGCAGCTCATCAAGGTCCCTACTGCCTCCCTACGAAATGATAGCTCTTGCTAGCTGTGGGGTCAACTCAGTTGATATAAATAGCTGATATATTAAATACTAAAATGTGCATAGATTTTTGGTAGTAAATTTTTTGCATCTGTTCAAAAAAAATGGAAGGTGGAAACCTTTAACTTATAGTCTTCAAGTGAACCTATTTATATGGAATGGCATTTTTGTAAGAATTGGTGAAATTAGTCTTCTCATTTGTATGTTTGGTATATGCTTACCTTCATAGATTATTGATAAATGTAAATGTAATCTTGATGTTGGATATTAGGACGGTACTAATTTAATCAATGGTTCCGATGTTCCTGGAATATGATTCTAGTAGTATGGAAGAGCTTTTAAAGTTGCTAATAGCTTATTCACTTGATTCTGGACTCATATTTTATATTTTGCAGTCTTTGTTATGTGAAGCTGAGAAAAAATCATCACAGCTTGTTGCATTTTTATTGCAGAATATGTCAAAAAAGATAATAATGTAAGGATGTCAATGAAAATCTTTATTTTTTTTCTTTTGTTCAGGTTATGTATGTGAAGTTTTGTGCGTCCTGATGTAGTCATTGATTATTACATGCAGCTACTTCATGACTTGTGCTTGTGTTGACTACTGGGGCTGTGTTCTGCCAGAGCTTTCTGTTCTAAAAGGCTTTCCCTTAATTCCTCTTCATGGGAAGATGAAGCAGGTGAGAATGGTGATTGACAATACACACAGTGTTGATATTTTTAAACTTCTCTAAATACTCGTATGCTTTCTGCAGACTGCTCGAGAGAAAGCGTTGGCATCTTTCTCCGCACTGTCTAATGGTGTTCTTCTTTGCACTGATGTAGCAGCAAGGGGACTTGATATTCCTGGCGTGGATTGGATCATGCAGGTATAGTTTATGTTGAAGTTTATGCAATAAATGTAGGTTCCAATTGTTTTTTGTTATGATGTGTTATTAATTTTATGTGCAAAAAGGTTCTATTTATCTTAGTACTCGTTCTATTCATGGATTAGTTGACCCATCGAGTAAATTGAAGAAATGCATCTGCACTCTTCTATAAGCCTAGTGAGGTTGTGAGGGAGGCCTCTTCCTTGCAGCCTTCCAGGTAAGAGAAAGAAGAAAGATTCGTTAAGACGTCAATTTTAGTCATATGCCTGGTTGTCATACTAGAAGAAGAAGAAAGATTAACAAAACCTCATAGTATCTACAATAGATCCAGCTTGACAAGATCTCCTTCTTTAATAGCGGTCTCACTACCAAAGACAACAATACCTACATTCTCATTCTCAAGATTGAAGGCTATCTTTCACACCACTGACAAATTCCACCGCTGACAAATTCCACCATTTCTCCGGCTTGAATCTCGTTCAATCCAAAAAACATGTGCAATCCAATCTCCAACTGAGACCACTCGACCGATTCATCCACTTGAGAATGGGTGGAAAAGTGTCATTCTTTTTTCTAAGAGAGTCATTAGGTTTGCAACTCTGGGAGAGAATTCCATACGTGAACAAAGAAAGACGATGCTAGAGTCAAGGTAGAAGTCTGCTTTACTAATTCACGAAAGATGAAAGAGCATTTACTGTTAGTTAGTCGGCTCTTGCATGTGTCTTGCAAATAGATCACAAAAATTCTTCATAGTGCTTTCCAACTTTGTATGCTAAAATGAGCCCAACAACGCAGAAATTGACGAAAGATCTTGCGCTCAATGTTCCCCTTGTCTCATTACACTCTCAACCGAACCGAAAGACCAACTGTTGGGAAAAATCCTTTGATTTAACTTAACAAATTACCTAAAAGTGATTTTATTCTCTATGATTGAATTACCTATTGTATAGTGAGGGTAATTTGGTCATTAGATGTTTAGGGTGTCAAACTCAAACTAGGGTGTCAAGACCAGATCATGGGAAGCAAAATTGGGCAAAATTAACATTTGCGTTGAATAGAATTCGACGCAACATCGAGTCCATATCGACGCTACTCTGACTAGAAGTCCAAGTGGTTCAACCCTTCTGTCGAAGTAACTCAAGTCGACGTTACGTCGAATAGATATCGACGTAGAGATCATGGACTTGTCGAAATAATTTGAGAAGTCGACGCAGCTTCTACTTCAACTCGACGCAGAAGGGAATATCTGTTGAAGCCATCTAAAGTCGACGCAACGTCGACTTAATCTCGACGCAGATAATGAAGTTCAGAGCCATGCCCTTCAACTCGACGGTTACGTCGATAAGATATCGACGCAACGTCGACTAGCAGAGTTCAGTCAGAACAAGGAAGAAATCAAAGCTGCTCCGACAAGAACTCGCAGTTGCGTCGATAAGAGAGGAAGAGAACTCGACGCTACGTCGAATACAGTCTGAAAAGGAAATCTTTTCAGCTGTCATTTTGGTCCTTCTCTCATGTCCCACATCTCTCAAG
Source organism: Dactylorhiza incarnata (assembly GCA_033032865.1). Classification (NCBI taxonomy): domain Eukaryota; kingdom Viridiplantae; phylum Streptophyta; class Magnoliopsida; order Asparagales; family Orchidaceae; genus Dactylorhiza; species Dactylorhiza incarnata. The sequence continues at coordinate 788,093 of JAWHQI010000134.1, forward strand.
ACCGTTCTCCAACGGCCTAATAATTGCCTGAAATAGAAGGAAACATTAAAAGAGGAGACAAAAGGTTTCTTGGAAAGACACTCAGTATTGGTGGACGGGTCGAGAATTAAAGAAGGAAAGAAAGAGATTGTCCAGTGCAGAATACCTTTTCAGGTCTTACTAGAAAGGGAAACAAATTCAAATTGAACAGAGTCAATAAAAGGGGCAGAGAAGAAAGAGAATAACAGAGCATTCATTACAATCGGCCATCATCTTTCTCTTTAGGGCTTCCTCTTCTTCTTCCTCCCTTAGGAACCCTAACAGAGAACAAAAAGAGAAGAAAGAACTGCTCTCCTCACTACAAGAAATCTGACTTTTAGTGACGCAAATTTTGGTCACTAAATATTGCGGGTTGGTCACTAAAGACATTTAGTGACCAAATTTAGTCTGTCACAAGGTGGTTGCAAAATAATTTCCGTCACTAAATGTATATTTTTAGTGACGACATAATCTCCGTCACTATTTATTTTTAGCAACGAAGTTTTTTTTCGTCACTAAATGTATACTTTTAATGACAATTATTCTCCGTCACTAAATATTTTTTGTGACCAAAATAATCGTAGTCACTAAATATATTTAGCGGCCAAAATATCTTTGGTCACTAAATGTGTATTTTTTTGTGACAACTAATCTCCGTCACTAAATGTATTTAGTGACGAACAAAATTTGTCACTAAACATATTTATTATTCAAAACATTATTTGTTGCTGAAATAATACTTTTTGTGACCAAATTAATTTAGTTATTATTTATGCACAATATCATACACAATAATAGAGTTCAAATTGCTAAAAGAATCTTATTCCAAGGAGAATTTTTATTTTAATTTTATTAATAAAAAATGAAGGTGGGAGATAGCCCAAACCCTTCTATACAGACCAATGGAACTTTTATCTCTCTATTAAAGTCAATACATTGAAAAAGAGAGCTATATGCAAAAGACCTAATGTCTAAAGAGATGCGGCTTATGAAACCATCTCACTTTTTCTTCACAAACAAGTAGTGGCGTGGAAAGAAGAAGACTTGCACTCCTCTCTTCCCCTCTGCAAATGACTAAAGAAGTTTGCTACTACATGATTGAAGGAGTTGGACCGCATCTGTGTAAATTAGATCTTTGTTCTTCTCCAAGTAGCTGCTTGTGTCATGCAAGACCTGATACAATTAGCTATATATTAGTCATATAAGAATCAACATATCATTGCATATAAGTAACATGAAAAATAGTTCAAATATGGGACAATTCTAAGTATCACTTCAGATGATGTATGAACAATATCACTCACTTCAGAAGATAGTAGCTGAATCAATAAACAAAATCAATGTCTTAGGAATTGATTTAAGTTATCGTAGAAGACACGGACATCGAAAAGGAGAAGATTAGCTTGCCCTTCATTGATTTCCTTGGCGTTGGGGCCACTTAAGTGGCTCTACAAAATGTAGAGAATATCACCACTGTTACCAACTTTTGCTTCAGTATTTTCAAACTCAATGGATATTTGTTGCGTCATCAGGAATCGAACCAGAGTTGTAGATCCGTGAATTATAAATGATGCTTTTTTAAATAGTTCATGTTCTTGACCAAATTACACAAAGTCAACAGATTCTGCAAATGTTTAGTAGAATAATCAAAATCTGATATTCTTTCAAGGAATTTTCAGTTCGAATCATATAAAAAATGCACTCCTAGTGCTGAATTGACAGCTCCATTCCTTCGTGATCAGCAACCCAGATAATATTTAATTATCTCCCAACAGTTTTAAGAGACGAAGCAATCCAGATTTTATTTAACATTTCCCCAAATTTGTGACCGAAAATCTTTGTTCTTTGCATCTGCGGTCCGATCCTTTAGGAGCAAACTATCATATAGATGGGACAAATGTTGTCATAATGTTCTGCTAGCGTAACTATTGACCGAAATGTTGTCATATAAGGGCAAGCACTATATGAGTGATACAAGTTTAAATGGCATTTCACATATCATTATTGATGAAGCTCATGAAAGAAGTCTTAATACTGATCTTCTATTGGCATTAATCAAGAAGAAATTGCTTTCAGAAATTGATTAAAATACACATAATACATGGTAGAACCAATTTTGAAAAAAATACAGCCATCTTCATCATTCTCTAATAGGATCTTACCAGAAACTATTGGCTTTGAAAGTGAAAAATCAGCGGTCAGAGGGAAAAATAGTTGGTTACAGTTGCCTGAGGAAGTTACCTCAAGCCTGACGAAGTTACCTCGAGTCATCTGGTACCGAGAAGATCAATCATCATGTACTTCTAGTGAGTTTGCCATGGCTAGTAGTCCTAGAGCTCCTGCAAACAATAAAAGAAAGCTTACTTTAAATGCTTGTTCATATTCTTCTCCTCATTCCTGGAGTTCTCATGGCTGCATGAAAAATCAGAGCATAGATCATATATGTTGAATACCACTATCTCTTCTTCCTAGATTATTTCAAAGACTGTAGTGAGTATAAAGTAAACTGCAGTTTTAAATGACAATTGCTTAATGATTTTCTGGGAAATTAGTATAAGTGCTACTTTATGTATAAACATCAACACAATAAAAATCAATAGAGTTTTATAGAAAGGGGAAAATCTAATGCATGCATCATCCTTGTGTTTCGCTTCATATTCCCATGCAGGCATTTCCTTGAGTAACCTAGCAGTAAGTGATGCATAAATTAGATCCACTAAATTTATAGAGAATAATTAAGACAAAGGTAATGCATGACATGCATTCAACATCAAGCAAAAAGTGTCGTCTTGCTGGCAAGTTGTACTTGAAAATGGTAAAGCAGAAAAAAATCTTACTAGTTCATGTACTGTTCGCGCTATAGACTTTGTGCCAACATGAGATTTAATTTTTTGTTGGCTCCTATTTTTTTTGTTCACATCACTAATTTTCTACAATGAATCAATAAGAAAATAAATATGTTAGTAATATTTAATTTAACAAACTAATTTGTAGATAACCAATAAGAAAATTTAATGTTTATGTTTTCTATACCTTGAACTTGGCGCTGCCCCAATAACCAATTAGCCAACTCCATTGATCGGGATTGATTTCTATAGGGCAATGATCACGCCTTTGTGCATCAGTACTCAATTTTAAATAATGATCGCTATACAAACGGGCACGCCAAACATTATAGATTCGGCGAAGTGAAGATATAAGGTCATCGATGCCAAGATTCTCATTTGGGAGACTGAATTCATTTTAAAAACAACATAATACATGTTAAAATACGTCTTCATAAAAGAAAATATCATGTTCAATATTTCATATATTTAATTGTAAGAATTTCATTACTTACATAGATAATATCAACTATTTTATCGATAGCTGGAATAAGCGCCGCTAAATCGCCGTGGTTGGTAGCACCGCGGAAAACTCCGCGGCGTTTATTTTTAAAAAATGCCGCAGAAACTTCCGCGGCGTTTTAAAAAAAAGCGCCGCTGTATATTCAAATTTTCCGCGGCATTTTACACACTAAAAACGCCGCGGATTCGGCTATATTTTAAAAATAAAAAACCAAAGCTATGGCGGCATTTTTATTACAAACGCCGCGAATAATTTTTTTATTTTATTTTTAAAAAAGTTAGTAAAGATGGATTTTTTATGATTTAAAAACAGCGACACTTCAGATTACCATAAAAGTAAATAAATTAATCTATGCACTGTGCAAAACTGCATATGCAGAAAAGGGGGAAAACATAACACTACACAAGCATAAAAATGATAACCATTTCATTCATGACAATACAAGTTCATAAACAGTACACAAATGTGATAGTTTCTCCGGAATCATTCAATAATATTATGCCAAGAAAAAAGAAAAAAACAAAGCACTGCACAAGCAAAAATGATATTCTTCCTGGCACTACAAGTTCATAAACAATACACAAATGTGATGTTTTCTCGAGGATCATTCACTATTATGACACTAAAAAATTAAAGTACCTTCGATACCTTTCAAACAAACAAACAAACAAAAATTAGTATAATCTTACATACTATTCAAAACTTTCTAAATAAAATACTATTTTGTTAAAACTATCAATCCATAGGCAATTGATTTCACAGTCCTTGAGTAATACAATAATTCAGAGAAAATAATTATAATTATGCAGTTAAAATTTATAGACTTATACAAAACTAGCATTAATCTATAATCCCCCTTCCTCTTCCTCATTCTTGAATCATCAATATAACACCTATCAATCCCAAAATTACCATAATGGGGTCATGATGCATGACAACCCAATCTCCCAAAAATTTCCTACCTACAATTAGTACAAGGATGGAATAAAACTCCAATGTCAACCTAAGGCGAGCACTCTGGGGACGTACGAATATGTACTGGCGGAATGGCTGTAGGAGAGCTCTTTGTCGGGGACGAAGCGGTCTAGCTGCGTCAAATCGAAAGACTACTGTAAGATTGAACAAGATTTTCCCAAGCATTTTTAGAGTTTGAAATATATATACTCTATGCACTATCAGAAACTTAGACCATCTCATCCCCCTCACGCATTGAAGACTGCACCTAACCCCTCCATTTGATCCTATTCTGTCCATCCCAACTACCTTCATCCTTATTAATATTAGTTCTACATCCAATTTCATTTCTACTGTCATGAATGGATCAAAATATTTAAATAAAATTCAAGATCTGTCTTCCAAGAATCAACACAAAGTTTTAAAGATGGAATATTTACAAAGAAATCTTAGCTTGGTGTACTTCAAAGAATAATTGAGAGGGAGCCAATACACATGTTAAACTAACTAATCTTGATGTTCAGGAAGAAAACCAATACAAATATTAAACTAACTAATCTTCATCCTTAAGAGATCAATAAACTGTGAAGTATAAAATGTGATCTGCAACTGAGTAAGCTCTGAATTTTGCCATCAAAGCCAGCATGAGTGATCTACAGATGCAATTCACCAAAATTCAGTGATCTACAACTGCAGTTCACCGAAATTCAGTGAGTTGCAGTTGCAGTTCACCAAAATTCAGTGAGCTGCAATTGTAGTTCACCGAAATTCAAGCTGTGAAGTATATATTTTTATATTGTAAATTGGGCTTGAAGTAGTAAAAAAATTAGTAAAACTGTCAGAAGTATACATGCTATACTATAATTATATTACATAATTTACAAAAAAAAAAGTAAGCAAAGCCCAGTACAACAACATAGATCTGCAGCTTGAACAAGGCCAACCCAACAAAAATAGAAACATAAATTACAAAATTTGAAGAAATAGAAACATGAAACATAAAATAGACAATGGAGAAATATATAGAAACATGAAACCTACAGACTGAAGTTCAAGTGCATGTCAATAACATTCAAGAGAGAACATAATCCATATTTCACAACGTTCACAGTTCATAGAAAAGCTCAATTAGGAGATTCCAATATATACAAAAAAGTATAATGGTTTGTAATCCACAATGAAAAAAAAACAATGAATTGATCTGTGTCACCACTAAATACAAAGATTTATAGAGCTTATTCCAAGAAAAAGGATGAAACCTGGGGAAGAAATTGAGCATCAAAGAATGAAGAGTTTACAAACTCTGAAATTTTGTAAACCCTAACCCTCTTTAATTAATTTAGCCTTAATCTTCTCCGTAGAATCGGAAGTTCTTGTGTTCTCAAAATGTCAAACTAAAATAAACTTAATTTTTGGCATTGGCGAGGTTAGTGGAGGACTACAGTTGGCAGTTGGTATCTACTCCATCCGCTCAAAAAATTCAACTTAACTTTTGGTTCTCTAACAATAGAGTTCTCGTCGATGGAAGTTTGGGGACTACAGTCCGCAGATGGCGAGGTTAGAGGAGGATGCGATCGAGGTGTGATTTACCTGAGTGGGGCGGAGCCAGGGAGGAGTTGTGATGGGGGAATGCTTCGATGGCAATGGCGAGCAGTCTGCGAGGCGATGGAGGCAGGCGGAGGAAGAGATTTGGCGCCTACGGAGAGGAGAACAGCAGTACGAGCGGAGGAAGAGCTTTGGCGACGGCGTGGAGAACAGTAGTAAGAGAAGAGGAAAACCTAGATCGGGAAGAAATGAGGTGCGGGAGGAATAAAGATCGGGAAGAAATGAGATGCCAAATAATAAGTTTTTTGGTGGCGTTCTGCAACAATAATGCCGCTAATATAATTATTGAAGATTAGTGGCATTTTTTACAAACAATCGCCACGAAATGCAAAAACCTACAACAATATTTTAAAAAAGCGCCCCAAAAAAATGCCATAATAGGTCGCTTTTGTTGTAGTGATATTGCAGGCGGGCTCAGCGAGTTTGATTGCAGGCGAGGAGCGAGGCTATGCCGTAAATTGACCAAAATGAAATGTCTGGGATGGAGAGTTGTATAATATGTAGGAACGGACAAAAATCGTGGTTCCAATTCCACGCGTGGATTATATTTGATAACTGCTAAAAATAATGGCAGAGTAATTCATGGATGCGGAAAGTTTTTTTTTTTTGCTTATTTATAATTAATGATTAAGATTAAAATATCGAAAGGATCCAAAGGTACGGTGCAAAGCAAAAGTATGGTAAGATATATATATTCTTTCATGCGTCTCTCATCGTCGACCGCCGGATATTCCTAAGCCAGCAACCACTATACATTGCCTCTCTGATCGTGCCAGATTATTCTCACGTCAACTCGTTTTTGTCGTTCGTTCTCTCAAAGTACCCAACCTCATCCGTCGGCTCCCACAACATTGACGTAGCTATGAAAATATTAGGGCGGCGACGACGTAGATCCTATTACCTCCAAAGATCTTTTTGTAAGAAACAAGAATTTTGATAGGCACGTGAAGCGCATTCTCACTAGGAGAGAATAAATGATTTTTTTTATGAAAAAAACTTCAAAATTTTGATAGTTAGTAACTAATTGTTTTTGTCACTAAGTAAATAATTTAGTGACTAAATTATCTTTGGTCACTAAATACTTTAGAAAAATTAACTATAGTGACAGAACATATATTTAGTCATTAAAGATGTCTTTAGTGATCAAATATTTATTTCGTCACTAAAGACTTGTCTTTAGTGACCAAATATTTATTTCGTCACTAAAGACTTGCCTTTAGTGACGAACTATATTTCGTCACTAAAGAGGTGTTTTTAGTGACGAAATAAATTTCGTCACAATATTTTCGTCACTAAATGTCAGTTTTCTTGTAGTGCCTTCAAACAACAGAAGAATTGAAAGCTGCTTCTCATCACTATCATACAGCAACCAGAGTTCCATAGAAAAAAGAAGAAGAAGGATCTGACAACTAGAGCTCCTGCAATTCATCACTATCATAAGCAGGAGTTAATCAAAAGCAGATCCAGTGAAACATTCAAGGGGCTGTTCTTCATACAGCCTCCTTAAGAATTCTGAGAACAGAATTCCTACACCCTTTCTCTTTCTCTATCTCTTTCTCATTCCCATTATGTAAAAGAGTTTTATTAATCCCTCTTCAAAGGATTCAGTGGTTCAAGATCTCCTTATCAAAAGATCTGGTGGTTCAAGATCTCCTTACCAAAAGATCTGGTGGTTCATGATCTCCTTGCCAAAAGATCAGTGGTTCTAAGAGTCTCCTTATCAAAAGACTCAGATACTGTTGGTGCATTCCTACCAGGTGGTAGAAGAGAGGAGTACCCACATTTTGGGGAACCTCTATAAAAATTTGTGTGTCTTTTGGTTGTGTTCATTTTCTGTGCTGTCCCTCATAGCTAGATTACTTTACTGTTTTCTTGCTTTATATTTCAGCATTATTTTATTTAGGATAACCGTTGGTTGGAGCATAACACTTAAGTTTTTATTGTACTTGCACAGTTAGGTTAGAAATAAATTTAAATCTCTATTCACCCCCCCTCTAGATGATTCTCAGAGACACACTGTGCACTTTCACCAACTATTACAAAAAACAAAAACGTTGATTCCTCATTCTTTCGTACACTTCGCTGCTACAACTTTATTCACACCTCCGAGGTGGGCACTTCAAAGGCTTAATGCTTGTTTCATTCATATGACAAGGTTAAAGGGTAACTTGTTCTTTAATCATCTTGACATATACACATTCTTTTGGTTTAGGGCTATCAAACAAGCATCGAGTCTCTATGGGATACATGAACCTGCAACTCATCATTATTTTGATTCAGGGCCATCGAACAAGCATTAAGTCTCTATTGGACACCCGAGCCAATATTTTTTCCTTGTCAGGCAATTCACACCCCCTGCAAGAGTTAACTCTTAACATTGGCCTATTCTTATGCATCGATGCAATTCTTTCATTTTCATTTAACTATTCTTCTTTTCATTAGTTGTAATTTCATAGGTTGTAAATTAATGTATGCTCTCTTCAAAGTTCATGTATTTTATAATATTCTTGTCACCTATGGTTGATATCTATCGACCGGGCATTTTGAATACGTTTAATCGGATCACTGGTAGCTTTAAGAAAATGTCATCATACTGGGACGATATATATACATGATATATATATATACATGATATATATATACATGATATATATATATACATGATATATATATATATATTTATATATATACGAGTGACAGTAACGAGCCTCCGGCCCGATCCAAGGCGGCATTTGTCGTGGGGGCGACATTTGTCGTGGGGGCGACATTTGTCGTGGGGGCGACATTTGTCGTGGGTGGCGACATTTGTCGTGGGTGGCGACATTTGTCGTGGTGGCGACATTTGTCGTGGGGGCGACATTTATCGTGAGGGCGACATTTGTCGTGGAGGGGCGACATTTGTCGTGGGGGCGACATTGGTCGTAGGCGGCAACATTGGTCGTGGTCGGCGACATTGGTCGTGGGCGATGACATTGGTCGTGGGCGATGACATTGGTCGTGGGCGATGACATTGGTCGTGGGCGATGACATTGGTCGTTGGTGACGTCATTCAGCGAGGGGGGACATTCGACGGGGGCGGGAAGTTAAAGGAGTTAAAGCATGTTAATGAAGAAGCATAGGAGGCATGGACTATCGTAAGAGCTATACATGTGGTGTAACAGAAGAATCCCCTTACTGTTTCATAGGAGCCAGTCCTTCTATCCCCTGGCAGTCTAAATGACCCACTTCGGGTCCTCCACATGCCCTCGCCATTATGGATGGCTTCCACCAGCGCAGTATAGTTCTGCCCAAAATCATGGTCGAAATATTCTACATGATGACCTTAAAAAACACATAAATATATAGCACTAAGACTTTAGAGCATATAAATCTTATGTAGTAATTATGATATGAAAAAAGAGGAATTGTTCTAAACCTTAAAGCATAGAAATTTGTTTTGCTATAGAGAGGCAAGCATAGAAATTTGTAGTACTTGTTTTGGTATTAGACTTCAGCTTCATCATAATCCTTAAAGGTGCTGTAGCAACCATAGTATCAGTGGCATATAATATATGCATAGTAGTTTCACAAAGTAAATTGGCAATGAAGACCGGTGGTTGAAGTGAAGAGCCCTATGCTGCAAGAGCGTTTAAGCAGACGTGAGAAATGCCTAAAAAGAAATAGTGGAATCAAAGAGAAAAGAATGGCGTATAACAACACCGTAGTCGGTCCTTCTCTATTGCTTGTCCGTTCAAATGTAACGTTCTCAAAAGCCCAACATTTATCCACAATCTCCCTGATTTTCCCCCAACCAAAAACCAATAAACAATCATTATTACACAAAATAAATCTGTAAACATATGCCACCATTTGAGAGAAATAAGAGACTTGAATATTTTCTTACTCCTTTTATATGAAAGTAAGAACATGGGTCTGTGAAAGAGCTTTCGAGGTTACCAAATCAATTGAATAAATAAAAGTAAGAACAATACATGATGCAAGTTGTTACCAATCTATAGAAAATGATTGAACATAAAATTAAAAACTTGAATATGATTTTTATAAAGAGCAGGAATAGAGCGTCATACCATTATTCAGATTTTTATGCTTGATGGGGCCTTCATATGGAAATTCTACTTCAATTTATTCTACCCAATCATAAACATTAGCAAACATAGAATTGCAAGGGAATATAAGAAATACAAAAAACTAAGAGGAAACAAATAACTTCAAACACATATCTGACAGGACAACCCAACAGATGCCCCAACCCTACGACAGAAGCAGGAAGAGGTTGGATGTCGTGGAGCAAATTGAAAAACGCGTTTGTGGGAGAGATGTGGGATGCGGCGACGGAAATGACGAAAACTGAAAATAAAAATAGGAGTACCTGGAGCAGGAGGAGGTAGAAGCCGATTCGTGGAAGCGCCGAAGCCGATGGAGGAAAACGGGGTCGGAGGTGTACAACGGAAACGGAGCAGAGGAAGGAGCAAATGCCATCGCCAGACGCCATCGCCGATTTAAGAGGCGTGCTGCATAGACGAAATCAGCGGTGAACTCTGCACTGCACAGCAATGCAGAAATCTGCACTGCATGCACAGCAATGCAGTGCAGAAATCTGCACTGCATGCACAGCAATGCAGTGCAGAGATGTGCACTGCACTGCACAGCAATGCAGTGCAAAAATCTGCACAGCAATGCACTGCAATGCAGTGCAGATTTCTGCTCTGTACTGCTCTGTACTGCACTGCACAGAATGGAACTTTGATATTCATATAAGGATCATAACCCTTGCCTTTCTTCACTATACTACAACTTTGTGGTGCATTCCATTCAATTATTAGGTCTGTTTGAATCCTTCAATTTGCCTAGAAATGTTTTCGAAAAACTTTATATCAGGAGCCCCTAATGTATTTTGAGGCAAAACTAAAGGTTATATAATAAAAACAATTTGTATGATCAAGTTTAACCTTGTCAATGAGAGAAACTGGGCATTTTCGCAAACACCTAGAGTGCAGTAAATCAGTCTCTTTTTGTTATTTATTCATAGCTAATGTTGTAAATGAACCTCCAGATAAAATAAAATAAAAACAGAAATTTCGGAAATAAAATATTCTTCACGCCTGTTTGCTAGCATACCTTGAATGAGGAAGGCTCTGTTTTTATACCTTCAATGAAGAAGCTCTGTTTTTTTCTCACCTGAAACAAAAACATAGCTAATGTTGTAAATGAACCTCCAGATAAAATAAAATAAAAACAGAAATTTCTGAAATAAAATATACTTCACACATATTTGCTGGCATACCTTCAATGAGGAAGGCTTTGTGGTGGAGACCAGCCCAGGTCCGGTCGACGCAAAGTACCCGACGCCGCACCCGTCCAGATCTTTATCGGCCTTGACATCAATTTGTGCTTTTATTTTGTGTCGTTTGGTAATTTGTGTGATTGCTGAAATTTTTATATATATATACAGTTATTAATATATATATATATAATATATATAAATATCAGCTCCCTGTTTTAAGCCCTCCCAGCCGGTCAGCATATTTCGCAAACCAGGCGGTTCCCGTGCTAGGGCTCGCAGGAAAAAATTTCCCGGTTCATGGCGCTCACGGTTTGATCGGCAGATACAAACTCCCGCCGCCAACACCTCATCGGCCCACGATTCTGCTGTGTCCACGCGCGATTGAAGAGCACGACATCTCTCTCGGCGGTTGGAGCAGTTACCCGCACGTCTGCCATGGCCGCATCCTTCAACTGTTCGTTCCGAAGAACAGTGGCATTAAAAAAGAGGAACGAGGAGAGGTGCTTTTGGTGATTGATGAACATATGAACGCTTTGGTTGTGAAATGAGAGTAATTGCTTCCCTGTAGGTCATAGAGGTGATGAATAGTGATTAGGAGAAGGTTCGGTTTGAGTTTTGCAAGTTCCTGTTGCTAGGGAAGAGCTATCCCCGTGAGATTGTTTTGCTTTCCTTTGAAGAAAACCAGTGAGAGTTTGTATTTATTAAAATTCTGTTTGTTGTTCTTTTTTTTTTATTGATGAAAGGGAAGATGAACAGTGCCCCGTATGATTGGCTATCGCCTATTGAAAATTGATGAACATTATCATCATATTTACTATTGGATTTTCTTTTAAGTTATATTGTTGCTGTTTGAGGAGTGCTGCCGTGAAATTAAAGGGAGGAGTCCTGCTTCCCCTTTCGTTCGACTGGAGATCTCGTGGAACCACTTTGAGTGATCGAGATTTCGTGAATCCACCTTGAGTGTGAGAGAGAGTGAGAAATTAGGTTGTTTGGTTTGTGGCATCCTTACGCTAGTGAGTGTTCGAGATTCCGCGGAACCACTTTCGTGTGAGAATGAGTGAAATTTCTCCTTAGTGCCGTGTGCGATAACGGCCGACTTCGGAGCGGGAGATCGAAGGTGACGAGGAAATTCCTCGCGGGATCGCCGTCGACTTCGATTGCGGAAAGACGACTCTTTCCTTGGGTAACTTGCTTCTTTCTTCTTCTTTGTGTGTGTCTACATATTTTCTCGTAGGATATTAGATTCATTGTGGGTTTTCGCCCGGGTTTTGTCAGCGAACGCTACGTCAAAAACTCCAAACGGAAACGTATTTGGAGTTCACGATTTCCGTTTGTTATAACAAGGGGAACGGAACGAAAGTTGCGAACTTCCTTCCCCGGATTTAGAATTGAACCATATTTCAAGAAATTTCATTTTAAACAAAAATAGTAATTTTATGCTTACAAAACAATCTAGTTGCTTAATTTCTTAAAGTTCGTGCACGACCGCTCAAATTTCAATTTTTAAATTGCAAGCATTTAGGGTTCCCTAAGAAATAGCCGACAGGCGCGCAAACCCTACGCGCCATCCTGCATCAATTTGGTATCAGAGCCAGGTTCCGAAATTTTTCTAAGTTTCGAAATCCGCCCTGCGTAGAATAGGAACCCGCATAGCATTTAATTTTTCAAAAAAAAAAAAGAGTTTTTATTTTTTTAATCATCCATCTTACTTGTGTGTCTTGCATGCATCTGTGTAGTGCTAGGTTAGTGAGATGCGTCAAATTGAACGTGGTCACCCGAGTTACGGAGACGAAGGTAATGAGCCACCCCCATGGTTTCTACCCTTCGCACACCAAATGACAACGTTAACCAAGAGTGTTTATCAAGTGCGAGAAAGATTTAAAAACCTTAGTGGTAGGATGAATAGTCTAGAGGTACCCCCTCGAGGTTCAATGCCACCTCCCATTCGAGATTGGCATTCCATTAGACCCCATCACGAAACCCCACACCACTACATAGAAGGGTCTACACATTGGAGAAACCCTTTATTTGAGGATTACGAGTCCATTTACACCCACCCCCATGGAGCCCGCACTCGAGTGGATCCTGTTGATCCATCGACACAATGTTATGAGGGTAGAGTTCCGTATCACTCTAGTTACCGATACTACACGTCACCTTTATATGAGGAAACTGAGTCGTTATATGTGCGACCACCCCCACACGTTCGTAGGACTCACGTCCAACCACGAGCACGACATGATCATGTTATGGACGATCATCACAATTACCCTCAAGAATCTTGTAGAGGTCACCCTCGTCAAGATTACATTACACGTTGTGATCCTCATAGTGTTCCGAAAACGAACATGATGGTGTCCATTAAGGGTCGACGAGAGCACTCCTCGTCCCAAGACAGGGAAACTTCACCCACTTTGCCTGATATTTTAGTACAGGATGTGTGGAGTCAACCCCCACGAAAGTCTGCCCCACTTAATGAGACCACCATAGAGACTATATCTACATTGAGTGAAGACTTTTCACATACTTCACCCGAGATTCTGGATTCACTATTGAGTGAGGAATTTTCGTGCACCCCACCCGATAGCGCACCGAGTCACATCACGATTAAGAGTCGAGAGCTTTGTAGTGACCTCGAAGTTGCCACCTCTCCCTATTCCGGGAGCACAACCCCTTCTGACGGTTTACTTCTGGAGGACCATCACTCTACTGATGGGATCTTTGATGATCCTCCTATTGAGCCTCCAGATGAACCACCTCGTCCATGTATAGCTGAGATACCTGTGAGCAATACCCTTATGAATTTCAAGACATGGATACCTGCTCCTTTGTTGCCCTTGATGTCACTAGTGCTCCAAAGAGATGGTTTTGAGTGTGACATTAATCTGGTGAGGCTTGATCGTAGACATCTGGTCACTCACACTCTAGTTAAGTTATGTGACGTACCGCCTACTCAGCTTATTCAAGAGTCGCGTCATATTTTCAGTGAGTACGATTATCACTTTGAAGACCATCATATTCGCGATGAGTTTTCATATGTCCCACCTGGTGAGCCTCCTGATGCCTCACATTTCCTTAGTAAAATTATTGCGACTGTCACAACTTATGTGCTTTATCGTTTATATGAGAGCACTCTATATGATATTGGAGCCTATACCGGCACTCGTCGCGTTTGTGACGAATTTTATTATACCCCTCCCGGTGAACCCCCAGATGAACCACATATGAGTTCACCGCACATTTGGGAAGTATCTATCCTTAGTTGCACAGTCGAGTTTGAGGGTGCACTCACTGATTCGTTGATTTTATGTTTTATCACCCGCACTCGTAGAGACAGTTCGCATACCATGTTGACACATCGTATCACTGATGTCTCTGATTTTCACTTGAGTGTTCATCACCCACGCGACGAAGTATTTTATGATCCACCGTCGGAGCCTCCTGATCATGTACCTATCTCCGGAGTTGACGTTAGTAACTAAAACCTTCGGTTTGTGGAGTCAGTCGTGTTAGTAGTTCATTTCTTTGCATTTGCATGATTTGCATGAAACTGAGCGGAAATTGCATAGTACTTATGATTTATACGCAACTCAAGCTAACAAGCATAAAAAAGCTATTAGTTTCAAAATGGATGACTTGGTAATTGTTCGGCTAAATCCGGAGCGGTTACCTTCGGGAACCGTAAAGAAGTTAGCTAACCGTAGAACTGGACCCTTTAGAGTGGTCAAGCGGATTGGGCAAAATGCGTATGGACTTGAAATGCCTTTCGTTTGGGGAGCAAATCCAGTTTTTAATGTAGCCGATCTGACTTTATTCCACGATTATCCACATGAGTCTCTAGATTTTCCATTGCCTTCTCCTCCATTTGCTTCTTCTGGGTTGGTGAGTGTTACTGAGGAGCCACATTCAGAACACACTGATTCTCATTCAGTTTATTGACACACCGCCAGCAGTTCTACCGTTTTCCGTTGACTGTTCTCAGAGATATCTTGTTCGTTGGCATGGCAGACCAGAGACCGAGACCAGCTGGGTTTTTGGCCGAGGATTTACAGCGTATGGATACTGATCTTTTACAACACTACTGCTCGGAGCACTCACCAGAGATGAGTGATTTCGAGAGGGGAAGAGTTGGTGGAGACCAGCCCAGGTCCGGTCGACGCAAAGTACCCGACGCCGCACCCGTCCAGATCTTTATCGGCCTTGACATCAATTTGTGGTTTTATTTTGTGTCGTTTGGTAATTTGTGTGATTGCTGAATTTTTTTTTATATATATATTTATATATATATATATACAGTTATTAATATATATATAATATATATATAAATATCAGCTCCTTGTTTTAAGCCCTCCCAGCCGGTCAGCATATTTCGCAAACCAGGCGGTTCCCGTGCTAGGGCTCGCAGGAAAAAATTTCCCGGTTCATGGCGCTCACGGTTTGATCGGCAGATACAAATTCCCGCCGCCAACGCCTCATCGGCCCACGATTCTGCTGTGTCCACGCGCGATTGAAGAGCACGACATCTCTCTCGGCGGTTAGTGCAGTTTCCCGCACGTCTGCCATGGCCGCATCCTTCAACTGTTCGTTCCGAAGAACAGTGGCATTAAAAAAGAGGAACGAGGAGAGGTGCTTTTGGTGATTGATGAACATATGAACGCTTTGGTTGTGAAATGAGAGTAATTGCTTCCATGTAGGTGATAGAGGTGATGAATAGTGATTAGGAGAAGGTTCGGTTTGAGTTTTGCAAGTTCCTGTTGCTAGGGAAGAGCTATCCCCGTGAGATTGTTTTGCTTTCCTTTGAAGAAAACCAGTGAGAGTTTGTATTTATTAAAATTCTGTTTGTTGTTCTTTTTTTTATTGATGAAAGGGAAGATGAACAGTGCCCCGTATGATTGGCTATAGCCTATTGAAAATTGATGAACAGTATCATCATATTTACTATTGGATTTTTTTTTAAGTTATATTGTTGCTGTTTGAGGAGTGCTGCCGTGAAATTAAAGGGAGGAGTCCTGCTTCCCCTTTCGTTCGACTGGAGATCTCGTGGAACCACTTTGAGTGATCGAGATTTCGTGAATCCACCTTGAGTGTGAGAGCGAGTGAGAAATTAGGTTGTTTGGTTTGTGACATCCTTACGCTAGTGAGTGTTCGAGATTCCGCGGAACCACTTTCGTGTGAGAATGAGTGAAATTTCTCCTTAGTGCCGTGTGCGATAGCGGCCGACTTCGGAGCGGGAGATTGAAGGTGACGAGGAAATTCCTCGCGGGATCGCCGTCGACTTCGATTGCGGAAAGACGACTCTTTCCGTGGGTAACTTGCTTCTTTCTTCTTCTTTGTGTGTGTCTACATATTTTCTCGTAGGATATTAGATTCATTGTGGGTTTTCGCCCGGGTTTTATCAGCGAACGCTACGTCGAAAACACCAAACGGAAACGTATTTGGAGTTCACGATTTCCGTTTGCTATAACAAGGGGAACGAAACGAAAGTTGCGAACTTCCTTCCCCGGATTTAGAATTGAACCCTACAACAACAACAACAACAGAACCCATATAGTCCCCAATCGGATTTAGAATTGAACCATATTTCAAGAAATTTCATTTTAAACAAAAATAGTAATTTTATGCTTACAAAACAATCTAGTTGCTTAATTTCTTAAAGTTCGTGCACGACCGCTCAAATTTCAATTTTTAAATTGCAAACATTTAGGGTTCCCTAAGAAATAGCCGACAGGCGCGCAAACCCTACGCGCCGTCCTGCATCACTTTGTTTTTATACCTTCAATAAAAAAGCTATGTTTTTTTCTCACCAGAAACAAAAACTCAACATTAACTTGGATATGCAAGATTAATCAGACCTAAACCCCAAGATTAATGCAAGACTATGCATACCAAAAAAATCTTATTGCTTAAATAGGAATATATCATGGTGAAGATAAATCAAAACTGATGAGGTGTGAAATTTGTGAAGGTGCCTATAATGGAGAGCAGTGGATGGCCATACTGGTCATTACACAATTTTTACAACCCCAATCTCTACATCATAACTGTTGAAACCGGCAACCGGTCTCCTGAGTTCGGACCCACTGGGGGGTGTAGCCGATGCTTATTTCTCCCTCACTAAACTCTCTGACCGGTGGATGAGAAAATAGGAACAGACCCAAGGCTGCAGCGAGGAGGTCCCGCCACACACCCGGAAGATCTTAGAGAGCTTCCCCTCCAAAACCAAAGCTCAGCCGGGCACCTTGGAGGGCACTAGCAGCCAACCAAGACTAGCCTGGAGGAGAGGATTCTCTCAAAATCGGATCTCCTCCAAGGTGCCCTTAAGGGTCTATTTAAGGATTCTCTCAAAATCGGATCTCCTCCAAGGTGCCCTTAAGGGTCTATTTATAGATTTTTCTAGGCTGGTCTGCAAATAGCATGAATCCGTCTTTTAATTTTACTAACCGCACCTCAAATTGGTCTGCTAATAGCCTAACTCCGCTGTTCTGAAGGGCTATTTGCAGCCCATAAGGGGCATCATGGTCATTTCCTCCTTAAAGCCCCTGGGGCGAGTGGTCCGTGAGGGCACCACTCGCCGAGCTCCCGCTCAGCTGGGCGAATGCACACACTCCTGGGCGAGTGGCCCGCGAGGGCGCCACTCTCCGATTTTGTCCTTCTCGCCTGCGACTCGCCCCTACTCACCCGGGGGTCTTTCCACCTGTCTCAGTCTGGGCGAATGGCCTGGCTGACCCAGATCTCGCCAGTTGGCTTGAGGGACCCACTCCGCGAATACGGGTTGTACACAATCCCCGCTCTTTGCGAGCGGTCCCTATGCTCGGAAAGAACAGTCCAACCCGGTATTCGGTGAGTGCTTGCTGACTGGACCCATAAGATTCTGTGGGTCCCACCGTCACCCTATATATACTTCTCAGTGTCAGATTTTCCTGGAACGCTTCCATTCCTCGGCTTGGAGCTCCTTCTCTCCCCTGACCTTTCGCCAACTCCAATGTCTTTCCAAAAGCCTTCCGCGAGACCACTCTCGCAGGAAATGATAGAACGCCTGGCTGCGGCCCAAAGTACAACCGCCCCCAAGACTGTCAGGTTTGCTCCCTGGCTTACGTCCAAGCGGGACCCGAGCGCCCCCTACGTCTCGCGTCGAGCCAAGGCGATTCGGTTGAATCGTCAGGGAGGCGAGAGCGCCTCGAAGTCTCCGGCGAATACACCTCCAGACCCCGGAACGCAGGTATGAGAATTCCTCCCGTCTTTCTGCTTAGTTCCTGCCCCCCTTATCCTGCAATCGCTCTGACCATTCGCAGGGGGTTGCGGCACCTGAGGACGGCCACGTGGTCGTCTCGAGTAGTGCCGTGGTGCCGCCTCTCGCGGATGCGAGGCCTCCTCCAGATCTGGACCTTGCTCCTCCACCCTCTCCGGGCGAGACCACACGGCAATCTGGTAAGTTATGAACCCTCTCGATTCGTCATCCATACTGTTCGTTCCTGACTACTGTTTTTCTGCAACCCTCAATCCCGACCTTCCGCCGCGGGATTCCGTTCCTCCGAGTTCCCCTGCTCGACAGAACCCCTCCGTTCCTGCTAATGGGCGGAGGGTCTCCCCTGAGCGGGAACCCGATCAGCTTCACCGTGCCGATGAGCATGCGAATGCTCCGGCTCCTTCTTCACAGCCCTTCCGCCCCGGGAAAGGGAAAGTTCTACCTCCCACGGCAGTCCTGTCTGATGCGCACCCCCATTCATCCCGCCCTCCAGGTCATAGGGAACCCGTACCGGGTTAGTGTCTTCACCCGCCTCCAGTGCATTCGCTAGATTTATCGTGACTGATCTGCTTGTGATCTCGCAGGCCATCGAGAAGCCTCCCCCTTCGGGTCCTACAACGAGGGGGAAGAGGGGATGCTCTCGCCTCTCCCCTCTCCCGGGGACCCCTCTGACTTCCTTGGCGACCCCTCAGACACCGCGACCCTGAAGGAGCGAATGACAGAGGTCCTGGGGAAGCTGATCTATATGCAGCGGGATCTCGTCGGCCAGGTGGACGGTGTGCGGATGGAAGCCACGCACGAGCTGAAGGCCCTTCAGAAGGACTATTCGCGTCTCCTTGCGACGGTGGAGCGTCTGGGAGGTGAAGGTGGGGAGCTGTCTCCCGGGAGACATGCCGCGCGAGCCCGAGACCAGCTTCAGCTGGCCTCTCATGAGATCACCACCATGCTCGCGTATTATCGCCCGTGAATGCCTCCGGAGGCTGGGCCGCGAGGGCAGGGTCGGTGGTATTGGGAGGAGCGCTAGTCTGGTCATCATTCGCCTCTTTTACTATTTCTTTTTCCGTTTACAGTGTTGAGGACATTGGACTTATTCACGTCTGTAATAATTTATGCTCTGTGCTTTGCGAATGCTTTGTTTTTTGTTTATATTTCTCGCTGCTTGCCTGGGTATACCGAATGATACCTTACTGCCAAATGTTTTTTCAACCCTTGCGCGTAGCCGTCGATTGAGTAGACATAGGGCATTCGCCATTAATGGGCGTGAGGGACCGGCCCGGGTTTCGTGGCGCCGGGAAGGCGCGATTGCTATCCGCACACCCGTTGCCTCGAAAGCCCAAGCGTTTTCTAGTTCTTCTATAAATAGGCCGTCCCAACTACCGTATTGATTATCCTGCCATCCGCTCCCTCTCTCTCCTTGCGCTAGCACTCGCGCTTCTCTCTTCTTCGTGACTCCTGTCCTCCTCAGCATTCGCGAAATGGGTGGCGAGACCGAAGGCAGGGCGAAGTGTGCCAGCGCGTTTGTCAACCACGTCTTCGACTCCTGCGACCTCTCCGAAGAGGCTTACCTGAACACTGTCGCGGACTACCTCCGGCCGGGATTTCACGCGCGAAAGCCCGGGACGGAGGATCGCCTGAACTCCATCTCGCCGAGTGCTCTCGCGATCCCGCTGGAGCACTTCGAGGTGGGATTTCGCCTCCCTATTTGGCCGGAACTCCGCCAGACCTTCCGGTACTACGGGGTCGTGCCCGGCCAGCTCAACCCCAACTCCATCGCTATGCTGGTCGGGTACGCGTGCTACCTGCGAGAAGAGGGGATAGATTTTTCGCTACCCGTCTTCTGCAAGCTGTATACCTTCCGCTGCTCACACGACATCTCCTTCTTCTCGGGTCAGAGCCCACTCAAATACCAGGGTCTCCCGAACAAGAACCACGACTGGGTTCGCCGCTTCATCTTCGTCAGCGGGAGCCTCGGAAACACCCTTCTCGCCCCGGTGCAGGAGGAGTCAACCTTCCGGCCCCCGACTCTAGGGGGCACGAGGCCAAACTGCACCATTACATCCTGGAGCACGGGATGGACCTCGTCTACCTCCGGCGAAATGTCAACTCGCTCCCGCCCATTCCGCAGGGTGAGGGTAAGTTTTCTAAACCTTCTCCATTCGCTTCGGCTTTGTTGATTTTATACCATTCGCTGAGCCTTTCGCATTCTCATGTAGGCGTGCGTGATTTCCCTCTTCACCCGCCGCGGCCTCCTGGAGTTTCCGTGCCCTTTGCACAGGCGGCCGCGGATGCCTGCCGGGCGGAAGCCTCCTCCTCCAAACCCAGCGGCAGGAAGCGAAAACTCAGGGCGACTCCATCCTCCCCTTTCAAGAAGCCGAGATGTCCCCCTTCCGCGAAAGGCAAGGGGGCTCTGGACGGGACCTCCGGGGCGAATGCTCCGGCCCAGACCCTGGAGACGGGTGCGCCGTCCCGACCCCCGGGAGCGGGTGTGCCGGACGGGGCCGTACTCCAGGCGGGATCGTCGTTGCCGCCGCCTCCGTTGCCCAGGGACCACCGGAACTTCCCGAATGGCGAGAAGTACGTGGATCCCTCAGGGGCTCCTCTGGTAAAGTGGGACAGAAACACCAACAGGGTCTCGCTCTCCACCCTCCATCCGTCTTGGATAGAGAGCGATGTCGCCAGCGGCGAGGCCTACGCCATTGCGTATGCCCTTTACGGCCGTGAAGATGCCGAGGTCTTCGATGCCGAGAAGACGCAAGTTCTCGCCCACGAGACCGCTCGAGCCATGCTGCGGGCCCTCGAGCTCGCGCATATGTCTTCGCGCCGGAGCATTAATCTGTCGCGGAGTCTGGCCGAGGTTGAGGAGACCAGGGCTCTCGCTTCTGCCGAGGCGCATGAACTCAAGGTGAAGCTGGAAGCTGCGGAAGCACTTCTCGCCAGCCGCCCCGTCAGAGAGGCATACTTCCCCCCCCCCTCGCGAATGACCGTGGCTGATTGCCGCACTTTCTTCTCACCACCTTTGTTTTTTCAGGACACTACGAGCGCCGAGATGTTTCGCGCGCGGGTGATCGACCTTGAGGAGGAAGTCCGCCTGGCTAAGGCCGAGGCCCAACAGTCGCGAGAAGCCGATGCTTCGGCACTCGCCTCGGGGAGTAGGGGGCACTTTTACCCCCATCATGAGCTAGAGCAGCTGATGCAGGAGAACGCCCAAAGCGCCGTGAAGCACGCGCTACAGGTGCTGCGGCAGGCTGGGTATCTGAAGGAGGAGGCCGAATGCCTCTCCGCCCGACAAGTCGTCCCCGAGCTCTACATCCCGATCCCCTTCCCGGAAGATGAGGACGGCGAGCCACATGAAGACACCCTCCTCCTGGATTCGGGCGAGAGCGACGGATCTCCTGGCGAGAAGCCTGCCGATCCATGAGATGGGCCCTTGTGATTTGATTTTTTCTTGCTTTCTTTTTATTTTTCATTTTGGATGTAATCCTGAACTGGGGCGAGTCCCCTTGGCATATATATTGATTACAAATTTTTGTGCTATCTTAATTTTACCTCATTCGCTACTGTATCTCGCTAGGCTCATTAGGACGCTAGGTCGTAGTGTAATTGTCTTGGCCACTCGCCGGATGCTCGAAGGTGACCTAGGATGCCTTGCCCTTTCCGATCTTCCGCTACTCGCTCCACTCGCCCCTTCTGACCATTCGCCTAGGTCAGGGGTCTCGTATGGATAGGTTATAAGGGAGAGCAGAGACTACCTTACTGGTGTGCAATCCTCGCGAGTGCTCTTGAGGTCGACCCTTGAGAATCTAGGACCAGCCACCGAGTGAGCCTTCGGTCCTGCCAGCTAGATGAAAGCCTGGACAGCGGGTCTGCTCGGAGCCATCTTCCCAACAACTTAGCACCTGCCACCGAGTGAGCCTTCGGACCTGCCAGCTAGATGAGAGCCTGAACAGCGGGTCTGCTCGGGGCCATCTTCCCAACAACTTAGCACCTGCCACCGAGTGAGCCTTCGGACCTGTCAGTTAGATGAGAGCCTAGACAGCGGGTCTGCTCGGGGCCATCTTCCCAACAACTTAGCACCTGCCACCGAGTGAGTCTTCGGACCTGCCAGCTAGATGAGAGCCTGGATAGCGGGTCTGCTCGGGGCCATCTTCCCAACAACTTAGCACCTGCCACCGAGTGAGCCTTCGGACCTGCCAGCTAGATGAGAGCCTGGACAGCGGGTCTGCTCGGGGCCATCTTCCCAACAACTTAGCACCTGCCACCGAGTGAGCCTTCGGACCTGCCAGCTAGATGAGAGCCTGGACAGCGGGTCTGCTCGGGGCCATCTTCCCAACCACTTAGCACCTGCCACCGAGTGAGCCTTCGGACCTGCCAGCTAGATGAAAGCCTGGACAGCGGGTCTGCTCGGGGCCATCTTCCCAACAACTTAGCACCTGCCACCGAGTGAGCCTTCAGACCTGCCAACTAGATGAGAGCCTGGACAGCGGGTCTACTCGGGGCCATCTTCCCAACAACTTAGCACCTGCCACCGAGTGAGCCTTCAGACCTGCCAGCTAGATGAGAGCCTGGACAGCGGGTCTGCTCGGGGCCATCTTCCCAACAACTTAGCACCTGCCACCGAGTGAGCCTTCGGACCTGCCAGCTAGATGAGAGCCTGGACAGCGGGTCTGCTCGGGGCCATCTTCCCAACAACTTAGCACTTGCCACCGAGTGAGCCTTCGGACCTGCCAGCTAGATGAGAGCCTGGACAGCGGATCTGCTCGGGGCCATCTTCCCAACAACTTAGCACCTGCCACCGAGTGAGCCTTCGGACCTGCCAGCTAGATGAGAGCCTGGACAGCGGGTCTGCTCGGGGCCATCTTCCCAACAACTTAGCACCTGCCACCGAGTGAGCCTTCGGACCTGCCAGCTAGATGAGAGCCTGGACAGCGGGTCTGCTCGGGGCCATCTTCCCAACAACTTAGCACCTGCCACCGAGTGAGCCTTCGGACCTGCCAGCTAGATGAGAGCCTGGACAGCGGGTCTGCTCGGGGCCATCTTTTGGAACTTTCGAAGTTTTCCCGTAAGCTGCAGCATTACTTTCACATATATAGGTCAAACAGAATATTCTTATTTCAAAAACATTAGCATTACATAGTTTTTAGGGATAGAAACGCTTGAGATCGTCACCACTCCATGTGTGACTGAGAGGTTGGCCCTCCACATTCTGAAGGCGGTACCCCCCAGACTTTAGCGCCTCTTCCACGATATAGGGACCTTCCCAGTTGGGATTAAGCTTTCCCACCGCAGCGGACCTCCCAGCCGCGTCGACCTTCTTGAGCACTAGATCCGTCTTTTCGAACTGCTTGACCATGATGTGCTTGTCGAAGTACTTGGCCATCCGCCGCTTGACCTCTTCTTGGCGAATGGCTGCTAGATCCCGGGCTTCTTCGATGAGGTCGAGGGAGAGCCGCAACTCCTCTTCGTTCCCAGCTCTCCAATCTTCCCCTCCATTCGTGGCGGCCTTTACCCGTGGCGTCATGACTTCGAACTCTATGGGGATGATGGCCTCACAGCCGTGAGAGAGCTTGAAAGGGGTCTCCCCTGTGGCGGTGTTGGGGGTAGTCCTTAGAGCCCACAGGACTGAGGGGAGCTGCTCCACCCAATTGCCCTTAAGATTTTCCACCTTCTTCTTGAGCAAGTTCACGATAATCTTGTTTGCCGCCTCCACCTGCCCGTTGCTCCTGGGTTGGTGGACTGATGCAAACCTGAGGTCTATCCCCAACTTGCCACAGAAACTGATGAACTCTTCGCTGGCGAATTGCGGGCCATTATCTGTGACTATGGCCTGCGGAAGCCCATGTCGACAGATGATCTCCCCCCCATATGAAGTTGCGGACCACCTGCGAGGTGACCTTAGCCAGCGCCTTGACTTCCAACCACTTTGAGAAGTAGTCGATCATAACCAAGAGAAATCTCCTCTGCCCACTGGCCTGGGGGAAGGGTCCTACCAGATCCATCCCCCATATGGCGAATGGCCAGGGCGCCGCGATACTCCTTAGCCTCTGGGCTGGCAAGAGCTGAAGCGGGGCGAACATCTGGCACTACTGGCATTTCTTGGCGAAGGCCGCCACATCTTTACTCAAGGTCGGCCAAAAGTACCTCTGCCTCATTATCCTTGCCTCCAACATCCTGCTCCCCGAGTGGCTGCCACACTCGCCGGAGTGAACTTCTTCCAAGATCCTCGGGACTTCCTCCTCTGAGATGCATCGGGCCAGGAGGCCCGAGAGAGTCTTCCGATACAAATCCCCCTCATGGAGCACGTAGTAGGCGGACTTGTACCGGAAGCGCCTCTGGTCCGGAACCTCCTCTGGAAATTTCCCTGTTGCAAGGAAGGTAACGAAGGGATCCTTCCAAGAGGGCCGCTGCTCTACTTCCATGAGTTCCCCCTCCTCGATCGAAGGGCGGAACAGGTCTGTCAGGGTCCCTCCGGCTCGAGGACCGGCCTTGGCCAGGCGATCCGCTGGGGTGCTCTCCTCCCGAGGGATGTGCCTGATGGAGAAACTCTTGAACGTTCCAATGAGGCCTCTCACTTTGGCTAGGTATCTTATGAGTGCAGGTTCCCTTGTCTCGAACTCTCCCTTGATCTGAGAGGCTATTACCATCGAGTTGGTGAGGACCTCCACATCATGGACTCCCAGCTCCTGGGCCAGTCGCAGGCCGGCGATCACCGCCTCATACTCCGCCTGGTTGTTGGTAATTGGGAAATGTATTACTAGAGTCTGCTCGATATTCATCCCGTGGGGGCTCTCCAGCACCACCCCTCCTCCGAGAGAATTTTTGCCTGAGGTCCCGTCAACCAGCAGCTTCCAAGGAACATGACGAGGGGCTTGATCCTCCTCCATCTCGGCCACATAATCTGCCATAAAGTCTGCCACTACCTGTGCCTTCATGGATAGTCGAGGGACGAAGGTGATATTAAACTCACTTAACTCTATCGACCACTTCGCGAGCCTCCCCGAGTGCTCTACAGCTCTACTCCTTCGAAGATCTGGCGAGGGGGGTGGTCAGTCACCACTTGAATTGAATGGGCCTGGAAGTATGGCCTGAGCTTTCTTGCCGCGACGACCAGAGCAAAGGCCAGCTTCTCTAAAATTGGGTACCTGAGCTCCGCCTCCCTCAAGACCCTACTTACATAGTAGATGGGCAGCTGCTTCTTGCCTTCTTCCCGGACCAGGACGGAGCTTACGGCCTCAGTCCCGACTCCGAGGTACAAGGCTAGGTCCTCCCCCTCCTTGGGGCCCTGGAGTAGCGGAGCCTTGGTGAGCTGGCTCTTCAAGGCCTGGAAGGCCTCCTCGCATTCCTTTGTCCACTCGAATTTCTGGTTGCCTCGCAACACTTTGAAAAAGGGGGAGCATTTCTCCCCGGCCCGGGAGAGAAACCTGCTCAACCCTGCGAGCCTTCCTGTCAAGCGCTGAACCTCCTTGGCATTCCGAGGCGATCCCAACTCCATGATGGCTTTGACCTTGTCCGGGTTAGGTTCTACCCCCGAAGGGGTGAGAAGATGTCCCAGGAACTTCCCCTTGCTGGCCCCGAACACACACTTCAGGGGGTTCAAGCGCATCTTGTACTTGCGCAGGGTGGCGAAGGTTTCCTCGAGGTCTTGGAGATGAATGCTCACGCTCTTGCTCTTCACCATGAGGTCATCTACATAAACCTCCAAATTCCTTCCTCTTTGCTCCTTAAAGACCCGGTCCATCATTTTCTGGTAGGTTGCTCCTGCATTTTTCAGCCCAAAGGGCATCATCTTGTAATAGTAGCACCCCTCCCTGGTGACGAACGAGACGTCTTTGACGTCCGGGGTGTGCATCCTGATCTGGTGATAACCTGAAAAAGCATCCAAAAAACTCATCACAGAAAAACCGACGGCTGAGTCAACCAGCGCGTCGATCTGAGGCAGGGGATAACAATCCTTAGGGCAAGCTTTGTTTAACAAAGAAAAGTCAATACACATACGCTAGCGGCCATCGCCCTTTTTTACCATGACGACATTGGAGACCCAGCCTGGGTACTGGATCTCCGATACAAAACCTGCTTCGAGGAGCTTGACCACCTCCTCGCGGATCGGTTCTTCGAGCTTGTCGGCGAAGGTCCTCCTCTTCTGCCGGATGGGGCGGGCTCCTGGCTCAAGGTTGAGACGATGGCAAACCACGTCCGCCTCGATGCCTGGCATGTCTGCTGCGCTCCATGCGAAGATGTCCACGTTCTTCTGGATGCACTCCAGCATCCTTACCCTGTCCTCCGGGCCGAGGCCCCCGCTGACACGCACCTTCTCCACCCTTCTCTCCTGGGTGATGACCTCCATCTCTACCACTTCCTCCACCGCCTCAAGCCGGGCCGGCTCTTCCCATCTGCCCTTCGCTTCTCACCCTTCCACCCGGGCCTCTTCCTCTGCTGCACCTTCCTCCTCCATTGGCTCGACCTGCTCCTCCTGAGCTACCTCCATCTTCTCTCCTCGGACACTGCCCTCTTCCTCTACTCCTCTCTTCTTCGCTTCTTCCCCTGGCCCCTCCGGCCTCTTCATCTCTTCATCCATCCTCTCAGCCTCCGCCATCCAGGAGATAGTGTTGACGACAGTCACATAGCACTGCCTCGCCACCTTTGCATCCCCTCGGATTCGGATCTGGACTCCTCCACTGTGGAACTTCAAACATTGGTGGTATGATGAGGGCACACATCGGAAGGCACTGATGAGGGGGCGTCCGAATATGGCGTTGTAGCTGCTCGGAGCGTCCACGATGACGAACCGGCAGTTCCTCGGGACCCCTCCTAATGTCACCTGGAGGCCGACACCTCCCTCAACCTCCTTCCTTTCTCCTGAGAAACCGAACAGCGGCCCATCAGAGGCCTGCACCCTCTTCTTCTCCACCTCCATCGCATCGAAAGCCTTCTTGAAGATAACATTCACTGAGCTCCCGTTGTCCACCAGGATCCGGGAGACCGTGAAGTTTTCTATCGCCGTCTGGATCACCAGGGCGTCGCAGAACGGGTCCTCATAATCGGGCATATCTTCCGAGGAGAAGGTGAGCTTCTCTGAGGGGGGTGGGTTCTGGGAAGTTGACGCGACGTCTCTCCGGAACATCGCCTGGAAGCTCCTCTTGCGAGAGGCCTCTATCCCAACCCCACCATGAATCACCCCAATTCCCCCTGGCTCCTACATTAGCCCTGTCCTCGCACCGGTCCTCCTCCCCCTCCGGGAAGACCTCTTCGATCCTTATCGGCTGCTGCCGTGGCTGACCCCTTTCCCTCATCTCCAAGAATTCTGGGCAGGTGGCCGTGGCGTGACCTTCTTCCTGATGAAAGTCACAATAGGGCAACGCCACCCTGCCCCCTCTTCCTGCTCTTCCTCTTCCTCCTCTGGCTCCTCTACCTCCTCTTCCTCGGCCTACTGCCATAGCTTGCTCTCGGGGAGGGTGAGGGGGTCTGGGGCCTTGCCTCCACACCGGATTGACCCCCCCTGCCTCCCTTCCTTGGTACACTCCCTCCTGACCCCTCGCTGGTCCTTCCTGGTTCCTCCAACCCAACCTGTTGTTGGGCTCCTGATACCTCCAATTCCGATGCGGTCTTTCGAACCCCTGACCCCTGGGTTCCTCTCTCCTCCTTCCTTCTTGCTGCCTCGCCTCAGGCTCGCTCATCTTTGCTAACCTCTTGTAGAATTCTGGGTTGGCCGCCTCCCCTTCTATCTCCTCCGCTGCTCGTTCCATCAACTCCTCGAAGGAGAGATGAGCCCTTCTCTTCAGGTCCATCTTGAAGAACCCATCTCGCAACCCCACGATGAATGCCATCTTGAGGGCGAACCCCGACACCTCCTGCACGAGGTGTATCTCCTCTTGGAACATATCCACGTAGTGCGCAGTGATTCCCCCTCCCTTTGCCTGATCTTGAAGAGAGCCTCCGCATCCTTCTTTCTCTTTTTCGACGTCGAGAAGCGCAGCCGGAAGCTCCGGCGCAGATCGTCGAACGCGTAGATGGAACCTACGTGGAGCTGGTGGAACCAGTCCCTAGCTTTCTCCTTTAGAGTGGTCGCAAAGAGTCGGCACTGAAAGACATCTGACATGGGCAAAATTGAAACCATGTCCTCAAACCATTGCAGGTGCACGACTGGGTCATCCTTGCCGGTATAATAGGACATCTCCGGCCCTCGGAACCCGTCCGGCACTGGGGCCGAGAGGATCATCTCGCAAAAAGGGCTCCCTTCCCCTGCTCGGCGAGTGATCCTCTCGCGCGGAGCCAGCTCGCATACCTCCTCACTCGCCGGACTGCTGAACAGCTGCCGCCCGGGGAGATCTCGCGCACTTCCTTCTGCTGGCACTTCCTTCTCAAGTCGCTGCCCCGGGGCGTTCTCGCCGATCTGTAGGGGCGGAACGACGGGAACTGCTGGTGTCTCGCATTCGCCTCTCCCTGCGAGAACGTCTGCAGGACCTCTCGCTTGAACTTTTTGAACATCTCCAGCCATTCCCCTGTCGCCGGTGGCTGCGAGTGGCCCGAGTCAGAACCATTTCCCCCATCTCCTGTCATCCAACCTAGCTTGAGATTTTCCTTCACCGGCTACGGTCCACGCTCACCGCACCAAAAATGTTGAAACCGGCAACCGGTCTCCTGAGTTCGAACCCACTGGGGGGTGTAGTCGATGCTTATTTCTCCCTCACTAAACTCTCTGACCGGTGGATGAGAAAATAGGAACAGACCCAAGGCTGCAGCGAGGAGGTCCCGCCACACACCCGGAAGATCTTAGAGAGCTTCCCCTCCCAAACCAAAGCTCAGCCGGGCACCTTGGAGGGCACTAGCAGCCAACCAAGACTAGCCTGGAGGAGAGGATTCTCTCAAAATCGGATCTCCTCCAAGGTGCCCTTAAGGGTCTATTTATAGATTTTTCTAGGCTGGTCTGCAAATAACATGAATCCGCCTTTTAATTTTACTAACCGCACCCCAAATTGGTCTGCTAATAGCCTAACTCCGCTGTTCTGAAGGGCTATTTGCAGCCCATAAGGGACATCATGGTCATTTCCTCCTTAAAGCCCCTGGGGCGAGTGGTCCGTGAGGGCACCACTCGCCGAGCTCCCGCTCGGCTGGGCGAATGCACACACTCCTGGGCGAGTGGCCCGCGAGGGCGCCACTCGCCGATTTTCTCCTTCTCGCCTGCGACTCGCCCCTACTCACCCGGGGGTCTTTCCACCTGTCTCAGTCTGGGCGAATGGCCTGGCTGACCCAGATCTCGCCAGTTGGCTTGAGGGACCCACTCCGCGAATACAGGTTGTACAATAACCAGGTTGGTCGATTAAAAAAATTTATGGAAGTGTTTTGTCCCTCTCGTTTTTATCTCCTTCGTGCATGTCCAACTCACAACATCATATTGCAGGAATTCTGGCTACTTCAAGACTACAGTAGAATAGGTACCGAGCAAAGTATTTAATTTACAGAATTGGACAATCTTCAATAAAGTTCAGGTGTGAAACCTTAGTCATAAAAGATTCGAGCTCCTCAAAACTTTCTCTAGAAGAAGAGGTCTCTTCGAGCGGATCATTATCTTCAATATCCCCATAAAGTTTAATTTCCTCAAGTTGAACGCCTCCATCAAGTAGGACCTATATATAATAATTAGTTCTAAAAATGACAATGCATATAACATCGAGATAACATGAGATCAGAAGGGATACCTGAAGGAATCTAGGAGCATCTTCCTCCATAGCCGTTTCCACTGAAACCCTGCACAAATTTATCTACCTGAAGAATGAAATAGAGGATTCTGAAGAATGAAATAGAGGATTCAGAAGGGGAGATCTACCGGAAGAATGAAATAGAGGAGTGGGAAGTGGAGATCTACCTGAAGAAGAGGAAGTCCGAGGGCGTGTCGTCGGTGTGACTAAAGGCATATGTGGTTCGGTGGAGATGGATGTGTGCGAGGTCGGGAAGAAGAACTGCATTGTCGGGTGCCTCTGCCTTCAGTCGGGATAGGGTATCGGGGAGATAGTGGGAGCGAGGGCTGGGGATCGGGAGGAGAATGCGGCGTGAGTGTACTAGTTGCGGGTTTTAGAGCAGTTAGGTTTTTTTGCGAGTTTAATCGGACAGATGCTGTATTTCGAAGCCATATCTAATGATCCAAAATTTTTAGGTAATTTTGAACTCATGCTATTCGCAGGCCACCATATTTCTTTTTAATATAGTATAGATATAAACATACAACCATACATGCTAATAATACAAATTGCAAGCATACATATGCACTTAAAAGTATATAATATGAACTAAAGAAATAAGAACTCACTGAAGCTTTCCCCTTCCCTTTATCCTTTATATGGTTAATGTTCCTTCCGTCGACATCATCTCGAATGCTAATATTTCCAACGAGTCTTTTATTACTTGGGGACGGGGCTTTTGAAATACATAGATTCCCCTTTTTAATTTCCTTATTAACATGAGTTGCAATTTAAGGACATCATGTGTTAAAAGGAAAGCTATCTTTATGCTCACCGGGTGGTGACTATATCTCAAGAGGTGGCTAAGGAGTTTGTTTAAGGGTTTCCCATGAGGGTGGATGGAGAATGGAACGGATTAACCTAAAGGTGCGTTCTCTCTCTAATATGGTATCAGAGGCGTAAGTTCCTCAACATCGTCGACCTTAAAGCTCGGTCTGCCCATTTTTCGCCGTTGCTTCGGGTGTTGTCGATCGAATTCCTTCTCCATTCTACTGCTCGTTTCTGCCGATCGGCTCGTCGCCCGTCTTCGTCGTCCTGTTTCTGCCGCTGGTTCGTCATTCTGTTTTTGTCGCTACCGTCTTATGCTCCCTTCTACTGCTACTGTTTTATCTATATCAGCTTTTGCTGGAAGGGCATTTGCCTATGGATTTTCCTCGTGCTTCCCCGAAGTAAGGTATCCGTCGTTTTTTTTCTGCTTCATCCGTCCGCCCTTTCTTCCAGCTGGTGGTTCTCCTTCCTTTGTGACCTAATGGAGGACCAATTAAAGGGTGTGAATGTCCCTGAAGGGGCTGCTGATCACTCTAAATACTATAGTGAAGGAAGTTCTAATGTTGATTTCACTCATGGTGTGACTCACATCAAATTGAATGGGAGGAACTATTTCTTATGGGCTTGGTCTATGCGAATAGTCATTGAGAGCCGTCGAAGACTTGGGTTTATCATCGGATCCAAACTGGCCCCAATCAAGACTGACCCCTTGTATGAGGAATGGAAGGTGAGAATCTGATGCGACCAAGGGCACTTCAATTTAATTTACTTGTTTGTGTGATTGTTTGTTATGTTTGTTCGTTTGTTTGTTATGTTTGTTCGTTTGTTTGTTCGTACGTCGCGCTTTGTCTTTCTGCATGTTCGTGTTTGTCGTATGTATGCTTCATTTTAAAGTTGTTGCTCGGCTTATTGGCTTGACCAGCCAATAGGACCTTAAATAAATTGGTCCGATCACGGTGTATGAGAGGGTATGAAGGTAAAGAGGTCAATTATGAAATTGCATAAAATATAAAATATTGGACAATTAATTTCAGAATACATTTAATCTGAAATTAATTGATTGGGGAAGTTTTCAAGACCGGATTTATTGTGGTAACTTACCAATTTATTCATTCCATATCTTTGGCGTTTCTGTAATTTCATCTTGGTTTCCAACCCCCCTTTTTTAAATCCACGACTGTTTTTCTTCTGCCCGTATTAATTGCAGCCACATCAGTTTCTATTCATGCCTTTAAAAACTGGCTGTCTTCCCTGTAAACGTAGCTGGAAATTAACGAGAATAGGAAACTTTCCTATTTCTCGTCAATTCCAGGAACGCCGCCACCAACTCCCGTCCCTACCACCGCCGTTCATCACCACCGCCGCCTGCCACCCGCCGCTAAGCCGGAAGTCGGGCCCTCCGCCGAGAAAACGGAAAAAGCCTCGGCGACCTACTCCCTGCTACCGTTCTTCTTCGACTGCGCTGGACAACTCGTCGACCCGAACCTGCTCGTCTCCGCCCCTGTCGCCTGAGTCTCCTTCCTCTCCACTTCCGACGCCCACCCCAAGTCCCTTTCCAGAGTATCGAACCTCCTACACCATTTCGTCTCCCCTGTCCCGTTCGTCGTCGACCATTTCGCTGACTTCACGCCAACCCTTGCCGCACCACAATACCTTGAAACCTTTCCGAGCCAGAACATCCAGTCCAGCCCCCTCCTGTCAACAACATCTCTCCGCCCCGAGAAACAGCAAAGGTGTAATTTCTGCTCCCCAATGATTAACAATACATTTATGCAATTACATTTTAAGTGATCAACCTCGTTTACCTCTCATGCTCTCTACTACACCGCTGTCGTGAAATTTTTGCTTTTATTGCGATTCCTGGAAGCTAACAGTAGATATTCGCTTGCGGTGTGAGCAAACTCGCGAGAGAATTCTCCGCCCCTCATTTAAGCACCTCGAACCAAATAACGATATACTTATCTCTAAGCCCAC
Source organism: Dactylorhiza incarnata (assembly GCA_033032865.1). Classification (NCBI taxonomy): domain Eukaryota; kingdom Viridiplantae; phylum Streptophyta; class Magnoliopsida; order Asparagales; family Orchidaceae; genus Dactylorhiza; species Dactylorhiza incarnata. The sequence goes on from JAWHQI010000134.1 coordinate 821,022, forward strand.
TCTCTGGGGATCATTTGCAAAACTAAATTCATTACCGAGTTGCTTAATTACCCTAAAAATCGTTATCTAGAAACTATATCACATCAATTTGGTATCAGAGCTAGGTTGATTCACTTCTAGCGTGGATCACCGATCCTGATTGTCTTTTCAAAAATTATATCTAAAGTTTATTTTTATTAGAATTTTTCTTTAAAAAAAAACAAAAGAAATTTTTAAGCAAAAAACAAATCCGTCTTTTTTTATTTTATATATAAAAAACATATCTTCCAAAATTTTTATTGTCATTTAAATAGAGTATTAAAAAAAAAGAATAAAAAAAAAATGGAAGGTCGCGTGGAAAAAATAGAAGCGAGCGTCGAGGGCGTTAATCAACGCATGGGTAACCTCACACAAATGGTCGAAACACTTACCACCCAAATGGGTGCCCTCACACAAGTCATGAACGGATTACGAACGGCGGTCAACAATCTTGAGGCCGTTAGACACCTAGGATTAAATCCACCACCCCCACCGATCCCTGAAGAGGGAGCAATCCCTCAACCTCCTGAGCTTTTGCCTCCACGACCTGAACCACGAGATCTTCCTCGTTGGGATTCGGGCGTCAAATTTGACGTAGGCGATTTCGAGGGACGAGTAGATCCCGAAGGTTGCCTTGATTGGTGTGAGCGTATGCAGCGATTCATGGCCTGGAAGCAGACGCCACTTAATCGCCAAGTCGAGTATGCCGTCCTTAGGCTCAAGGGTCCAGCACTAGTCTGGTGGGGTCAGGTAGAGCGCACTAGATTCACATTAGGATTGGAACCCATCACCACCTGGGCCGAATTTAAAAATCAAATGCGAAAGAGGTATGTCCCCCCGGATTTCCTCCAGAATCTTTACCGAAAATTTCACAATATTCGGCAGGATAGACTCTCGGTGGATGAATATACCAACGAGTACCTTACCCTCCAGTCTAGGTTAGATGTTCGGGAAGAAGATGATATGACGGTTGCCCGGTATCTCGACGGTCTCCGTTACGCTATTCGTGAGCAATTGGAGCTTCACGATTTTAAGAACTTAGAAGAGGTCTCTAGTAGGGCCCGACGAGTAGAAGCGGCGTTACAAAAGAAAGCTACAACGCCTCGGAATTTTGATAAGGCGTCTAATGTTTCAACACAAAGCACGACGTCTAAAACTCCAATAGCCAATCGCCCTTCGGGGTCCACTAATATTTCTACTACACCTCATGCCGCCTTCAAGGGTAGGGAGCCTAGTGGTTCTCGACCCAACACTGGGGGTTTTCGTTGTTTTAAGTGTATGGAACTTGGACACAAATCCTCCGAGTGCCCACGTAGGCAGTTTGTAGCGGTAGCCGAGACGGAAGAAGAAGGTCGTGAACCCGAGTATGGAGTCTTTCTTACAGATTCCCAACCAGTTTCCTTAGTCGACGACGAGGTAGAGGTAGAAGGAGAGTACGCTGAACAGTTGGTTTGCGTTATGCAACATAGCCTTCTCACCCCGAAAATTTCTGGAGAAGACGAGTGGTTGAGGCATAACATTTTCCGCACCACCGCCCGCATTCAGGGACAATTCTATTCCGTCATCATCGATAGCGGAAGCATGGAAAATTTTGTATCTCAACGCATGGTTGAAAAACTCAAACTTAAGACACAGCCTCTAGGCAAACCGTATACGTTGTCTTGGGTTACTAGTTCTATGACTATACCCGTCACGCGCAAGTGTCTAGTTGAGTTTTCCATTGGAAATTTGTACCAGGATTCTGTTTGGTGTCACGTCGCGACATTAGAAGTTTGTCACATCTTGCTCGGACGGCCATGGCAGTTTGATAGGCGAGTGAATCATGATGGAGCAAGGAACTCTTATGCTTTTGATCATGGAGGGCGCAAGATCGTTCTTCTACCCCAGAAGAACGGGCCTCTACCACAAGCTATAGAACACCCATCATCGAGTGAGAATACATCGCCTCCTATAGCTGCGATTTCGTTTCCTTCAACGCATATGCTACTTTCTGGGACCCAATTCCAGGAAGAAATGAGGAAAAGTGATGTTATTTACATCTTAGCCGGTCTAGATTCCCGACTAGAGTCCACGGAGATTCCTGATAGAGTCCACCCACAGATTACTGAGTTTGCTAGCATTATGCCCGAGGATTCCGGATCACCTCCCGCCCATGAGGGATATACAACACTGTATCGATCTCATTCCCGGAGTTAGTCTCCCTCATCTACCACACTATCGTATGAGTCCTAAGGAGCACGAAGAGTTACACCGACAGGTCACCGACTTGATCAGGAAGGGCCATATCAGGGAAAGCATGAGTCCTTGCGCCGTTCCTGCTCTTCTTGTCCCCAAGAAGGATGAGACATGGCGCATGTGTGTGGATAGCCGCGCAATAAACAAAATCACCATCAAGTATAGATTCTCAATTCCCCGATTGGATGATATGCTCGATATGCTTAGCGGATCCCAAGTTTTCTCAAAAATAGATCTTAAGAGCGGTTACCATCAAATCCGGATCCGTCCCGGGGATGAATGGAAAACCGCCTTCAAAACTCGGGAAGGACTGTACGAATGGCTTGTGATGCCTTTTGGCCTCTCCAATGCCCCAAGTACCTTCATGCGACTCATGCATCAAGTTCTTCGGCCTTTGATAGGAGTTTGTGTGGTTGTTTATTTCGACAACATCCTTATATATAGCACGGATGCCAACCAGCATTTGGGTCATCTTCGGCAGGTCCTCCAAATCCTTTTGGAGAACAAGCTATACGTGAATCTCAAAAAGTGTACATTTTTGACCAATAGTTTGACCTTTTTGGGGTATATTGTCTCTTCCGAGGGTATCAAAGTCGATCCTGAAAAGGTTCAAGCTATTAATTCTTGGATGAGTCCTAAAACCATCACCGAGGCTCGAGGCTTCCATGGATTAGCCTCTTTTTATCGCCGGTTTATTCGAAATTTTAGCACCCTTATTTCCCCTGTGACTGATTGTCTTAAGAAGGGTCATTTCGTTTGGACCGAGGAAGCCGAGCGTGCTTTTTCTCTTGTGAAAGCTAAGCTTACTAGTGCACCCGTACTGGCGCTTCCAGATTTTGATAAGATATTTGAGGTAGATTGTGACGCCTCGATTATTGGGATTGGAGCTGTTTTAAGTCAAGAGGGGTGTCCCGTTGCCTTTTTTAGTGAGAATTTGAATGAGGCAAAAACTCGTTATTCCACTTACAATCTTGAGTTTTATGCTATTGTTCAAGCTCTTCGCCACTGGCGGCATTATTTAATTCAACGAGAGTTCATACTAAATTCCGACCATGAAGCCTTACGTTATCTGAACTCGCAAAAGGAGGTCCGCCGTCATGCCAAATGGGCGGCATATCTCCAAGAGTTTACTTTCCACCTGAAACACAAGCCTGGTGTTTCCAATAGGGTCGCCGACGCACTTAGTCGTAGAACTCATGTTTTAGTTACGTTACAGCCGCATATCATCGATTTAGATTCACAGAAGGAACTTTATTCTTCTGATCCTTATTTCAGTGAGATTTGGGCTTCCTGCCAAGCTACCGGGACCGACCCTACGACGACATATATTTTGAACGAAGGATTTTTATTTAGGGGAACCCGCCTATGTATTTGTGAAGGCCCACTTCGGTCTACCCTGCTTAGCGAGTTACATTCCTCGGGATTGGGAGGTCATGTAGGTCAAGCTAAACTTTTAGACCTTGCTCACACTCGTTACTATTGGCCTAAAATGAAGGAAGATGTTGTCAAATTGATTCGCACATGTCATACTTGTCAAATATTCAAAGGTCACACACAAAACACCGGGTTGTATACACCATTAACCATCCCAGAAAGGCCATGGGATGAAGTTTCCATGGATTTTATAGTTGGATTGCCTCGGACCAAAATAAGGGTAGATTCGATTTTTGTGGTTGTTGATCGATTCTCCAAAATGGCTCATTTTATTCCTTGTGAAAAAACTTCGGATGCTACCCACGTCACTGACATTTTCTTTCGGGAGATAGTGCGCTTACATGGGATTCCCCGCACTTTTACCTCTGATCGTGACACTCGATTTATGAGTTACTTCTGGAAAACACTATGGGGTAAATTAGGAACTAAGTTGGAATTTAGCAGTGCCTATCATCCCCAGACGGATGGGCAAACTGAGGTAGTAAATCGAAGTTTGGGCGATTTTCTTCGATGTTTGGCGGGAGAACATCCGACGCAGTGGGATTTGGTCATTCCGCAAGCTGAATTCGCATATAATAGCTCAAAGAATCGCTCTACCACCAAGTCTCCTTTTGAGGTAGTCTATGGCTACCCAATACCCCTTCTACTAGATCGTCATGCTCTCCCTTCTTTTGAAAGAACCTCTTTTGATGCTTTCACTTACATTGATCACTTAAAATCATTGCATAAATCTATTGCTAATTGTTTGCGAGCATCTTCTGAGAAATATAAAGCTATGGCTGATGAACATCGCCGAGAAGTATATTTCTCAGAAGGAGATTGAGTTCTGCTTTTTTCAGGAAGGAGCGGTTTCCCATTGGCACTTATCACAAACTGTGTCAACGGAGGTTTGGTCCTTTTCGAGTACAAAAGCGCCTTGGTTCAAATGCCTATCTTTTAGATTTACCCGCTGATTTTGGTACCTCTCCTATCTTTAATGTTGCCGACCTTGTACCTTTCTTTGGCGAGCCTCCTAATTCCTCCTTTGGTCCGCCCCCTTCTTTACCCACCACCAATCCACAACCTACCTTGACCCCTTCCACACCTATCGTGGAGGAGATTGAGCAAGTTTTGGATGTTCGAGAATTTCAGACGCGTACGGGTACCTATCAACGCTACCTTGTATCTTGGAAGGGCAGGAATATTTCTGACAGCTCTTGGATTAGTGCTGCGGAGCTTCGTCGTCTTCGTCCGGATCTTTCCGTTGCGGGGTGTTGCCATAACTCAACGGAGTCGAGTTCTTTCAACTCCGGGGGAATTGATGCGACCAAAGGCACTTCAATTTAATTTACTTGTTTGTTCGTTTGTTTGTTATGTTTGTTCGTTTGTTTGTTCGTACGTCGCGCTTTGTCTTTCTGCATGTTCGTGTTTGTCGTATGTATGCTTCATTTTAAAGTTGTTGCTCGGCTTATTGGCTTGACCAGCCAATAGGACCTTAAATAAATTGGTCCGATCACGGTGTATGAGAGGGTATGAAGGTAAAGAGGTCAATTATGAAATTGCATAAAATATAAAATATTGGACAATTAATTTCAGAATACATTTAATCTGAAATTAATTGATTGGGGAAGTTTTCAAGACCGGATTTATTGTGGTAACTTACCAATTTATTCATTCCATATCTTTGGCGTTTCTGTAATTTCATCTTGGTTTCCAACCCCCCTTTTTTAAATCCACGACTGTTTTTCTTCTGCCCGTATTAATTGCAGCCACATCAGTTTCTATTCATGCCTTTAAAAACTGGCTGTCTTCCCTGTAAACGTAGCTGGAAATTAACGAGAATAGGAAACTTTCCTATTTCTCGTCAATTCCATGAACGCCGCCACCAACTCCCGTCCCTACCACCGCCGTTCATCACCACCGCCGCCTGCCACCCGCCGCTAACCCGGAAGTCGGGCCCTCCGCCGAGAAAACGGAAAAAGCCTCGGCGACCTACTCCCTGCTACCGTTCTTCGTCGACTGCGCTGGACAACTCGTCGACCCGAACCTGCTCGTCTCCGCCCCTGTCGCCTGAGTCTCCTTCCTCTCCACTTCCGACTCCCACCCCAAGTCCCTTTCCAGAGTATCGAACCTCCTACACCATTTCGTCTTCCCTGTCCCGTTCGTCGTCGACCATTTCGCTGACTTCACGCCAACCCTTGCCGCACCACAATACCTTGAAACCTTTCCGAGCCAGAACATCCAGTCCAGCCCCCTCCTGTCAACATCTCTCCGCCCCGAGAAACAGCAAAGGTATAATTTCTGCTCCCCAATGATTAACAATACATTTATGCAATTACATTTTAAGTGATCAACCTCGTTTACCTCTCATGCTCTCTACCACACCGCTGTCGTGAAATTTTTGCTTTTATTGCGATTCCTGGAAGCTAACAGTAGATATTCGCTTGCGGCGTGAGCAAACTCGCGAGAGAATTCTCCGCCCCTCATTTAAGCACCTCGAACCAAATAACGATATACTTATCTCTAAGCCCACTCTCTGGGGATCATTTGCAAAACTAAATTCATTACCGAGTTGCTTAATTACCCTAAAAATCGTTATCTAGAAACTATATCACATCAGAATCTTACTGTGATCAATTGACTTATTAAATCTATGGAACCCAAGATTGTAAGACAATTACTTTTCTGCCACACTGCTAAAGAAATGCGGGGGTTAATTGAACGGGATTACTCTAAAAAGATAGACTCGATGAGGATCTATCAACTGCAAACTTAACAGATACATATGATGAGTATGAATGATTTCAAGGAATATTATAGTAAACTGGCTCATAAGTGGGCAGAAATTGATCAATACTATGCTATTCAAACCATCAAAGACTACAAGATTGAACTTATGCAACGAATGTTGTTTGAAATGCTTTCTGGTCTTCCTTTAGAGCTTGAATTCCAAAGAGTTCGGATGTTGGCAAGAGATTCTATTCCTGATTTGGAGACCGTTGCCCACTACATTCGGGGGGGGGGGGGGAGTGAGTCGTATAAACTCTCTTCGTACTGATGTTCATATTGGCCATGATAGATTTGCTCTTGTTGCTGAATAGAAGTGGTATTCTAGAAATATAAGACAAGACGATAAGAGTAAGATGAAGTGTCCTCACTGTGGGAAGAAAGGACATAGGAAAGATAAGTGTTGGGACTTACATTCCAACTTGGTTCCTCCAGGTTGGATTCGTGGTACTTATGAGAAGTATGTGAGATCCCAAATTGCTATGTATAGCAACTTGGAGAATACCTGTGGCCTTCTGGCGGAAAATGAAAGTTTAGCTAGAGAACTAAAGGCTCTGAAGGCTAGTGTTGGAAGACCCCTTACTAGAGGCTTGTCTGGGACTGGTACAACTGCTTATGTTCAAACTACCGCTTTATCTACTATGGAGCCATCTTCTTCATGGATCATTGACTCGGGAGCCTCCGACCATATGATAGGATCTTCTAGGGGTATTACTTTTGTATCTCCTGCGACTGGCAGTGTTAGACTTACTGATGGATCTTCTGCTTCGTTGTATGGTAAAGGGATTATTCAAATCTCTCCTTCTATCTCCCTTAAATCTGTTGTTGAAATCAAAGATTTGGATCTTCTTCAATATTTTTTTGGTATTAAGATTGCTCAATTGACTGGGAAAATTATGATCTCCCAGCGCAAATACTTCTTTGATCTTCTCAGCGACATTGAATATTTTGGACTAAAACCCGTTGATTGTCCCGTGGATCCTAATTATGATATTCATAAGGATAATTCTCAGGATCTTGAGAGGAAGTTGAAATTTTACCGCATTGTGGGAAAATTGATTTATTTGACTGTTACTAGACCAGATATCTCATTTGTTCTTGAGTTAGTTAGCCAATTCATGCACAGTTCTAAAGTTCAGCACTATCATGTTGTTCTTCGGATACTTAAGTACTTAAAAAAGGACCCCGAAAAAGGCATTATCTATCAAGATCATGGCCACCTTAAAGTTCACGGGTACCGTGATGCTGATTGGGCTGGTTCCTCCTCTGACAGAAGGTCTACAAGTGGATATTCTATCTTTGTGGGTATCAATCTTGTTTCTTGGAGGAGTAAGAAACAAATGTTGTTGTCACTTCTCTACTGAAGCAGAGTATTGTGTTATTGCCATTACTACTCGTGAATTGATTTGGGTTAAATCTATTTCGAGAGAAATAAATTTTCCTGTTTTGGAGGCCATACACTTACATGGTGATAATCAAGCTGCTATCCACATTGCCAACAACCCCGTCTTCCATGAGAGGACAAAACATTTTGAGATTGATTGACATTTTGTGCGGGAAAAAATTCAGGATCAAACCATTACTACTGTGTGTGTGTCGTTTGGGGATCAACTTGCTGACATGTTCACCAAAGCAGTTTCTGGTAAATCTCTTCAAACGTACTCTCTCAGGCTTGGAATGATGGATGCTTATGATATTAGCTTGGGGGGGGGGGGGGGGGGTTAAAAGGCAAGCTATCTTATGCTCACCGGGTGGTGACGATATCTCAAGTGGTGGCTAAGGAGTTCGTTTAAGGGTTTCCCGTGAGGGTGGATGGAGAATGGAACGAATTAACCTAAAGGTGCGTTCTCTCTATAACATTGTCTTTTCCATCAAACTTTGACAAATTTCACCTCACGATTTCAGAGCTTTTTGGTCTTCTAATCTATTATTCGATAGGACTCGGTTGGACTTGACAAATCAACTTCAATATGGATATCTTCAGATGCGATCATTTTTTTCAGGATTAGGAACATGCTTTTGCAGTGAGGGGAAATGAAATGCATAATGGTGATTCTTGAGGTTCTCGGATAAATCCAATCTGTATGCCACCTCGCCAATCCTTTAAATTATCGGAAATTGTCCAACATATCGAGGACTAAGTTTCCCTAATCTTCGCAGTCGAGACATGCCTTTAAACAATTTGATTTTCAATTAGACTATATTTTCCACATTAAATTCCACTGTTCTATGGTTTACATTGTAATATTTCTGTTGTCTGTTTTGAGCAATCTTCAATCTTTTCCATACAAGCAGTATCTTTCATGCATCTTATTCACTAGCTTTTGCTTGAATAACTTCTTTTCTCCATCCTCATCCCAACTTAATGGTGTGGTACATCTTCTGCCATATAATGCTTTGAAAGGAGCCATTTGAATACTTGCTTAATAACTTTTGTTATATGCAAATTCTACCAAAAATAAATATTTTTCCCATGATCTCTTCAAATAAAGAACTAAAATTCTTCGAATGTCTTCCGACATTTGAATAGTTCTCTCAGACTGTCCATCCGCTCGAGGGTGGAAAGCAGTACTGTATAATAGCTTTGTTCCCAATCTTGTATGTACTAACCTTGATGTGACCCTGCCTAGGGCACCCTAGTCCTTTTTGCATGATTTATTTTGTCATGTTTTTTTTTAAATTATTTTCTGTTTTAGTATTCATATCATTATGCACACGCACTCTTGTTTAATGGTTCGGCGCGTGAATTTGACCACCTCACGTGACCCTGAATGAAATGGTCCGGCATGGAACGAGTGGAGTGGGACAGTGCACTCATTTATTGTGAGACTTGCTGAAATTAGGTTTAAAATTAATTAAATGAAGTTATTTGAGGGGGGAAAGTAGAGGTTATAAATACTCCCCTTGTTGCCCTAAAGAGGAGGTTGGAATATTTGAGAAAGGGTTAATTTCCTTTCTCTCGGTATTCCCAGCCGCCAGCCTACTCTCGGTATTCACGCGATTTTTCTCTTGACAACTCCAGCGCCTCCATTTCCGGTTCGTCTTCGCAACGCCTCCATTTCCGGTTCGTCTCCGCAACCCGATGCCAACGCCAGCCGCCCCCCTTGCGTCCTCTTGCAAGGCCGCCGTCCATCCAGCTCCTCCGCCTTCTGCATTTCATCGCAGCCCGTCGCCAAACGCCGCAGATCCCACCCTCCGTCTCCATCTCCCGCACACTTCAGCCGCCCGACGCCAACACCAGTCCACCTCCTGGCTCCTTCTTGCAAGACCGTCGGCAGCCCAGCTCCTCCACCTCCTTGCATTCCTCCGCCTCCTTGCGCCCTCTTGCCAGTTTTCCCCCCATTTCACATACCTCCACTCAAACCAGCCACTGTCCTTACCTCGTATTGCTGTGTGACCCTCTGTGACTGCGCCGGAAGGAGGTCAAATCGTTGTTGTGGAGCATCCCGGTGAGATCCTCCCCTTTCCCCTCTCAATCTCGTTACTAGTAGATTATTAATTTAGTTTCAGCAAACATTGTCTCTTCAAGTGATGCGCATGCTCGTTCTTTTCATTCCTTGCCGTTCTTTTAATATTAATTTAATTGCTTGGAATGTGATCCTGTTGCCCGGATATAAATCCCCTCGCTTGTAAGATGACTAGTCTGCTTATTTTTCAGTTTAAGGGGTGGTTTGTGAGCGTGAAATTGATTTTAACTTGTGCCAAGTCTATCTCCTATTGAACCTAAGGTTTCACGAAGCACGGTTTACATCAATTTGGTGTGGCTGCTGGGATATCTCACTCCTATTGTGGGATAGCCGAGCGACGTCCGCTTCCGAAATTTTATGTTTAAGAGTTGATCAAATTAATTCATGGAGTCGAGAGTCGAACACCTAGAGGGAGGTTTAGATGACATGGGACGACGTATGGAAGAGCTCATGACCGGTATCACTACCCTCACCGTCTCCATGAGAGATACAAACCAAGTTATGTTAGGATTGCGCGCTTTTATCAACAATCTAGAAGCACAGTTTCACTTAAAGGGTCTCCCTGCACAACACCTCACACCTTCACCACCAGAGCCAGAACCTGAACCCCAGCCAAGGTAACCAGAGATTGATTGTCATACTCATCGTCAATAACCTTGTCTTTCACGAATGAACAGAACACATTGCTGTTGATTGCCACTTCCTAGATATGTGATTCTTTCTAAAAGGATCCGCACTCCGTTGCTCAAGTTTAAAACCAAGCTGCCGCCCTCCTCACCAAAGTTCTCAATAGGAGAACTCAACACCTGTAACAAATTGAGCATGCAATATACATATGCTCCATCTAAAGCTCAAAGGGAAAATCCCATCTTCTGACTCATGTCCTCTTTTGTCTTCATCTCTTGTTTAGCCTCACATCTCCTACAGAGATTTGTTGAATGCAGTTACTTGAATATGTACATGTGTAATATAGCACTTGATCTCTAACGTGAAATAAAAGATTCTTTGTTTCTACAGTATCTTTGTATCTATCCCTGCCCTCAGTCCCACAATTTTTTAGATACCAAGCAATGTACTACTTGAGTTTTATGCAAAAGTTGGACCCTCCTCAAGATCAATGGTGCATTTATAAATAAAACAAGGCCTTATGAATTGCAAAATTTTATGATGCATTTATTATGATTTGTGTTATTATTTCAGTATGACCCTCCTCAAGATCCAAACGTATTTGTACATAGAGTTGGCAGAACCGCTCGAATAGGAAATCAAGGAAGTGCTATTGTGTTTATCTTGCCAAAGGTTTGTTTTTCCCCTGCATTTAACCTTACAAATTATTACTCGAGGATTTTCCTCATATTTGGAGTTTATATGCATTTTTTTTCTCAGGAAGATGCTTATATTGAGCTTCTTCGGCTGAGAAGGGTGCCTATTCAAGAGAGAAAATATTTCTCTGATGCCAATGATATTATTCCTTTGGTACGTTTCCTGCGCATATGCTTTCATTTTTGTATCTTGCAGTTTTGTTCCTCTCTATTTCTGTAAAATTATACCTAGGTTAAGATTTGATGTTAGGTTGATAACCAAATCATAAAACTCGTTATAATTTGTTTGTCTATGAGCAAAACCGTCCTTTTTACTGCTTCAACCGTTTGTTTGCAGATAAGGTGTGCTGCGAAACAAGATCGTAGCGTGATGGAGAAGGGCCTAAAAGCATTTGTTTCGTACATCCGTGCCTACAAAGAGCATCAGTGTTCTTACATATTCAGGTCATATCCGCTAACCATTTTTTCTTTTAAGTCATTCTACACCTCCCTCTTCCTGATCACACCCAATCCTTCACAGATGGAAAGAACTCGAGGTTGGGAAATTGGCAATGGGATATGGCTTGCTGCAAATCCCATCAATGCCTGAGATTAAGCACCATTCTCTATCCGTCAATGGATTCACGCCTATAAGCGATGTTAAGATTTCTGACATCAAGTATAAGTAAGTTCTTCCTAAGCCAAGTTGGACCCTATTTGGGTGGTGCGAGAGTGGTGGCAGTTGTGAACGCAGGTATGAAAACCGCAAATAACAGTTGCATAGGTGTGGCAACGACGCTATTTTCCCTAAACACTATGTAAGCCAAAACATCACCATAATTATGTTGGTGGCCATAATCATGGTGGTCAGCATTTAGCGGTTGTCACCACCCAAACCCCCCAGATAGTTGAATTTGGGCCAAAAAGTTGTCACGAAAAGTTAAAATACGGGTAAAATGCCGCCGTTCTGTTTGCCACCACAATTTCACACCACCCCTGCTCAATGGCCACATCTATCCCAAACCGTGCCTTAATCTTTCTTTATGCCTTTAAAGAGGAGAATATTTCTTCTCCTATTGGTCAACAAGCAAGACAGCATTCATCAAATCTTTTTTCTTTAATATTTTTCGCAGGGATAAAGTTCGTGAGAAACAAAGGAAGAAAGCATTGCTGCTGAAGAAAGAAGCTGCCTCTGATCGGCCCAAACAAGAACGAACGGCTATACAGGGTTCGGACATTGCTCTTGCTTCGATAAGAAAGAAAACTGGAAAGCAGAGAAAAGCCGTTCAGACCAAAGAAGATGACGTAGAAATGAACCGAGAATACCGCCTGTTGAAAAAGTTGAAGAGGGGGATTATTGATGAAAGCGAGTTCGATAAACAGACCGGTTTTATGAGCTTTGAGGAAGGGGGCGAGGATGCCGGGATAGGTAATGTAAAGACAGTGAATCTTTCGCGTACCGTAAACAAAGAGCGAAATTTTAAGCGGAAAGGCCGTGCAAATGGATCGACAACGAAAGGGAAGCGCCACAGTGAGAAGCATTTCAAGTCAGGTGTATTCTCCAGAAAGAGGAAATAAGATATAATTTTCATGTACTATTAATTACCAGAATCTCCCCTGGGAATTAGCATAATATCATAACATGCATGTAATGTCAAAAGATAAGAGGGCTGCAAGCTGTAATTTTGCAAATTTAGACGGGAGGTCCCGGTAAACGGTTATTTTCACATAACTAAATGTATTTATGACCTCAAGGATCAATAATGGTGGATACCGATGATGTTTGAATCTTAGGCTTTGTTTGGCGCGGTGGTGGCGGCTGTGAACACGGTGGTCATGAACCGTGGTTCGTGAATGTCCGACCTCACCTAAAAAAATTCATGCATTTTATGCTCAAAATTAGTTTATTTTCTTGGTAGCGGTCATAATCTTTGCCTTGCCAAACCTACAATCTATGATAATGGCGTTTTTGACCCAACTCATTGGAGCAAATAGTTAAGCCAAACGAAGCCTTAGAAATTAGATGATATATATATATATATATTAACAACACAAGCCTTTATCCCACTATAGTCGGCTATATGGATCCTTTGTCGCCATTGTGCTCCATCTTTAGTCATAATCTCACTAATGCTAAGTACATGTCTTTCCTTATAGTCTTATTTCAAGTCTGTATCGGTCTACCTCTCCCCCATTTAACATGCCTAGTGACTAAACTCTCACAACGTCTAACAAGTGCCTCTAATAGTCTACTTTGTACGAGTCCAAATCATCTTAGTTGAGCTTCTCACATCTTCTCTACAATTGGTATCCCTAATACATTCATTCCTAATTTTATCCAGTCTCGTGTGTCCACACATTCACCTAAGCATTCTCATCTCTGTAACTCTCATTTTTTGCTCATGTACACAATTCATTGCCCAAGGCTTAGAACCATAGAGCATCGTTGGTCTAATTGCTGTAAAGTAAGGCTTCATTTGGTAGAGCGGTTGCGGTTGTAAATGCAGATTTGTAAATGGAGCTGTTGGAAACTGGTTGCTGGAAATAGAAATCTGTTTGGATAGTCTGTGTTTGCAGAGCTGTTCAAAACAGCGAATCGTTTGGCAAAATTATATAAAAGATTTTCTAATATATAATTTTTTAATTTTTTTTCTAAACTATCAATATTATAATATTTATATATTATTATATAAATATTAATAAATAATATATAAATATAATAATATAGTATTTATATATTATATATTTTAATGTTACTGTTTATATTTTATAATGTTACCGTGGAGGCGGACGATGTTTGAAGGAGCTTCAAGGAAACAGATCGCCGGAGGATGAGCTGAAGGAGGATGAGCTTGATTGGAGCAGAACAGAAGTAAAAGCTTGACTGGAGCTGAAGGAGGATGAGCTTGGCGGAGGCGGAGTTTGGCGGAGGCGGCCGGAGCTTGAAGTATCCAGCGGAGTTTGTCGGAGGCGGAGGCGCCCAGAGCTTGAAGACGGAGGCGCCCGGAGCTTGACCCCGGCGACCCCATTGGTGGTCTCCGGGCAGGCCGGCGGTGGCGGAGTCGCTGGCGGTACGGGAGGGCGACACGGCGTGGGGCACGGGACGTCGACGACGGGAAATTTGCGGTACAACAAATTTTTTTCCTCCCCCTAAACGTGGAGAACTGGAGGTCTCCCGCAGGGTTTCGTCCCGCGAGATTTCTGAGCTCGGCAAACACAGCGCTATTCGAAACCAAGGCGGAAAAAACAAATGGATTTGCTGATCAGTTGCGTTTTGGCCAAACGAAAAGCTGTAAAAACGCCGTGCCAAATGAAGCCTAAAACTTGTGTTTAAGTTTTATTAGTATTTTACGATAAAAAAGATCCCTGACGTGCCTCTCCACTTCAACCAATCTGCTTGGATTCTATATATCACGTCTTTATCAACACTTCCATCTTGTTGAACTATGATCCAAGATATTTAAAACACTCACTGCGAGAAATATTTTGATCACCCAACTTAATAATGAAGTCACCTGTTCTTCTTGCACTGCTAAATTTAAGCTTCATATATTTCGTCTTTGCTCCGCTTCATATATTTCGTCAAGATTCATGTTTCGCGTTTACACCCTCGCTCGTCACATCGACCAAAATGATGTCATCCACAAACAATAAACATCAAGGTATTGCTTGTTGGATATGTTCAATGAGCTCATCTAAGATAGGGTAAAAAGATAATGACTTAAAGTTGAACTTTGATGCAAGTCAGTTGTGATATGGAATTCACGTGTTAATCCTCCAGATGTCCTCAGCCTTGTCATTGGATTTGAGCAAGATAAGTTTGCTAAATATATATGATCGTTTACCTGGGACCACCCAGGTAAGTTTGCTAAATTACACTTTGCACTATTCTATCTTTTGAAATTACAAAAACTGTCTATAAATTTATATTTCATAACATGCATGCACAAAAAAAGAAGGGGGTGCAACATGTAATTATACTAACTCCCATGGGAGGTTTAGGTAATTAATAGTATATATTTATGAGGATTTGAATTTCATGTGATGGTTAATGGAAATTTTTGTTTAATTTGGATTTCATTTCAGTAGCAATCTTCTTTAAGGCTTATACATCATGCTTGTAACCAGGGTTTCAAAGGCCATGAGTTGAAAACTTAATCCCCCACTTGTACACAATTTTATAAGAGAATGCAACTATAACTGACATCTATTGATTTCACATCAAGCACCACAAATTGGTGCTTGCAAAACGCTTCACTAATAGAAAAGGAATTTTGTGTTTACACCTTTTAGTGAGCAATCCAAGCATTGTTTACAACTTTCAACAATAACATTAAGAGAATATTTTACTTCCAAGAGAAAAACAACATGTCTTCTTCAGCCAATTAAAAAACATGTGATTCAGAGATTAAAAATAATTAAGTGATTCATGGCTATCACAAATGTCTCATAAATTAGGGTTATGTTTGGGACTCTTGTGGCGACAGGTAGGATTAGAGTTATAAAAATATAGTTGTAGGAAAAACAGTATGACAAGAATTAAGATGTAGAATTACGAGAAGAGAAGTATGAAAAAATTGAATTGTAGGAATAGAAGTAGGAGAATGAAGATGTAGCTGTGAGAAGAGGAGCATGAAAATAGTGAAAGCCCTTTTAACTATTTTGAAAGTGTAAGGGTTTGTGCTTCCCAAAAACTTGAAAACACATTTTTGATACAAGTATTTTTCTCGCCACTGGGAAAACAAATGTCTGCAAAGCACTGGTAACAGTGAGAATATGATTTTTGCCACCGCTATTCCCGTCCCAAACAGACCATAAAGGGAATAATGCTAGGAATCACCATCACCGGTTATTTCTACGCAAGTGAAAATTCATGGCAATAGTCATACGTTAATGTCAATCAACATTTCATCAACCCAATTTTAACTTTTCTCTAGTTAATGAAAGACAATGCATCAAGCGATCCTCAAAGTAGCTTTCACTTAGTATCACCAACTGAACGAAATCACTGAGGATTAGTTTGGTACAATTTATTGGCATGGACGCGCATTCGACCTAGAGGCGATCATGCAACATCATATTTTTGGGCATGGTCCAGAATGGGCTGAAAATGGTGTTCATGATCGAGATAGAGCATGGAACGTTGTTGGGCGAGGAAAGTGTGCATGGGATCTGAATGTACCTTGTGCAGAATGTTGTGCCAAGCAGACCCTAAGATTAGAGTAATCAGTAGTATGTGAGAAACATTAGATGTATAATGTACCACTCGTAATTCGTCGAGATTAGAAAGGCCCAAGGAGATGCCTATTCGTAGACCTCGCTAGGCGAGCAAGGGGCGAGCATGGCGAGCAAGGGGCGAGTATGGCGAGCAAGGGGAGAGCATGGCGAGCAAGCAGCGACCTTGGGTGAGCAGAGGCGAGTATGGTCAGGTAACTACCCCCCCCCCCCCCCCCCCCCCCAGATTTGTCTATAAATAGACCCCCAGGGGTACAAGAAAGAGGACTTTTTGGACGAGGTTGACCCCCTCAGGCGAGATACTCGCCAGGTCCCTGCCTTCCTTGTACCAAGCTCGGCCATTTTTGGTTTTGGAGGGGAAGACTCCCTTGAGCTTCTGGGTACGTGGTGGGACCTCCCTGCCGCAGCACCTGGGGTCCTGTTTGTTGCTCTTCTAGCTTCTTCGTCGTTGCCAGTCAAGTCATCTCGTTGGACTGCTGGGCGAGTAGCCTACAGCTGCATTGGTTCGAATCTTGAGGTCAGGATTTTCCTGGCGTCAACATATAATATGTTATATACAAAATTAAGTTGTGTGGCGTCTAGGATGAAGCAGAAGCTCCTCCAAATAAACTTCTTCAAACAAATTTTCTGAGTCACTATTCAATGCGTATCTATTTAAAATGAATATTTGGATAATCATTAAAAAACTTCAAAAATCCATTTCTTAGACTTTAATTTTTGAGCAATGTTATATATATGCAGATTAATATTATTTAAATTATGATATTTATAATATATACCCCACAAAAGTTCTATATATATGCAGACCAAAATCATGCCTCATGTTCTTCGGCTTGCGATACTGAGCTAGGGTTCCCTTCGTCCAAACTCAGCTGACCCCTTGTTCAGTCGTCTACTCCTTGACTGGCTTCTCCTCCTTTGGTGGTTTCCCAACTGCTTTCTTTCACTCCAACGACTCGACAATCAGTGTTGGTAAATGATGGAAAAACACCACAATAAAAGCTGCCAAAGTTATTCTTAAAAGTTCTGATATTCTCTCTCATTTTTTTATTCAATCTTATATAGGGGTCTTACATCTCAGAGATGTACATCACATGCATAGAGAAGTACCAGATATTTAACAACTATTTTACAGAGAGGCAGAAGTTTGTTTTACTCTAATACTTTATTATTTACATACATCCACTTGATTTTGACTCAAACTTATCTGGTTTGGTTTATTTACTGACATTCCCCCCTTAAACTGAACCAGAGGTGAGCCCTAGAGTTTCTCGATGCTTCATAAAGAGCTGTTTTTGGAGCGCCTTCGTCAATAAAGCCACGATCTGCTCTTCGCTGCGGCAAAACTCCACCTTGATCGTCTTGGCTTCCACTTGATCTCGAATAAAATGGTATTTTAGATCAATGTGTTTATTCCTTTTCTGTGTGGATGGATTTTTTGTGAGATGAATAGCAGAGGAGTTATCACATTTGATCACAGTTGTTGGAATCCACGTTTGCATCTCTTTTCTTTTTCTCTTTTCTTCTTCTTTTGGTTTTTCGAAATAGCTTTGTTCTGTATCTATTCCTTTATGCTTCTTTTGCTCCGTAAGAGCTTCTATTTTAGTTAATAATTGTCTTAACCAGAGACAATCACAACTTGATGTGCATAAGGCCATGTATTCAGCCTCTGTCGTAGAGAGTGCGATAGTAGGCTGTTTTTGAGTAGTCCAGGTTACTGGATTTGTACCAAGGAAAAATATGACGTCGGTCATGCTTTTTCGATCGTCTACATTAGAGCCCCAGTCAACATCAACATAGCCGTTTAACTCTTGCATTTTATCCTTTTTATAGAAAATGCCAAGTTTCTGCGTTCCTTGGATATAACGCAAAATGCGTTTTGTTGCTAACCAGTGAAGCTTTGTTGGGTGATTTGTATATTTGGCTACCTGATTTACGGAGTATTCTATATCAGGTCTTGTTTGAGTAATGTACAATAGAGAGCCAATAAGAGATCGATATTGTTCTTCTTCTGCACTTTCTTCCTTTTCTTCTTTCTTTAAACTGGTTTTAGTATCCATGGGAGTAAGGCTTGGATTGCAATCTTCCATCTGAGCTTTCTTCAGTAAGTCAGCTGCATATTTACATTGGGATATAAAAATTCCAGTCTTAGAGTAGTTGATTTGCAGTCCGAGAAAGTAGTGAGCAATACCTAAATCAGTCATGCCAAATTTGGTATGCATTTGCCCTTTAAATGCTTTAATTTTATCAGATGAGTTACCAGTTATGAGTAAGTCATCAACATATAGACAAATAAGTATATGATATTCTTGAGTATGTTTGGAATACAAAGATGGATCATTTTTACATCTATAGAACCCTTGTTCTAGGAAGTATTGATCTATTGCAGTATTCCAAGCCTTAGGTGCCTGCTTTAAACCATATAGGGCCTTTTAAAGCTTACACGCTTTGATTTCTTCTCCCTTTTTAACATACCCGGATGGTTGCTCTGTGAAAATATTTTCAGTAATAGTCCCATTCAGAAAAGCTGATTTTGCATTCATATGATGCATTTGATAGCCTTTATGAGCAGCCAAGGCTAGTATTACTCTTACTCTATCCATTCGTGCTACTAAAGAGTATGTTTCCTCATAATCTCTGCCATGAATTTGGCATACCCTTTAGCAACTAATCTTGCTTTGTATTTATCAATGGTGCCATCTTCTTTTAACTTAATATGATATAGTCACTTAAGGCCTAGTATGAGCTCATTCTCAGGCCTTAATACTAAGTCCCAAGTTTGATTTTTAGTAATCATCAACATTTCTTGATCCATTGCTTTTTTCCACTTTGCTTCTTTACTTGCTTCTTCATATGTAGAGGGGGTTACACCAAATAAGGCCATTTGAGATTCTTGATATATTTCTGATAATCAGCAAGTTTTTCTTGGTGGTGATTGTGGTTCTTCTTCTTCTTCTTCTTCTTCTTCTCTTTCTTTCTTATCAATTCTTTGAGTATTTTCTGTTTCTACTCTTTCAGTGGAATCACTGTTACCATCATTATTGAAACTTACAGTACTATCTGTATGTATTACTTGTTTGGGCTTCACAATTGTTGTTGTTGGGTTCCATTCCCATGTTTCTTCTTCATTGAAAGTGACATTTCGTGATACACAGAAAGTATTGCTGGAGGGATTGTACAATCTGTATGCCTTTAATTGTTCACTGTAACCCATTAAGATATGCTTTGTACTCTTTGCATCTAATTTATCTCTTAGATGTGCAGGAGTATATACATAGGCAAGACCGCCAATGATGCGTAGATGGGAAATAGAAGGTTTTTATGAAAGAGTAACTCATATGGAGTAGTGCCAGTGGCCGGTTGCTTTGGTAATTGTTTTGTTTAAGACATATATAGCAACATTAGCTGCTTCAGCCCAATAGATTTTGGGAATTTGTTTTTCTTGTATCATAGTTCTTGCCATTTCCATAACAGTTTGATTTCGACATTCCACAACACCATTTTGCTGTGGAGAATAAGGTGCTATTAGGTCTCTTCTGATTCCCATTTCGTTACAGTAGTTTTGAAATTCATTTGATATAAATTCACCTCCACGATCACTTCGAAATGCTTTTATTGATAGATTCAGCTGTTTCTCTACATATGTCTTGAATTGCTTAAATATTGTAAATGCTTCATCTTTGGTATGTAGAAAGTAAATCCACATAAATCGGCTATAGTCATCTACTAAAAGGAAATAGTATCTACTATTACCATTTGAGTTTGTAGATGCTGGACCCCATAAGTCATCATGTATCAGTTGCAAGGGTTGAGTACTTCTTTGACTATCTTTGGGAAACACTTGTACATGTGCATTTCCATATGTACATTTTTCACAGAATTGTTTCTTGAATTGTATAGATGGAAGACCTTTCACAAGTTTCTATTTTTGCATTCTTTGAATTGATTCCCAATTGATATGTCCTAGCCTATGATGCCATAGCTGAGCAAGAGATCTGCAAGCTTGTTGCACAAGTGAGGCAGTGTTATTGAGTCTTAACATGTCTAGGGTGAACACCCTATTGTTAGACATTAAAGCTGAGGCTATAATTGTATCACTATTTTTATCTTTAATGGAGCAAGTATTATAAAAAATACAGTATAGCCTCTTTCCATTAATTGTCCTACACTTAATAAGTTTTGAGCTAACTTTGGTACATAGTAAACATCTGGAATTACCTTTGTATCCCCAGTTTCTGTCTGAAAGCTTATTACACCTTTGCCTTCAATATTCTGTAATTTTCCATCGCCAAGATATACATAGAATTTATACGAGTCATCAAAGAAAGTGAAGTGCTCCTTGTTGTTTGTCATATGAGAGGAGCATCCACTATCAATAAACCAAATATGATCTTTGGTTTCAGCTTGTTGTTGATTAGTATAAAATATCTCTTCCTTTGTATTTTTGTTCTCTCCAACTAGTTTCAGCTCTTCCTTTTGTCTATGCCAACATTTATTTGCAGAATGATTTGGAATTCATCACTGTCGGCATCTAAAGAAACAGTCCTTTGATTCATGATTTTGTTTCTTGCAAATAATACATTGCATACCTTTGGAAGAGTTATATGGAGCTTTGTTGTCATTTTTACCTTGCCAATTATTTTGTTCTAATTGTTTCCCCTTTTGCTTTGTTTTCCAGAGTGGATTGGTTTTAACAACTGCTTCAGCTTGTTTCTCTTTCTTTGGCATCATTTTAACATGGAATGCTTGATCAACTGCAGGCTAATAGACTCTTTTTATTCTTTCTTCATGAGTTTTTAAAGATCCCATTAACTCAGTTAGGGTAATATGAGCTAAATCTCGAGCTTCTTTGATGGTTGTAACTGCAGGGCCATAAGATGGAGGCAAGCATCTTAATATTTTCTTTGCAACAGTGTTGTCTTGTATGACATCACCAAGATTTCGTATCTGATTTGTTAGATTAATCATTCGAGTTACAAAATCATCAAGAGATTCACCGGCTTTTATTCCAATGTTTTCAAAATCTCACCATAGTCTTTGAAGTTTTATACTGACCCTTGATATTCTTCTTTTAAAGTATCCCATGCTTCCTTTGCTGTTGTGGCTCCCATGAGATGTGGAAATATATCTTGGGATATACCTTGATAAATTAACATAAGAGCTCTTGCATCTTTTATTGTTAATTCTTCTAACTTCTTTTGTTGTTATGTTAAATATGTCTCCTTACTTATAGTGGGAAATTGAGGATCATGTTGCACCACATCCCATAAGCTTTGTGAAACGAACAATATTGGTTTCATTTGTATACACCAGAATTCATATTTGTTGCCAGAAAATAAAGGAACTGACATATGAGAATATGACATAGGGTTGGAGCTTGAAGATGATGAAGTCATGTAACCGAATGGTTATTGATAATGGATTTGGCTAAGCTCTGATACCACAATGTTGGTAAATGATGGGAAAACACCACAATAAAAAAGCAACCAAAGTTATTCTTAGAAGTTCTGATATTCTTTTTTTTTTCATTCAGTCTTATATAGGGGTTTTACATCTCAGAGATATACATCACATGCATAAAGAAGTACCAGATATTTAACATTTGTTTTACAGGGAGGCATACGTTTGTTTTACTCTAATACTTTATTATTTACATACATCCACGTGATTTTGACTCAATCTTATCCAATTAGGTTTATTTGCTGACAATTAGCGCATCCACGACCGACATTCCCCCTATCTGCGATATATTTATCTCGAAATTAAGTCCCTTGTCTCCTATAACTAGCAAGTGGGTAGCAATATCTTGAGTTATATAAGCTTCCGACTTACAAGAGGAAATATTGTTTCAATCATGTGCTCCATGCATAGTGATTGATCGTACGCTGAAATACACCTGTTTTTTGTTCAAACAATTCTAAAAACATTTTAAAAAAAGTACCGCTAGAGCGTAGCAGCGCATAGTCATACCCACGTACAACGTAGAATTATTTTTTCCAAGAGAAACAAAAAACATCGAGCACTAATCTACTCAATGCATCACATGGATGATCTCATCAATCTATTTGATTCCATCCAACAAAATCAATAAACAAATTTAATTTAGTTCTGAATTCCCCCCTAATTTAAATTAGTAACGAATATTATAATTTTATTAGAAACAAATGCAGCTTTATGACTTAATATAGATTATAACCCCCTACCTATAACCAAACTTAGTTTTTAACGCTAGATGTGTAGATTCCAACATTAATGCATCGATGCTTATTGGGCGTAAACGACTGGCTTATTCAAGCACGTGTTGAAGATCCAAACAGCTACACATGAGAGAACATGTATACGTCAAAAAAACTAATATTACTTACTATAGATAGTAATCCCTCCGTCTATAGCTGATTCGTTTTTAGATTATTATTTTGGGTTATTAACCGCCCCTCGAAATTTGCGTAATTATAGCTTGCACCGCTCTAATTTTTGAAATTACAAAAATCTCCCCTCAATGTTTTCATTGTTAGAATATAATCTAGTGCTCTCTTTTTTCATTCATTAATATGGTGTGCATAAAGCAATTTATGTACACAATATTAATCTGTTTCATGTGGGCCCTTTTTTGCTGCTGTTGTAGTTTATTTTCCAGCTATTATCCTCTGTGTAAGGCGTCTTGGGGAGCGCCCTTTTGTTTTGTTTCCGAGAACTGTGCCATCAAGCCCATGTCGTGCTCTTCTTCTTCTTCCTCACGATTGTGGGAGAGGAAGAGAGCTCATCCGCAAAAACCATTGTCTTTCTTCCTCCTGTTATTGCCTGCATCTATTTTTCCTGCAGTTTTTCAATATATTATGTTTGTTTAACATGGTATCAGAGCGGAAGGCTCACGCCATCAGAAAGCCGGCAGCATAGTATCTTGGGATCTCAGGGAGATAAGTTCTTTTTTGTGTTCTTTCTCGGCTTCATCATATGGCTTCCTCAGGAAATTCTCAGACTTTCCTGTACACTCAGACGGGGATTCCAATCTTTGAAGGTGACTCGTATGATTATTGGAGCAAACAAATGAAGGTATATTTTGTGTCTCAGGGTCTATGGGATCTGGTTCAGCATGGCCACCAGATTGCATCAATCCCATCATCAACAAAAGAAAAATCAGAAGAAGCTGTTAAGGGAGAAGTGTCGAAAACTCAACCTGATCTGGAAATACAAAAACGGGATGCTAAAGCACTCCTGTGTATCCAACAGGGAGTGGGTCGATCAATTCTTCCCCTTATCATAGATGCTGAAACAGCAAAGGAATCATGGGATATATTAAAAGATGAATACAAAGGAAATGAGAGAGTTATTTCCATCAAACTAACTCTTCTCTGGAGAGAATTTGACACCAGCACCATGAAGGAATCTGAAACAGTCCAGCAGTATATCTCAAGAATCACTATGTTCGTAAATCAAATCAGAACTTATGGAGATGATTTACCAGAAAAGAGAGTTGTATCACACATCCTGGGCAGCTTGAGTCCTGGTTTTGAGCATGTTGTGGCAGCCATACAAGAAGCAAAGGATATCAGTAAAATGTCAGTTACTGAGCTCATGGGATCCCTTCAAGGCCATGAAGCAAGAATGAAAAGGAAAGACATTCAGCTGGAGCAGGCATTCCAGAGCAGACTGTCTTTCACACCTACAAAACAGAATACCAATACCTGGAGCCAAAGTTCCAGAGAAAAGGGACCTGATGACAGGAATTCCTGGAATCAATATAACAAGGATAAAGGATCTGGATTTGATCAAAGCTCAAAACCTTACTGTAAGTTGTGTAACAAAACTACTCATTCTACAAAAGAATGTTTCTCTAAATGCAAGAGATGCAAAAACCCAAACCACCTTCAAAGAGATTGCTGGTATCGTGAAAACAGGACAAGAGAAGAAGCCAACTTCTCTAACAATCCCGAATCTCTATTTTATTCTTGCTTACAACCTGATGCCTCAGAATCAGAAGTTTGGTTTCTAGACAGTGGTTGTTCCAACCACATGTCAAATAAGAAACAAGCTTTTGTTCAGCTGGATGAATCACAAAAATCTGAAGTTATCATGGGAGATGGCAATGTGAGAACAATTGAAGGGAAAGGCATAGTGGCTGTGAAATCTAAAGCAGGAAAAATAAACCACATATATGATGTTCAATATGTCCCAACTCTCTCTCAAAATTTGCTGAGTGTGGGGCAGTTGATAAAGAAAGGTTACAAGTTGATTTTTGACAAGGATGAGTGCAGCATTCAAGATAATAGAACTCAACAATTGGTCACCTCTGTTAAGATGACCACAAGTAAGATCTTTCCTCTAAAGCTGGAATTGAGCCCAAAGGATGTCATCCAAGCTAATACAGTAAGGAGCACAGATAAAGCAATGTTGTGGCATTGTAGGTTTGGACATCTAAACTTTGGTGATATGAAAAAGCTAAAGGATTTAACAACAGGCATTCAAGAACCACTTCTTAATGATGAGTTTTGTGAAGTGTGTGCCAATACCAAGATCCACAAACTGCCTTATCCTACTCAAAGTCTGAGGAGAGCTGAGACACCACTCTCTTTGATACATGCAGATATTTGGGGACCAGCTTCATCTCAAACTTGGGGTGGAAATAAGTATTATATATATGTTGCTTGCGGATGATTGCACGCGTATGATGTGGATATACTTCCTCACATTAAAATCTAAAGCTCTCACCATCTTCAGTAAGTTCAAAAGCTTAGTTGAAAATGAGACAAACACTAAAATACAAGCTCTCAGGACTGATAGAGGAGGGGAGTTCATCAGCCGAGATTTTTCTTCCTTCTGTGATACCCATGGAATCAAAAGAGAATTATCTGTACCATACAATCCTCAACAGAATGGGGTAGTAGAGAGGAGAAATAAAAGTGTGGTGGAGATGGGAAACAGCATGCTACAACAAAAACAATTACCAAAACAGTTCTGGGGAGAAGCTATGAGCACAGTTGTTTACTTATTAAATCGTGCACCCACAAAAGCTCTTAAGGATCTTACTCCCTATGAGGCCTGAAATAAGCAAAAACCAAACCTTCATCACTTAAGAGTCTTTGGATGCCCTGGATACATATTAAAAAGTAAAGATGCTAGAGATAAGTTGGACACTAAAGGGGAGAAGTGTATATTTGTGGGGTATAGTTTGGAATCCAAAGGCTACAGATTTTTCAATCCTCAAACCAATAGATTGGTTATTAGCCGTGATTGTTTATTTGATGAGCAAGGCACTTGGAGTGATTGGGCTTCTCTGCAGGATCAGAATCAGAGTTGTAACTTTCCCATTATTTTGGAGGATACTGTGAGTGAAGATGCTGTAGATCTCACATCTCAGCCAACCAATCCAGATAATTCCCTCAATCCAGATAATCCTTCTCTGGAATCCAGGTCAGATTCATCATCTCCCCCCCCCCCCAAAAAAAAAATTCGTTCACTATCCGATATCTATGAGTCATGCAATGTTGCTTTAATGTGCCAAGAACCAACCAATTTTTCTGAAGCTGCCACAAATCCTAAATGGGTTAGTGCCATGAATGATGAAATTGCTATAATCAACACCTGGGAACTTACTCATAGACCCACTCACAAGGCCTTAATTGGTCTAAAATGGATATACAAAATTAAGTTGAATGAAGAAGGAGAAATAGAGAAATATAAAGCTCGGCTAGTTGCCAAAGGGTACACACAGCAGCCAGGAAGAGACTTTACAGAAACTTTTGCTCCAGTGGCTCGAATGGAGACCATACGATTGTTGTTGGCATTTGCCACCCAGATGAATCTGAAGATTCATCAGTTAGACGTCAAATCCGCCTTCCTAAATGGGGAAATACAAGAAGAAGTTTTTGTGCAGCAACCAGAGGGGTACATTATCAAAGGAAGTGAAGACAAAGTGTATAGACTAAAGAAGGCCTTGTATGGTCTGAGACAAGCTCCCCGTGCTTGGAATGAACGTATTGACTCATATTTAAAAATGAAGGGCTATGTTAAAATCCTTATGAAGCCTCTCTCTACATCAAGCATCATACTCCAGAGAATTTTGTGATTGTATGTATATATGTGGATGATCTGCTTGTAACAGGGTCCTCACCTCAATTGATTGAAGATTTCAAAAATGTCATGAAGCAGGAATTTGAGATAAGTGATTTAGGTCTTATGAAATACTTTCTTGGACTCCAGATAATTCAATTTCCGGGTAAGAAATTCATTCATCAAGAAAAATACATCAAGGAGCTTCTCTTAAGGTACAATATGGGAGAGTGCAAGCCCACATTTACTCCAATGGCTATTGGAGAACAATTCACAAAAATTGATGGAGAAGAGAGGGTCAGTGAAAAAAACTATCGAAGCATAGTTGGAGCTCTAATCTACTTAACATATAGCAGACCTGACATTGAACATGCAGTGGGCATAATGTCTAGGTTCTCCAGTGAACCCAGTGCTATCCACATGAAGGGGGTGAAGAGAATCTTGAGATACTTACAGGGGACCAAGAATTTCGGACTCATGTTTGTTCAAGGCCAACCGAACAACATTCAACTTACTGGTTATTCTGACAGCGATTGGGCTGGAAGTGCAGAAGACCGTAAGAGTACCAGCGGCTTCTTGTTCCAGCTAGGGCAAATGACTATTTCGTGGAGTTCTCGTAAACAGAAGAGCATCGCTCTCTCATCCGCCGAAGCGGAGTATATGGCAATTGGTGAGGCAGCAAAAGAAGGAGTATGGCTGAGTCGTATGCTGACTTCGCTGAAACAAGAAGAAAATCACGCTGTTACTCTCATGGTTGATAGCACCTCCGCCATATCCATCAGTAAAAACCCTGTTTTCCACAATCGAACTAAACACATACAGATAAAGCATCATTTTGTTAGAGAATTGATCGAGAATGGAGAAATAGAGGTGCAACACTGCAATACAAAGGAACAACTTGCAGACGGGATGACTAAAGCTCTTTCCGCTGAGAAATTTCAAGCATTTCGCCGGAATATCGGAGTTATCGCCAGAGACGAAGCCATCGAAGAGATTATCATGCCCTAGATTAAGGGAGAATGTTAGAATATAATCTAGTGCTCTCTTTTTTCATTCATTAATATGGTG
The DNA here is from genome assembly GCA_033032865.1 of Dactylorhiza incarnata. NCBI lineage: Eukaryota > Viridiplantae > Streptophyta > Magnoliopsida > Asparagales > Orchidaceae > Dactylorhiza > Dactylorhiza incarnata. Next base: position 848,596 of record JAWHQI010000134.1, read on the forward strand.
TGCATAAAGCAATTTATGTACACAATATTAATCTGTTTCATGTGGGCCCTTTTTTGCTGCTGCTGTAGTTTATTTTCCAGTTATTATCCTCTGTGTAAGGCGTCTTGGGGAGCACCCTTTTGTTTTGTTTCCGAGAACTGTGCCATCAAGCCCATGCCGTGCTCTTCTTCTTCTTCCTCACGATTGTGGGAGAGGAAGAGAGCTCATCCGCAAAAACCATTGTCTTTCTTCCTCCTGTTATTGCCTGCATCTATTTTCCCTGCAGTTTTTCAATATATTATGTTTGTTTAACATTCATTTCATAACATCCATGCACAAACATACTCCCTTGGAGTAAATCTTCATGGGAGGTCTTTTTGTGCATGTATATTATGAAATGTAAACATTAATTGAGGGGAATAATTATAATTTCGAAAGTTAGAGGGGTGCAAGCTAACAAAACTACTACTTCTCACAAAGTGACAAATTAGCAAACTATCACAAAGAGATGAGGGATAAAGATGTGGTGGTACTAACAAACAAAAGCTACTTAAGTTGACAAAATGAAACATAGTAACACCTCACTACAACTGAAAGTAAAAGAAGAAGAAGAAGAAGCATATAGTCAACTATGTCCACAATGACTCTCCCTTGAGAGGTTCTTGGCCCACACTGCTTCCGTTAGGGAAGTTCATGAGCTGAGGGAAATTATGGTTGATCAGAAGAGAGTCGTTGTCGTCGCCGTGACGAGGAAGAAGCGCGTTTTGATCCAGGCATTGTTCCTGATCCAGTGCTAAGGGCTGGTTCTGCTGCATATGGATGCAGAGGATCTCCGTCTGGGCAACGGCTAGTTGCATTTGGAGCTGGGAGACCTGGTTCTGGAGGTAGGAGATGGCGCCCACGCAGCCATAAACAGGGTCGCGCATTCTCGCGTTTGCTTCATACACGATGCTGCTCACCGCGTCGCCTCTCTGATGAACCGGAAGCTCCTGCATCCACCAATTTTGTATATGTAGCCTCATATATATTATGTATACTTTAGAGCCAGCTTCATTCATATATCTAGTTATTATAATTCGGCTCCGTTGGGCACAGCGGTCGTGAACCCGGAAGCTATGAACCATAGTTCGTGAGCGCTCCATCTCACTTAAGAAACTTCATCTATTTTTATGTTCAAAACTAATTTTCTTTTTTCGCTAGCGGTCATACCCATTGTCATGCAAAGCATACAACATTTTTTGTCCAAACTCACGTGAGCAAAAAAGATGTACCAAAAGAGCCTTAGGCTCTGTTTGGGGGGACTTATTTTCACCGGTCAAGCGGTTACGACCGCATGAACCGGACCTTAATTAAGGTCCTATTCATGCGGTCGTAACCGCTTGACCGGTGAAAATAAGTTCTCTCAAACGGAGCCTAGGCTTCGTTTTGCACGGCTTATTTGTTCCGGTGAGTTTGGTCAAAAACGTCATTATCATAGAATGTATGTTTGACAAGACAGGTTATGACCGCTACAAAGAAAATAAACTAGTTTTGAGCATAAAATGCATGAGTTTTTTTAGATGAGGTCGGGCGTTCACGAACGACGGTTCATGACCACGGCGTTCACGACCACCACCACCACGCCAAAGGAAGCCTTAATCTCTCTCTACCTCTCTTTATCTGTATATAAATATAGAGAGAGAGATGCAAAAACTTTCACCACACTAAAACCTTAATTTGAATGAAGCCCAAATATAAGTATCCATGTCATAAAAAGAGTGAGATTTTGGACCACCACCTTTACTGTATAGACCTTATAACTGGCCATAAGTACACACATAATCCCATGAAATAAAATAACTTTAATTTGTGTCGAATTGATGAACACTAGAAATAATATTATATCTTATAAATATAAACTCAACATGTCGCTTAATTAACAAAAAAAATTTAATGTCCCATTATCACCATGCAATTAATTATCATATGCTCTTATATAAATAAATTCTCAGCCCACCCTTTTATTCCTCTTGAGACCAAGCAGAAATATTTGCTTGGGTGTGAGAAGCTCTTGCAATATTTAGGCTTCGTTTGGCACGGTGGTCTTGAACTGTGGTTCGTGAATGTTCGACTCCGCCTAACAAAATTCATGCATTAATTTATGCTCAAAGCTAGTTTATTTTCTTGGTAGCGGTAATAACCTGTCTTGCCAAACATACAAGCTATGATAATGGCGCCGTTTTTGACCCACCTCATCAGAGCAAATAAGCCGAGCCAAACGAAGCCTAAGGCTCCGTTTGGCACGGCGGTGGCGGTCGTGAACGCGGTGGTAAAATCGTCATTCGTGAACGGACACCTAAAGAACTTCATCCACTTTTATGTTCAAGTGGATAAAGTTCCTTAGGTGTGCGTTCATGAATGACGATTTTACCACCGTGTTCATGATCGCTACCACTGTACCAAACGGAGCCTTAGACAGCAATGCATATCTGTCAGCAGCTTATTCAAGTCTGCCGCGATGGAAACGGAGGCGTTGACAATGAAGTGGTGAGAAATGAAAACCGGTGACAATAGTCTAAAAAAAGATCAAAAATGATATTTTGGAGTATTAGCAAAAAAAATTTTTTTAGGTTTGGCGTTTTCCCCAATGGTGAGAGCAAAAAATGAAGAGAGAGATAAAAGTGAAGAGAGAGAGAGAGAGAGAGACCTGCAGCATTTTGCTGACGTTGCTGGCGCCAAAGACTTTGTGTATGATGGCGAACTTGTGAGGATCGTCGGAGGGGAAGAAGGGGGCGAAGATGCAGTCCTTGGTGCAGCGTCTCCTCAGTAGTTTGCAGGAAGCGCATGGAGAGTTCCCTCCGGCCATTAATTAATTTTCTCCGCTGAATATCTTAATTTCTCGAGTCCAGGAAGACGTTGACTTTATACTTGTGGTATATATGGCCGGAGGAGGGTGGTGGCCGGTGATCTTCAGTTTGCCGGGAGAGCTCCGGTTGAAGTGGACATGGAAGCGCTCATTTATACTATCACTTTGGTCTTTTCAGGTTGCACACATAATTATTTTTGTCCTATTACCTAATAATTCTTTAACTTCTCCTCTCTTTCTCTCTCTATATAGGCTTCTCATGCGAGGAACATTCGGTGGACGACATCATTCAACTAGCGGCATTATTCGGCGGCTTCGCCCGCATCAAAGCTTATATTATATCTACTTATATTAATTATAAACGTTTTAATATAAACTTATATTTAGATAATATAAATATATATGAGTTATAATATATTTACTTATATTAGTTATAAAAGTTATAGTTTACTTCTGTGTATATATAGATAATAATTTAATTAGGTGTTTATAACAATTTTTTAGTTGATATAGTGGTTGAGTCTTTATTTAATATATGATTGGTTGTTGGTTCGATCTCAGGCCAGCGCAATTTTGCAAGAAAATTGTCTTTATTATAAATTGTATTAAATTTTCAATACATATAGGGGCAAAATCGTAATTTCATGTTATATGACTGTCGTGGCTTAAAAATATAGGCCTATGACACTCTGTCATAATAGGTATATGAGTTCTAGAAAAATTAACACGGGACTCCGATCCACCATTACAAAACGAAGATAATCAGACGACTAGATTTGATTTCAGTGAGATCGGATGACTTAGATTAAGGCGATGGTGCACACCATTACACCACAAAAAATGCTAAGATAATATATTTATATATATGTTAAGATATATATAACTACTTGGGACATGTGGTAAGAATGAGCAAGCCATTACCGCTCATGATAAACATAAACAACTCCACCCCTTGCACATCTGATCCACACCATGTTATAATTAAAGCATTTAAAAATTCTAGTAGAATGGTTAACATTAATACTCCATGTTATTCTTACTAATCCTTATTATAAACTCTTATAGAATCTTGTGAATCATAAAATTTAATTATGAGAATACTTCCGAAAAGTCTATGCCACTATAAGCATTGATTCTATGTCACTCATACATTAATTATATGCCTCTTACTTAGCTTTCTATTGAGTCTTGATTGATGAATAAATAGAGAGAGATGAAATCCTCACTCTTTGATTTATAAGAAAATTTGAATCCGAGGGTTTGTTATAGTGTCTTATTGAGCGTTATTATTAATGTTGCGCTAGTCAAAGTGGCATCCGAACAAGTTTTAATATCATACGCGCACACGTACACGCACTAGTGAACAATGGATGACAAAAAGAATTACAGAAAAGCAAAGTTTCTCTATTCGTTCCTCGTGTCTGGATGTAGGCTACTAACCCACTGCGGCTAACCAAAATACTATTGTCGATGTTAAGAAAACTAAAAAATAATATGATTTATACCAATCTAGCTACTTCATGCACACACGAGCTCTTGCAACGTTTTCCTCTTTTTTTTTTGCAAGTTATACAACTAGATAGCCGGTGTGTTGAGTAGTTCCACGAAATATATATATATTTCATAGAAAATCATGATAGTATCCGAGCATCAAACTTAAATTAATCAATTTGTTGGTGGTGGGGAGCTTCAAGATCTATATTAAGTTCGCAAGGCTATGTTGGTTTTCCGATGTGCGACTATTCTCAACACGCCCCTCACGTCTTCTCTGATACCATGTTAAAATCTAAACATCCAATATAAAACTTATTGGTTGAAGGCAGGGAGACCTCAGATTTGTATTAAGTGTTTAAGATTATGTTAATTTTTCGATGTGAGACTATTTTCAACAAGAAAATTGACATTTACACAAATTAAGTTAGGCTTGTCTAGAGTGTTAGAATCATATAACAATAGTACTCTTGTCTGAATATAAAATAAAAATTATGCCTTCTATGGGCTTGTTAATTTTATATAGAAATACATGTCAGAATCCAAACATTAAACCTTATAAAACTAAACCTTCTTTCCCCCTCACAATGGAAACAATGAATTTAATTGAACTTTCTTTTTTAAACGATAAGTTATTAGGGTTTAGGGAGGCTCTGTATGGGACTCTAGGTGGCTCTGCACCCAATCAATGTATGCCACGTGGCTAGCCCCCATCCTGAATTGATGATTGACTCTCTAATTAATTGAGCGTTGATCCTGGGCATAAAAAAGCCAACTCTGTTAACAGACTCAGGCCTTGTTTGGCAGGACGGTAGCGGTCGTGAATGTAGTGATTATGAACCGTCGTTCGTGAACGCCTGACCTCACCAAAGAAACTTCATTCCCTTTTATGTTCAAATCTAATTTTCATTTCTTGGTGGCGCGCGGATGCCAAACATATATTCTACTCACGGGAGCAAAAACGCCGTGCCAAAATGAGCCCCAGTGGTATTGGCAAGGGTTAAAGCACACAATTAATTGTACCGTTGCAATAATCTAATTTCAAATTTTAAAGCAGAGCGATGTCAGAGCTGTGCGTGGGAGCTTAAGTAAAGAAGAAGCGATTAAGAAACGACAAAGTAATTTCTGCTCGACTTCACATGCATTAATTAACTAGGGTTTATGTAATCAAAATGGCGAGCCTTCTGCATCTCCTCCTACAGATATCGGGATATCCTTTTTTAAGGCTCATTATCTGTAGCTTCTCTCGTGGATGGAGACATGGAAAAATTAAATGGCCTTGGGTTCGGAAATGGTGCAAACCCTAACCCTAGAAATCCATGGAGATTGAGAGAGAGAACACCTCGACGGCTGACAGACATTCACGTGGGTACAGTGTTTACCATTGCAAGAAATGGTGAGTTATATGATCATCATATGGAAAGGCGGCAATACCAATTTTATTTGTATGTAAATATATATATTTTAATAACGTGCATATTTGTTTTTACATTTGGTTTAAATTTGTATTTGTTTGTTTCTATATTTGCTTTGATTTTATATTGGTTATTTTTGGTGCTTTAGGGTTTTAGGAAACCTCCACCAGCCATGTTTTCTTTGTTTGTTTGTCTTTCCTCTTTATAGTGTGTTTGCCTATATATAAAGCAAAGGATGTCAATGGAATAGAGCAAGAAAAATATTTCATCATTTGTCTCTTCTACCCGTTAATTGTTTCTCTTCATCCTCTTAGAATCAAATTTATCATGGTATCAAGGCGAGGTTCGAGGCAAAGGGGATGAACATGGCCGGCGACCAAGGAAATTAAAATAGATTTTCGCCCATGATCGGGCGAAGACCGGCGGGAGTGGGGGAGGATCCTCAAAACCTCCAATGATGGATCCAACCTCACCATACTACCTCTCTTCCGCGGACAACCCCAGAGCGATAATTGCTCTGGTGATCTTGAAGGGAGACAACTACGACGAATGTGTCAAAGCGATCAAGAATGCTCTTCGAGCAAAGAAGAAATTGGGATTCATTGACGGGAGGGTAAACAGCCCCGTCGATGGTGCACCCGAACTCGAGGATTGGTATGCCATGAACTCCATGATTGTGGGTTGGATCTTCAACACCGTCGATGCACCGTTGAGGTCGAGCCTCTCGTATATGGAATGTGCAAAAACTCTTTGGGAAGATCTTATGGAACGATTCTCCATCGGAAACGACATGCGGATCCATCAACAGAAGAACTTCATGGTAAACTGTAAGCAATCGGGTCAATCAGTTACTAATTACTATGGCAGGTTGAAAACTATGTGGGAAGAATCGGCCGGTTACTCCAAGAGCCCCACATGCGTTTGTTCCGGATGTTCGTGTGGGGCTGCTCAGAACTTGCGCAAGAAAGAGAGAAGGAAAAGACTCATCAATTCTTGATGGGTTTGGATGGTGATGGTGTTTGGAACTAGTCGTTCTAATATCCTGAGTATTGTGCCTCTTCCCAACGTAAATCGGGCTTACTCCATGATGTTAATTGAAGAACGACATAAAAGTATGAGCAAGATGCATGATGAATGAATGAAGGTAGTAAGCTTTGCGACACAAGTTAGTTCTTACTCTCGCGCACCCAAAGGCAAACAAAAAACATGGAGTTGTGGTTATTGCGGAAAGGCAGGGCATGACGCAACGACTTGTTTTCAATTGATAGGGTATCCTTGGTGGGAAGAAAGAGTTAAAGGGATGGGAAGACGATGACTCGCCGGGCGCGGATCTAGTCGAGGTCGCGAAACTGCACCTAAGGCGAATGCGGCACAAACTCCTGGAGCCGTGAGCATAATGGCAGGAGGAGTTGGAGATGGTGATCATTCCGGATTGGGTTGTCTTACAGATCAAGAGTGGTCTGTGTTGTGAAATCTTCTTAATTAACACCCAGGTGGCCAAACCAGGTGGTATTGAACATTTGACATGTAAGTTGTTCAGCCCAAGTTGGATTATGGATAGTGGGGCTTCTCGTCATATGACATGGTCTTGTGATACAGCTCGCCGCCATGCAGCAGATAGTAAGAGGCCTTGTATATGAACTTTCTTTGATCTCCAACCTCTGTTGGGAGCTGGCATGTAGCTAGGAATGCTACAAACGGATCCATTCAAGAAGATAGTTGTTCGATCTCCATCATCTCCCCTTCGTCGATGGATGGTCGAAACAACTCGGTGATCGTTCCTCCAGCCCTCGGGCCATACTTGGCCAAACGATTCGCCGCCGAGTTCTCCTCCCTAGGCACATGCTCGACGACGAAGAAGGATTGAAAGCCTCCAATCAACCCATTTACTTTCACAAAGTATCTTAATTTGCAGGATGACGTCGCGTAATTCAAGCTCTCCCCGGATATGCGACGCGATCACCATTGAATCTGTTAAAGCTCTGATGTCTTAGATCCCCAACTCCTTTATAAGACGCAAACCTCCCACTATGACCTCGTACTCTGCTTGATTGTTCATGATGGGGAAGAAGATCTTGACTGCTTGCTCGATCCTAGTGGGCGGACAAACACGATGTCCACTCCCATAGAGCTTTTTCCCGAAGCTCTGTCCACAAATATCTTCCACGAAACCAAGCATGATGAGTCTTCTTCCTTACTGCCTTCAACCGAGAAATCTGCAAGGAAGTTCGTTACTGCTTGCGCCTTGATCGCCACCCTGGGCGAGAAAGAAATATCAAACTCACTGAGTTCTACCAACCATTTCGCTAGCCTTCCCGAGTGCTCCACCCTATCCAAGATACTTCAGAGAGGATAATCAGTCATGACTTGGATGGAATGAGCTTGAAAATAAGGCCGGAGCTTCCTAGTCGACACCACCAGGGCGAAAGCTGTTAGGATTTTGACACCTCAACGCGCTCGGGGCGTTAGGATCGCGCCACGTCTACGATCCATGGGAGGTGTTCATTCCTATTTTGTGGCTTGTCCAGTTTAGGAATAAGATTTGGGTAGTTATTCTCCCTATTAATTGGACCGGATATTATTTTCTTTTTGAGAAGGAGAATTGATTATGAAATCCCCTAATGATGGTGATTTCATATTTTTTTGGAATGCTATTTCCGGGCAATTCATGTTGGCCACCCATTTATTTGGGCATTAATTGTGGCCGGTTATCCTATTACTTAATTAGGATTTATGTCCTAAATTTGATGTTTTTTGTCTGTTGCTATTTATATGGGGGGATCTAGCCTTGGCTGAATATATGCCTCCAAGGAGAAAATACCTCCATTCGTCAGAGGGGCGTTTGGCGGCGGCGGTGTTGTTTCCAGGCGGAGGCGATCCAGGCGGACGACTGTCCAGGCGGAGGCGATCCAGGTGGACGACTGTCCAGGCGGAGGTGATCCAGGCGGCGGCGGCAGAAGGTTGATCCCGGCGTGCGGCGGCGGCGGGATTTGGTCCCGGTGGCAGAGCGACAACGCACGACAGTCGTCCAGCGGAGGCGACGTGGTGGGGTCATCCAGAGCGGCAAGACGGCGGTGGCAGCAGCGGTTGCAGGCGGTGGCAGCAGCGGTTGCAGGCGACAGCAGTTCGGTTAGTGCCAGGGAGATATCGCCCGGCGATATCTCCGGCGACAGCCTCGGCGATAGCTCCAGAAGAAGTTTTGTTCTTGGTTTGTTTTTGAATTATTTCAATTTGTACTCTTGTAACTCCTGATTTATAGTGGATTTGTCCGACGCGCTCTCCCCGTGGAGTAGGAGTCCCATACTCCGAACCACGTAAAATTTCTGTGTCGTCTGTGTATGCTAGAATCTCGTTCCGTTTTTATTTTTGCGCGATATTGGCTCTTGCTCATTCGTGAAATTCCGTTGCGCTACCGCGGCTTAACTCGATCCGATTTCACAACAATTGGTATCAGAGCTAGGTTCCGCGGGGGTGATCGTCTGGATGTTCCGGTTTTCTGATTTGGGTCAACGGTGGGTGACGACATTGGTCCGCTCCCTATCTTCCCAGATCGGTTCCGCGAATATCATCTTGATCGCCCAGTAGCTTTGCGAGCAAGACAATGTCGGCAAAATTCGAGATTTCTAGGTACGACGGCAAGATTGATTTTGGCCTTTGGCAGAAGCGCATAAAGGCCGTTCTCATCCAGCAAGGTCTTCACAAGGCTCTCCTCGGCAAGGAGAAGTCCGGGAAGAAGGACGACGAATGGGAGGAGCTCGATCTGAAGGCCATCAGCACGATTCAGTTGTGTTTGGCCGATGAGGTGATGTACAACGTGGTGGATGCTGAGACGACGGAGGATCTGTGGAAGAAACTGGAGGAGTTGTACATGTCGAAGTCTCTCACGAATAATCTCTACGTGAAGAGACAGTTGTACAGCTTGAGGATGTCCGAGAGCAATCAGTTACTGGAGCACATGAACGTGTTCAACAGACTTATCTCCCAGTTGCGTAGCATGGACGTTAAGGTCGAGGAGGAAGACCAGGCTCTGCTCCTGTTGTCTTCATTACCGAAGTCCTTCGATCATCTGGTCACCACGATTCTGTATGGGAAGGACACCCTGAAGATGGAAGAAGTGATGACGACGCTGCTCTCTAACGAAACGAGGAGCAAGTCGGGCCCTAGGGCCGACGAGGGCTTATTCGTGAAGAGCAAGGACACATTGAGTGGTAGATCGAGAGGGAAAGGCAAGAGGGAAGACCGACCTAGGGTAAAGTCCGTAGACCGGAACACGTGCCACTACTGCAAAGAGGAAGGGCACTGGAAGGACAAGTGTCCGAAGTTGAAGCTCAAGGAGCAGGCGCATGCGCCAGATTTGGCTGCGATGGCATCTGAGGATGAGAGCGACGCCGACGCCCCTCATGCTGCACCCAGCAGTGAGACCACAGGCTCCTGGATCTTGGATACAGGATGCACGTTCCACATGTGCCCGAACAGAAGGTAGTTCTCCAGCTTTAGGCAATGTGAGGGTGGTTGAGTTCGGATGGGGAATGTTTCAGAGTGCGAGATATCGGGAGTCGGTAACATCAGGATCAGGATGTTTGACGGAGTGGTTAGGACCCTCACTGACGTTCGGTATGTGCCCGATTTGAGGAAGAGTTTGATTTCGTTAGGCACTTTGGAGGCCGCCGAGTATTCTTTTATCAGCAGCGGCGGATATTTGGAGGTCAAGAGAGGCGCGCAGACAGTCTTGAGAGGAGAGCATTTCGGGTCGCTCTATAGACTGATTGGCACCACAACTGCTAGGGGAGGTGCGCAGAGGGAGGACCTTGGCGGAGATAAAGTTTTCGCATCCGTGGGCGGAGAGTCATCTCAGGAGAGCCCAGACGCCGCAAAGGGAGCCATCCGGCTCAAGGGTCCCACCAGGGAACTCATGATCACCCAGGAGAAGGTGGAGTCGCACAGTGAGAGGTTGAGTGTGAGTCGTCTTGCAAAAGACTCGGTCTATAGGGCAAGGGCGAAGCTCGTCGGGGTGCGCCACCAGGAGTTGAGGGAGTTCGGTAAAGGTGGAGGCAGGAAGTTGCGGGAGATATCCTGGAGGGATATTAGTACGGACTTGCGAGGAAGTCCATCGACTGGAGTCAAGTTCAAGAGCGGTCTTGACTTGACTCATTCTGATGCGCGTTGATCGCGGTCAGGCCCCAGGGAGAGGGGGCTCGTAGTCGCCGGTAGTGGAGATTTAAGCAGAAGGTGGAGTTACGTTCGTCAAAGTGGAGTTTTGTTCGCGTTAGGCGTCAAGGTGGAGATTGTTAGGATTTTGACACCTCAATGCGCTCGGGGCGTTAGGATCGCGCCACGTCTACGATCCATGGGAGGTGTTCATTCCTATTTTGTGGCTTGTCCAGTTTAGGAATAAGATTTGGGTAGTTATTCTCCCTATTAATTGGACCGGATATTATTTTCTTTTTGAGAAGGAGAATTGATTATGAAATCCCCTAATGATGGTGATTTCATATTTTTTGGAATGCTATTTCCGGGCAATTCATGTTGGCCACCCATTTTACTGGGTATTAATTGTGGCCGGTTATCCTATTACTTAATTAGGAGTTATGTCCTAAATTTGATGTTTTTTGTCTGTTGCTATTTATATGGGGGGATCTAGCCTTGGCTGAATATATGCCTCCAAGGAGAAAATACCTCCATTCGTCAGAGGGGCGTTCGGCGGCGGCGGTGTTGTTTCCAGGCGGAGGCGATCCAGGCGGACGACTGTCCAGGCGGAGGCGATCCAGGCGGACGACTGTCCAGGCGGAGGTGATCCAGGCGGCGGCGGCAGAAGGTTGATCCCGACGTGCGGCGGCGGCGGGATTTGGTCCCGGTGGCAGAGCGGCAACGCACGACAGTCGTCCAGCGGAGGCGACGTGGTGGGGTCATCCAGAGCGGCAAGGCGGCGGTGGCAGCAGCGGTTGCAGGCGGCAGCAGTTCGGTTAGTGCCAGGGAGATATCGCCCGGCGATATCTCCGGCGACAGCCTCGGCGATAGCTCCAGAAGAAGTTTTGTTCTTGGTTTGTTTTTGAATTATTTCAATTTGTACTCTTGTAACTCCTGATTTATAGTGGATTTGTCCGGCGCGCTCTCCCCGTGGAGTAGGAGTCCCATACTCCGAACCACGTAATCTTTTGTGTCGTCTGTGTATGCTAGAATCTCGTTCCGTTTTATTTTGCGCGATACTGGTTCTTGCTCATTCGTAAAATTCCGTTGCGCTACCGCGGCTTAACTCGATCCGATTTCACAACAGAAAGCTAGCTTCTCAAGGATGAGATACCGCATCTCTGCTTTCCTGAGCACCCGACTCATGTAGTAGATGGGTAGCTTCCCCTTCCCTTCTTCTCTGACTAGCACCGAGCTTACCGCTTCTGCTCCCACTCCTTGATAGAGGAGTAAGTTTTCACCCTCTTTCGGGCCTTGGAGTAGAGGTGTCTAGGTTAGCTATTGTTTGAGCTTTTCGAAGGCCTTCTCACACTCCTCAGTTCACTCAAACTGCTGACTGCTTCAGAGAGTTTTGAAGAAAGGAGTGCACTTTTCTCCGTCCTTCGACAAGAAGCGACTAAGGCTTGCCAACCTTCCTGTCAGCCTCTGGATTTGTTTGGTGCTCTTCAGGGACGCCATCTCCAAAATAGCTTTAACCTTATCAGGATTGGGCTCCACTCCCCTTGGGATGAGAAGATGTCCCAAGAACTTACCTCTTCCTGCCCCGAACATGCACTTCGCCGAATTGAGCCTCATCTTGAACTTTCAAAGCGTCACAAAGGTCTCCACCAGATCGATGCCATACTCTTGTACGCTCTCGCTCTGAACCAAGAGATCATCCACGTATACCTCCAGATTCTGCCCTTTTTGATCTTTGAGGACTTGATCCATCATCCGCTGGTAGGTAGCCCCGTGCTCTTCAATCCGAACGGCATCATCTTGTAGTTATAGTTGTCATAGCTGATGATGAAGGAGACATCGCGACAATCGGGGAGGGGGTGCATCCGGATCTAGTGGTATCCTGAAAAGTATCAAGAAAACTCATCACAGAAAAATTGATGGCGGAATCAACCAACGCGTCGATTTGAGGCAAGGAATAACAATCCTTCAATTATTTTTGATGAAGAGCGTCGAGCGACCCGCAATAAAACTTATTCATTTAATACAACCAGTGATGTCCTCAGAATGTACTTGGCACATGTGGGCGGAGAGATGTAGTTGGACATTCCTCATGATATATACTTATATGTGTCGGTGAAGAGGATTATCATGAGCATTCATCATACGACTCAGCTATATTTTTGGTGGTCTTGACATGATTTCATCGGTAAATGAAGAAGAAAAATGGATACTTAATTGAGTGGTTTGGAATCAAGCCAAAACTGCCAAAGGTCATCTGCTATGCGATTGATTGGAAAGGAGGTTCTAAGGCAGATTGGTTCTTGCATATAGATGGTGCGGAGAATCAATTACTGGGAAGATCTAGGCTCCGTTTGGGGGGACTTATTTTCACCGGTCAAGCGGTTACGACCGCATGAACCAGACCTTAATTAAGGTCCGGTTCATGCGGTCGTAACCGCTTGACCGGTGAAAATAAGTCCCCGGTCCCCAAACGAAGCCCTAGTGTCGGGGGTTGTATCTGTTATCGCTTTGACAGCCGAGTTTTTAGCTCTCCGGGGCAGTCTTATTCTCTGCTCCAGCCTTAATATCCATGAGGTTCACGTCCAAGGAGACTCGAAGGAAACCATGGATCGACAATCTAAACATCAGAGTTTTCTCTCAATGTATGCAATGGGAGATTAGCAAAGAAATCATTCAGTTCGCTAAGTCTATGCAATTCACCCGCTCGCATATTCATAGGGAAGGGAATAGCGTGACAAATGCTATGGCCAAATATGCGATGGAGCGTAATATCAACTATGGGTTCTCCTTCTACTACGTACCATGCGCCATTTATTTTTTAATTAACCATGACGAATCGGATCCGCTTCATCTCAGAGTGCCAACTTTGGTCTCCTTTTATAGGGAGTATGGTTAATATTTGGTGTGTGTAATTGCCCGGGGGTGACTTGGGTTATGTCTCGATCATACCCCTTGTATCTTTTATCTTCTATTAATATAAAATAAAAATAATTACATAAAAAAATATCCACAGAATAATTAATTCTTATACAACTTAATTCCTGTCACATGCATATATACACAATATGTTCATATTTATACACCTCATATGCTATATATATATGTATATATCCATGCACTAATCCATACATAACTGCATGATTATGTCTATAATTAGCTAGCTAATTTAGCTTACTGAGAACCATATATTAATTAATTATATGCGAGATCTGACATGAAATTAAAGCTCCACAGATTATTAAACTAAGAGGGGTATACATATATTCGAGCGTACGCTAGCTGGGAAATAAAATACAAGAATCATTTGGAGAATCTATAGTTGAAATCACAAGCTTCCATTACCCGAGTCTTATGCCCACCCTCCCCGCATTAAATGCCCCTCACATGCATGTTTCCCGCACCTCCATTCTTTTTCTTCCCTTCACTTCTAAGTCTCTCTCTCTCTCTCTCTCTCTCTCTCTCGTTGTACGGTCAAAAAATATGTCAAGATTAGTTTCACACTGTGTATTCAGACAGTCCACTCGTGCTTATAATAGATTCCGCCTCTCCTATCCTTGACCAGAATTTTGGAATGAAAAATGGGTGTGGTGTTTTAACGTGATATCAGATGTGTTGAACGGTTCAACATGAATCAAAAAAGGGATGTCAAGATTAGTCTCACACCGCCTATCTAGACGGTTCACTCGTACTTATAATTGACCACGTCTCTCCTATCTTTGACCTGGGTTTTGGAATGGAAAATGAGTGTGGTGGTTTAACATGATATCAGAGCTAGGTTCACGCCGAGGAGGCGTGTTGAACGGTCCAGCATGAACCAAAGAAAGACATGTCAAGATTAGTCTCACACCGCCTATCAAGATAGTTCACTCGTGCTTATAATAGGCTCTGTCTCTCCTATCTTTGACCAGAATTTTGGAATGAAAAACGGGTGCGGTGGTTTAACACCCTCCTTCTTCTTCTTCTTCTCTTCCTGTCTATATGTTTATCTCTCTATCTCTATATGTTTATGTCACAGTGACTCTCTCTATCTCTATCCCTCTCCCTATCTCTTGCTGATTCTACAAGGCTTCTATGTTGATATCGTGAGTTTAATGCAAGATGATTAGAGAGAATCTTGCTCAGCTCTCCCGAAATTTTAAAAAACTGCAGGCTGTAGCATGCTAATGTGTATGTTGGCGCAGAGTTCTATGTAAAGAAAGGAGAGAAAACAGACATCTTATGGTGGATTGGCAACAAATTCAAAAACAAATGGTCGCCGATGCGCGCATTTAATGAGTCATAATGAGAGATTCTTTCGCTGTGGAAAATATTAGTTTCCTGCGGATCCAGCCTCAGTGATGCCTGTAGAATACTGAAGGTCGTTTAACTTAAAACTTTGAGAAACTGATGGAGTATAGGCTTGGAATGTATATACAAGCTGGATTAAAATAGAAGCAAAGTGACGAGGTTGGATTCGGTTGAACCGAAGTTAATTTAATCAAATCGGGCCTGAAAGATATATATATATATATATATATATATATATATATATATATATATATATATATATATATATATATATATATATATATATATATATATGAGTGACAGTGCACGGGGGCCCCTATGCCCCGTGCGATAGTACCTGCTCTCGCCCGCCCCCAATTGGTGGGCTTATTTTAATTTTTTTGGTTAAATTTATTTTTTTAATAATTATATTTTTTTAAATTATTTCATTTTTTTTGCATTTTTTAATAATTTGTTTTTCATTTTTTTAATTATTTATACGGTATTTTATTATAATTTTTTGAAAAAAAAAACTACGCAGGTGGTTTGCGAACAGCCAACCGACGCAGAACTGTTTGACTATTCGCAGGCTACGGTGGTCCGCGAATAGCCAACCAGCGCAAAACTGAAAGGCTATTCGCAGACCACCTGTGAATGAATAGGATCATTTGGATCTTGATCCGACGGCTCGTATTCATTTGTCGACCATGTTACGTCATAAGGGCGATCTATATTTATATACGTATATATAAATCTTAATTCAATTTTATTCAACAAAAACTATATGGTGTGATGGTTGTCATCTTTGCTTAACATAGTGGAAACCTGTGTTCAAATCTCACCATGGACAATTTTTGTGAGATTAAAAAAGGGGTAGAATTGTAATTTCATGTTGTAGGGTACTCTACACCTTCATAGTTTTAGGTCACCCCCTAGTAGGTTTAGGAGACCTATGAAAAAATGAAGAGAGAGGAAGCGGTTGTGTACAACCCATTTTCTCCGAGGGTAGGACCCACTCAGGGCCACGTAGGCAGAAGTCAAAGTCAAAGTCAAAAGTCAGCACAGAAACCCGCAGTCCAAGACACAAGACAAAGTTAGCCAACAGGTGAAGTACAGGATAGGCGAGTATTGGCTTTAATACTCGTCAGGTAGGCGAGTATCGGCCTTAATACTCGTCAGGCAGGCGACTATGCCTTAATGCTCGCCCTCGAAGAGCTCGTCGGGCACAGGAGCAGTAGAAGGCTTGGGCGAGCATTGGCCCGGCGCTTACGGGTATCAGAACTACCAACCTGTGCTATTCACCTTCGGGTGCGAGTAAGTAATGGCTTACTCGCCCAAAGCTTCCGAGAAGGAGTAGGCCCCGGAGCTACTCGCGCAGAAGAGCGAGGAGGTTAAGAGCGAGGACTTGCTCGCCTATAGGCGACTTTCAGCCACCAACCACTACAAGAAAACAGACATTTAGTGACGAAAACTTTGTGACGAAATATATTTCGTCACAAAAAACACCTTATTAGTGATGAAATATAGTTCGTCACTAAAAGCACATTTTCAGTGACGAAATAATTATTTGGTCACTAAAGACATATCTTTAGTGACGAAATATAAGTTTCGTCACTAAAGTACATTTTCTATAGTACTCAGTGACCAAAAATAATTTAGTCACTAAATTATTTATTTAGTGACCAAAAAAGTAGTCACTAATTATCAAAATTTTGGAGTTTCTTTTATAAAATTTTTTATTTATTCTCTCCTAATGAGAATGCGCTTTATGTGCTTATCAAATTTTTTGTTTCTTATGAAAACATCATTGGAAGTAATATGATCCATGTCGTCGACACCCCAATTTTTTCTTAGCTTCATCAATGTTGGGGGAGTCGACGGATGAGGTGTGGTACTGTGAGAGAACGAACGACAAAAATAGTTGGCGTGAGAATAATTTGACACAATCAAGAGGTAATGTATATTGGTTGCCGGCTTAGGAATATCCGGCGGTCAAAGAACTCTCACGTAGTGAATATTGTGAAATGCTTTTAAAAAATTATAAATTATGTCTTATTTTTACATTATGCAAAATAACATAAATTTGTTTGTATTTTTTCGTATTGTCATTTAAAAAAATCTAAATGAAATACATTTATAATGCGATTTTTTATCATTGCAAAACAAATTGGCGTTCCCTAATAACTTATTCAGCCGTTTTGCATTCCGCCTGCTTCCTCGAGACCTCGACATGCGATTTTGTCAAAGCAGCGATGTGCCCTAACTTATTCAACTGGTTGGCCTTCCGCAGTCCTGCTTCCTCGAGACCTCGACGACTCGTCGGCCACAAAGACAAGCATACCGGCCAAGTTTGTAACTCTTTCGTCGAGGACGAAGATGAGACCTCGATGAGACAACGATGTGAACGATAAGGAAAACCGAAAATGTCTGACTCCATGATCACTAGGCCTGTGCAGGAAAATCGAAAACCGCACCGAACCGTCAAACCGAACCGCACCACTCTGATTTTCAAACCAAACTGATCGGTTGTGGTGCGGCTCGGTTTATTGTGCGCGCAAACCGGCAAGCTATTTGTGCGGTGCAGTTTTGTACACCTCAAAATCATGCAAACCGCACCGAACCGCACCGCACCGCACCCCTATTTTAATATTATAAAATTTTAATTCAAGACCCAGATTTAAAGAATAGGACTAGTTAGAACCTAGAAATTAGTAAGACATGACTTGCTCGGGCAAAGCCTAAATACACATTTATATTACAGATTTAATGCCCCTAAATACAAATTTAATACTTTAAAATTGTCTGTCATACAAATTTAATACTTTAAATTTGTATGTCATACAAATTTATATTACAAATTTTCCAGTTTTCACTTTTCCGGCTCCGCTTTTACAACAAAAACATAGGTTTTTGTATTACAAATTTTCCAGTTTTCACAAATTTATATTAAAATTTTATCATACGGAGGCCGAAACATAGGTTTTTTATTCCTCTATTTCACTCTGAGCCGTAGCGCCGCTCGTCACTGCCCTAGGTCCTCTTCCGCTCTTCAATCGAAGCCTAAACGCCGTCACGCCGACAATCCCCTTCAGTCTTCAGACCTTCGCCCCTCGACGCCGATGGCGCCCTTCAGTCGAAGCCCCGACGGCGACGGTCCCCTTCAATCGACACCTCGACGCCGACCGCCGATGGTTCTTCCTCGTCGATTGCCGAGTGTCGACTGTCGTTCCTCAATCCTCGCGTGTCCTCCGGGAGGGCTCCGACCGTCGACTTCACTTCCTCTTCTAGGGAAGGTAATATCAGTTATTTTGTTCCGTGCATACCAGTTATTTTG
This sequence comes from Dactylorhiza incarnata, assembly GCA_033032865.1. NCBI lineage: Eukaryota > Viridiplantae > Streptophyta > Magnoliopsida > Asparagales > Orchidaceae > Dactylorhiza > Dactylorhiza incarnata. Next base: position 867,074 of record JAWHQI010000134.1, read on the forward strand.
TTTTGTGCTTACCAGTTATTTTTCTGTTCTTAGATGCTTACCAGTTATTTGTTAATAACCTAAGTATTGTACCAGTTTTTTGTTAGTAACCGTGGATGCTTACGGTTATCCTGTAACTTAAATAGTTAGCATGTTCTATTGTTTTTGTTTTGTTGAGATCTGCAACATGAATAATAGATAGCATGTTTTGGTAATTTCTATTTTATTGTGTGTAGATTATCAAATTTTGCATGGCATCCAAAAAAATTAAAAGGAAAAGAATATCTTGTGATGGAGGCAGGCGAGAGTTCTCAAAATAAAGAACAAAATCACTTCCTCTTGTGATTGATAATGAAGATTCAAAACTTATCTCAAAGAAAACTAACGTTGATGATGAAGATTCAAACATTTCGTCACTAACGTTTGCCAAGAGGAAGTGATCAACGTTATCTCAAAGAAAACTAACGTTGATGATGAAGATTCAAAACTTATCTCAAAGAAAACTTATCCCCTCGCCCCCTCCCCCCAATTGTCTCATCTCTGCATTAGCTAGGTCCATGAATCATTTCATCGTGAGATAGATATCAGTACTGCTTCCGACATTAGGATTTTAAACGATGAGATAGATATCATTAACCTATCTACTTATTTGTTCCTCATCGATTTTATTCAACAAAGTTTTAGACAGTGCGAATGTTTTGATTGTTAGAAACATACAAACCTTTTTCTGGTGCTTAATTTGGAGATTTGTACTCATGGAACCTTGCAATGTACAGCCGTCTGCTTCTCGAGTTCACCGACCTCTTGATGGTATGTATTCGTGAAATCTCTATTGATCAGGTAATGCATATATATATGCTCACTAGCTACATGTTCGATAGAATGCTTCCTTCATATGCCTAATATATGTCTGATAGAATACTTCATTCATACATATGTGCACTCCTCATTACATAAAACATTATGTTAGCAGTTTTTTATGTTGGCAATATCTAATGATGTAGCTCTTTTTTATTATTATAAATCATTTTACAGAAAATTTATTTATGTGTCCTGAAGCAAAAAGTCCCACCACCTCCTACTAACTTAGGTATTGCTCCAAGTGAGATGGCATGATTAACAACAAAATCGTTCCTGGCAAGGTTAAATTGAAATTGAAAACAAATTATTTCATATTTTCCTCGTTCAGGGTCGAATTTGTTGAAGTTCTCTCAGGTATAGACCATTACGACTACCCATCCAATTCGTTGTAGTGAAGGCCAGCAGTGACTGGATCATGGAGAGCATGAATTTTGTGGGCAACCACTATGGCATCACTACCAGCTTCAACGACACCTTACACCACCGTACAAATTAAGCAGGGTGATGCCCTTTAGAATGAACTCATTTGGTAAATTTTTATTTTTACCACCAAAATGATAATTCACATACCTATTTTTGAACACCGTGGATTTGCATACCTGTTTCTCAATTTCAGCTGTTTGGATTCCACTTTTTCAATTAGTCATGATTAAGTGTAGTTACAGAAGAGGATAACATGATATACAATTCTTGAGATGTTCTTTTTTCCATCTTGAATAAGAGAAAAAAATTATGAGTCAGTGCAAGTTAAATTGAAAGGGTAAGTTAGAAAATCATCCACAATAATATGCATGGTTTTATTTTATGACAGTAAGAAGCTTAAAACATGGATACATGGACAAAAGTTTTATGTGGGATAATAATTTTATTTGAAGTCATGATTATAACAACTATATGAGGACTAAGGTTAAAAACATAGGTTGAGAACGACCTTCTTCCATGGCACTTTATTTAGGAAGGTTTTGGTTTTATATAGCAAAATCTTATCTAATTAGTGTTTAATAATTTTAGACTATATCAAGATCAATCCAAGGAAAGTCCAGCATATCTATGGTATATTGACAGATTTTACCAGGTATCACCCATTGGCAAAGCCCCAATTTTGATACTGCAAATGAGCATAGTTGTTATAAAATACTTCTTAGATATTTTTAAATTTTGAGGGACAATTCTACAAGGTTAAAGTTGTTTTAAAATTAAAGTTCTTACACTTCATGTTTTGACGATTACATGAGTTTCTAGTTTCTCCCATTAGCAGTATGATTCCTAGATGTCCAGGCAATATGATACCATAAGAGTATGAGTATATTTATGCATAAAGGATATATATAGCGCCAAGGAGAAGGCTTTAAAGTCCATCTCAAACTCAGGTACTCATTTATGGATTTCATCCTAGTTTTAATTTTGAAAACTTATATATTCCTATGATATAATTTCTCTTGCACATTCTGCCCATCATAAATTGTTCATGAAGGAAGATGGAGGCAATTTGGGTAAGGCTTATCTGAAAGCCAACATGCTAGCTGCTGAGGCTAGAAGCAAGAAGCAGGATGAGTCCGGGAAGAAGAAGAAAAAGATTAATTCTCACAAGCAGATTGTATATTATAATTTTTGTATGTATTGAGTTTAATACAGATAAAAGATCTATTGATTTGTATTGAGGGGTTTGGGCTATCTCCCACCTTCCATTTTTTTTACTATTAATAAAAAAAAATTCATTGAGATTCTTTTACCAAATAGATTTTCTATTTATTACTGTCTAATATCTTGTAATTTTTTTAATTTAATAGCAAATAAATGAATTTAATTATTTAAAGTTTATTTTGTAAACAATTATAAAAATATTAGTGACCAAATATTGTCACTAATATTAGACATTTAGTGACGAAAAAACGTTGTCACTAATAATGTACATTTAGTAACGAAATTAGTTGTCACTAAAAATGTATGTTTAGTGACGAAAATTAATGGTCACCAAAAGTGTACATTTACTGACAAAAATTAGTTGTTACTAAAAACATATATTTAGTGACGAAAATTAATTTGGTCACTAAAGACATTTTGTGACGCCCATTTTGCAACCACCTTGTGACGAATTAAATTTGGTCGCTAAATGTCTTTAGTGACCAAACTGCAATATTTAGTGACCAAAATTTTCGTCACTAAATGTCAATTTTCTTGTAGTGAACTCGCCATCCCAAATGAGACCTTTACCTCCTCGCCTATTCAAGCCTTGTATCATCTCAAAAAGGGTGCCAGGGGTAGTCGCCTACACCCTCCCCCCTCAGGATTTGTCTATAAATAGACCCCCAGTGGTACTGGAAATGACACTTGAAAAAAACTTCAGAGACCCCCCCCCCACTTAAACGAGAATCTCCTTTAACCAGTGCCTTCCAAGTACCAAGCTCGGCCTTTTCTTTGGTTTTGGAGGGGAAGACTCCCTTGAGCTTCTGGGTACGTGGTGGGACCTCCCTGCCGTAGCACCTGGGGTCCTGTTGTTGTTGCTCTTTCAGCTTCCTCGTAGTCGCCAGCTTAGTCATCTCGTTGGACTGCAGGGCAAGTAGCCTCCGGCTGCAACGGTCCGAATTTTGAGGTCAGGATTTTCCTGGCGTCAACACTTTGGTGCGGTGAGCGTGGATCGCAGCCAGAGGGAGAAAACCTAGTAGAAAGGCAAGATGGTCGTAGTCGGCGACCAGGAGGAAGTAGTCGGCAACTCGTCGGGAGGCGGCGGGTTCGTGTCGCTGGCGGGTTTTGAAGCGTTCGCGCAGCGCATGGAAGGGGCCATGCGAGCAGTGCTTCAGCAAGGTGCGGAGGTCACGACGACCTCGCCTCATCGCCCGGTTCTTACCAAGGGTGAGGATCCCCCCCAGCGAGCAGGAAAGGAGCATGTCGTCCAGGAGCCCGAGCGACCAAGGAGGTCGCAGTTCTTCCCGCAGACCTCGCAGGGAATTCGCTTCCGCGAGGTGGAGGAGCGGGTGAGGTATCAGGATACTCGGTCGTATGGCGAGTATGGTGGAGATACTAGCCAGATGGAAGATCGTCTCCCAGCAAGTGGGAGGAGCCCATTCTGTGAAGAGATCCTTGCCGCGCCCGTGCCGGAAGGATTCAGGGATCCAGTGCTGAACTACTACTCTGGGAGGGAGGACCCTGTTTGGCACATCCAGTGGTTTGAGGATATAATCTCTATCTGAACCATGTCGGATGCCTTTAAGTGCCGACTGTTCGCCATCACTTTTAGGGGGAAGGCCAGGGACTGGTTCCACCTGTTGCCCGTCGGCTCGATCTTATGTTTCGAAGACCTGTGCCGTGGAGTAACGACCCGGTTCGCCACGACCCAGAAGCTGAAGAAGGAGGCGACGGCTCTGTTCCTTGTGGTCCAGGGGCCTGATGAGCCATTGGGGGCCTATGTCGAACGTTTCCAGGAGGAAGTGTTGCACATCGAGGAGGTGGATCGCAACATCCTGCAGTTGGCCTTGACGTTCGGCATAGGGCAAGGCCTCTTCAAGCTGGAGCTCGGCAGGAACCCTCCCTACTCCTACGACAACCTCATCGTGAGGGCCAACAAGTTCGTTTTGGGGGAGGCTTCCAACCGTGACTTCTTGGCCAGGCTCGCGGAGCTGACCAAGGCAGCAGAAGAGGGGAGGGAGAAGATCCCTGAGAAGAGAAAGAGAGAAGAGCCTCAGAGGGTGGAAAAGAAGAAGCCCGAGTGGCGAGAGGAGAGGAGAAGGGAAGAAAGGAGGGGAGAAGAGCCGAGCAGGAGCGATGAGAGGCGACTCATCACGGCTCCAGAGCGCCAGGAAGAGGAGAGGCGCTATCAGGTCCCTGTCAACCGGCCACCTTGGAGGCCGGCTGGACGGTACCAGCGTTAGGATCGGAGGGAGAGATCCCCGGAGAGGAGGCCTTTCCACCAGCAGGGAAGGCGCGAGGAGAGGAGGAGAGACGAAGCGATGATGGTCGCCAGGCCTGGCCACAATCAAGGAAAGAAGAAGAAGAAGAAGAAGAAGAAGCAGAGGAGGGAGCAAGTAGAAGAGGTTCCCCTCTACTGCGACTTCCACCAGGCGGAAGGGCATGCCATGATGGCTTGCCCAGATTTTTGGGAAGCCAGGAGGAGGCTAGCCGCAGGGGAAGCCGGAGGGGAGCAACGAAGGATAGAGGCCCCTGTCGATCTGCAGGAAGGGCAGGATGCCGTCATTCGATGCAGGAACGAGGACAGGATCGACCACGGAGGCCGTGGAGACCTTGGCCAAGGAGGCAGAGGAGGAGGAGGAGTTGGAGTGATCCATGGGGGAGCAGGGTTGGGAGCTTCCCGAAAGGGGAGTCTTCATCAGATCTATCGCAGGAGCGTCGCCTCGACCTCGCAAGCCCCGCCCCCGTTGGAAGAGATTACCTTCTCCGAGGAGGACATGTTAGGGAATGAGAATCCCTTCCATGATGCCCTCGTGGTCCAAGCTGCAGTGGAGGACTTCACCGTTGATCGAATCCTGGTCGATAACGGTAGCTCCGTGAACGTCGTCTTCAAGGAGACGTTCGACGGACTGGGAGTCAGGCCGGAAAGAGTTCGAGCAGCAGATGGTCCCCTCTTTGGCTTCTCCGGAGAGAAGAAAGAGGTGGAAGGGGGAGCAGATCTCCTTGTAACCCTCGGCGGCACCTCCATCAACTGTCGATTTGTAATTGTCGATGCCCCGAGCTGTTACAAGGCCATCTTCGGGAGGCCGCTTCTCAATGACTTCAAGGCCGTCCCATCCTCCTACCATCAGTGCTTGAAGTACTGCCAGGGAGAGGTCCAGGTGAGGATCAGGAGCGATCCAAGAGCCGCCAGGGAGTGCTACCTCAGCGCCGTCAGTACCATCAGCTGGATGGCTGACGCAGAAGAGTTCGGGAGAGTGCTGGAGAGCCCGGCCAGGTTGGAAGTGGCCGAGGAGGTCGAGGAGATCGAGGTGCTCTCCGCAGCAGGAGCACCCGGGCTGCTGAGGATCGGCGGGTCCCTGAAGATCGAGGAGAAGATAAAGATGACAGCGTGTCTGCAAGAGAACGTCGACATCTTTGCTTGGAGCACAGCAGAGACGCCGGGGATCGATCCTGAGGTCGCTTGCCATCGCCTCAATTTGGATCCCGCGGCCAAGCCCTTTCGCCAGAAGAAGAAGAGAAGTGCCACCATCTTGGCCAAGCCAATCCGGCAGGAGGTGAAGAAGCTGCTTGATGCAGGCTTTGTGTCGGAGATCCAGTATCCAGGCTGGGTCTCAAATGTTGTAATGGTGAAGAAGGTTGGGGGCAGCTGGAGAATGTGTGTAGATTTTTCGTTAATGAATAAAAGCTGCCCAAAGGATTGTTATCTCTTGCCTCGAATCGACGCGCTGGTGGATTCAGCCGTCGGTTTTTCTGTGTTGAGCTTCCTTGATGCGTTTTCAGGATACCACCAGATCCGGATGCATCCCCCCGACTGCCGCGATGTTTCTTTCATCACTGATGATGGCTGCTACAGCTATAAGATGATGCCCTTCGGGCTGAAGAATGTCGGAGCCACCTACCAGCGGATGATGGACCACATTTTCAAGGAGCAGAAGGGGAGGAACTTGGAAGTGTATGTGGACGACCTCTTGATTAAGAGCAAGGGCGTCCAGGAACACATTGCAGATCTGGTGGAGACCTTTGCAACGCTAAGGAGGTTCAAAATGAGGTTAAATCCTGCGAAGTGCGTCTTTGGAGCAGGAAGAGGCAAGTTCCTGGGGCATCTCCTTACCCCGGAGGGAGTAGAGCCTAACCCTAACAAGGTTAGGGCGATCCGGGAGATGCCTTCCCCGAAGACGATGAAGGAGGTGCAGAGGTTGTCTGGAAGGTTGGCAGGTCTTAGCCGCTTCCTGTCAAAGGCCGGGGAGATGTGCTCTCCATTCTTTAGAACACTCCGCAAAACTGAGAATTTTGAGTGGTCCGAAGGATGTGAGAAGGCATTCGTGAAGCTGAAGGAGCAGTTGACTCAGACACCTCTCCTTCAGAGCCCGAAAGAAGGCGAAGACCTGCTCATCTACTTGGGAGTGGGAGCAGAGGCAGTCAGCTCTGTGCTAGTCTGAGAAGAGAGAATAAAGTAGCTACCCATCTACTACGTCAGCCGGGTGCTGAAGAAGGCGGAGCTGAAGTATCCTATCCTGGAGAAGCTTGCCTTCGCCTTGGTGGTGTCGGCGTGGAAGCTCCGGCCTTATTTTCAGGCTCACTCCATCTGAGTGGTGACTGACCACCCTCTCCGAAGTGTCCTGGAGGGAGTGGAGCATTCAGGGAGGCTTGCGAAATGGTCGGTAGAACTCAGCGAATTCGATATTTCCTTCTCGCCACGGGTGGCGATCAAAGCCCAAGCGGTAGCTGACTTCTTGGTGGACTTCTCGACGGAAGCAGAGCCAGGGGAAGAGGTGTTCGACCCAATCCCTTGGAAGATGTTTGTTGACGAAACTTCGGGTAAGAGCTCTATGGGGGTGGGCATCGTGTTGGTCAGCCCACAGGGAACGAGGATCGAGCAAGCCGTCGAGATCCTCTTCCCCGCCACAAACAATCAGGCAGAGTACGAGGCCATAGTGGCAGACTTACGCCTTTCTAGGGAGTTGGGGATCCGTGATGTCCGGGCTTTCACAGATTCGATGGTGGTCGCGTCGCAGATCAGAGGAGAGTTCGAAGTGCGCGACACCATCCTGCAGAAGTACTTGGTAAAGGTCAAAGGATTGATCGGAGGCTTCCAATCCTTCTTCGTCGAGCATGTCCCAAGAGAGGAGAACTCGGCGGCGGACCGTTTGGCCAAGTACGGGCCGAGAGCTGGGGGGACCATCACCGAGTTGTTTCGACCGTCCATCGAAGAAGGGGAGATGATGGAGATCGAGCAGCGCCCTTCGTGGACGGATCCGTTCGTGGCATTCCTAGCCACCGGCCAGCTCCCAGCAAATGAAGGAGATCAGAGAAAGTTCCGGTACAAAGCGGCGTACTACCTCTTGCAGGATGGGGAGTTGTATCGCAAAACCATCTCGGGCCCCCTGGACAGATGTGTTTCTGAAGATGAAGTACCCCGGGTGTTGGAAGAGATCCACTCCGGAGAGTGTGGAAGTCATTATGGGACTCGCACTTTAGAGCAGAGGGTCTTGAGGCATGGTTTCTTCTGGCCTACTATCCGGAAGGATGCTGAGATCTTCTCGAAGAAGTGCCAGAAGTGCCAGCTCTTCGCCCCCCTCCAGTTGCAGCCAGCCCAGCAGCTCCGGTCAATCACCGCCCTGTGGCCGTTCGCCATTTGGGTAATGGACTTGATTGGCCCCTTCCCCCTCACTAGTGGCCAAAGGAAGTTCATTCTCGTCATGATCGACTACTTCTCCAAGTGGATCGAGGCCAAAGCTTTGGCCAAGACCACCTCTCAAGTCGTGAAGAACTTCATCTGGGGGGAGATTGTCTGCAGGTTCGGGATCCCTCTTGTCATCGTCACTGACAACGGTCCCCAGTTTGCCAGCTTGGAGCTGGATGATTTTTGCAGACAGCTAGGAACCGATCTTCGATTCGCCTCCGTGCACCACCCAAGGAGCAATGTCCAAGTGGAGGCCGCCAACAAGCTGATCATCAACCTACTGAAGAAGAAGTTGGAGAACCTAAGAGGTAATTGGGAGGACCAGCTCCCCTCGGTCCTGTGGGCTTTGAGGACCACTCCTAGCTCAGCCACCGGGGAGACACCGTTCAAGCTCTCTCACGGGTCGGAAGTTCTCATCCCAGTAGAGTTCGAAGTCAGAAGCCCAAGGGTGATTGCCGCCGAGGACGGGAATGAAGAATGGCGACTAGAGAATGAAGAGGCTCAGAAGCTATCTCTCGACTACATCGAAGAACTATGAGATTTAGCTTCGGCCAGGCAAGAGGAGATCAAGTGCCGGATGGCGAAACATTTTGACAAAAATGTCCGCCTTAAGCACTTCCAAGCAGGTGACCTGGTCCTGAAGAAGGTGGACGCGGCAGGAAGATCAGCGGCCATCGGGAAGCTCCACCCGAACTGGGAAGGGCCCTTCATCGTTCACGAGTCACTTCTGACCGGAGGATACCGCCTACAGAACCAGGAAGGCGAGCTACTTGGGAATACTTGGAGCGGAGATGACCTGAAAAGGTTCTACCCATAAGGGGGAATGTGTATGTCCCGCTCCCTGTAATGCTTGTATATTTGTATATAAAATCCTCCCCCTCCCTGAAATACGGGATAGGGGAGTTTTTTCTATTTCAACCAAGTCCTAGTAGCAATGAAGGAAAAGAGCAGGTAAAATTGGTCCACATGCTAGGTTGGAAAACGTGCCTCCGACTTAACCCTCGTAAAACCCTGGAACGGATGATGGGACAATGCCTCGGTTTAGCAACCCTTTAAGACCAAGCCTCTGCATTTACGGTCGAGATCAGCTCCCCCTTGCATGTTGGTCACGGTTCGTATCGACTGCGCTTCTCATTCGACTGGAGAGATTGCCAGGAAAAAGTCTGGACGCCGACCTTCCGATTCGGCAAGGAAGTGATCAATTTAACTAGCTCGCAGCAAAGCGTTTCGTTTCCAGTTATTTTCCCCAATTGTGTGAGTTAGTGTGCTTAAGTGTGCTTAACTCCCCTTAAAATTGTTGAGTAGCAGGAGACAGGTTTGGTCGGCATTCATCATCCAAGTAGGATGGAGACTTCGGGAAGGTGTGTCCTCTTGGAACTCCCCGACTGTCATTCCCTACCGGACGATCTGCTTGTTGATATCCATCACCGCCAGTTGGGAAACGAGCCTCCAACTTGAACCTCGTAAAACCCCGGAACGGATGATGGGACAGTGCCTCGGTTCAGCAGCCCTTTAAGACCAAGACTCTGCATTGACGGTCGAGATCAGCTCCCCCCCCCCCTTGCATGTTGGCCACGGTTCGTATCGACTGCGCTTCTCATTCGACTAGAGGGATTATCAGGAGGAAGTCTGGACGCCGATATCCCGACTTGGAAGAAGAGGTGACCGATTCGACCGACCGAAGACGAAGGCATTCAAGCATCCAAGTAAGAGGAAACCACGGGACGATGTCCCTATGGGACCTGCCCGGCTGCCATTCCTTACTTGATGTCATCCTTCGTCAGCATTCGAGCAACCAAGTAAGAGGAAACCACGGGACGGTGTCCCTATGGGACCTGCCCGACTGCCATTCCTTACTTGACGTCATCCAAGTAGCTGGAAACAAGTCTGGTCGGCATTCATCATCCAAGTAGGATGGAGAACTCGGGACGGTGTGTCCCCTTGGAACTCCCCGACTGTCATTCCCTACCGGACGATCTGCTTGTCGATATCCATCACCGCCAGTTGGGAAACGAGCCTCCGACTTGAACCTCGTAAAACCCCGGACGGATGATGGGACAGTGCCTCGGTTCAGCAACCCTTTAAAACCAAGCCTATGCATTGACGGTCGAGATCAGCTCCCCCCTTGCATGTTGGCCATGGTTCGTATCGACTGCGCTTCTCATTCGACTGGAGGGATTACCAGGAGGAAGTCTGGACGCCGATATCCCGACTTGGAAAAAAAGGTGACCGATTCGACTGACCGAAAGACGAAGGCATTCAGCATCCAAGTAGGATGAAGACCTTGGGATGGTGTGTCCCCTCGGATCTCCCCGACTGTCAGTCCCTATTTGACGTCATCCTTCGTCGAAGTTCAAGCATCCAAGTAGGATGAAGACCTCGGGATGGTGTGTCCCCTCGGATCTCCCCGACTGTCAGTCCCTACTTGACGTCATCCTTCGTCGAAGTTCAAGCATCCAAGTAAGATAAAGTCTTCAGGTTGAAGTGTCCCTTGGGTCCTCCCTGACTGCAAGCCCCTACTTCTCTCTCCACTTAAAAAAGCCCCATTTTTTGGGATATCATAAACTCTTCACAGGGTGCAAGACGAGGCCTCGAGAGCGTGTGTCTCACCAAACCCTCCTGGTGCCCTTCACAGCTCAACTATATCAAGGGTGCGTGGAGGAAGGCGAGTATGCAGGTGCGAGTATATCGACAAAGTATACCAAGGGCGAGTATGCAGGTGCGAGTATACGTATGCGAGTATCCGCGAGCGAGCACTAACGAAGAGCGAGCATTCAACCTCGCCGCAATCCTAAGAGCCTAGCGAGTTTCTCTCATGGGGAGGCGAGCGAGTACGTCCGAGTAAGCCTAAAGAGCCTAGCGACATCACATCAGCAGAAGACAACCAAGATAGCATCCATCAAAAAATAAATATCACTATGAAGAAATGTTCTCCAATAAAAAATCATCAACTCGCCGCAGCGAGGAGACACCAAAAATGTTCAAAAAATCAGCGACAATCCTCAAGCCGAAGGAGCGTAGTCCGAAGAATCCGACTCGTCATCATCTTCGTCATCCTCGCTCACCTCGAGTATGTCCGAAAGAAGTTGTTCTGTCGTCAGCTTATTTGCTCCCGGCACCAGCAGCTCCATGACATGCAGCTTGGCGAAGACCAGGTCGCCGACAGCAAGGGCTATATCTCGCCGAAGTACTGACAACTCCTGCGAAGACATAAACTTCCCCTTTTGCCAGGCGAGAAGGTCCCGCCTCCGAGGACGGCTGCGCAGCCATTCGAGACTCCAGCTCGGCGATCCGAACATGCGCGGCCTCAAGCGAAGACTGGCTCACCCGCAAGTCGCTCTCCAGCTTCAAGATCGTCTCGACTGCGACTAGCTGCTCCTCCTGTAATAAGTAAGAAGGTAAAGGTAAGATGTGCGCGAAGGACAAGAGATCGTGAAATAAAGGCCTGACGAACTACCAAGGTCACCTCGAAGCTTCTGCTCGATTCGGCCTTTTCCTCGGCCACCCTCGCGCGCTTCGAAGCTGCAACCTCGCGCTTGTCGGCAGCATTCGCTATCTTCCGGAGGACCTGGATTTCCTCCTCGGCACCGAGTAGGTTGCGCGCGGTCTGGTGGAAGAGCTCTGCGGCCCGCAGCATAGCGCGCGACCCCTGATCTGCGAGGAAGCGAGGGGACGCGTCCTTGAGGATCTTCGCGTCATCCCGACCGTAAATGGTGAACAAGACGCTGAAGGCATCGTCGTTGGGCACTTCATCCTCTCTCCATGAAGGGAGCCGAGAGCTAAGGTTGACCTCGCTCCGTTCCCTACTCCAGCCGACGAGGTGCTCGCCGTCCAAGCCCACATTCCGCGAGCCCTGCCCGAAGTTCGGGTGGTTCTCAGGAATGCTGTCTTCCTCCTCGCGCGTACGCTGCTCTTCCACCCTCCTCGCAACCTCTTTTCTTTTTCTTTTCTTCTCGACCAGAGGGTCCTGGGGATCCGGCCACCCCGCCGCACGGAGGATCTTCGCCGTATCGACGACTCCTGGAGGGATTCCCGAAAGCGGGGAATCCTCCTCGCCCTCTTCCTCGTCGTCTTGTGATGAGAAATTTCAAAGCACTAAAATAATAACACAATATGATAAGCAGTTGAAGCTAGAGTTATATAGTGCAATAAAATTTTAAGTAATAAAAACCGCAAGTGCACGGTGTACAATTGTAATACCGATACAAGTACGAGTCGATCCACAGAGAAGGTCTAAATTCTACTTTAATCCAGGCGAATTATAAATAAAAGTTTGGATTGATTTGTTTAAAAAATGAGAACTTAATTTGAGAAAAATATTCTTTGATAAATATGTCTCAGGTGCAATTTTATTAAAATATTTAATATATGATTTAATAAATAAGACCTCATCGTGATATAATAATGATATATAGAAGTTTGGGTGCGCATAAAGATCTTGTTATTTTATAATTCACAAAAATATTTTTATATTAATTGCTCCCGAGACATATTTATCAAAGAATATTTTTCTCAAATTAAGTTCTCATTTTTTAAACAAATCAATCCAAACTTTTATTTATAATTCGCCTGGATTAAAGTAGAATTTAGACATTCTCTGTGGATCGACTCGTACTTGTATCGGTATTACAATTGTACATCGTGCACTTGCGGTTTTTATTACTTGAAATTTTATTGCACTATATCAACTCTAGCTTCAACTGCTTATCATATTGTGTTATTATTTTAGTGATTTGAAATTTCTCATCAAGTTTTTGGCGCCGTTGCCGGGGAAGGTTTATATTTTCTGCTTAATTCTTCGAATTATTTAGATTAAGTATTTATAGGAAAAAATTATAATTATATATAATTAACTTTCATAATTTTTCAAAATCTATCTTGTTCTAAATTATAAGTGAAAGCAACTATGGAATTTTTAAAAATAAAGCAAGATGAATTATTAGCTAGCTTGCATAATTTTGAATTACAATCAATTAATCAAGTTAATAATATTAACGACTCTTGTTATCAAAATCAATTTTATTACCAAGAACATAAGAATGAGTATAATCTTCAAGAATATGGATTCGATCATTGTCATAGTGAACATTATTATAATAATGATCAAACAAATTTGAATTTCAAAAGAGAACTTCAAAATTTAATTAAAAGTAGCGCGCAGGTATCTGAGAATCTAGCGAGATTTCAACAATCTGCTGAACGAGTAATAATTTCAAATTCTCAAGTCATGGCTAGATTAGATATACATGTCGAAAAAATAACTTCTTCAATTAATAATAATAATAATAATATTTTAAATAACTCAAATGGATAAACAACTAATAATTTTTACTTCGATGATTCTGAGGAAGAACTAGAATGTGATGAGTTTAATGATATAAACCGGGACGATTTGGATAGAACGCCCATATTATATAAAATCCAAGCTCAAAATTTTAATGATAAATCGATTGATAAAGAAAATGATGATTTTATCAAAAAATTTGAAGATTATATTGAGGAAACAAAAATTGAAGAAGTTGAGAGTACTTATAATAAAATTATTAGGCAAGAGCTCGATAACAAAGAATTTTCAAAGATGATCTATGAAGAAATTTTTGATCATCAAACCAAATATATTAATGAAAATTTAGGTGTTGAGATTAATGACGATGACAATGATGTAGGATTCGAAGAAAAATTAAAAAATAATTTTGATGGTATTATAACTTATGATATAAACCTAATCAATGATTTTGAAGAAATCGAAACAAATAATTTGGAAAATTTTATTGAGGATCATGAGGAATTAGAAAATAGAATTTTGGAGAATAATTTTGAAAGAGTGTTTAAAGATGATTCTTATGGTACAAGATACTCTAATATATCTCATGAAGATCTTGATTTTTTTGATAAATGTTTTGAAGAACTTTTTTATGAAGAATTAAAATTATTAGAAGAATTTGATCATATTGATAAGAAAAAAATATATAAGAAAAAAGATCTTAGCTTGGAACGAGTGGTCGATATCTTTAATCCGCCAATTTCTTCATCTCAATCATTAATTGAGCATCAATTCTCGAAAGACACTAAATTATTAAACTTAAAAATAAGGAATGTCATAGGTTTTAAAAAACAAGAGATTTATTTTGACAAATTAGAAAATAAAAATTATAAAATTAATAATAAAAAAATGTTAAACTTTTACAATAATATTATTATAAATAAATTTTTGAAGATGTTTGGAAAATTTAGATTGTATCGATCAAAATTGCAGGAAATATTATAGACCGGTCCTTTTCGTGTTAAGTTCATCTTCTAAATTTTATAAATAATTGAATGTGTATGCTAATACATTCATGATTCTGCATAATTCACCTTAGAAGTAATCATTTTATTTTCAAATAAAAATGTATCATTTTTTTTACTGATGATTTCAAATATTCAGGAAAAATGATTTCTATTATTATGGCTAGATTTATTAACACTTGAGTAAATATAAAGTCAACAATAATCATCAGTCATCAGGTATTAGTAGAATATGTATCTCATTTATGTGTACTTAATTCTTAGTTGAGAAGAGCCCACATTAGAAGATTTTAATTGAAATGATCAATTGTATATTATGATTTCTTCTAGTTCTAGTAGGCTCTTATTTAAATTCTTTTTGTGAGTTGTGTAATCTCAGTTAGCGCTTAAGACGAAGATGACAAATCTTGTTAGTTAATTCACTTAAGCTTGATTAAGAGAATTATTATATTTTATTCATAAAGACAATTACTTGTCATTTGACTCCTCAACTACATTAGTTAGCTATGCCAGTTCATAATTTCTTTGGCTTTTTGCTCCCTTATAATTGTTTTTCATCTGTGGTTTTTAATATAATTTGAGATCAAATAAATTCAAATTGATAAAGTCCTAGCACTACCATGGTCCCTGATAAGCCCCAAAAATTTGATGAGAAATTTCAAAGCACTAAAATAATAACACAATATGATAAGCAGTTGAAGCTAGAGTTGATATAGTGCAATAAAATTTCAAGTAATAAAAACCGCAAGTGCACGATGTACAATTGTAATACCGATACAAGTACGAGTCGATCCACAGAGAAGGTCTAAATTATACTTTAATCCAGGCGAATTATAAATAAAAGTTTGGATTGATTTGTTTAAAAAATGAGAACTTAATTTGAGAAAAATATTCTTTGATAAATATGTCTCGGGTGCAATTTTATTAAAATATTTAATATATGATTTAATAAATAAGACCTCATCGTGATATAATAATGATATATAGAAGTTGGGGTGCACATAAAGATCTTGTTATTTTATAATTCACAAAAATATTTTTATATTAATTGCTTTCCACATATTACATCAAAATTTCTTAAGCATGTGATATATGCGAGCGAACTAAGACAAAAACTTAAGTGATAAAACATGATTGAGAGCTTGAAGAACGAGTCCAAAAGTTTGCTTAAATCACTAAGAATATTTTGTATGCGCACACGCAATATAGCATCGAACTTTCGTAGGAATGCAATATACGCATTAGGCTACACAAAATCTCAAAGTTTCTCATTACAATTTTCGGATATAAATATGGTTGAGCGATGAAGAGTTATACTAATCATATAATTAAATAAGTAATTACATTGCACCCGAAACAAAAATAAATTACTCACGCATGATTTGTTTTACAAATATTATGGGAGCGATCATCATGAAAGAACAAAGAAGAAAATTAAGAACTTTATTGATTCAAAAATAAAGACTTACAAACTTGCGCGAAGCGCGTACATAAATTTCCTCCTCTTAGACAATGTCTCTCTTAAGCTCACAAATACTATGCCAGTAGAATATATTTTCAGCTCACCAAAGAGTTCTCCCTCCGCTTACACAATACAATGAATTTATAGAAAATTTTCAATTCAAAAGGAGCTGAAAAAGATTTAAAAAAAAACGAAATAATTAAAATAATAATAATATGCAATAATGCCAGCATAAGGTGGCGTTTTTTTTTCCATTTATTGAGGTGCTGAGTCATCAGCGCCTATATGGGTGCTAAAAATAGATTCCGCGCTTGGAAATAGATTCCTGCTGAGCGAAACGCGGGGGGAAGGGGGCTTCCGGAAAAGAGCGCTGAGAGCGATTTTTTAAAAAGCGATTTAGTTAGAGCACTACAAGAAAAACCCTTATTAGCTAGGGGAAGAATCCCTTGCTAAATCATAAAATTCGTTGCTAATTTATATTAGCAAGGGATTTAGCAACAAAACATTTTCCTTTCTAAATTGAGCCTAGCTAAATTTAGCAAGGATGCTTTTCCTTGCTGTTTTGCAAGGGAATTTTAGCAAGGAATATATTGCTTTCTAATTTAGCAAGGCATAATACCAACAAAAAATTCGTTGCTAATCACCATCAAATATTTTTGATCCTAAAATTAGCTAGCATTAAAATTGTTGCAAATTTTGATGCTAATAAATGTCAAACATTAAAAATAAAAACAATAATAATATATTATTTTATGGATAAATTGATGACAAATTATTTATTTTGAATTAATTTGCAATAAAAAAATATAGTGTTAATTTTGTTTTAATAGTAACATTATATAACACATAATTTTAAATTAATTTTATTTTTAATTATGCAAGATTGAAAAATTAATTACTAACGATACTATTTTCATCAAAACAACGCACGTAATTTTCTAATAGCATACACTATAATTAAAAGATATACATGATCAAATATATATAATACATACCCAATATCAAGATATAACCAAACTTTCATATATACATTAACAAACTTTCACACATCATAAAAGTTGTTTTCATATATATATCAACAAACAAATTATATATATCATCAAACTTCCATATATATATCATCATCAACCGTCCATATATACATCATCAAACTTCCATATATACATCATGACCGAAGTTTAATATATAACCAAAACATCAATACATAACAAAAAATTGATATAAGCAAAATTAAAATGATCTAATATAGAATTGAAACCCAAAATAACACATAAATATAACAAAATCAGCCACTACGCTTGAGTAATTTGTGGATCTGAAGATTGACGATTTTCAAAAGGTTGGCGTTGAGTGGGAGAATGAGCTTGGCTTTCAACTTGATATTGAGTGTGGGGATGATGACTTGGTACTCGAAAATAGCCCTGAGAAGTATAGTAGCCAGGAGTTGCAACTGAAAAATATCCAGGACCTGGAGCAGAGAAAGGACCTGAAGAACCATATGATCCTGGAGACGGAAATTGTCCGGAAGAAAATGGATGACCTTGATAAATACCGTGCATCTCTAGAGCAGTAGAAACAGCATTCTTAACAATATTTTGAACAACCTCATCAACTCTTCGCTCAAAATTATTATTCATCTCCGTTTGTTGATGCTCTAAATCCTTGATACGATCCTTGTACTTGTCATTTTCAACTTGTAAGCCACTAGTTGAGCTAGTACTAGAGAAAGTCATATTTTCACTATATGAATTACCAAAGCCATAACAACGACCATTTTTTGGACCACCTGATGCCTCAACCCACAATTCAGGATAATATATGCATGAACCTTGAGTAGAAGATAAATTGCTCTGAGATTGCTTCTCATTTAGCTTTGAGGTATAAATCTCCTATAAAATAAATTGAAATATAATTAATAACATCAATTAATTGCAATGTCTTCAAAAAATAATAAATAAAAACTTACATATGCTTTCTTTGATTTAGTATCTACAAAAGGCCCTTTCCCTTTATTTGTTCTATGCGTGCGAGTAAACACTTTTTCATGAGGCACCGGTATCCCTCCATTATCCTTGGCCTATAATGCAAAAGAAAAATACTTAACAATTTTGCATGTCAATTATAAGCAGCGAACTGTGCGCCTGGTTTGGTGAAAAGCAGCGAACTGTGCGCCCGCTGAAAAGCAGCGAACTGTGCACCCGGTTCGCTGAAAAGCAGCGAACCGGGCACCCGGTTTGCTGTTTTTCAGCGAACTGGGCGCCCGGTTCGCTGTTTTTCAGCAAACCGGGCGCCCGGTTCGCTGAAAAACAGCGAACCGGGCGCCCGGTTCGCTGAAAAACAACGAACTGGGCACAATTTGAGGAGTTCCGGGCGTGGGTGTCACCTACGAATGCAGTTTTCAGCGAACAATAAATAAACAATGAACTAAATAAGTAAAACTGAGCAAGTTTAAGGTTTCACTTTAGACAACAATTATGATATGTTGCCTTTTAAAAAAACAATTTACAATGTAAGTAGAAATGATTCTTTTATGCTAAATTCTTGAGGCTAACTTGGAAGAGAGCTAACTTGAAGGATGTTCATTATTGTGGTTAGCAATGTTGCGTGCAGTAATGCAGTTAGTTTTGATTCACATGATTTCTCATGGAACCTCATTTGTAAACCTTTTTTTATCCTTTTCATAGCATCTCATTTGAAGTTGATTCATTTTGTAGGCTTCTTTTACATTTTTAGTTATCTGGACATGCTCATAAATTTTTATACATAATTTGTAATTTTGTCGGCTTTACTAATGACTCCTGTCCATCTGAATGTAGAGAGTTATATATCTTGTTTAACCGATTATTATACACCAATTATAGAGCGCATCAAAATGTATGTATGTTCCTTTACACATGATTTTTATTTTATATCAAGTAATAGACTATAGATAGAATTTCACCTAATAATATTTGTAGAAGGCTTTAAATATTATCTGAACTCAATTTGATTTGGATTGAAGTTTAGTTCAAAGTTATTCATTATTTCATGTTGAGTTGAGTTAATGATGACAATTGTTGGCACGATTTGACCTTAAGTTGAGCTATATTTATTCAGGCCTAATTTGCAAAGCCGATGGCAGATTAAAGAAGCATATGGAACTTAAGATGAGAGGTAAAGTGAAATAATTTCTAATCGTTGTATTGAAAATATTTGGGCAAATAAAATTGACAGATTGCTTGTTTATGATCTCCCTTATATTAGTTTGGACATAATAAATTTTAATTTGACCCAATTAAATACTTGGTGCCCAAGTTTTTTTTAGTTAAGCTCAAGGTTTTGAGAGCCAACCCATATGAAGTTCAAAGGTGCAGACATCACACGAGCTGTTTGAAGCTCTTCTCAGAGTAGGCAATCACCACTCATTCCTTGTGTGCTTTTCGTGCGATATCTTAGCTAAAACACATTCTACTATGCTATGTCAACAGATTGGATGGAGTTACTGGTCAAAGCTTGGATGTCATGAAATGTGGAGCTTGGATGTCTTCATTGATACCCTTCTCTTGCAGCAGGAGATGGATGCCATTTCCTCCAGTTCATAAGCTCTCAATAGAATTTTGCGTTTATTATTTTATTATCATTGTAGAATCATAAAATATAGTGTAATTCATGATTAAGATAAGAAAGATAACAACAAGTTAAAGGATGGTGGTAGAAAATTAATGGAAAATAAAATTATTGGGATGTCCACTAATAACAGTTTTCATGTTTGACCTTAATTCAAACAATTGTTTTCTCACTGGTATATTTGCATATATTTTACCAAGTTGCTTGTTTAATACACCTATGGAACATGTTTTTTGACTAAATAAGCTTACTAAATACTTGATGTAATTTGGAACTCACACTGCTGAAATTAACATTACTCAATACTATTTTTGTACAGTTGGACAACTAAAATTGCATTCTATGGAAAACATTAACTGGATGGTGAATTTGATCGGAGATTGGAACTACATATCTTACCCGGTAATTAATTATGTTTATTCTCTTGATCTTCTTCTAAAGGACATATTTATGATCATGAGTCTCAATCTTTTTTCAATGCATGAAAACATACAGGTTGAGAATGAACTTCTTCCAATGGCTCTTTATTTAGGAAAGTTTTGGTTTTATATTGCAAAATCTTACCTAATTAGTGTATTAATTATAATTTTAGACTATATTAAGATCAATCCATGGAAAGTCCAACATATCTATGATATATTGACAGATTTTACCAGGTATCACCCATTGGCAAAGTACAGGACAACCTTTTTTCCTTTTCCCTGTACCTAGGGGCGCTATATTCACCAGTATTTTTATTTGTTCAACATTAAATCACGTTTGCTCTAATCAGGGTTTTCTAGCATACATAAGGGGGAAAAACTCTAGTTTTGTTAACTATACACTATTATACTCTCCAGCAACACAAGTTCAAAATGGGATCGTTTAAAACTTTACCTCTGTATATTCCTTAAGGTGTAAGCACAAATGGTGTAGTGATTGCACATATGTGCCTACCTCTTTATGCCTAGTTTCAGATCATGATGGGGAGTTTTATCTCTGAGTGAATGAAAGAAGCAAAGCAGATCCATCATACCCTCATACATATATATAAGTCTTTAGTGTTTAATCCCTAGATAGGGGCATTACAACATTTACGCAATGATGGTAAGTTGTGAAAAAGTAAATGTGCAGAAATAAAGAGGGTATGCTGAAAATTTTGAGGAGTTTTGTATTAATCAACATCACTTCAATCAGGCAATCTCACTTTTTAATAAACTGTTCAACTTGCCCATTTTCTTTTCCTTGATCAAAACTGATGTTAGTGCATGATTTTGATGCATTTTCAGCATGTCTTCAAGATGGAACATGACAACCACACCAAAGAGGAAATTGATTGGAATTACATAGAGTTCTTTGATAACCATGATGACATAGATCTTTTCGAAAAGGTTGTAATAATATTTGTGAAGTTAACTACTATATGTCCTTAGTATAGCAATAGTAAAATTTTTACCTCCATCTAAATACAGTTTCATATGCATGTTTTTATGCTCATGAAAGATACTTTAGAAGGTATAAATTGAGTTATTATATGAACAAATTATGATATGTCTGCGTACTGACATTTGGAGGAAATATTGTATTTGCAAACCTACTTCCATTTCTTTGAACAAGTTCAAAAAAATCTCTATTTTATCATATGATGCAGGAAAGGTTCTAGATGCTGCCTTTTTCTCCTCGACAGTTGATGATGAGGAAGGGGTGTGAGTTGTGTTGACTGAAAAGTTTGAGTTTGGGCTATACTAGAGAAGGAAGTTTTGCTTGGTGGAGTTAAACCTCTAGGGTGAAGTTTATCACGCAAAGGGAGCTTCAATGATGGAATCACGCAAGATGAGAAAAGGATTCAATCTTTTGGAGGAAATATTGTTCCCATAAGAGCTAGTTCAGAAAAATGTAATTCTGTAGATAGACCAAGAGCTGTAATAACTGGTATTGTGCGGAGGAATGCTAAGACGAAGAGGTTTTACTACGCCATTATTTTTGTGTTTTTTGGTTTTTAATGAGGTTGAAGGCGCTTTTAAGAAGCTTAGTGTTAAATGAGCATTTGAAATAATGTATGGTAGATATTAATTTGAAATATTGGATTGTAGATATTAATTTGATATATTGAATTGTAGATTCTCTCTTGTTTCTATTTATGTTTTTTTTTTCTTTGGACAATGTAGTTGGTGCATGTGCTGTAGCTTTTTGGCATTGTAGTTGATGTAAGTATGTGATAAACATTCAATATCTATTTATCAAGACTAGTCCCTGAATTTACATATTTAAGTATGTGATTACTAATGAATAAGACACTAGCTCATCTGCAACTGATCCTACCTATGAACAGTTAAACTACACTCAATTTATGCAAATATTTATCTAAACTTCCCAACCTCACAAAAAAACATCACCTAGAAAAAATAGAACATCATGCGTAGCATTATTAGACGCATGTAACAAGGACAAACAAAAAATAAGAATTGATATGATAAAGATGCTTACCATCCTATGAGCATGATGATGAATGGAAATGGTTCCACTTGTGCTTTTAACTACACCAAGGCCACCTCTATCGGAGAGTCTATTTTTGCGATTAATTTCTTGGAGATCTTTATATTTACGTGCTTCCCATATGTCCCATAATCCTTCAAAAATTTCTTGTCGCATCCATGTCGGTGGAGGTGCAGACCTTGACTTTGCTGCTTTTCGGATGCGCCTCATTTCTGAAGCCATTGCTCTGCTAAAATAACTCTTCCAAATTTTATACACTTGTTGCTCCGTCGATGGAGCACGCCAACTATATTTTGCCTACAATTACAAAAAAAAAGTAAGAAATAATCATTGTATTGTATACGCATCATTGTAACATAAAAACTAAGAAATAATTAAAGTATTTTTTACCTTGAACATATTGAACAAATACTGTTTTACATCATTTGGAATTGCACTAAATGTGGGCCAAACTCCATTGAACCAACCTCTCAAGCAATTCAACATGGAACGAGGTGCAGAAGTACTAATGAAGCTGCAAACATGTTATAAAACAATATAATTAAACAACATAAGAAAATAAATTAAAAAAAAAACTAAAATTTAAAGGGACAATATTACCATTTTCCTGAGATGATGAGTATCTCCCGCCCTTCTTCATCACGCACAATCTCATCTTTGCTATCTGAATTTTTTGGCTCATGTTTCTCTACATCTGAAGGCGTCTCAATATCAAGAGGCGAGCAATCATGAGCATTCACGTCATCGGACATCTCATGCTCCTCATCTGTATCACAATGCGAGTCAGAATTTGTGCTTGATTGATGATTCATATCTTCCATTAAGAGTCTCAAGAAAGTATCATCTCGATTTTTGTTAGATAATAATCTACCACCACGTCCCCTGGTCCGCATAGTAACTGCAAATCATGTTAATATATTACTAATTTAAACATATTAAAAACACACATTTACATCAAAGAAAAAAAATGCATGTACAATAATAAGTGTAACTAACGCGAGAGTTATATTCTCAAGCTTACACAAACATAAAAGTTATAGAGCATGTCTATCATTTAAAGTGATGTCATCTTCTTCCCCCGATGAATCCACATCATCGAATTCATCATCATCTGATTCTGTTGATCCTTTTTCGAACTCATCAGACTCAATATTGTGTTCGAGTTCCCTTTCTAGTGGTTGTAATTCCTCAGGATTTACTTCTTCCGCTTGACAATGAATATCAACTAGAACAGTGTCATCATCTGGTACAACACGAGATTGATTCATAGTTGAAGTCTCTTGGTAAAATTCTTCGAATGGAATATGGCTTATCTCATATGTGCTTCTGGCTTTAACTTTAAAAACCGCACGCCAACGACGATCAAGAGCTTTTTTTCTCCAAGGATATGATGTGTAGTACACTTGATGACATTGAGAAGCCATCACAAAAGGATTATCTTCAGCCATACTACGATCATTATTAATATCAACAATTTTATATCTTGGATGAACTTTCGTTCCTCGTTTCCCATTATCGAACCATTTACATTTGAACATCACTACAGTATTTGTGATGGGACCTAAAAAACTCAACTCAAGAATTTCTAATAATTCACCATAGTAGTCTTCACTAGAATCATTATAATAACTCCCATTGACACAAACTCCACTATTCATTGTAGATTTCCCTTCTCCATACTCAAGTGTGTGGAATCTATAACCATTCACAAAATATCCATTCCAACGTTTAACAATGCTACTAAATCCACATGCAAATTGTTTGATATCATTGTCTGTTACTTGGTTGGCTGGATTTTCAACCTATTAACATAAAAATAAAATTATTGTTAGTAATATATATTATATAATCATATACTTATTAATAAAATATTAACTTACATAATTTCTAAACCACGTGGAAAACTCTTTATCACGCATAACACCTAATGTTATGGGAGTCAAATTTGATAGTTCAGCTTGTTTCTCAGCATCATAAAACCTACAAAACATATCTTCTCAATACTTAAATAATTAATATTACTTACAATTATTAACAATAATGATAGTTAAGAAATATTAGCTATAATATTACTTACTCAACATATTTAGAGATCTCGGGACAGTTCAACAAAATATATATCGTGCATGCATCCTTCTCAAGTGGAGTTAAAATGCGCATGGGATCTTTTGGGCTAAATGGTCGACCTTTACAATTGAACACAGATAAACCACTACAAGGTTCAACTTGAATTACATTCTCATTGCGCCCTGTACTTGTAGACCTTGTTTCCACATGAGAAGCAAAGAAATGAGAGCAAAAAGTTGATGTCTCTTCAATCAAGTAAGCTTCAACTATCGATCCTTCTACACGTGCCTTGTTCTTTACTTTACGTTTCAATGTGTTCAAAAACCTATAAACATCAAAGTTAATATATATATATATAACATGCAATAAGAAAGTAATTTTCAAGAGATAATTACCTCTCAAAGGGATACATCCAACGATATTGAACAGGCCCACCAACCCTTGCTTCGTATGCCAAATGTATTGGCAAATGCTCCATGGAATCAAAAAAGGCTGGAGGAAATATTTTCTCAAGTTTGCATAATATTACAACTATGTTCTCCTCCATTTTTTTCATATCTGACTCGTAGAGAGTTGTTGAACATAAGTCTCTAAAAAATTGACTTAATTCAGTTAAGCCATTCCACACAACTTCGGGTAATAAATCTCGAAATGCAAGAGGAAACAATCTCTCCATAAAAATATGACAATCATGACTCTTCATTCCATGCATACTATGGTCCTCCAAATTAACACATCTACCCAAATTGGATGCATACCCATCTGGAAGTCTCAAATTTTTTACCCACTTCAGTACAATCTCTTGTTCATCCTTAGATAATGTATAACTTGCCTTGGGTTTAAGAAGTTTCCCGTTCACCTCCTTGAGCTCAAGATCACGGCGCTTACATATGCTTTGAAGGTCCAAACGGGCTTTTACATTATCCTTAGTCTTACTTTTTACATCCATAATAGTGTTAAATGCATTATCAAACATATTTTTTTCAATGTGCATCACATCTAGGTTATGTCGAATCAAATTTGTTTTCCAATATGGCAACTCCCAAAAGATACTTCTTTTTAACCAATTATGACACTCACCAAACCCTTCTATTTTTTCCTTGTCCTTAGTCTTACCAAAGTCAACCTTTGGTAATAATGCAACTACAGCTTCGAGCTCATGACCAGTTAACTGAATAGGCGGCGCATCTGTTTCAATTCTTCCCTTTGTGAAGTTGTCTTTTTGATATCTATATGGATGATCTAACGGTAAAAATTTGCGATGACAATCAAAGAAACATGGTTTTCGACCATGTTTAAGTCTAAAAGTCTTGATATTAGACATGCAATATGGACACGCCAACTTACCATGTGTACTCCAACCCGACAACATTCCATATGCAGGGAAGTCACTGATAGTCCACATTAATGCTGCCCTCATCTGAAAATTTTGCTTTTTTGACACATCATATGTCTCAACTCCAACATTCCATAATATCTTCAACTCATCTATTAAAGGTTGTAAATACACATCCAAGCTCCTACCCGGACTCTTTGGACCTGGCACAAGAACTGAGAGAAACATATAAGGTCGATCCATGCACATCCAAGGAGGTAAATTATACGGTGTAACAATAACTGGCCAACAAGAGTATGGTCTAGATCCTTGATTATGTGGATTAAATCCATCGGTGGAAAGAGCAAGTCTAACATTTCTTGGCTCGGCTGCAAAGGTAGGTTGAGCCCTATCAAAGTGCTTCCAAGCTTCACCGTCCCGTGGATGGCATAATTTTCCCTCATCACCGATATTTTCCTTATGCCATCTCATATGTTCCGCAGTGGTTTTGGACATATACAACCTTTGCAATCTCGGTGTAAGCGGTAAGTAACTCAAATGTTTAAATGGTATGTCTTTCTGCTTTTTATTCGCCCTTCGATTTCTAGGCTTAAATCTCGGGTGTCGACAAATCTTACATTCTTGCAACTCTTCGTCATATTTCCAATACAACATGCAGTCATTTTCGCAAGCATCAATCTTCTGAAGCCCAAGGCCAAGTGGACCAACCACCTTCTTGCTTGAATAAAAGCTATCAGGTAACTTATGTCCCTTCGGGAGCATCCGACCAAATGCCTTTAAAAACCGATTAAAATGTTTCTCACTCAAGTTTGATTCAGACTTGATGTTTAAAAGTTCTGACAATGCTGATAACTCTGAATATTCCTCACAACCAGGCCAAAGAGGTCTATCTGCAGCGTTCTTCAGTTCAAAGAATTTTTTAGCAGTTACATTAGGGTCTTCTGGCTCATGATCTCTAGTATTCCAATCAAAATCAGGACCAGCAACATCAATAATCATATCAATCAAAGAATTATGTTGTTCTTCAATGACTCTCTGCTCAGACACTATTTGATCTTGCATATGACTGGCATGTGCTTTAGTGGGTGGTTCATCCCAATGCGGTTCACCTTGCCTTACCCAATTAATATAACCACGCTCAAAACCTCTTGAAATGAGGTGAAAATTGACCATATCAGGCATAAGAAATCTCAAGCTTCTACAATCGCAACATGGACACCGAATTTTTTCTCGGTCCATATAACTTGGATACTGATGACACAATTCTATGAAACCTTTCACCCCCATTTGATACTCATCTGTAATGCCATATCCACCTGGGCAAACACGATTATTGATCCAACTTCTATCTGGATGCATGATTGTTTCTGTAAATAAAACATACCAAATGATTACAATTGTAGTCGAGGAGTTTAAATCATATATTCAAAAAAACTTTGTACTGCACATAGGTGATTGTAGTTGAATGAGCCAAAAAGTGCAAACCTACCAGCATATATTCCTTTTACCATCAATGTATTCACTTTTCTTTTCTCTTATGTGTGTTTATATTATGGTGCTTTTATTGGCATGCAGCAAACTTCCTAAAAAAATTCTAAAACATAAGAAAGGAATTGAAACTTTTAAAAGAGATATTTGAAATCTTAAGGAGGGAGACATAATTAGCAATGCAGAATAGTTTGCTAAAGTTCACATATATTAGTTCACTTATTGTGATTATCCCTCAAATCATCCCCCAGCTGGAACCTCTCTAAGTCAATGCCCAACCCCCTTTCTTGCAGTTGTCCCCATTTTACACAGAAATTCAGAAAACTGTAATCCCACGTCAACTCCAAGCCTTGTCAATTGCAGCCCACTCCAAAATTTTCATGAACTACTCTAACTAGCCCCTTCCAGCTTCCTGTTTTAATTTCTACACCACAATCCCACACCCCTTTCTACACCCGGTCCCTGCTTAGCCCCCTTTCTTGCAGTGATAAGCCCTGATAATTTGCATTTGTTACAATTAAAATCCTTCTTGCAGTGATAAGTCCCTGCTCTATTTTGTTTTTCATGACAAGGGTATTGGTGAGACATCAGCCTACAAAGTGGATAAAATATAATAATCTAGTATGATTAGATACCAAGAGAATACAGTGTTTGTAGGATTTCTTGTAGTTTCTTCTGCTTCCAGATTTTCCCCTCTGCACTTAAATACAATGGTTGTAGTGTCAATTCTCATTCTGTTTAACATAACCTCTTGATGCTGCCAAATTTATTACTGCAGGAGTACCAAAAGAGTAAGGAATATCCTTACAAACTGTTCTGGAACTTGGCCCTACTATTCCAATTTTTGGAGTTTGTATGGGCTTGCAGTGCATTGGGGAGGCTTTTGGAGGTCTGGATGGTTTTACATTTTAATGCAAGTTCCAACACTTATAACTTATAGCGCAGCATGGAATCTTGATCATTAGGAAAAGTTGTGCGATCTCCCTACGGTATTGTGCATGGTAAAAGTGCACTTATTTATTACAAAGAGAAGCTTAAAGATACAGGCTTTGACCGCATATTTTCATGATTCCTCGGCTAACTTCTAATTTGACCGAATTATAAGTTTTGTAATATACAGGCTTTGAAGTCTGGCTTTGTATTATTGTCCTCAAATAAATTTTGTTGCTTTGTCCTCAAATAATTATTGTTGCTTTGTATTATTTTGTATTAGAGCCTTAGAGGTTATGTTTTGTAATTTCTGGGTTGTGTAAATTTACAGGTTTTGTTTGTAATATATAGGTTCTGTTGTTTGCTTATTTACAGTTTTCTTCTGTAACCAAAATCTGCCAAATTTTTTAAAAATAAAAATTCAAATTTTTGCGGCGCATTTTATACAAACGCCGCCTTAGATTTAAATATCCAACGATGTTTTTCTGTAGGTAAAACGCCGCCACAAAGGTTTTTTATTTTTAATATGTAGTTGAATCCGCGGCGTTTGCATAGTGTAAAACGCCACTGAAAGCTTGAATACGGCGGCGCTTTTGTAAAAAACGCCACGGAATGTTTCGCAGCATTTGTTTCACATTCCGCGGTGATTTTTACAAAAACGACGCGGAGTTTTCCGCGGCGCTTCTTACCGTGGCGATTTAGCGGCGCCTGGAGAAGCGCCGCTGTAGGTACAACGGCGTTTTAAAAGCGTCGCTTAAGGTGTTAGAAAACGCCACGGTAGACCGAATTTGTTGTAGTGACTCTAAACTCTAATCTGAAATGAAAAAGCAATTACACAGATTCCAAACAAAGTAGGATTTTGATTCTAAGCTTTCAGATTTTCTATATTTTAGGACTAGGCCAAGCCTTATGTTCTGGGTACATTTTGATTCTAAACAAAGTAGGATTTTGATTCTAAACAAAGTAGGATTTTGATTCCAAACGCACAAGAAGGCTAGGCCAAGCCTTATGTTCTGGGTTCATTTATGTTCCAAGGTTATCTTCCATTGCATTAGAGGACGTACTCTATCAATTCCAGATCTTTCAAAGGTGTTTTTGTTCGAGTCCTACCAATTCTGAATTGTTTGGATCATCTTCCTTTCAAGCCTGATATGGAAGAATTATGCACGTGCAGATTTTGCTTTGATTATCTGCTGCTACAAAATTCTAGATACATTTTTTCTTCCAATGTGACAATTAGACAGAGGTAATGACTTCCAAAATTATATTATAGGTTTGTTATTGGTAATAACTTTCATTCTGTTTGCAGAAACTCTGCCTGTCCCTTATTACACAGTTGGCAACACTGGTTTCCCTCCTGAATCATATTCTATTTATCTTATGTTAAGATACAACAATAGAAACATGTGCAAATCCCTTCATGAGACAATACTGAACATATTAGTTCAAGCAGGTCTAGATGCTTATATATAGTTACGAAGGTATTGTGAAATCAATAAATAGGAAAGTTTCAATATAACCAAAATGCTACCGGGCCATTGAATGGTAAATCACCAAAAGGGTGTGAAATCATAAACATCGGCAAAATCAAGCGTCTTGTTCAGCTCGCCGCACGGTCTTTTCATCAAAATTTCGTCTCATTCTCCATCAAGTGTTTTAGAATTAAGAGGCAAAAAATTAAGAGGCTAAAATGTCATCTAAGTCTCATTCTTCATCAAAGTTTTAAGAGGCTAAAATATCATACGAGTACCTAATTAAGAGGCAAAAAATTTCATTTGAGCATTTCATCGAATATATCATATGCATAAACCAAATTGAAAGTAGAGGAACTAGTTGGAAGGGGAAAAATCAGTTCCCTGTGCATGCGTGGATGAGCAGTAGGTGTGAAGATGGAATAAATTAAAATTAAAATTAAAATGACCCCTCAATGAAGGATTTGGTTCTAAAATTTCAGCCCGCGCTCAGTCAATGAAACGGAGGGGAGGAATATTACCTTGCCGCTCTCTGTTGCTTGGGATGGGAAGGACGATACCTAGCTGCTCTGAATGGGAATGATGAACCCCGACGAGTTCGGAAATCGCTGAATGGGGAAGACGGAGACGCAGAGCTTGGCGGGGTCACGCGGGACGCCGATTCACCGGGACTGGGAGGAAGGAATCTGAATAGGAGACATGGTCACGCCGGAGCAGGGCGGGGAGATCGCGGGAGTGTGAGGAGCTCGGCGCGCGGGAGATCTGGCGGGAGTGTGAGGAGCTGGCTTGGGGAAAATCGGGTTGGAAACTTGGAATGGCAGCCCTAAATTAAGAACTTTTATATATATTAAAAAGGAAATAAAAAAATTTGGAGGGAAATGAAATTTTCCCTCCATGAACATTTTAATCTAAAATATTTAGAATGGAAAGTTTGAAAGGAATTATTTCGTTCCTATTTAGCAACAACTATTTAGCAACAAAATAATTTGTTGCTATTTTTGCAACAAAAATTTTCGTTGCTATTTTTGTAGGTAAAAGCAAATCTCATATACCTAGCTAAATTCGATGGTAATTAGCAACAAATTTTTTACCCTTCCTGATTTTCGTTGCTAAATGATGTTTTTCTTGTAGTGGAGAGCTGTCCCAAACGACGGTAATAACAGCTCTGGCGGCTGGGAAAGAGCTTCTCCAGCCTCCAGAGCTCTCCCAAACAGACCCTAAATCAGCGCCAAAATATGCGCCGATCAAATTAGACGTAGGCGCTGGCTTTTGGTTTGCTTTGGTGCTGAAATATCAATATCACGTAGGCACTCGCTTTAATATCTGATGGATTGTATTGGTCGCACATTCTGCCCGATGCACATTTTTCGTTAGAATCCATCTTTTTAAGTATTTGTTTCAATTTTCTGCAAAACGTATACTTTTATAATCTGCACGCACAAACACAACATACCGTGAAAAGTACCAATATAAATATAAATAATAATGAAAATATGATTAAATTAAATGCGTTTTCATGCTGTTATCATCTTGCCGGATATTTGCAGACGTCGCCGATGGAGACTGAGGAGGAGGAGTCTCGCCAGCAACGGGCAGAGGTATCGCCGACAGATGGCGGCATCCTGAGAGAAAAGTATTAGCCAGTTATAAAGATCGAAGCAAACCAACTCGCGACATGACGAACTCACCATCACCCGGCTCCACATAGGCGAGTTGGTCGACATTTCCTCGCCAATAGACGATGTCGAACTTCTTGTCCTTCATCGCGAGGAACAGATCCTGACGCCCGCCGCGGAGCGCGGGGGTGACAAATGACGAGGCCGGCCTTTGTTGTGGGCGCATTGGTATTTGGGAGAAGTCTCCGGAGAGGAAGATGAACCTCTCGGTCCAGCGATGAACCTTGTTCGAGGTTCCCAAGACCTTGCAGTGGTGGCTGCTGAAGTAAACCACCCCGTCCTTCGTCGCTGCCATATAGAAAAGCTTCCGAAAGACCTCCAGATCGAAAGCGATCCTCTCTGACCGCAAGAAGCACAGGTAGCCGACGATGATGGCTATCCCGTTCGTATTGATCTGCGCAGGTACCCACCCGTAGTACCTGAGGATCTGGCAGAGTTCGGGCCATAGGTGAAGTCGCTACCCGACTTCAAAGTGCGAGAGGGGGAAGGCGAGTTTCCCTTCCGAGAAGGAGTTCATTCGCTCTCCGGAGGCGGGAAGGCAGGCGCGGAAGCCTGGGGCGAGGTATTGGTGGACGAATCTCTCCAAGTCGTCCGGGCGGGTAATGGACTTCTTGAATTTTTTGGCAATGAAGTTTTGGGCGTAGGACAGGGGGCGAGTTTCGGCTTCAATAGAGGGCGTCATCGAGAAGGAAGGGATCTTACTCGGGTTGATTAGAAGCTCGGAAGGTTTCGAAAAAACGTGTCGAGTTCGGACCCCTACCCCCCTATTTATAGAAATCGGCAAGGGTGGGGGCCGCACAGTTATTGCGCGCGAGGTTCTACCTACCCGCTCGCCCATTTCGACCTACTCGCAAAAGCCCTATTCGGCCCGTTTAACTCGCAGAAGGGCGGCAATCATCAAAATCGGTCACAATCGGAGGAAAAAGCAAGCAAACATCGCGAGAAAATAGCATAAATCCGAATAAAGAAGCAACAAATCATCACAAATCAATAGTCCAGTTTATTACAAGCAATCAGCAATGTTTGAAGGGCGATAAAGGAAAGCAGGATGTCCTAGTTAACATTGGGATCGCCGCGCCTGTCCGAGGTTGCTCCATGTCGCCCGGAAAAACCTAGTTGTCGCTCGAATCCCATCTGCTCCCTGGCCCTCGCCATCGCTCCTCGCTCATCTGAATATGTTCCTTCATGCGAGTAAGAGTCCCTAGGGACCCAATACTCGCTCGCATCCCTCGGATGTCCGACCTCAGCAGCTCCTGTTGATGCTCCATGTCTGCCATCCGTCTCTCTAGCTCGTTGATCATATAGTACTTCCCCTCCGCAGCCTCCAGCCGGTGCCCGAATCCCTTGATGTTCGCAACGCGCCCCTCTAGCTGGGATAAGCGTCGATGGACCTCGTACGCCATCAACCTTTCGACTTTCATCTCAAGGTCGAGGTAGGCGGAGGCCATCTTCGCCCTATATTCGCGAGTAGGAAGGCCCTGCGTTTCGATAAAGGCCGACCCCAGAGACAGCGCCCGAGCTGGAGCAAGGCGAGTCAGTAAAAGTGTTAAAAAGACTAACTTCAGCAAAGTAGCACTACCTGCTCGCGCCGGCGCTGCCCTTGGTTGATGACGAGGAGAAGGAGTTCGACGCACATTATCTCGCCGAGGAGGTGAAGCTACTCGCCGAGGAGACACCGACCGCCGAGGACTAGGTCGACGTCGAGGAGAAGAAGGAGATCGCCGCGGAGAAGGAGATCGGCGAGGGGAACCATGACGCCCCCCCCCCCCCCCCCCCCCGCTCGTCCTCCACGCCCATTCCCGCTACCAGGGCGATGAAGGAGAACAACATCAGGGCACCGAGGGGGAGGGGGAGCAGGTGGATCCTGAGGCGCTCCTCCGCGAGCATCGATCCTCGTCGACGAAGAAGGTTGGCCCGCAGAAGAAGAAGAAGGGAGCGAGATAGTGACCATTGAGTTCTTCAGAGTCATCCGCCCTACGCGGATACTACCCTCCCCGCCCTCAGAGGAAGGGACCGAGGGGCGAGAAGGCTCTTGTAGCGGGACGACATCCGCGGGAAGGGGCAGAGGAGGAGGAAGTTGTTCGACCGGAGGAGGCCCCTCTGCCGAGGTCTCCTGCGAACTCGCCCCCGCGAGGTGTTCACCTACAAACAGCATCGACATCAGCAAAGAGGTAGTCCCTGGTTTTCAGCTAGAAAGGCGGTAGTCACCTGCGACGAGTGGGTCAGGAGGAGTGCCTTGGCGTTCATCCTCGCCGCCCCGTTGGACTGCGCTGTCCCTCAGAACCTCGTCACCCAGTCGGGGCGGGGTCACTTCGGGTAAGGAAGTTGCGGGGTCAGCGCGCGCTTCCTTCTTGCTCGGACGCTCAGAGTGATGATCCGAG
This sequence comes from Dactylorhiza incarnata, assembly GCA_033032865.1. NCBI lineage: Eukaryota > Viridiplantae > Streptophyta > Magnoliopsida > Asparagales > Orchidaceae > Dactylorhiza > Dactylorhiza incarnata. The sequence goes on from JAWHQI010000134.1 coordinate 900,407, forward strand.
GAAGCCCTCTTCCTCTTACGAGTATTCGGGCTCTTAGTTTTGTGCATCAACTTTCGAAGAAGCTCGACCTTCGCAAGGATATCCTCGGTGGTCATCATCTCGGCAACTACAAAAAGCGGCTTGCCAAAGAAGGGCCACCCCTCTCTATTTATAGACTTCGGGGGACCCCCAGAGGCTTCCGAGTAAGCCAGATACTCGCCAAAAGCAGCTCGTCGAATATTGGTTGGATGTTTCTTTCCAAGCAACTTCGTTACTCGCAAAGAGCGGGGATTGTGTACAACCCATATTCTCCGAGGGTGGGACCCACTCAGGGCCACGTAGGCAGAAGTCAAAGTCAAAAGTCAGCACAGAAACCCGCAGTCCAAGACACAAGACAAAGTTAGCCAACAGGTGAAGTACAGGGTATGCGAGTATTGGCTTTAATACTCGTCAGGTAGGCGAGTATCGGCCTTAATACTCGTCAGGCAGGCGACTAGGCCTTAATGCTCGCCCTCGGAGAGCTCGTCAGGCACAGGAGCAGTAGAAGGCTTGGGCGAGTATTGGCCCGGCGCTTACGAGTATCAGAACTACCAACCTGTGCTATTCACCCACGGGTGCGAGTAAGTAATGGCTTACTCGCCCAAAGCTTCCGAGAAGGAGTAGGCCCCGGAGCTACTCGCGCAGAAGAGCGAGGAGGTTAAGAGTGAGGCCTTGCTCGCCTATAGGCGACTTTCAGCCACCAACTCGCCATCCCAAATGAGACCTTTACCACCTCGCCTATTCAAGCCTTGTATCATCTCAAAAAGGGTGCCAGGGGTAGTCGCCTACACCCTCCCCCCTCAGGATTTGTCTATAAATAGACCCACATGGGTACTGGAAATGGCACTTGGAAAAAAGTTCAGAGACCCCCCCCCCCCCCCCCACACACACAGACACTTAAACGAGAATCTCCTTTAGCCAGTGCCTTCCAAGTACCAAGCTCCGCCTTTTTTTTGGTTTTGGAGGGGAAGACTCCCTTGAGCTTCTGGGTACGTGGTGAGACCTCCCTGCCACAGCACCTGGGGTCCTGTTGTTGTTGTTGTTCTTTCAGCTTCCTCGTAGTCGCCAGCTAAGTCATCTCGTTGGACTGCTGGGCAAGTAGCCTCCGGTTGCAACGGTCCGAATTTTGAGGTCAGGATTTTCCTGGCGTCAACAGGTTGGATCCGACGGCTGATGAAATATCATGCCAGATTCGACGGCCGTAATCATTTCAACGGCTTTAAAATTCATGGGTTTGATACTTCTTTATATATGGTAAAGATATACGGTAAATATATATATATATATATATATATATATACGAGCATCTTCTCACGGGCTACGCCCGTGCTCGATGCTCTCGGGCGGTCTTCGGCCGCATCAATGCGGGCTTCGCCTGCAACCAAGCGGGCTTCGCCCGCTTGGCATTCAAGGCGGGCTTCGCCCGCCCCTCGGCGTCGGCGGGCTTCGCCCTCCCCTCGTCAGTACTCGCCCTCCCCTCGCCGGTCTTCGCCCCGTCACCTATTTAAAATTGTTTAAAAAGTAAAAAAAAACGTTAAAAAAGTTGTTTAAATTTTTTTTTTTAAAAACGTTAAAAAAAGTAAAAAAAAAAACGTTATTTTTTTATTTAAAAAAATGTTTTATAAAAATATTTGCGGATGAACAGTGGTGTCAACCACTGTTCATCCGCAAAGTTTTATTTTTTTTTTAAAATTTGCAGGCGGGCCCCACCTTCGGGCCCCGCCCGCTGTTTTGGCTATAGTGATGTGGGACTTTTTAGTTCCACATCGCCACTTTTTAGTTCCACATCGCCAAGCAGAGTGGGTTTCCGCTCTTAATAAAGCGGAAACCCGCTTCCTCTTTGATTGTTTTCAGCGGGTGGGCTGGGCTTGATTCCCGGCCAGCGCTTGCCCGCCTGCCCGCGCCAGCGGGACCAGACCTGCCCCAATCCGCTCACCCCCGCGCCAGCCAGCCCGCCCGCCCCATCGCCAGTCCGCCCCTCCCCTGCGGGAGCCCGCCCGCCACCCCTCCCCTGCGGGAGCCCGCCCGCCACCCCTCCTTATCTGTCTAAAATTTTAACCCCTATAGAGGGTAAGATGGTAATATCCTAGGTTTAGGACACCCTATAGGGGTAGGTTTAGGAGACCTACGAAAAATATTGGATGGCTGTGATTCATCTCATGATCGAACGGATGTGATTGACGATCTGGTCCCTATTCAACAGCTACGATTGAATCAATGAGTCTCTCCATACATCTTTATAATATAGTAAAGATATATATATATATATATATATTATATATAAATATATATATTATATATATATCATGGCAATGTGAATCCCCTGCTTGGAAGGTTACTAATAATTCGGAAACATACTATTGTGTGGCGGGCCTTGAACTTGAGGACAAGGAGATTTGGATAAGCAAGCCGAGATAGCCCGAACTCAAAAGCCCGGCCCGAGCTTGGTTACAGTTAAGAGGGGCCAACGTTAGCTAGCTATATTGCTAGCTGTTGGCTAGAATGCCGTTAGAGATTTTGATCAAATGAATACTACGCATTTGGTGGTCAAAATCTTCTCCTTATTTATCTAAGGATGTAAATTTTCGTGCATATATAAAAATATAAAAAGATGAGATTAATATTATCCATTTGGTCACAAATGGAGAGGATCCTAGTACGGGATGATGGTGGGTTGGTCATATTTAAAATAAAATAAAATAAACAGATTAAATAAAGAGAATTGTTAAAGGTCAATTTTGAATATTCGCACACCAAAACACGTGACACCGGAACCTTCCCATCGACGTCGGATCCTCCCATCGACGCCGACTCTCTCACAGAAATGGCAAGGAGCTTCTATTTGGATTCAGATTTTCAGATCGTCAATGTCCTCCGCCTCATTTTCCTCTTCTGTCTGTTGAGAAGCTTATTTAACAAAGAAATAACGGTGGTTGTGTTATTGATCCTTCATCCTTGGCCATGTTTATGTATAAGCTAAGGCTTCGTTTGGGGGGACTTATTTTCACCGGTCAAGCGGTTACGACCGCATGAACCGGACCTTATCCCCCAAACGGACATGTTCTTCTTCATTTCATGTAAATGTCAGGAGGTAGTGTTTGGTTTGAGCACCTGCAAATTATTTTGGTGAGAGAACCTATGCGATCATTTAGCAATATGCAAATATATAAACAAATCAAGCAAACATAAAAATAAGATAGGACACAATTTTTAACGTAGAAACCCAATTTGATGAAAATCATGGGATGATCGGAGTCCAACCTAAAAAGCCGTCACTAAAGATGCGTAAAAACACAGAATAATACATGATTTCCCTTCTCGATCTACACAGGACCTCCATCACTTCGCTACACAATGAATTACACAAATAAATTAAATAACTAGAAGTTACTGCAGCGACTAACGAGACAAATCGATACGATCCTCTCCGATGTAGATTTACGCGTACTTGCGCTTCTCCAAATTTCTGTCTCTAGCGAAGCTGCTCCTTGTCCTGAACAGAACTGACGTTCATGATGCTCCTTCTCAGTGGCCAACAAGTTTAATGGTCAGCAACACCAATTTCAGCGCTGGTGGCAGTACTCTTCCACGGATGCTGCAACCCCGACACTTTTCCTTCATGTACACCGTCGCAACCCGGGTGTTACTCCTCCACGAGAGATGTAAGACCAGAGGTGCTCTTCCATGCACACCGCAACCCTAGCACACGCCGCAACCCTTTGCGTATGGAACACAAGACAAAAGAAAAAACATTATGTCTCGTTTTGAGTTGGAGAGAAAGAAGAAGGAATCTCCACCCTTCTTATGGACTTAGGTGTAATTTGTTGGGTTTTCCTTAGGGGTAGTCACATCAAATATGTGAAGCGGAATATACAAGAACAACCCAAAAGAGACATAAATGAATCTTGCTAAAACTATGAATCAAGAAATTGTTGCAACAAATAAATTACCTTTGCGGAATTGAGTCGCTACTCAATCGGATGCTCCAAGAAAAAAAAATTATTCCTCGAAATCGGAATCCAATTTCGATTCATCCTTTTTCAGGTTCCTTCGTCTCTGTCAAGATCGGACTACTCGTCGAAGGGAGCTAGGGCAGAAATAAGTCTGCACCTCTACAGAAGTCCACACAAGCGAGGAGAACCCTAAGCCTCTTGACCATCAAGAGCTAGGTCGGAGAAGGAGTGCCCTCTACATATCCACGGATTAATAGATCCGTCTAACGAGAGATGGCGACTTCAAAGGACGAACGGGAAGCGACTAGATCCCACAGGAACTCTTCATGTTGATCTCTAGAGGGGGTGCGATCTCAAGGAACGATTCCCTTTGATCTCTAGAAGCAACGACAAGAACCAAAGGAACATTTCCTCGATCTACAGAACGTTTCCCGCACGGGTAGGGCACGCCATTCGGGATCGCACTTCTGCTCTGTCGCCGCTCCTATAGCTCTTCTTCTCAGTTAGATCGATATCGAAAAACCTAAAGTATCTAGCCTTTTATACCCACGAGTACAAGACAGACAAAAGGCTCCTCTATCCACAGACCCATCCTAAACAGATAATAAAGATTCATCGGGAACACTTCATTCGTCGAGACATCTCGACGAATTCGTCGGGACACTCTCGACGAATTCGTCGGGACACTCTCGACGAATTCGTCGGGACACTCTCGACGAATTCGTCGGGACACTCTCGACGAATTCGTCGGGACACTCTCGACGAATTCGTTTAGGGTTTAGGGTAAAGCCAAAATAGGGGCGGTGCACATCATGCCCAATTTCAACTCCTTCGGCGTTCATGGATATGATGAACCGAGTGTTCAAAGACTTCCTAGATCATTTTGTGGTAGTTTAGGGTTTAGGGTTTAGGGTTCATCATAAAACGCCGAGACAGTCTTGACGAAATCGTTGCGACATCTCGACAAATTCGACCATTCGTCAAGACAGGCTCGACGAAAGTACCAGTGACAGTCTGTCGTCGAGACAGTCTCGACGACATGGATCCGAACTCGTCGAGACATCTCGACGAACACGTCGAGACATCTCGAAGAAATCGTTGAAACACTCTCGATGAAATCTCTGCTAGTCCATGTCGTCGAGACATTCTCGACGACATTGATCACAAGTCGATATTCACAATATCGGCTTGTGATCCCAACAACGGGCTTTCTGTCACGACGACATTCACAATGTCATTTTGAAGTCTTCTCGACATGCTCCATACAATATTAACAATATCTAAGGAGTAGTCTTCCCGAATCAATTCTACTCCAAATAGTCATTGGATTGGTCATATCACTCATATCCAATATGAGCAAGGCCAACACAATCCTTTCTCCAATTTCTCCAAACGCTCTTATGTGCGACCCTATATGCTCATATCGCGTTGGCAGTGAGACTAACTGCTTGATTACTTCCGATCACCGTAGAAACTCCAATAGTCTCCCACTTGATCTAGAAGGTATCAACAAAAGTCTCACAAACAATGAACGACCCAATGTAATACGAGTTCATAACTCAAACAAGCCTGTCTGTGACCAATGTATCAGTGTTGTCATGTTCCTTTGTCCTTTATATCCGGATTGAACTAGAGGCATGGACCGTCACCCTCATAATTGTCCAACCCATGTTTCTTGATCCAGAATAAACTTTCAGAAAGTGGTAAGTTCAATATCACATATTGACTTAACCCAGCATGACCATGCATTTCTCAATATTATTCCATCAAGGGGCCCATGGATGTAACTTATGTCATATAGGAGGACAATTTCCATTTCTGTCCACACACAAACATCAAAATGACTCATAACATACCTAATAACCACCCTTATCATCAACCTTTCTCAAGGAAGACTTTAGATGGCATCAAAGTACGCTCTTCCTCACTTGATGAATGATGTGACTTCAGGTCAAAGAACCACAAACACCATTGTCACTTGAGACCTACTTGTGACACGTTCATATAATAATTCACAAAGTAGTCTCACGGTGGGTTTGTCCAGTACAACTTGTTCCTAACAAGTACCTATGTAATGACTTGATATCCAATATCATGACCTGTGAGAACCGGTCATCAGTCAACCCACATACCAGTCTTAATGTATCATCATCGCCCTAATTTCTAAGATGATACCTCGACCAGGGATCATTTAAGAATAAAGCTTCTTATAATCATAGGCCCTCGCATTCAATTCACGCACTTGAATTCCTATGGAAGCAAACATCATAAGGGCATTTATCATGTTAATTAATCTATCATATAGAAACTGTTGAAATAATAAAAGAAATTGTCATAAATGTAAAATAAAATATAAAGTACTATATTCATCAAATGAATAAATAACCAACAAACATACAATCCACAAGACTCCCACTAAAGATGATCATTCAAGTATCTAATACCCATTGATCTAGCATGACCATCATGCTTCCTTTGCGTAAGTGGCTTTCTTAGTGGATCCGCTATATTTTCTTCAGTCGGTACTCTGCAAATGCTCACATCTCCTCGATCGATAATCTCTCGAATAAAATGCAACCGCCAAAGTATATGCTTGGAGCGCTGATGAGATCTAGGTTCCTTAGCATGTGCAGTTGCACCGTTGTTATCACAGTAGAGAATAACGTGATCAACAATGCTAGGAACTACATCAAGCTCGCTGATGAATTTCATAATCCACACAGCCTTCTTCGCCGCATTTGCAGCAGCGATATACTCGGCATCTATTGTAGAATCGGCAACTGTCTCTTGCATGGAACTCTTCCAGCTCACAGCTCCTCCATTAAGGCAAAATACAAAACCTGACTGGGATTTTGAGTCGTCCCTATCAGTTTGGAAGCTAGCATCCGTGTAACCATTTACAATGAGCTCTTCCTCTCCACCAAACACCAAGAACATATCCTTAGTCTTTCTCAAGTACTTTAGGATATTCTTGACAACTATCTAGTGACCATCACCAGGATCAGACTGATACCTGCTCGTCATGCTCAAAGCATATGAGACATCGGGTCGAGTACACAACATTGCATACATGATTGATCCAATTGCCGAAGCATATGAAATCAACTTCATGCGGTCCTTATCTTCCAAAGATTTAGGACACTGGTCCTTAGAGAGACTTACACCATGTGACATGGGTAGGAATCCCTTCTTGGACTCAAGCATGTTGAACCGTTTCAACACCTTCTCAATGTATGTACTATGGGTCAAACCCAGCATCTTCTTCGATCTATCTCTATAGATCTTAATACCGAGTATATAAGTCGCTTCACGCAAGTCATTCATAGAAAAGCAATCCCCTAGCATGTTCTTAACAACTTGTAGGGTCAGAATGTCACTCCCGATCAGATGTATGTCATCTACATACAATATCAGGAAAATGACAATGCTCCCACCAATCCTCTTGTAAACAAAAGGCTCATCCTCGTTCTCGAAGAAATCAAACTCTTTGATTTTCTCATCAAAACGCAGATTTTAACTTTGAGAAGCTTATTTTAATCCATAAATGGATCGACTCAACTTGCATATTTTAGTGGATTCACTTAGAGATACAAAACCCTCAGGTTGTGTCATATACACTTCCTCAAAGAGGTTTCCATTAAGGAAAGCCGTTTTGACATCCATTTGCCAGATCTCGTAGTCATAATACGCATCAATAACAAGTAGAATTCTGATGAACTTAACCATAGCAATAGGGGAAAAGGTCTCATCATAGTCAACACCATGAATTTTCCTAAAACCTTTAACCACCAGTCGCCTTTTGAATGTCTTTACTGTATTACCCGTAATTCGTCGAGACCAAATGGGAAGTAAAGGTGGTCGAGACAAGTGGAGCGACCGCTAAGAGGCGACCGAAACCAGTCAAGGCAAAGGAGGACCCAGGGAATTGGAGTAGCGGGGCTAGTGGGGGAAGCCCCCCACTCGCCCGCCCCCTTTGGGGAGAGTTGGGCGAGTGGGGGGAGTCCCCCCCCCCCCACTCGCCCACCCCCTTTGGGCGAGTAGGCGGGCGAGTGTGTGTGTGTGGGGGGGGGGGGGGGGGGGGGGGGGCGTGCTAAGTGGGGGGACTCGCCCCCTTTGGGCGAGTGGGAGGAGCCCCCCACTCGCCCAAAGGGGGCGGGTGAGCACTCACCCAAAGAAGGCGGGCGAGTGGGGGAAGCCCCCCACCCCCACTCGCCCAAAGGAGTCGAGGCGGAGGGCGAGTGGGGGGACTCCCCCCACTCACTCAAAGGGGGCGGGCAAGTGGGGGGGGGGGGGGGGGGGGGGGGGTCTCCCCCCACTCGCCCAACTCGCCCCAAAGGGGGGCGGGCGAGTGGGGGTCTCCCCCCACTCGCCCAACTAGCATGTTCTTAACAGCTTGTAGGGTCGGAATGTCATTCTCGATCAGATGTATGTCATCCATATACAATATCAGGAAAATGACAATGCTCCCACCAATCCTCTTGTAAACAAAAGGCTCATCCTCGTTCTCGATGAAACCAAACTCTTTGATTTTCTCATCAAAACGCAGATTTTAACATCGAGAAGCTTATTTTAATCCATAAATGGATCGATTCAACTTGCATATTTTAGTGGATTCACTTAGAGATACAAAAGCCTCAGGTTGTGTCATATACACTTCCTCAAGGAGATTTCCATTAAGGAAAGCCATTTTGACATCCATTTGCCAGATCTCGTAGTCATAATACGCATCAATAACAAGTAGAATTCTGATGAACTTAACCATAGCAACAGGGGAAAAGGTGTAAGAACCCTTTTTTTTTGCAAAAACCACCGGGTCTTAGGCCCAGAACCGCCGTTTTGCGGTGACACCTTCACTCGGGAAGGTCGCCACTACAAAACGCCGATCCTGCCGGCCAATTCGATCACAAGAAAAGTAAGCTTAACTGAATAAACAACCAAGTCCACATCACATATATTAAACTATCAAAAGTTGTCCACAAAAATAACTGAAGGAAAAAGAACAAGATAACAAGGTAACTAGGGCTCTTGCCCGATACATCAAAAGCCTCACTACATGGATCACTCGCGGAAGCAAATCAACTAAATCAAACACTCACGGATCCTGTCATCTGAGCTCCTGAGCTAGACTGCCCCGCCTCCATTTGCACCGGCCTCTGGTGCTGCCCCGTCGCCGCGGTCTCCTAAAATGATAAGGTCCACCGACCGTCAGTCATAAAGACTCAGCCAATTCCCCACCCCTCCCCCCAAGGCTCCTAGGCACCGTATGGGAAGGAGGAAGCGGAGGACCAACAAGGGGTAATACGAAAGCAGATGACAAGTGAGTTCTACGCTACACAGGTGTATGTACATAAGTAAAACATGAGATAAAAGCAGCATGGTAAAGTATAGGAAAAACAGTAAGGAGCAAAAGTAGAGGCAGTTAAGTACTATAATATTAACCATTGATTTATAGGAATGCCCATACAAACCTATAGACCAAGGGGTCGTTTAGCAGGGCCTATCGTATAAAAAGTCCCATACCAATTTATACGATAGGTGTCGGGGGTTAAATGTTATGATTATGCCATGACATGCAGAGTATGCTTTTATGCGGTGATCAAACAAGTGCAACTCACCCACTACGACTCTATGCGCATAGACCTTTAGTTCCCCCTTTTTGGAGCGAGCTAGACTCCCAGGATACTCCCGTAGTGGCAAATGGAAGCGGTGGGTTGGGCCTCGCCCACCTCTAGGTTGGTATTTGCACTACCTAACCTAGACCTATCGTACGCCTCCACAAAACCCGCGGAGCGCCTGCGTACTCTTACTGACTGGACCGCCAGACTTTTATGGCTAAGTGTAAATACCACACTTGCCGAGCCCAAGTGTTAACGTCGGTGCAACGATCGCCAACACGAAGGACCCACCACCTTATGCACATGCCGTATATCTTCCAACACACCGAGCTACAAGCTCCCCGGGCTAACCCGCCCGTCACCAATAGACATCTCAGAAACATAAGATCACCGGACTAAACCGGCTAGACTTCTATAAGCAAATCCTCATAATAACTTTCCTGTTATAGTAAACTTAGGTGCTAAATGACGCTAATGGGAAAAGACGATCTTTCGTCAATCCCTGGACGACCTATTCCAAGGGTGGCACCCCACCACCCTAAAACTCACCAAGCCAGGGGTCCTCACATAATTACAAGATTACCACTAAACCTTTACCATTCCCAAACCAAAGGCCACCAGTTTGATCCTTAACCCCAGAGTTGCCAAATTGCTAAACGCAGACCACCCTTAACGTTTTGATGCTCATGAAGGGAGGTTCACTAAATAATCAACTCTATGACCCAAGGGATTTACTGGGAGTCCATGCTACCTGATTCAGATCAAATCTAGGGTTTCATAATTTTCCCAATAATAATAATATTTTAAACAATTTTCCAAAGGGCAATTTTTCTAAGGTTTGAACTACAAGTGTACTTTTCTGACCTCTAATGCCTACTCCAATTTTTACATAAATCAAGAGTACCTCATAAACAGTAGGTATTAAAGTTTAGGAAAAATCAGCAAGATTTACTATTTTTAAAAATTCCAAAACACATTTATTTCCAATAAATTCCAAAGGAGGTACCCTCATATGAACTCCAATCCTCATGCAAATTTATACAGAGGTGCTTCATAATATAATATTCAGTCCCACAGAGATTGACTATGTTCCACAGAGGGTACATTTGTAATTTCATCCAAGGATATTTTTGCAATTTCTTCCAAAGTGAACTAGAGGTACCAAAAATATTGATCCATAAATTATAAGAAAATTACAGTGGTTCCATATTGATATGAAAAGACAACCAGTAAAGTTTCATGCAATTACAGCAATTTATCAGCCTAAAATTGATCATCCCAAAAATTGTCTACTATATGAAATATTACACTTTGAACCCCAAAAAGTCTTCCCATGGTCTAACAGATTCTTCCAGAGATCAATAGTATTAAAACCAAGTTTGTGACAGAAAATGGTTAATAAATATGTATTATCCCTTTCTAAAACCAAAAACCCTAATTATTTACAAATCTATCCAAGGGTTTATTACCTAGGATTAACAACTCCAAATACCTTCAAATTCTCACAGTAGTATTCTCTGGTCACTTAAACCACCTCCCCAAAACTTCAAGTCAAACCATTAAGGTTTGACCCCTCTTCCTTCATTAGCCTCTAATTACACCCCATTAGGGTTTAGCCTAGGGTTAGGGTCTAAACATCTCCAAATCCACCCAAACTTCTTGTGAGGGGATTAAAACACTCTTAGAGCCCAGAGAGGGCTATTGCACTTCTCTCCATGGACATTTACTCCTACCTCCTTCACAAACCCTAAGGGGCACCATACACTTCACTACTAGGGCTTAAGGGCACACTAGGCCCTAACTCATCCAACAGTGCTCCTTGGGGTGTCCTATGCATCCTAAATCAGTAACCAAGGTCACCCCACCAATCAGTGGGAGGAAACCTCTCCACACTCAAAAGCTAGCTTAAGTGCACTTTTTGCCCTAAACATAACCCTTAAGCAAACTATTCTCAAGATAACTCCCTACCTTGCCCAAGCCCAAACTACTCACTATACTGGTCAGGGGTCAGTGAAAGAGCACCCAAGATCCTACCAATACTTGGTGAGGAGTGGGGTTCTATTAGGTACCTATTTGGGGTGCAAATAGCATTTACCCCCTTATTGATTAACTAGGGCAAAACTCCTCCAATGGCCACCAAACTTGGACCAAAGGTTGGCATGGGGAAGGGTGAGGTGCACCCCAAATATGAAGCCAAAAGACCTTGTGGAAGAGTGGGGGCACTCACTCAAAGTTTTGCCTAAACCTAGGGAGCCTAAGGTTGTTTTGGTGAAATACCCTACCAAATCAACTCCAAATGAGTTGAGATTTTAACCAAGGGTTTATCATGACCCTAATGTTACCCCACCAAAATTTGGTGGTGATTGGAGGCCATTTGACCCTCCAAATATTTTATGCAAGGATTATTAAATTTCTATAAAAACCTAAGGAAAATTAACTCCTAAAAATCTGATACTCAAACCTAATCTAGGTACAGGGCACATGCATGCATAACCAAAATATCAACTTCATCAGATTTGCCATTTAAGAGTTATACTAATTTAAAGGTCTGGTTTGAGTTTTGACCAGCCTCACTAGAATGAGTGTTGTGGGTCCCATACTTAACCAAATAGCCTGATTTTACTCCCATTAGGAAGTAGACATCAAGGCCTACAAATGTTATCTCTGGGCATTTTTCGAATTATGGCCCCTAAGGGCCTTAAAATCGGGTCACAAAAGCTGTCACAAAGTGTGACATATAATTAAAATAAATGATTTAAATCATTTCATGGCTGCGTATAGCAAAAGGCGGCCAATCGGACGACTCACAGCCATCGTCCCCGATTAGCCTGGGGCTGAGATTCCGCGTGCCTGGGCCGCTTGATTGGTGATTTCCCGGCCACCTGAACGCCGCCCCGGCCGACCAACGCCACCACCACCTCCGTTGAGGTGGGGGCCGGCGATGAGCGGTGTTTGATCGGCCGGAGGTGTCCGGAATCGTGATCTGCAAGGAGATGCCCAACCCGGTCGACGGGAGGCTTGGCTGGCTCGATTCACAGCCGATTGGCCACGATTCGAGCCGTCGGCGATTGGGATCTAATCCTTAGGGTTCAGGGAGGAGAATAGGACCTGCTGATGAGCTTGCCGGCGGGTTGTCCTTGAGTACACCATGGGAGCTCGGGGAGGTTGAGGTGCCATGCCGATTCACGTCTACAGCACACGAAATCTTCTGCAAGATTGGGGGTTTCACTCCTCTCTGGCTTCTGAAGGTGATGGGGGGTTCGAATGGGGGTGGGGGAGGCTTTAACCCCCATTGCCATTAATGGCCTCTTCGAATTCTTCAAGGGTCGGCCCCCATTCATCTTCCCTGCTTCAATGCTTCTTGGAAACTGATGGAAATTCCTCCTAATCGGCTGAGGAGTTGAATGGAAGAGTCAATTGGGGAGGCCAAGGGATGAATCCTCTTAATGGCCATGAATGGTCTCTTCTCTTTCTTCAAAAATGGGGAAACCCCCATTTTCTCTCTCCTAATCACCATGGCCGGTTTCTACACTCTTCTCCTGAGTTTAATGATGGTCTGCATGGGCTGGTTGACCATCCAAATGAGCTAGCCCAAAGGGATTGGGTTATGTTTGAGAAATTTGACCTAAATTGGGTAATTTTAACTTTTGGTCAAATTGGCCAATTGGGTGACCCTAGGATGGGGCTTTTGGGTCCAATGGGTTCCAAATTAAGTTTAGAAACTAGTGGTGGGGTCAATTTGGTCATATGGTTCTTGGTTTACCCAATCTAAGCTGATTTGACCAAAATAGGCTAAATTGACTTTGGTCAAATTGAGCCCTAGGGTTGACTTGGTCATGGGGATTTTTGGTCCACTAGGTCCCCTATGATATGATAACCCTATGGGTGAGGTCAATTTAATGTGGTGAAGATCAATTGGGGTACTTTGTGGAGAAATGACATTTTGACCTAAAAAGGGCATTTTGGTCAATATGCACCCCTAAGGGTCCCATGATGGGGCTTTTAGGTCTAATAGGTCTCTTACAGTATTCTAGACCTAGGAGTGTGATCAATTTGACAAGGTGAAGGTTAATTGGCTCTAAATAGGCAACTTTGACCATTTTAGGGTTAGGGTTGACTTTGGTCAATTTGGCCTCTTTGGTTGACCCCAATGTGCCCTTGGTGCCCTAAGGGGGCCTCTAAAGGGTTAGGGATACTATGGTGGGGTCAAATGGTCAAGTTGAGGTCCTAAGTCCAACCCTAAGCTTGGTAATTGGAAATTGCTAATTGCAGACCAAGGTGGCTTCCTCCTCCTTTCTTAAGCTCCCAAGATGAAAAGGCTCTTCTTATGGTTTTGTCATGACCTAGTCATGACAAAACCAACTTAGGGGTCTAGCAGTTTGGGGGATGTTACAAATCCCAATACATAAAAATAAAAATTTCGTCCTCGAAATTCAGACAAGCCTGTGGGGTTTCTACTAGAGGAAAAACTGTAACATCCCAGAAAAAGTAAATTGTACCTGTCGCAAAAAGCTGCGGATATTTTTGCTGCATCAAGTCCAGTGGCTCCCAAGTATGTTCTTCCTGTCCATGATTCCTCCACAGGACCTTGACCAGTGGAACCTTCTTGCGCCGCAAGACTCGTAGCTCTATGTCGTCTATCCGAACCGGCTCCAAGTGAATCGATCGATCTGTAGCTACTGGCCCCTCTGAAGTAGACACCTGCTGCTCAGGCCGAAGTAAAGCCTTCCTAAGTGAAGAGACGTGGAATACGTCATGCAGTCCCTCCAAATCCGACGGTAGCTCCAGTCTGTAAGCCAAGGGGCCGATCCGCTCCAGGATCCTATAGGGTCCCATAAACCTCAGACTGAGCTTCTTTCGGCCGCGAACCCTCGAGACTCCGTGCATCGGACGTATCTTCAAGAAAACCCGATCTCCCACCTGGAACTCCACCATACGATTACGCGCATCGTAATACTTGGCCTGCCTGCTCTGGGCCTCCAGCATCCTATCTCGAATCAATCTCACCTGGGCCTCCGTATCCTCCACGAACTCTGAGCCAAGAGCCTTGGGATCCTCATCCTGAATCCAAGACAATGGCATCCTGCACCTCCGCCCATATAATGCCTCGTAAGGCGCTCTGCCTATACTAGCCTGGTGACTGTTGTTATATGAGAACTCGACCAACGGCAACAGTCTCTCGCATGGCTCCCCGCGGTCTAGAATGCAAAGACGCAAAAGATCCTCCAAGGTCCGATTGGTGCGCTCCGTTTGCCCGTCTGTCTGGGGGTGAAAAGTCGTACTGAAGGTCAACCGGGTGCCTAGATAGGCCTGCACCGCTCTCCACTCCCTTGACGTAAAACGTCCATCTCGGTCAGATACTATCGTCCTTGGCACACCATGATAACGGATGAACTGCTCTACAAACTTCCGTACCAAAATCCTGACTGAATCATCCTTCCTGATCGGAATGAACCTGGCCACCTTCATCAACCTATCAACGATCACCCAAATCGAGTCATTCCCTGCACGAGATCGGGGAAGACCGTGAATAAAATCCATCGCTATATCGTCGAACTTCCATTCCGGCACCGGGAGTGGCTGTAACAATCCCGCGGGGTTCCGGCACTCCGCCTTCACAAGCTGGCAAGTCTCGCAGTGGGTCACAAAATAAACGATGTCTCTCTTCATACCCGGCCAGTACATGGTCCTCTTCAGATCTGCCGTCATCTTGGTAATACCCGGGTGCACCGAATACTTACTGCAGTGAGCCTCTGTCATAATATCCTCCCGAATCTGACCTCCTGCCGGTATGTACACTCGACCTTTAAAACTCAACAGGTCGTCCTTCAGCGAATAATCTCCGGCTGAGCCTTCCTCCAAGGCTCTGAATATCGGCTCCAGCTTGGCATCCTGCCTCTGCCCTTCCTTGATGCGGTCTCGAATGTCATAAGTGGCACCAGTCGCCGCTAGGTACTCCTTGTACAGCTCCGGATCATCCTCAGATACTAGGGAGATCTGCATATCTTCGAACATCTGCACTAACTCCATGGCCATTAGTTTAGGCCCTACTCCTGGCGTAGTAGCTCTCCTGCTCAACGCGTCTGCTACTACGTTCGCCTTCCCTGGGTGATAATGCATAGTGTACTGGTAATCTGATAAGAACTCCACCCATTGCCTCTGCCGGATATTCAACTCCTTCTGCGTATCTACATATTTCAGATTTTTGTGATCTGAGAATATGTCGCAGTGGACACCATAGAGATAGTGCCGCCAGATCTTGAGAGCGAAAACGACTGCTCCCATCTCCAAGTCATGCACCGGGTAATTCCGCTCGTGGTTCTTCAACTGGCGGGAGGCGTAAGCTATCACATGCCCGTTCTGCATCAGAACGACACCCATCCCCTGATATGACGCGTCAGTATACACTTGAAATCCTTCCCTTCCCGACGGAAGGGCACGGATGGGGGCTGAAGTAAGCCGACCCTTCAGCTCCTGAAAAGCTGTCTCACACTGCGGCGTCCAAGTAAAGACAACGTCCTTCCTTGTCAGGGAAGTAAGCGGGAGGGCTATCTGAGAAAACCCCTGAACGAACTTCCGGTAGTAGCCGGCAAGTCCCAAGAAACTCCTCACGTCGGTGGCCGTCTTCAGCGGCGGCCAATCCCGTACTGCCTGAATCTTTGCAGGATCCACTGTTAAGCCTGCTCCACTGATGATATGCCCCAGGAAGGCCACCTCCTTCAACCAGAACTGACATTTGCTGAATTTTGCATACAACCGATGCTCCCGAAGCTTTCCCAAGGTCAATGCCAAATGCCGTGCATGCTCCTCCTCCGTCCTCGAGTAGATGAGGATATCGTCGATGAACACTATGACAAAGATGTCAAGGTAAGGTTCAAACACCCGGTTCATCAAGCTCATAAATGCTGATGGTGCATTTGTGAGCCCGAACGGCATCACCGTGAACTCGTACAATCCGTATCGGCTGCTGAAAGCCGTCTTCGGGATGTCCTCCTCTTGGATCCTCAGCTGATAATAACTTGATCTCAAATCCAGCTTCGAGAAGCAGTGGGATCCCTCTAGCTGGTCAAAGAGCTCGTCTATCCTTGGCAGAGGATACGTGTTCCGCACCGTCAGCCTATTCAGTGCTCTGTAATCGATGCACAGCCTGAGCGTCCCATCCTTCTTCTTTACGAATAACACCGGAGCTCCCCAAGGTGAGAAACTCGGCCTAACGAACCCTGCTTCCACCAGCTCCTGCAGCTGGCTCCGAAACTCTACCAACTCCTTCGGGGCCATCCGGTAAGGAGCTTTGGACACCGGCTTGGCCCCTGGCACCAGCTGAATCTGAAAATCCTTCTCGCGGTGCGGTGGTAGCCCAGGAAGCTTCTCCGAAAAAACATCAGCAAAATCTCGCACTACCGGGATACTTGGCACCGAGTCCTTGACTTCAGTCGCCTCAAAGAGCACCTGATAAACCTCGTCTCCCTGCAGGTGGGCCTTGACGGCCTGAATGGACGATAAAAAGAGACGAGAGGTAGGTTGAGTACCTTCGAAAGTCACTACACCGTCTTTATGCTCTAGCACGATCCGCCTTGCCGGGCAGTCAATCCTTGCCTGGTTCTCATACAACCAACTCATGCCCAGGATCAGGTCGTAATCCCTCATCTTTAGCACAGTTGCCGGGGCCTCGAACAGTCTTCCTCCAATCTCCAGACTCATTATGCACGTTAAATTTGTTAAGACCTCCGATCCGTCCGGAAATCGCACCCTCCTATAGTCGCTTTTGGAGTGCTTGACTTGGTCTAGGTCTTCGATAAACTTAGCCGAGACGAACGAGTGCGAGGCACCCGTATCGAACAAGGTAAAAGCAGGTTTGCCAAAAAATGGAAACTAAACCTGAAGGGTTTGATGATTGGTTCAATGCTAAGGTAAAACTAAAACTTTATAAGACATTATCGAATTAAAAGAAAGTACGACAAAGTACCTGCGATGACCCTTGCTGGGTCCCGGGGCCTGGCCAAATCTAGGGCATAAGCCTGCTCTCTGTACTGCCTCCGATCGTCACCCTGAAATCCACGACCTCGACCACATCCTCGGCCCCTGAGATGCTGACCCCGTGGTGCTGCCTGAGGTGCTGGAGGAGCATTCCTCTGGGGGGAGTTCCTCTTGATGTGGCCGACCTGATGGCAGTAAAAGCACTCCGGAGGTTGCCCACCTCCTCCAATCCTTGGCATCTCCCTCATCTGCAGAGGCTGAGGAGCCAACACTACCGGCTCCCTTTGCTCCTGCCTCTCCCCCTGACGGGGTCGGGCCTCCGTCCTTCCTTCTCCAGCGTCTCGGCCTCTCGGCTGATCTCTTCTGCCATTTCTTCCCTGATCCTCCATGGGTCTCTTCCTCCCACGAACAACTTGCTGGTCTCCCTCCAGCTTCTTCGCCATCTCCAGGATCTTTGACATACTTCCGTCGGAGACAAAAAGGAGGGCCTGCCTCAGCTCATCACGGAGGCCCTTATAGAACCTCTTAGCATATCCCGCATCGTCCAGTTGGTAAGATACCGCAAACCGGGACAAGTGGGTGAACTCCTGGTGATACTCCAACACTGACCTACTCCCCTGTCTTAACTGCAAAAACCTGTCCTCCAGATCATCTCTTGCCGACTGCGGCACAAAATGTTCCAGCAGTGCCCCCTTGAAATCTTCCCACAAAACGTCTGCTGCCTCAAGTCCCGGATAAGCTGTAGCCAGGAACCTCTTCCACCACCTCTTGGCATGAGACTCCAAGCAAGAAACCACCAGTGGCACCTCCATGTCTGCCGGGCACTGGATTCCTGACAACATCTCCTCCATGATGTCTACCCATTCTTCGGTCCTCACAACAGTCTCCGTCCCGATGAATGCTGGTGGGGAGAGACCCCGAAAGATGCTCAGCCAGTTGGCCCCGGGGTTCTGCTGAGGAGTTGGTGCTTGCTGTGCCCTGAACGTCTCCAAAATGGCAGTCAGAGTCTGCCCCAACTCCGTCTGCTGGAACGGGGTAGGAGTCGGTGGTGGTGGAACGACGTTCGGAGCCGGCGGGACTCCATGCTGCGGTGAAGGTTCCGTTGCCGGCTACACAAGAAAGATTGCACTTATAAGGGACTTAGCTAAAGGGAAGAAGAATTCAGTTATAAGTGGACTTTTACATGTGATTTTCCTTATGGGCACACCATTGCTTCCGCTGCTAGTTTGTCCGCAAACTAAGCTCGCGCGGGGTGGCTCAGGGTTTGTGGACTTCTTTTCTTTGGATCGATGTTCGCTTTGATACCACTTGTAAGACCCCATTTTTTTTTTGCAAAAACCACCGGGTCTTAGGCCCAGAACCGCCGTTTTGCGGTGACACCTTCACTCGGGAAGGTCGCCACTACAAAACGCCGATCCTGCCGGCCAATTCGATCACAAGAAAAGTAAGCTTAACTGAATAAACAACCAAGTCCACATCACATATATTAAACTATCAAAAGTTGTCCACAAAAATAACTGAAGGAAAAAGAACAAGATAACAAGGTAACTAGGGCTCTTGCCCGATACATCAAAAGCCTCACTACATGGATCACTCGCGGAAGCAAATCAACTAAATCAAACACTCACGGATCCTGTCATCTGAGCTCCTGAGCTAGACTGCCCCGCCTCCATTTGCACCGGCCTCTGGTGCTGCCCCGTCGCCGCCACTACCAGAAAATGGACTTTTAGCCAGGGCAAATTGCCGTGGCTAAAAGGCCAAAACCGTGGCAAAAGACTTTTAGCCACGGTCTGCCCACGGCAAATGGGCGTGGGCAATGCGAGCGTGGCAAAAAGTATTTGCCACACTCATTCCGTGGCAAATACTTTTTTACCACGACTTTTAGCTACGGTTTTAAACCGTGGCTAAAAGTCTTGATTTCAAGTGCTATTAGCCACGGTTTCCCTGCTGTGGCTAAAACTCCATTATTAGCCACGGTTTCCTGGCCGTGGCTAAAAGTCCATTATTAGCCACGTTAACACACCGTGGCAAATACTTGACAGATTGATTAAAAAAAGTATTTACCACGGTTTGAATTCATGGCAAATACTTAGCAGATTTATTAAAACTCCGGAGCATGAGCTAAAAAGATAATAAATGGGGAAAGAATTATAATCCCAAAATCAAACCTTATCAATAGAAATAAGTAAACGAAATATTTCATGCTAAATATGCAGACCTATATCAGACAAAGTTAACAAAAAGGAAATAGAGTTCAGCATATAAATAGATGAAATACATTATGATAAGGAAATATTAGTAGCTGCGGATACAAAGTTAACAAAAAGGAAATAGAGTTCAGCATATAAATAGATGAAATACATTATGATAAGGAAATATTAGTAGCTGCGGTGACGTATAATACCTTCTCCTCAGTGCCCTCCATCGCATTCTCCTGCTAAGCCTGATTAAATATTAAAACAATGGATTGTTTTATGAACAAAGTTTAAAGATTATAGACATTTCCGCTGTCAATATAGTCTAGAGCCTCTTTCTGACTAACAGAATATATATATATATATAAGAATGTTGTTTGTGAGCTGTATATCACATAACCTGATAGCATTGGAAATTACTTGAAGGTGAATTTCTAGAAATTTAATGTGTATTGAACAGATTACCTGCATAAATTGTGGTAGAGAGTTCTACCCAGTTGATCTATGTTGTGGGGGGCATTTGCATATGTTTCGTGACGTAAAATACCAATCAACTAATCTGCAAAGTCAAAATAAAACCTTGTAATAACATATAACTCATGTCCAATAACTGATACATGTAGATGAAGAGATTGGAATTTGGAAACCAATAAATTGTGTACTAAAAAAATACCATTTCATCTGAATTAGCTCAACTCAGAATCTAAGAGATCAGAAAGAATTTCAATTATTTTTTTCAGCACGATTGTATCAAATTTATACTAAACCAAAGAAGCAAAACCCAAAAACATAATTTTGCTATTGATCAAACATTCCTGGATTTCTCCTACTCTAACTATATTTTAAGGAAATTTAGAATTATACAGCAAAAATCACTCAAACCTGAAGCAAGTAGAACTGCTGAAGCTGCACAGTCAGTTAACAACACTGAAAGAATCGATTCTTCAAGGATTGCAAGAAGAAAATCAGCTCTTGTACTGCTTCAGCAAAGTTCTGGGAGGCTATTGTGAATTCAGATAAGGACCTACTTGGATCGTAACCCTGGGACATTGTTAAGTCCCATCTTTCTCAGAGTAAGCATGGCGATGGCGAGGGGATTATCGAGCCCCATGCTACGGATAAACTCATTAGCGAGGAGGACGGGCTTAGATTTCTCCCTTCCAATGTTGGCAATTGATTTGTAGTAGCCAAGCCATGCTTGGTATGCTGATTCCTTGTTCTTCATGTCAACATAAGCAAGGGCGTGCTCCACCTACTCGTAACAAAAAAAATGAGTGTGAAGTTTGGTCAGATTGTATTAATGAAATAATATTGGTTGATAGAATTTTGAGAACAGAATAGCATATTTACCATGATTAATCTTGCAGAACATGTTGTTAATAGACTCTGAAATACTATATGAGAAAGAAATGTATGCAATCAGAAGCAAGACGATAGTAATAGTAGGTCATTTTCTAACCTCTTGTGTAGTTGATTGTTGATGTGCGGTCAAGGTTGTCTTTGTTGGAATTCTGTATTAGCTTGGCAAAATAATATTTTATATGGAGTTGTTGTTAAAACCTGAAAAGGAAAATAAAGAGTTAACAAATCAGAATATTTGACATACAACTAAATTATTGCCGAACTATAAAAGCAAATCTCTGTGTTAGCCACGTTTAAACGAAACATGGTAATTGCAACAAATATCAATCTAATCACAACATAATATCAATCTAAATGGAGAAGCCCTCTTCTAAATTCAAGTGAACAGATCCACCCAAACATCACATAGCATGGGGTTGGCTGCCCTGCACGCGCGCTGCCCGGCCCGCGAACATACGCGTAGACAGATTTTCTATAGCCAACACAATTCACTTATATATCTTACTAAACAATTCATCAAACACTTGACATGCGTATTGAAATAACTACAAATAGAGAAGTGATGGTATAGATTTGATTAGAACAGAACACATCAAAATTAAAATAGGAGGTTATAACTATAACTGAAAATAGAGATGAAAATTTTTAGAAGCACGTGCATAAGGAGAAGGTAGAGGAACGTGCTATGAGTTTACATCTCATAAATGCAAAAAAAAATTGATTTCATATTTAGAAGTTTTTGATCAGCAAGGTAAAACCATTGATCTGCAAGGTGAATGATTTCTTGGCAGGCAGAGGCAGGGGATACCTGGGTCGTCCTTCAGCTTCTAGCGAGGTGCTTTGTCGAGGGCATCGAAGTGAAGGAGATCTGCAGAAATCTCCTTAGCCGCCAAAGTCGCCTAAGCCGCCGAGGTTGTGGAAGTCGCGGAAGTCGCCGCCGGTGAGGAGCAAACGAAGTGAAGGATATGTGTGGGATTCACCTCAGTCGCCGATCTGAAAGCATCGAGGGAACGACAAAAACCCTAGATACGGGAGGAATGGGTGGCGCGCGTCGGCGCGTGAGAATGCCCTAGCCTGGTGTCGATGTAAGCTTGTGGCAGCGAGATGAAGATGGGAGGGAAAGCAGCGATGGAACAACCAAACCCTAGAGAGTGCGGGAGGAATGGGGGACGCGGGTTTGCGGGGGAAAGGAAGAGGCGGGATTTGTAATGTCGTGGGATGGCTGAGGTTATAGGATTCAAACTAAAGTTGGATGGATGGACTAATGAAAGGAGGGGTTTTTAGATGGATGGCTAAGGCTTTATTTGGGGCGGCGGTGGCGGGCAGAATTAGCGGATGGAGAGGGAGGTTTGGAAACAGAGGGAGGTGGTGGGGCTCGAAAAGCTCCGTTTTGGAGCTTTTCCCATGGCGCTGCGGGTGCAAACGCCGCCGCCGGGCGTTTGTTTACCTGCCCATGCGGTGGCGTTTGTCGTAAACGCCGCCCGCCACCGCCGCGCCAAATGAAGCCTAAGATTAAATTATTGGGGCTTTTGGATTCCCAAATGGTACAATATGTACATCCTTTTATAATAGTAGCGGGTTGTGCCCGCATTCGAGCGGGTTGTGCCCGCTTATAAAAACTTACTTTTATTCAAAACATATACATATAAGTAGACGAGCAGTCGTGCACGGGGGATCCCGTGCGGGGGGGGGGCGACATTTGTCGTGGGGGGCGACATTTGTCATGGGGGCGGCATTGGTCGGGGGGGGGGGGGGGGGGGGGGGGGGGGGGGGGGGGGGGGGGGGGGGGCGACATTGGTCGTGGGGGCGACATTGGTCGTGGGGGCGACATTGGTCGTGGGGGCGACATTGGTCGTCGGGGCGACATTGGTCGTCGTGGCGACATTGGTCGTCGGGGCGACATTGGTCGTCGGGGCGACATTGGTCGTCGGGGCGACATTGGTCGTCGGGGCGACATTGGTCGTGGTCCCAAATATGTCGTGGTCCCAAATAATGGTCGTCGGGGGACGATATTGGTTTTCGGGGAGACATTGATCGGGGGGTGATATTGGTCTTCTGGGAGACATTGGTCGGGGGGCGACAATGGTCGTGGCGACGACAATGGTCGTGGTGAAGACATCTACATGTAACACACATTCATGCGAAGTTGATACTTGTAATGAAAAATCAGAATAAAGTCGTTGCACGGGGGATCCCGTGCGGGGGGGGGGGGGGGGGGGGGGGGCGACATTTGTCATGGGGGCGACATTGGTCGGGGGGGCGACATTGGTCGTGGGGGCGACATTGGTCGTGGGGGCGACATTGGTCGTCGGGGCGACATTGGTCGTCGGGGCGACATTGGTCGTCGGGGCGACATTGGTCGTCGTGGCGACATTGGTCGTCGGGGCGACATTGGTCGTCGGGGCGACATTGGTCGTCGGGGCGACATTGATCGTCGGGGCGACATTGGTCGTGGTCCCAAATATGTCGTGGTCCCAAATAATGGTCGTCGGGGGACGATATTGGTTTTCGGGGAGACATTGATCGGGGGGTGATATTGGTCTTCTGGGAGACATTGGTCGGGGGGCGACAATGGTCGTGGCGACGACAATGGTCGTGGTGAAGACATCTACATGTAACACACATTCATGCGAAGTTGATACTTGTAATGAAAAATCAGAATAAAGTTCATACTTATAATGAATACATCTCATAAGACAATACATATCAAAATATATCAGAGGAGCATTTCGCAATGTAAAAATTCATTCACAGCAAGAGGTACATAACGGTAGCATTAATTACAAATATGGATTCCAAAAACTATTTTCACACTATCATTTAAACTACATTCAGAAAGTTTTGTTATTTCCGAAGTTAATTTTTTTCTACTTATTGAATTATTGAGTTAGGTGCTTCACCAATGCTCTGGATGCTGAATGAAGGAAGCATGGTTATGTGCACATAAATCAAAATGGATTCTTGGGTCTGCCCTCTCTGATGTCTTTGGCTTTGATTTGAGGGCATGATTCCGCAGCAAACGCGGCGGTATAGGGGGCACTATTTCAGTGGTACTCTGTGAACAGCCACTTTGTGCATTTATTGTCAAAGGTTAGGTCTTCCTCCTCTGAGAGAAGCCACTTTGTGCATAGTGCCAAAGGTTAGGTCTGTTTCCAATCTTCCCCCGCCCATACCCCCAATGATTGGGGACTATATGGGTTCTGTTGTTGTTGTTGTGATTGAATTATTGAGTTACTAATCCCTTCAAGTTTTGATATATTGCATGTAGGAAATGAACAAACTGGGTACAACATATGTAGTATTAATATTTGAAGAAGCATTACAATAATAAACTAAATATATGCAAAGCATATTGCACTTAGAGCATACCTGAACTACAGTCTACAATTATGATAATCAAATGTACAGTCAAGCTTGATCTACTACCACAGTCTAATCTAAAAAATACTTATTTTTTGAAGAGCTTAAGTATCCAATTGTAAAGAACAGTTATTCCATAACAAA
The DNA here is from genome assembly GCA_033032865.1 of Dactylorhiza incarnata. Classification (NCBI taxonomy): domain Eukaryota; kingdom Viridiplantae; phylum Streptophyta; class Magnoliopsida; order Asparagales; family Orchidaceae; genus Dactylorhiza; species Dactylorhiza incarnata. Next base: position 925,031 of record JAWHQI010000134.1, read on the forward strand.
ATATTGCAAGTGTTGTAATAGCTATTATTGTGCTCAACTCCATATGTAGAGATTAAAAACTATGATGCTCTATTAAACTCAAATTATTAGCATGATGAGATAAATGAAGAGAGGAAATTGCAAAGCAAGAGAACACCCTTAACATAAATTTATTGCTGAAAATCAATTATAACCATACATGAGTAAAAGCACAATAAAGAACATTCACTTTATTTACAACCAGCTAACCGATTTCAACCACAACCAGCACATGTAAAAGCACACCATTAGATGGCATTACTCATGTGTAAAAGCACATCTATATTAATTTCAAACATTCATATGTAATAGCAGTAAAATTCCTGACACCTCCTTTCAATCTACATCAATAAATTATCCTCAACATGTATTGTGTGCTGCTTTGTAGATAGGACTGCAATAGAGGATAATATGCATGTGGTTCAATTATAAGACACCTTAAAAATTTTGAAACCTAGAAATAAAATAGATTGATAATTTGAAATGAAAACCACAAATGATTGTGATAAATTTTAAAACCTATAAAACACAGAACAGGACAAAAAGCCATGCCAACAAATTTGAAATGAAAGCCACGAATTGTTGTCATATATTGAGCACAAAAAAGTACAGAACAGAAAGCCATGAACAGTAAAATCATCATTAAAGGAAATCATTAATTATCAAAACACATTCTAAATTTCTGAATTTAGCAATTTGTCAACTTCTCTGGACTGAGCATTTTACACCGGCTTTAATTAAGTGTTATGATGAAGAATTTAGAGACGTCAATGGGAAAGTTGGAAATCAAAACACAAAAAAATTCAATCAAAAAGCTCATGCCAACAAAAAATCTGAAAGATTTCAACAACAAAAAACTCATGCCAACACTCTGAATATCCATCCAATATTAAAATCATAATCATAAAATTACTCATCCATTTTTAAACCCTCTATAAATCCTGGACTGCAAGAAGAGAATCCACAAATCCTGAATGATTTGTATGCACCATCCCAAATTTTATTCAGCCAAAGACATCTAAAATTTATAGCATCCAGGAAAAGGTGTTTACAATGTCCAGGCAAATCTGTAGAAGATCAAAAAATTTCAGGCCAAAGGTATTTACAAAGTCCAGGAAAAAATGAATTCGATCTTAAAATGGTAGAGAAGCAAGATTTCAGGCCAAAGTTCTGCACACCCTAATGCATCATTGCTGAATACAAAAAAACACAAAAAGGAAGAAATATGAAAACACAAAACACAAAAGAAGAAATCTGAAAAAAAAAATGAGGCGGGTTGCAGGCATACATCAACATGGGTGAAGCCTAATGAATGGGTGAAACTTAATTGCTCCAATAAGATAAGCATGAGGTGAGTTGCAGGCATACTCTTTTTCTAATATAATAAGCTGATACATATAGTTAGTATAAATATAGACATAAAGAAGTAAGCACCTAAAATTAAATTATTGTATGCATGAACAAAAATGTATAAACACATCAGTGAAATCACAGCCATAAAAGGAATAGAATATTAAAACATTTTTCATGGTTGTAAACATAAAAAGGAATACAAACTGAGAGGGCAATTTCAATGGTGTGTATATGATTAAAGCCGTAACAGTATATTAACCATCTCTCCTCATCTTTTAAATCAAAACTAAAAATGCCAATAAAAGTTTATTATATTACAGTCGTGACTAATGTTCATAATTTTTTTTATTTACTTCTTTTTGCCTTTCATTTCCTAGGTAAAGTCCAATTACTTATTTACTGGATTAGAACTAAGTACCTAAAATTAAATTATTGTATGCATGAACAAAAATGTAAAAACACATCAGTGAAATCACAGCCATAAAAGGAGTAGAATATTGAAATATTTTTCATGGTTTTAAACATAAAAGGAATAAAAACTGAGAGGGCAATGTTTCAATGGTGTGTATATTAATCATCTCTCCTCATCTTTTAAATCAAAACTAAAAATGTAAAACCAAAATAAAAATACTTTACCGAAATTGTGGTGCAGCAAATCCATAGTTTAAATAAAAAATCGACATTGAAAGTGATTTGGACAAAACTTAATCAAAACGTGATTAATGCACAGTTGTTGGCAGGGTGAAAAAAAAAACATAGTAGGAGGTCATGTAGTCATTTTGACGAACACAGAATGCGGAAAATAGAATGCTGAAATTAGAAATCAAATGCAAGCCATCATCAAAAATCCATACAAACAAAACCTGAGAAATCCAAAAAAAAAACATAGAAGAAGGTCATGTAGTCATTTTGACGAACACATAGAATGCGGAAAATAGAATGCTGAAATTAGAAATCAAATGCAAGTTATCATCAACAAAAACAAATCGAAATAAAACGGTAGAAGTTTCGAACAGGTAGAATGCTGAAAATATAAATTAAATGCATCAGCAGAAATCCATCAGCAGAAATCCAAAGAATCAAAAACACGGCTGTGCAGTTTTAGAAATGAAAAAAAACGCACCTGAAGGAAGCTCACAGCAATGGTGGAGCAACAGTGGAGCAATGGTGGAGGAGGTTGCAGAAATTTGTGGAGAATGCTGAAAATACGGCTGTAGAAACAATAATAGAAATGCAAGCTTTCGACGGGTGTAGAATGCTGAAAATAGAAGAAACACGTCAATAAATTAAAAAGAACGCACCTGAAGGAAGCTCGCAGCAATGGTGGAGCAGCGGTGGAGGAGGTTGCAGAAATTCGTGGAGGAGAGTTGAGCCTCTTTCCCCTATACACGCTGCTTTCTACGGGGTCTGCCGAGGGGAGGTAGAGCGGTGCTTTCGGCGGGTGGAAGTCGAGGAAAGTAGGAGGCGATAGTATCGTGCAGGGGAGGAGAAAGCCGCGTGAGAAGAGAGCTTGGGGGCGTGGTAGGCGTGCGTGATGTCCTTTCTGCCTAAATTTATGAAAGAGGATGAAAAGACCACTATAACAACAATATTGGAGAATCAATAGCCGGCCTCATTTTTCTGGAGAATTGCTTGCCAAATAAATAAATAGCCGGCCTCATTTTATTGGAGAATCAATTGTCCATAATACCCATAGCAGTGAAGAAATGACAATATTGAATGAGGGACTTTTTGGTCCATAGAATGTTTCACCATCCTACCTTTACTCTTCCCTTATATAATAAAGATATACATATGAGGACCCAGAGCGGCCGGTGGCCGGCGAGCCCGCAGCCGCCGGCCGCCGTGCTGTAAATCCAACAAGATGGAGGAAGATGTTCGCACTGTAGCAGATCGCGAGTTCAAGATCCAACGACCAAGATCGCTAGTTCGCACCTTCTTCACACGGGCTTCTTCGCACTTGAACGTGCGTGTGTGTGTGTGTGTGTGCGTGCGTGCGTGCGTGTGTGCGTGCGTGCGTGCGTGCGTGCGTGCGTGCGTGTGTGCGTGCGTGCGTGCGTGCGTGCGTGCGTGTGTGTGTGTAATATTAAAAGATAAATAAAACATAAAAAAAATACGCAGGAGAAAAAGTTGCTGAAGATATCGCGCTTGTATCAGACATATGAGTCTAATGAACGCAATCGAAGTCGATTCCGAGTTGTTTACTCATCGTTGTCTATCTTAGTTATCTTGTACCTCAATATGACCTATTTCGGTCAAATTTCTCAATTCTCGCCAAATTTGAATGAAACGAATGACATCGGGTTCGTATAGATCATACGAGTTCGTATCGGTCATAATCTGGTAAATGAGTCATATGAGCCCAACTAGACCGCTCATCGTGGGCCAAGTGAATCTGTTAGACCCATTGAAAATGAGAAATTACAGGAGGAAAAGATTCATTCTACACTTCCTAATCATCTTTAGATTATCACGCTTAAGAAGTTTAGCTCTCCCTTAATTTCTACAAACACGCGCTCGTTATATGTGTGTACCTTCATTGAGAATTAATTTGTAAATATATAAATAATTAAGATGATCATAACACATGATGTGATCGAATATATGTGACATAAATTAATTAAGTATGATCATTAATGTTTAAATTAATATTAATATTTTTTGTTGTGGTTCGACAATAGTTCTGCTCTTAGATTGAGTGTTGTTGATCACCTCATAGCAAGGGATGCATGTGATTGAATTGTATGTGACACAAAGTAATTAAGTATATGAGAATTAATGTTTAAATTAATATTAATATATTTACGTATATGTTATGAATAAATTAAAAAACTAAATTTTTGTCAATTATTTCATACTAATTTTTTTGCCACGGCAAAAAACTGTGGCTAATACTTCTGTATTTGCCATGAATTAAGAATTGTGGCTAAAATATTAGCCACAATTAGGAAACCGTGGCTAATAGTATTTTTTAGCCACGAATTCGATAAACTGTGGCTAATGTGTTCTTTTTTGCCACGAATTTGATATCCGTTGCTAATACTTATTTAATAGCCACGAATTGGGAGCCGTGGCTAATACTTGACTATTAGCCACAATTTTTGACCCGTGGCAAAAAAAAAGTGTGGCTAAAGTCATTTTTCTAGTAGTGCGCGGTCTCCTAAAATGATAAGGTCCACCGACCGTCAGTCATAAAGACTCAGCCAATTCCCCACCCCTCCCCCCAAGGCTCCTAGGCACCGTATGGGAAGGAGGAAGCGGAGGACCAACAAGGGGTTAATACGAAAGCAGATGACAAGTGAGTTCTACGCTACACAGGTGTATGTACATAAGTAAAACATGAGATAAAAGCAGCATGGTAAAGTATAGGAAAAACAGTAAGGAGCAAAAGTAGAGGCAGGTAAGTACTATAATATTAACCATTGATTTATAGGAATGCCCATACAAACCTATAGACCAAGGGGTCGTTTAGCAGGGCCTATCGTATAAAAAGTCCCATACCAATTTATACGATAGGTGTCGGGGGTTAAATGTTATGATTATGCCATGACATGCAGAGTATGCTTTTATGCGGTGATCAAACAAGTGCAACTCACCCACTACGACTCTATGTGCATAGACCTTTAGTTCCCCCTTTTTGGAGCGAGCTAGACTCCCAGGATACTCCCGTAGTGGCAAATGGAAGCGGTGGGTTGGGCCTCGCCCACCTCTAGGTTGGTATTTGCACTACCTAACCTAGACCTATCGTACGCCTCCACAAAACCCGCGGAGCGCCTGCGTACTCTTACTGACTGGACCGCCAGACTTTTATGGCTAAGTGTAAATACCACACTTGCCGAGCCCAAGTGTTAACGTCGGTGCAACGATCGCCAACACGAAGGACCCACCACCTTATGCACATGCCGTATATCTTCCAACACACCGAGCTACAAGCTCCCCGGGCTAACCCGCCCGTCACCAATAGACATCTCAGAAACATAAGATCACCGGACTAAACCGGCTAGACTTCTATAAGCAAATCCTCATAATAACTTTCCTGTTATAGTAAACTTAGGTGCTAAATGACGCTAATGGGAAAAGACGATCTTTCGTCAATCCCTGGACGACCTATTCCAAGGGTGGCACCCCACCACCCTAAAACTCACCAAGCCAGGGGTCCTCACATAATTACAAGATTACCACTCAACCTTTACCATTCCCAAACCAAAGGCCACCAGTTTGATCCTTAACCCCAGAGTTGCCAAATTGCTAAACGCAGACCACCCTTAACGTTTTGATGCTCATGAAGGGAGGTTCACTAAATAATCAACTCTATGACCCAAGGGATTTACTGGGAGTCCATGCTACCTGATTCAGATCAAATCTAGGGTTTCATAATTTTCCCAATAATAATAATATTTTAAACAATTTTCCAAAGGGCAATTTTTCTAAGGTTTGAACTACAAGTGTACTTTTCTGACCTCTAATGCCTACTCCAATTTTTACATAAATCAAGAGTACCTCATAAACAGTAGGTATTAAAGTTTAGGAAAATCAGCAAGATTTACTATTTTTAAAAATTCTAAAACACATTTATTTCCAATAAATTCCAAAGGAGGTACCCTCATATGACCTCCAATCCTCATGCAAATTTATACAGAGGTGCTTCATAATATAATATTCAGTTCCACAGAGTTTGACTATGTTCCACAGAGGGTACATTTGTAATTTCATCCAAGGATATTTTTGCAATTTCTTCCAAAGTGAACTAGAGGTACCAAAAATATTGATGCATAAATTATAAGAAAATTACAGTGGTTCCATATTGATATGAAAAGACAACCAGTAAAGTTTCATGCAATTACAGCAATTTATCAGCCTAAAATTGATCATCCCAAAAATTGTCTACTATATGAAATATTACACTTTGAACCCCAAAAAGTATTCCCATGGTCTAACAGATTCTTCCAGAGATCAATAGTATTAAGGTTTGTGACAGAAAATGGTTAATAAATATGTATTATCCCTTTCTAAAACCAAAAACCCTAATTATTTACAAATCTATCCAAGGGTTTATTACCTAGGATTAACAACTCCAAATCCCTTCAAATTCTCACAGTAGTATTCTCTGGTCACTTAAACCACTTCCCCAAAACTTCAAGTCAAACCATTAAGGTTTGACCCCTCTTCCTTCATTAGCCTCTAATTACACCCCATTAGGGTTTAGCCTAGGGTTAGGGTCTAAACATCTCCAAATCCACCCAAACTTCTTGTGAGGGGATTAAAACACTCTTAGAGCCCAGAGAGGGCTATTGCACTTCTCTCCATGGACATTTACTCCTACCTCCTTCACAAACCCTAAGGGGCACCATACACTTCACTACTAGGGCTTAAGGGCACACTAGGCCCTAACTCATCCAACAGTGCTCCTTGGGGTGTCCTATGCATCCTAAATCAGTAACCAAGGTCACCCCACCAATCAGTGGGAGGAAACCCCTCCACACTCAAAAGCTAGCTTAAGTGCACTTTTTGCCCTAAAAATAACCCTTAAGCAAACTATTCTCAAGATAACTCCCTACCTTGCCCAAGCCCAAACTACTCACTATACTGGTCAGGGGTCAGTGAAAGAGCACCCAAGATCCTACCAATACTTGGTGAGGAGTGGGGTTCTATTAGGTACCTATTTGGGGTGCAAATAGCATTTACCCCCTTATTGATTTACTAGGGCAAAACTCCTCCAATGGCCACCAAACTTGGACCAAAGGTTGGAATGGGGAAGGGTGAGGTGCACCCCAAATATGAAGCCAAAAGACCTTGTGGAAGAGTGGGGGCACTCACTCAAAGTTTTGCCTAAACCTAGGGAGCCTAAGGTTGTTTTGGTGAAATACCCTACCAAATCAACTCCAAATGAGTTGAGATCTTAACCAAGGGTTTATCATGACCCTAATGTTACCCCACCAAAATTTGGTGGTGATTGGAGGCCATTTGAACCTCCAAATATTTTATGCAAGGATTATTAAATTTCTATAAAAACCTTAGGAAAATTAACTCCTAAAAATCTGATACTCAAACCTAATCTAGGTACAGGGCACATGCATGCGTAGCCAAAATATCAACTTCATCAGATTTGCCATTTAAGAGTTATACTAATTTAAAGGTCTGGTTTGAGTTTTGACCAGCCTCACTAGAATGAGTGTTGTGGGTCTCATACTTAACCAATAGCCTGATTTTACTCCCATTAGGAAGTAGACATCAAGGCCTACAAATGTTATCTCTGGGCATTTTTCGAATTATGGCCCTTAAGGGCCGTAAAATCGGGTCACAAAAAGCTGTCACAAAGTGTGACATATAATTAAAATAAATGATTTAAATCATTTCATGGCTGCGTATAGCAAAAGGCGGCCAATCGGACGGCTCACAGCCATCGTCCCTGATTAGTCTGGGGCTGAGATTCCGCACGCCTGGGCCGCTTGATTGGTGATTTCCCGGCCACCTGAACGCCGCCCGGCCGACCAACGCCACCACCACCTCCGTTGAGGTGGGGGCCGACGATGAGCGGTGTTTGATCGGCCGGAGGTGGCCGGAATCGTGATCTGCAAGGAGATGCCCAACCCGGTCGACGGGAGGCTTGGCTGGCTCGATTCACATCCGATTGGCCACGATTCGAGCCGCCGGCGATTGGGATCTAATCCTTAGGGTTCAGGGAGGAGAATAGGACCTGCTGATGAGCTTGCCGGCGGGTTGTCCTTGAGTACACCATGGGAGCTCAGGGAGGTTGAGGTGCCATGCCGATTCACGTCTACAGCACACGAAATCTTCTGCAAGATTGGGGGTTTCACTCCTCTCTGGCTTCTGAAGGTGATGGGGGGTTCGAATGGGGGTGAGGGAGGCTTTAACCCCCATTGCCATTAATGGCCTCTTCGAATTCTTCAAGGGCCGGCCCCCATTCATCTTCCCTGCTTCAATGCTTCTTGGAAACTGATGGAAATTCCTCCTAATCGGCTGAGGAGTTGAATGGAAGAGTCAATTGGGGAGGCCAAGGGATGAATCCTCTTAATGGCCATGAATGGTCTCTTCTCTTTCTTCAAAAATGGGGAAACCCCCATTTTCTCTCTCCTAATCACCATGGCCGGTTTCTACACTCTTCTCCTGAGTTTAATGATGGTCTACATGGGCTGGTTGACCATCCAAATGAGCTAGCCCAAAGGGATTGGGTTATGTTTGAGAAATTTGACCTAAATTGGGTAATTTTGACTTTTGGTCAAATTGGCCAATTGGGTGACCCTAGGATGGGGCTTTTGGGTCCAATGGGTTCCAAATTAAGTTTAGAAACTAGTGGTGGGGTCAATTTGGTCATATGGTTCTTGGTTTACCCAATCTAAGCTGATTTGACCAAAATAGGCTAAATTGACTTTGGTCAAATTGAGCCCTAGGGTTGACTTGATCATGGGGCTTTTTGGTCCACTAGGTCCCCTATGATATGACAACCCTATGGGTGAGGTCAATTTAATGTGGTGAAGATCAATTGGGGTACTTTGTGGAGAAATGACATTTTGACCTAAAAGGGCATTTTGGTCAATATGCACCCCTAAGGGTCCCATGATGGGGCTTTTAGGTCTAATAGGTCTCTTACAGTATTCTAGACCTAGGAGTGTGATCAATTTGACAAGGTGAAGGTTAATTGGCTCTAAATAGGCAACTTTGACCATTTTAGGGTTAGGGTTGACTTTGGTCAATTTGGCCTCTTTGGTTGACCCCAATGTGCCCTTGGTGCCCTAAGGGGGCCTCTAAAGGGTTAGGGATACTATGGTGGGGTCAAATGGTCAAGTTGAGGTCCTAAGTCCAACCCTAAGCTTGGTAATTGGAAATTGCTAATTGCAGACCAAGGTGGCTTCCTCCTCCTTTCTTAAGCTCCCAAGATGAAAAGGCTCTTCTTATGGTTTTGTCATGACCTAGTCATGACAAAACCAACTTAGGGGTCTAGCAGTTTGAGGGATGTTACAAAAGGTCTCATCATAGTCAACACCATGAATTTTCCTAAAACTTTTAACCACCAGTTGCCTTTTGAATGACTTTACTGTATTACCCGTAATTCGTCGAGACCAAATGGGAAGTAAAGGTGGTCGAGACAAGTGGAGCGACCGCTAAGAGGCGACCGAAACCAGTCAAGGCAAAGGAGGACCCGGGAATTGGAGTAGCGGGGCTAGTGGGGGAAGCCCCCCACTCGCCCGCCCCCTTGGGGAGAGTTGGGCGAGTGGGGGGAGTCCCCCCCCCCCCCACTAGCCCGCCCCCTTTGGGCGAGTGGGCGGGCGAGTGTGTGTGTGTGTGTGGGTGGGGGGGGGGGGGGCGTGCTAAGTGGGGGGACTCGCCCCCTTTGGGCGAGTGAGAGGAGCCCCCCACTCGCCCAAAGGGGGCAGGTGAGCACTCACCCAAAGAAGGCAGGCGAGTGGGGGAAGCCCCCCACCCACCCCCACTCGCCCGCCCCCCCTTTGGGGCGAGTTGGGCGAGTGGGGGGGAGACCCCCCCCCCCACTTGCCCGCCCCCTTTGAGCGAGTGGGGGGAGTACCCCCCACTCGCCCTTCGCCTCGACTCCTTTGGGCGAGTGGGGGAAGCCCCCCTCCCCCCCCCCCCCCCCCCCCCCCCCCCCCCCCCCCCCCCGCGAGTAAGGGGACCACCCCCTCTCTCTAGTTTTGAGGGAAGCACCCCCACTCGCCCCCCTTACGGGCCAGTGGGGGAAGACCCCTCTCGACCTCTCCCCCCTCTTCTAAGTAGGCTCTTCAGGGGGGGGGGGGGGGGGGCGAGTTGTAATTTCAAGTGGCTATCCGGAGCCCATTTTCAAGAAGTCGATAAATAGACCCCCCATGGCACCTTGGGAGGGCTCTCTTCAGCCCCCTCACGTGTTACTTGTGAGCAAGCACACTACCCCCCTATCGGCTGAGGTTGATAGTCAGGTGTTCCTTAGTGCGCTCCAAGGTGCCCAGGCTCAACATTGGCTTGGGAGGGGAAGCTCTCTTTGATCTTCCGAGTTTGTGGTGGGATCTCCTCGCTGCAGCTCAAGAGGTCTGTTTCGGGTTTCAAGTCTTATTCAGGTGCAAGGTCTTTCGACTCTCAGCGACCGGTCACGTGTTTTAGCTCAGGTGAAGTAAGGGCCAGCTGCATACCCGTTGCGATCGCCGAATTCAATTCTCTGGTTTCAACATTCTGGTGCGGTGAGCGTGGAAGCAGCTAGTTTGGAAAGACCTGAGTAAGTCCCATGACTGGAAGTAAAGAGCCAAGAAACTCATCCCCTCCTAGCAAGTCATGGCAGTTGGCAGAGGAAGAGGAGGCAGAGAAGGTAGATCAGGTGTTGGAAGATTTGACCAGGTTGGAAGTGGCAGAGGAGGTGAAGGAGAGGGAGGTCATCAGTGGCAGCGAAAGGCCGGAGAAGATACAGATCAGTGGGAGGCTGAGCATGTAGGGCCAGGAGAAGGTCTGAAGATGTATCCAGCAGAACATGGACATCTTCGCATGCAGAGATGTCGGGTGTCGATGCAAATGTGGTGTGTCATCGCCTCAACCTCGACTCAAGCATCCGCCCCATCCGCTAGAAGAAGAGAGTTGTGTCGACCACCCTCGCAGGGCCAATCAGAGAGGAGGTAGAGAAACTGCTGGAAGCAGGGTTCGTGGAGGAGATCCAGTATCCGGGATGGGTCTCCAACGTTTTGATGGTGAAGAAGAGTGGAGGGAAGTGGAGGATGTGCATCAACTTTTCTTTATTAAATAAAGCATGTCCTAAAGATTGTTACCCCTTACCTCGAATTGATGCGCTGGTAGACTCAGCTATCGGCTTCCCGATGATGAGCTTCTTGGATGCATTCTCTGGCTACCATCAAATTCGAATGCATCCGCCCGATGTTAATGATGTTTCCTTCATCACAGACGACGGGTGTTATTGTTATAAGATGATGCCCTTCGGGCAGAGGAACGCGGGAGCAACCTACCAAAGGATGATGGACCGAGTCTTCAAGGAGCAAAAGGGCTAAAACCTAGAAGTCTATGTGGACGACTTGATGGTTAAAAGCAGGGACGTGGAGTCTCACTTGCAGGATTTTGTGGAGAGCTTCGCCACCCTTCGAAGGTTCAAGATGAGACTTAACCCTTCTAAATGTTTCTTCGAAGCGAGTCGAGGAAAGTTCCTTGGTCACCTACTCACCCCGGAGGATGTCGAGTCCAACCCGGACAAGGTCAAAGCCATCCTTGAGTTATATTCGCCAAGAAAAGCGAAGGAGATTCAATGGTTGATAGGGAAGTTGGCAGGGTTGAGCCGGTTTCTCTCCAGAGCAGGGGAGAAGTGCTCTCCCTTCTTCAAAGCCCTGCGCTAGGGCTAGAAGTTTGAGTGGACACTAGAATGCGAGAAGGCTTTCAGGCATTAAAAGAACAACTAACGCAGGCTCTATTGCTCCAGGGACCGAGAGAAGGAGAAGACCTTTTTCTCTTTCTGGGGGTAGGAGTTGAGGAGGTAAGCTCGGTCCTGGTTCGGGAGGAGGGAAAGAAGCAGCTGCCGATCTACTACGTCAGCCGAGTCCTAAAAAATGCGGAGCTCGGGTATCCCATCCCGAAGAAGTTGGCATTTGCCTTGATCGTCTCAACCCGGAAGCTCCGCCCCTATTTCCAAGCTCACTCGATTAAGGTAGTGACCGACCACCCTCTTCGCAACATCATGGAAGGGGTGGAGCACTCTGGTCGGCTGGAAAAGTGGGCAGTCGAGCTCAGCGAGTTTGATGTTTCCATTGCTCCGCGACTGTCCATGAAGGCGCAGGTAGTGGCAGATTTCCTGGCAGAATATGTAGTTGAAGCGGTTGATTCGAAGCTCCACGAGGTTGCAGCCTGGGAGTTATTCGCAGATGGGGCATCAGGAAAGCACTCCCTTGGAGTGGGGTTGATCCTGGTGAGCCCACAAGGGACAAGAATCGAACATGCGCTTGACATTCATTTCCCGGTTACCAACAACCAGGCCGAGTATGAAGCGATAGTGGCTAGCCTTCGCCTAGCATGTGAGTTAGGGATTCAGAATGTTAAAGTGTTCACAGATTCGATGGTGGTAGCATCCCAGGTTTGGGGGGAGTTCAAAACTAGAGAGCCGACCCTCCAAAGGTACTTGGTGAAAGTCAAGGGTCTCGTCAGCCAGTTCCGCACTTTCTCAATATAGCACGTGCCGAGAGAGGAGAACACTCAGGCCGACTCCCTGGCCAAATACGGACCTCGGACCGGGGGGATAGTGACGGAGTTGTTCCGCCCGTCCATCGAAGAAGGAGAGCTGATGGAGATCGATCAGAGAGCCTCATGGGTGGATCCGATCATTGTCTTTCTGACCTCAGGCGAGTTCCCAGAGGGGTTTCGGATAAAAGGCGATTCAGGTACAAGTCAGCCTATTATCTATTGCGCGAAGGAAGCTTGTACAGGAAGACCCTGATTGGGCTCCATGCAAGGTGTGTGACGGAAGATGAAGTTCCAAAAGTCTTGGAGGAAATCCACTCTGGGGGGTGTGGCACCCATTCCGAGAGTCGAACCTTAGAGAAGAGGGTACTGAGGCAGGGGTACTTTTGGCCGACTCTCCGAAAGGACACCATGGAGTTCGCAAAAAGGTGCCAAAAGTTTCAACTCTTCATGCCACTTTAGCTTCAGCCGACGCAGAGGCTCAGGACCATCACGACACTGTGGCCTTTCACCATCTGGGGAATGGACTTGGATGGCCCATTCCCTCAAGCCAGCGGTCAAAGAAGGTTCTTATTAGTCATGATAGACTACTTCTCCAAGTGGGTGTAGGTTAAGGCTTTGGCGAAAACAACCTCGCAGGTAATAAAGAATTTTATTTGGGGAGAAATAATTTGCAGGTACGGGCTCCCTCTCACCATTGTAACCGACAATGGGCCGCAGTTTGCCAGCGAGGAACTCATTAGCTTCTGTGGTCAGTTGGGCATTGACCTCCGCTTCTCCTCCGTTCATCATCCTCGGAGCAACGGGCAGGTGGAGGCGGCAAACAAAGTCATAGTCAACCTGCTGAAGAAAATGGTGGAGAACTAGCTTGAAGGGGAACTGGGTGGAGCAGCTCCCCTCGGTCTTGTGGGCCTTGAGAATGACACCCAACATGGCGACGGGAGAAACATCGTCCAAACTCTCCCATGGATCGGAGGCAGTACTGTCAGTGGTGTTCGAGGTCAAGACCCCTCGGGTTACAGCTGCTGGGGAAGGGGATGAATAGTGGAGGATGGATAATGAGGAAGAACAACGGCTCTCCCCGGACGTGGTTGAGGAGCTCTGGGACCTGGAGGCAATTCGGCAAGAGGAGGTGAAGCATCGAATGGCCAGGTACTTTGATAAAAACATTAGAATCAAGCAGTTCATCCCGGGAGACCTAGTCCTAAAGAAGGTCGACGTCGCGGGAAGATCAACAAATGTAGGAAAACTCCATCCCAATTGGGAGGGACCTTATGTAATCTTGGAAGATCTGAAGTCGGGGGGATACCGCCTTCAAAACGCCGAAGGGACTCCCCTCGGTAACACTTGGAGTGGCGATGACCTCAAACAATTTAATCCTTGATAAATTTCGAGCAAATTTTAGGATGTGCTTTGCACCCATGTTTTGGACGTGCGCCCAGGACTAAGAAAGTATGTCTGTTATTTTCTATCTTCTATTTTTTATAAGACCCCGAGAAGAGCCACTGACCTTTATGCTGGCAGGACTGATGCACTCACTCGAGAGACACCTAGTTTATTTTTGATAAGGCCCCGAGAAGAGCCGCTGACCGGGCTCCTTTATGCCGGCAGGACTGATGCACTCACTCGAGAGGCAGGAAGTTTATTTTTGATAAGGCTCCAAGAAGAGCTGCTGACCTGGCTCCTTTATGTAGGTAGGACTGATGCACTCACTCGAGGGGCAGGAAGTTTATTTTTGATAAGGACCCGAGAAGAGCCGCTGACCTGGCTCCTTTATGCTGGCAGGACTGATGCACTCACTCGAGAGGCAGGAAGTTTATTTTTGATCAGGCCCCGAGAAGAGCCGCTGAGAGGCCTCCTTTATGCCGGCAGGACTGATGCACTCACTCGAGAGGCGGGAAGTTTATTTTAATAAGGCCCCGAGAAGAGCCGCTGACCGGGCTCCTTTATGCCGGCAGGGCTAATGCACTCACTCGAGAGGCCGGAAGTTTATTTTTGATAAGGCCCCGAGAAGAGCCACTGACCGGGCTCCTTTATGCCGGCAGGACTGATGCACTCACTTGAGAGGCGGGAAGTGAATTTTTTGTTAACTCCCCGAGAAGAGAGACCGATGCGCGGGCTCTTGCAAGTTTTACCAACCCCCGTTTGAGCTAAGCTCCTAGGGAGTGTTGAGTTTCCTCCACCTCAGGTTGAGTTCAGCTAAACTAGAGGTGTGGAGCTTCTTCCACCTGAATTTGAGCTCGTCTCGACTAGAGGTGTTGAGTTTCCTCCACCTCAGGTTGAGTTCGGCTCAACTAGAGGTATGGAGCTTATTCCACATGAAGTTGAGCTTGTCTCGACTAGAGGTGTTGAGTTCTCTCCATCTCAAGTTGAGTTCAGCTCAACTAGAGGTGTGGAGTTTCCTCCACCTCAGGTTGAGTTCAGCTCAACTAAAGGTATGGAGTTTCCTCCAGGTGAGCTCGGCTTGCTGGGAGGTGTGGAGTTTCCTCCCCCTCTAGGTGAGCTCGGTTCCCTGGGAGGTGTGGAGTTTCCTCCCCCTCCAGGTGAGCTCGGCTCCCTCGGAGGTATGGAGTTTCCTCCCCCTCTAGGCGAGCTCGGCTCCCTGGGAAGTGTGGAGTTTTCCCCCTCCCCCCCTCCAGTTGAGCTCGGCTCCCTGGGAGTTGTGGAGTTTCCTCCCCCTCCAGGTGAGCTCGGCTCCCTGAGAGGTGTGGAGTTTCCTCCACCTCAGGTTGAGTTCAGCTCAACTAGAGGTATGGAGTTTCCTCCCCCTCCATGTGAGCTCCGCTCCCTGGGAGATGGGGAGTCTCCTCCCTCTCCATTTGAGCTCGGTTCACGGGAGGGAAGTTGAGTGGAGAGAAGAACTTATTTCTTACGCTTAGATCAGTTTGAAACATTTATAAAATTGTTCAACCACAGAGTTCTCATTGTTGGTCTCTCCGAACCACAAGTCATCCATTATTTTTCCGGGCTCATGTCGAACCCGAAAAAAGTGGGGATTGTGTATTACCCTTAATTTCTCGAGACCAGACCGGAAGTAAAGGTGGCCGAGACAAGTGGAGCGTCCGCTCAGAGGCGCCCGAAACTAGTCAAGGCATAAGAGGATACGAGGAAGGGAAGGGAGTATCAGGGCAATTGGGGGAAGTCCCCCAACTCGCCCAAAGGGGGAGGGCGAGTGGAGTCCCCCCCCCACCCCCACCCCCACTCTCCCGCAACCTTTGGGGAGAGTTGGGCGAGTGGGGGGAGTACCCCCACTCGCCCGAAGAGGGCGGGCGAGTGGGGGATCCCCCCCCCCCCCCCCACCCCCCCCCACCCCCCCCCCCCACCCCCCCCGCCCCCCCCCCCCCCCCCCACCCCCCACACGCGCCTGCCCCCTTCGGGCGAGTGGGGGAGCACCCCCACTCGCCCCCTCTCTCTAGTTTTGGGGGAAGCACACCCACTGATAAGAAAATATTACGCGACGTAGGAGGCAAGCGCACCTATCGCGTGTAGTATATATGATAAAAAATCATATCAAGGTCGTATTTAGTCCTGGGTCCCGTTGAGTATTGTTACTTCGAGCTACGGCTATTGTTTTATCGGATATTAAAAATAAGTGAGTGTTTGCAATAATTAAAAACAAAAATGATAACAATCGCGGGCTTGGTGTGCGTTTAGCAAAAACCAAGAAAAGCGATAGAAAAGACAAAAAAGCTAAGTTATGAAACCTGTAAATAAGCAGAAAATCTAATTATGAAAGCATAAAAACTATTTATGAAAGCATAAAAACTATTCTCATACACTGACACACACTTACAAAAATAAAAAAGGAAAAACATGACAAAAAAAGGAAAATTTTAAACATGAAGAACAAGAAGAACAAAAGAAGAACATGAAGAAAAATAAGATGAACAAGAGTAAAAACAGATTTTATTTAAACAAAAAGATTATTACATAACAAAAGAGATGACAAAGGGGAACAAGGAGAGAGAAAACAACACAATAGATGGAACACAAATCCTAAAAAGGATTAGAAAATGTGAACCCTTGAAACAACATCCAACCCCTTCTATTTATAGGCAAAAGTGGGGCTGCATTTAGCAAAAAAAAGGAAAAAGAAAACAGCAGCTGGCTGTTTGACTGAAGTTGGCTAGATTGACTTGAACACTATGGGGTGCGGGTAGCAGCTGGCAGATTCTAGAAGGAGAGAGGTGGCAGGACAGCTTGCTGGAAGGAAGAGCTGGCGGGAATTCGCCGAACACCTGCAAACACTATATAATACGTTGATATGATATATATATATATATATTATTTAGAGATCGTCGATCTAGGAGAGGGAGAGATCGACGAAAGTCGGACGAGATTGAGTTCGACGAAAGTCGAACAGGGGAAGAAATATATATGCTAATATTATATATATTTATATATATATTATATTTAGTTTGTAGAACGGAGGGAGTTCGTCGAACTCAGGGAGAGTAGAGTTCGTCGAACTTAGCTCGGGCTGATTTTATCAAACGCAGCTCGGGCTGAGTTCGTCGAACTCAGCTCGGGCTGAGTTCGTCGATCTCAGGCCTGCTGATGTATATATTTATATATAATATATAATATTTGATATTAAGAGTTCGTTGAATTCAGCTCGGGCTGAGTTCGTCAAACTCAGGGAGTGGAGAGATCGACGAAATTTTATTCGAACGAAATGTTCGACTAATTTTCGGAGATCGACGAAATTTTCTTCGAACGAAATGTTCGACTAATTTTCGGAGATCGACTAAATTTCTAGTCGAACGGGAGGAATTCTGAGGAATATTTATTTTTATATATAGTTATATATACTATTATTATTACTATTATTATATATATATTATTATTACTATATTTTTTTTTATTATATTATACTGCTATATTTATTATATATATATATTTCTTTATATTTATATTATATTTACATATATTTACAAAATGTTTTATACTTAAATAACTCAAGTTTTTTTCAAAATGATGAATAGCTATATACATAAATAAAACAAGAGATTACTTCAAGAATTTATATGAAATATGTACAAAACTACCCAAAATTATGTTAAAAACTATACTAAAAATATGCATAATTTGTTATTCATCAAATACCCCCATACGTAAGCTTTTGCTATTCCAGAGCAAAAGTAAGGGATACCTATAAGACGTTAATAAAATTTCTAATTTACTAAAGTTTTATTAAATCAAAAGTAAGATCGAAATAAATTTAGGAGATTTAAAGAGGTAAGTCCTAAATTATGAAGATGATTTAAAAAGAGCGAAAAAGTTTTAGCGAGACTTCTAAAGTTAGCTAAATAGCGTCGATTATTGCAGTCTTTGGTACCTTTTAATTAGAATATAATTATATAAAACTTTAACTTTTTTAAGAAAGTTTTTTAAGAATAAATAAAGCCTACTAATTATGCTCTCTCAAACTTTTTTAAATTAAAATCTAGGCTACAATTTTATTGGCTAAGGGGTAGGGGAAAAAAGGTAGCCTTGGCAAAAAAGAAGAGTGCTTGGATTTAGGGGTGATAGGTTTTATCCTCTCACCCCACCTTTTTGGTGGTTTTGCTTTGATTCCCAGCGTTGGTTTACGGGGGATAATTGAAATCTTTTTAAACTTAACCCAATGCCCGTGTTTACGGAATTTTATTTTTTATTCCCATTGACACGAGATTTCTTTTAACAATATTGGGTGCCTGTGTTTACGGAATCTTTTTATTCCCATTGACACAGGATTTCTTTTAAAACTTCTTCTTTTACTTTTTTTATGCCAAGCTGAAGGGGTGAGGGTTTCAAAAGAAAAACTAGAATAATAATAAAAAGGATTTGAGAGCAAAATTTAGTAGATTAGAATATTCCTAAAGTTTCACAAGTTTAGAGTTAGAATAATTGAATCTAAAGATGGTTTGTCAATATAATACAAAAAGGAATCTATTTAGGGTAAACCCGAGGTAGTGCTAAAAATTTTGTTCTCAAATTGAATTAAAATCACAAAATATTTTTTACTACTAAAATTCCTCGATTAAAATTTTTCAAACCATGAAATAAATAAAAATGATTTAGTAAATCATAAATAATGAAAAACGCTTAAAGATAAACCTAACCTAGCCTTAGAAGTAACAAAAACTAAGTAGGGGTTTTATTTTTTTTTTATTTTTTGATAAGTTTTTTCATCATTTTTTTTGGAGTTTTTAAGATATATATTATTATTTTTGATTTTTTATAACAAAATACATATATAACTACTTAATAAAAACAAAGTAACAAAAAGAAAGAAGAAAATTAAGAAAAGCAAAAATACATACAAAATATTTTTTTGTAATATATTTTTTTCATCAAATTTTTTTTTATTTTTTATTTTGGTAAAAATATGTACATTTAAAAAAAAAGAAAAAGAAAAGAAAAGAGAGAAGGAAAAACATTTTTGGTGTTATGACAAAATGAATTTTGTTATAACAAATTTTTAAGTATATTTTTCATCATTTTTTTTTTTGGATTTTGATATATTTATATAAATAAGGTTTATTTATATACAAATAAAAGACATAAACATAATACAATTTTTTTTGTGTGTTTTTTCTAAGTTAATTAATGATTTTTTTGGATTTTTCATTTGATTTCCTATTTACATATTAAATTTTTACAAAAAGAAAAGAGAAATGAAAAGAGGGACAAAGATGTTGCAACATAATTTATTATGTCATAACAAAGATGTTGCAACACAAATTTTTTATTTTAATTTTTTTTTTAATATGGGAGGGGCAAAAATAATTAAAAAGAGGGAAAATACCCCCATACTTAAAGATCAACATTGTCCCCAATGTTGAAGTAAGTATGAGGAACAATCTTATATATATACAAAAGCATAATAAAAAGAGAAATACAAGGAGGGAAAAAGCAGGGGAAAAAAGCACGCCCCTATTTTGGAGACGGGATGACCGGAATAATTACCTGGAAAAGATGTTAAAATATAATAATAAAGGTTTATGTACATGGGGGGGGGGGGGGGGGGGGTGATAAAAATGATAAAATCATATGCATATATATAAAAGTTTTTTATTTGTTTTTCCAATTTTTCTTAGTTACAAAAAATAAAATAAAACATATATACATAAAGCAAACTATATATATATATTTTTTGGAGAGATCTTTCTAACACATATTTTCATCATTAATAAAATATGCATATGTATAAAAAAACTTTATACTTAATAAAAAAGAGAAAAATAAAGAGAAACTTTAAAATAAAAAGCAAAGAAGAAGAAGTGAAATGAAAGGATAAAAGTAATAGGGTTTCCCCTTTTCAAAATATCGACAAAAATCCCCTTTCGGGTCTGTCGAGTAATCATACTTCGAGAAAACTACCTATTATTCTATCTCAAAAATTCCAAAAATTCTTTTTGATTTATGTTTCAAAATTTTCCATTATTTTGTCATTTTAATTAGAGTATTATTTTGTTTTGTTTAAATATGCATAGATAATCTTAATGAAAATAAAATAAAAATCATATCATTTTTTTCTTTATGCATATTTATATACAAAATAAAATTAATAAGTAATAAAACTTAAGAAAGATAAAAAAAGAAGAAGAAAAAAAAACATATATTTTTTTGGATTTTTCAAATCAATATTTTCATCATTTTTTTTTGGATTTTTAATATGATAAGAATATATATAAACACTTAACAAAAAGAAAAGATGAAAAAAAAGAAAAAATAAGAAAGCCAAAAATACTTAATTAATTAATTTTTTTTGTGGGATTTTTTTTAAGTATTTTTTTTGTGGGATTTTTTTTAGTTTTTCCATCGTCATTTTTTTTTATTTTTCAAAATTTAGCCAAATATTTACATATATAATTTACATATATAAAACCTAAAAATAAAAATAAGAAAGAAAGAAAGGGAAAAAGGTATTTACAAAAAGAAAGATACAATATTATATTAATTTTTTTTGGATTTTTCTTATATGTACATTTATATACATAATGATACTAAAAAAAGAACAAAAATAATAAGAACAAAAAAGAGAAAAACAAAGTAAAAAGAACATTTATGATTTTTGGTTTTTTTTATATCACAAAAAGAATGAAATATATATATAAAGTAAAACCACATATATTTTTTTTGGAGTTTTCTAAATGTATTTTCATCATTTTTGAAATAAGCATATTCAAATTTATATTAAAACATAAGAAAAAAACAAAATTAATAAAGAAAATCTTTAAAATGAAAAGCAAAGAAGAAAACGTAGAAATAATAAGGTAAAAGCAACGGGGTTTCCTCTTTTCAAAATATCGACAAAAATCCCCTTTCGGGTCTGTCGAGTAATCCTACTTCGAGAAAACGATCTATTGTCCTATCTTAAAATTCCTAGAATTCATTTTGATTTTGGTTTTAAAGTCTTTCATTATTTTTTTTCATTTTGAAATTTGAAATAATATGTTTTCAAATATGCATTTAAAAAAACTTAATGAAAAACAAATAGAAATCCTATCATTTTTTGAGTTTTCTTATATGCATATTTATGTACAAAATTAAAACTTAATAAAAATAAAAACAACTTAATAAAAAAACAAAAAGAAAAAAAGAAGAACAAATATTTTTTGGATTTTTAATAAGAATATTTCATCATTTTTTTGGTTTTTAATTTTTTTATATTTACAAATTAGAGCTTAAGAAAAAGAGAAAACATATATTTTTGGGTTTTTTTAATTTTTTTTGATTTTTTTTTAAAGATGATAAAATCAATAGTGTATACTTTTTTCGCAATATCGATGAAACTCCCCGGCAACGGCGCCAAAAATTTGATAAGAAAATTAAACAACGACGTAGGAGGCAAGCGCACCTATCGCGTGTAGTATATATGATAAAAAATCATATCAAGGTCGTATTTAGTCCTGGGTCCCGTCGAGTATTGTTACTTCGAGCTACGGCTATTGTTTTATCGGATATTAAAAATAAGTGAGTGTTTGCAATAATTAAAAACAAAAATGATAACAATCGCGGGCTTGGTGTGCGTTTAGCAAAAACCAAGAAAAGCGATAGAAAAGACAAAAAAGCTAAGTTATGAAACCTGTAAATAAGCAGAAAATCTAATTATGAAAGCATAAAAACTATTTATGAAAGCATAAAAACTATTCTCATACACTCACACACACTTACAAAAATAAAAAAGGAAAAACATGACAAAAAAAAAAGGAAAAATTTAAACATGAAGAACAAGAAGAACAAAAGAAGAACATGAAGAAAAATAAGATGAACAAGAGTAAAAACAGATTTTATTTAAACAAAAAGATTATTACATAACAAAAGAGATGACAAAAAGGGAAACAAGGAGAGAGAAAACAACACAATAGATGGAACACAAATCCTAAAAAGGATTAGAAAATGTGAACCCTTGAAACAACATCCAACCCCTTCTATTTATAGGCAAAAGTGGGGCTGCATTTAGAAAAAAAAGGAAAAAGAAAACAACAGCTGGCTGTTTGACTGAAGTTGGCTAGATTGACTTGAACACTATGGGGTGCGGGTAGCAGCTGGCAGATTCTAGAAGGAGAGAGGTGGCAGGACAGCTTGCTGGAAGGAAGAGCTGGCGGGAATTCGCCGAACACCTGCAAACACTATATAATACGTTGATATGATATATATATATTATTTAGAGATCGTCGATCTAGGAGAGGGAGAGATCGACGAAAGTCGGACGAGATTGAGTTCGACGAAAGTCGAACAGGGGAAGAAATATATATGCTAATATTATATATATTTATATATATATATTATATTTAGTTTGTAGAACGGAGGGAGTTCGTCGAACTCAGGGAGAGTAGAGTTCGTCGAACTTAGCTCGGGCTGATTTTATCAAACGCAGCTCGGGCTGAGTTCGTCGAACTCAGCTCGGGCTGAGTTCGTCGATCTCAGGCCTGCTGATGTATATATTTATATATAATATATAATATTTGATATTAAGAGTTCGTCGAATTCAGCTCGAGCTGAGTTCGTCAAACTCAGGGAGTGGAGAGATCGACGAAATTTTATTCGAACGAAATGTTCGACTAATTTTCGGAGATCGACGAAATTTTCTTCGAACGAAATGTTCGACTAATTTTCGGAGATCGACTAAATTTCTAGTCGAACGGGAGGAATTCTGAGGAATATTTATTTTTATATATAGTTATATATACTATTATTATTACTATTATTATATATATATTATTATTACTATATTTTTTTATTATATTATACTGCTATATTTATTATATATATATATTTCTTTATATTTATATTATATTTACATATATTTACAAAATGTTTCATACTTAAATAACTCAAGTTTTTTTCAAAATGATGAATAGTTATGTACATAAATAAAACAAGAGATTACTTCAAGAATTTATATGAAATATGTACAAAACTACCCAAAATTATGTTAAAAACTATACTAAAAATATGCATAATTTGTTATTCATCACCCACTTGCCCCCCTTACGGGCCAGTGGGGGAAGACCCCTCTCGACCTTCCCTCCCTCTTCTTAGTAGGCTCTTCGGGGGGTGCGAGTAGTAATTTCAAGTGGCTATCCGTAGCCCATTTTCAAGAAGTCTATAAATAGACCACCATGAGCACTTTGGGAGGGCTCTCTTCAGCTCCCTCACGTGTTACTTGTGAGCAAGCACCCTACCCCCTTGTCGGTTGAGGTCGATAGTCAGGTGTTCCTTTGTGCGCTCCAAGGTGCCCAGGCTCAGCATTGGCTTGGGAGGGGAGGCTCTCTTTGATCTTCCGGTTTTGTGGTGGGATCTCCTCGCTGCAGCTCAAGGGGTCTATTTCGGGTTTCAAGTCTTCTTCAGGTGCAAGGTCCTTCGACTCTCAGTGACCGGTCACGTGTTCTAGCTCAGGTGAAGTAAGGGTCGGCTGTATACCCGTTGCGAACGTCGAATCCAGTTCTCTAATTTCAACATGTATATTCCCATCCATGCCGGTCTTCTTCTTGAAGACCCACTTGCACCCTATGGGTCATACCCCTTCTGGTGGTTCCACCAAGGTCCAAACTTGGTTTATATACATGGAGTCCATTTCAGATTTCATGGCCTCAAGCCACTTCTCGGAGTTCTGTCCATTTATAACATCTTGGTAGGTTGTAGGTTTATCATCATGATCCATAAGCAACACACTACCTATTTGAGACATGAGAAATCCATATGTCTCAGGCTCAACTCTAGGTCTACCAGATCTACGTAGGACTTGTGTTTCTTGAGCAGGTTCTCCAGCTACAATAGTTTGTAGTCCTTGCTCAGGTTCCAATTCTGGTTCATTCATTGTTTGTGGTTCTTGAACCTCTTCCAATTCTACCCTAGTATTTTCTCTAGACAGAAACTCTTTCTCTAGAAAACCACAACTCCTTGCAACAAACACTTTGCCCTCGGATCACAGGTAGAAGTAATATCCTTTGGTTTCCTTAGAATATCCCACAAGATAACACTTATCTGACTTGGGTTCCAGCTTGTCAGGCATTTGACGTCACACGTATGCCTCAAAGCCTCAAATCTTAATGAAAGACATACTAGGACGCTTCCCAATCCATATTTCATATGGTGTCTTTTTAACCGTTTTCGTCAGAACTTGATTTAGTGTAAAAGCAGTTATCTCTAGAGAAAAACCCCAAAAGGAAACGGGCAGATCTGTATGACTCATCATCGACCGTACCATATCTAACAAAGTATGATTCCTCTGCTCAGAAACACCATTATACTGTGGTGTCCTATGTGGAGTGAGTTGTGATAAAATACCACACTCTTTCAGATGATCACGAAACTCCTGACTCAAATATTCACCACCTCGATCAGATTGGAGTGCTTTAATTGATTTTCCTAGTTGGTTCTATACTTCATTCTGGAATTCCTTGAACTTTTCAAAGGATTCGGATTTGTTCTTCATAAGAAACATGTATCCGTATTTACTGAAATCATCAGTAAATGAAATGAAGTAGTGGAACCCACCTCAAGCCATAAAACTCATGGGTCCACATACATCACTGTGTTTGACACCCAAAAGATCATCAACCCTCTCAGTATGGCCAGTGAAAGGAGCTTTAGTCATTTTGCCTAATAAGCAAGACTCACATCTCTCAAATGATTCATAATCAAATGAGTTCAGTAGTCCATCTCAATGGAGCTTGGATACGTGTTTCTCATTTATATGGCCTAAACGACAATGCAAAAGGTATGTAGGATTCGAGTCATTTGTTCTTAGTCTTTTAGTATTTTCTACATTATAGATTGGCTGGTCTATGTTCAAAACATATAAACCATTAAATAATTGGGCTACACTATAATAAATATCATTCATAAGAATTGAAAAATAACTGTTCTTAATTATAAACAAAAAACCTTTCATGTCAAGACATGAAATGGATATAATATTTTGAGTTATGGCTGGAACAAAATAACAATTATCTAGTTCTATTACAAGCCTAGTGGGCAAAGAAAGATGATAGACACCAACGACAACGACAGCAACTTTTTCTCCATTTAGAGGGGATAGTTCCTCCTCCAATGTCCTGCCTTACCGCAGTGGTGGCACTTCCTTTCCTTCGCCAGACCTTTCCTTTTCAGTGCAGAAGACTTGGGATCAAGATGAGACTTAGATCCTATCTTCGTCTTCTTGGATCCCTTGGCCTTGCCCTTGCCTTTATACACCATCAATATGGGGGCTAGCAGCTTGGCCTTCTTCATATTATTCTCGGCAGTTCTCAACATGCCTAGGAGCTCGGGCAATGTCTTGTCTATCTCATTCATATTGTAGTTCAAGACGAACGACTCATAACTGTCTAGCAACGATTGCAGGATCAGATTGTTGAAATTGTTGAAGTGGAAGTTAGGGAGCTTTTGGACCTGGGCGGTCTGGGAGAAGGTCGGGCGGTCTGGTATGACCGCACAGCTTGGCGGTCTGCCTCTGCGGTCTGGCTTGTCTAAGCCTAGCTGCGGCCTCCTGGTATGGCTGCTGGTATCTGGTCCAAGGCGGCTGAAGATGAAGGCCGTGTGGTCTGTCTCTGACCGCATGTCGTATTGATCGTCTTCAGGCCACGCGGTCTGTCTGTGACCGCGTGGCCGGTTGTCCTCTTCAAGGCTGTGGCAGTCTGGTGTGACCGCACAGGTTGGTCCAGGTTCTCTGGTGGTATTCGCGGACTAAGGAACTTAGTCGCGCGGTCTCCGTTCGCGGTCTCAGGAGGAGACTGGTATACGAGCTGGTTGCTGTTCGCGGTCTCAGGAGGAGATCGGCATGCGAACAGGAGTTCGCGGGTTGATGGCGGACTGGCTGTGTTTGCGGTCTCGGGCGAACACAGGTGGTGATTAGCTTCGGGCGGTCTGGTGAGTTCTCTGTGTAGAGTCGCGGTCTGCTGTGAGAGTGGCGATCTCTCATAGTCGATGTTGAAGCTGGCGAGTTCACCAAAATGAAGCAGGAGTAATTTTGTTGATCGTGCGGGTTGACCGATCAGGTCGCGCGGTCTGGAGGGTGGTGATCCTATCTCATAGGGTGGTGACTGGATCAGGTCCCACGCCTATAAATAGGAGCCACTGTAGCAGCATCTTTAACGACACCAAGTGTAAGCTGAGTTCGACTTGTTTCCTGCGGTCTGTATTAGTCTGACAGGGCGGTCTTCTGATTGAATCCTTCTTGTGCAGCTTCTGCGGATAGTGTGGGCAACAGTGATCACCTCTTCTTCTGAAAGTGTTCGGGCGGTCTGCGGCTTGGAGTTGTATTGCTGGAGTTCGGGAGAATCAGGAGGTCGGAAGTAGGGTGCGGTCTGATCAGCGATTCAGTGTTGTTCGGAGGTCGGCAGCGGGTTGCGGTCTGGCGGGTTGCTGAAGTCGCAAGGGAGACCGCGCGGTCTCGTGTTATCTTCAATTTCTGTATTTCCCTTTGGTTGTTTGTGCTGGCGAAATCATGTCTCGCCAAGCATGCCTTGCCTTGTAATGAAGTTGTATACTATCAATAAAGACCGCTTGTTTGCCTAAAGATTATTTATGGTAGTTTGGCTAGTATCTCTGAGTTGCTTAATCGATTCCTGCTTGCTCTCACAAGATTCAAAAAAATTTCACATGGTATCAGAGGGAGGTTGGAGTGGATAGAGCAGGTTGCAACTTAGAGTAGCCATCGCCTTTGTGAAGAAGGAACCAGTGGTAGAACAATGGAAGGTGGATTTGCAAGAGGTCTTGGGATTGAGATGCTTACATCGACTAACTTCAAGAAGTGGAAGTCGTGTATGCAAAGCTATCTTCTGGGTGAGGACCTATGGGAGGTTGTTGGAGGAGATGAGACAGAAGAGGTGAAGGCAACATAAGCTGGTGATAACGGCCCGTCCGTGAGGGCGTGGAGAAAGACCAATGCCAAGGCCGAGTTCACTTTGAAGCGTGCCATCTCACCTGACTTGTTTGATCACATCTTGGGGTGTGGATCAGCTGCCGAGATTTGGAGGGCCCTTGATGGGCTGTTTAACAAGAAGAATGTAGCGAGACTACAATTCTTGGAGAATGAGCTGGCAAGGTCGGCTCAGGGTGATCTTTCTATCTCAATTTTCTTTCTGAAGATGAAGAACCTCTGTGCTGAAATATCAACACTGGATCCTGATGAGCCAATATCCGAGGCGAAGCTGAAGAGGCATATCATCTGCGGCTTGCGGAAGGAATATGTTACCTTTGTGACGTCGGTGTAGGGATGGGCAAATCAACCGTCTCTGTTGGAGCTGGAGTACTTGCTTGCATCACAAGAAAGTTTGGCAAGACAGATGGCGGGGCTGTCAGTGGCTGGGGGAGATGGCGAGGTGCTCTTCTCGGGGAAGAAGAAGAAGTGGGATAAGAAGAAGAAGATTGCGGGAGGCAATGGGCCTTCAACTTCTGGGCAGCAGGAAAGGGGGTATGCACCCAAGGCTGACGGGAAGAAGAAGGGAGAAGGTCCCAAGTGCTACAAGTGTGGCAAGTTTGGCCACATCAGGAAAGATTGCAGAGTGGTTACTCAAGCAGGGCATGCTGCTGAGAAGGAGGAAGCAGAGGCCAGGCATGTTGATGGAGGATGGGGAGGAGCCTTCTCGGCTTCTGTTGGAGCTTCAGCTCCTATCAACTATCTGGAGGACTGGATCGTGGACTCGGGGTGTGGTCATCACCTCACCGGAGACGGGACCAAGCTTTCTTCTACACAGCCCTACACAGGTAACAATGCAATCATTACTGCTGATAATACTGTGCATCCAGTAGAGAAGGTGGGGGTTGTTTCCTTGGGCAGTGATAGAGGGACACTAACGTTGAAGAGTGTCTATCATGTGCCCGGAATGAGGAAAAACCTCTTCTCCGTGACCAACTCCGTAGACATTGGGTATCACGTTCTGTTCGGCCCAACAGAAGTGAAATTTCTACGTAATGTTGAGGCCGTGAAGGCCGAGGTCGTCCATGTTGGGAGACGGGCAAAAGACTTGTTCATGTTATCGACAAGTTCTTACGTCGATAAGATGAAGACGAATGATGGTGCCGTAATATGGCATGAGAGGTTGGGGCACGTAAGGATGGACAAGCTGAAAGCAATGGCGGTGAGAGGTCTGGTCAAGGGCCTGCCAAGTTTATCTTCCTACGGAGAAGGTCATGTTTGCACGGGATGTCAGTTCGGTAAGTCTCATCGACTACCGTTTGACAAGTCGCAGACAAGGAGTAGTGAGCCGTTGGAGTGCATCCACGGTGACTTGATGGGACCAACTGCTACCCCAAGCCTTGGAGGCAGCAGGTATATGCTGGTGCTGATCGATGATTACACCAGATATGTCTGGGTATATTTCCTGAAGGAGAAGGCGGAGGCGTTTGCCAAATTTGTGGAGTTCAAGGAGCTTGTGGAAGGTCGGCTGGGACTGCGGGTGAAGAAGCTGAGGACTGACAATGGAGGGGAGTTCACCTCCAGTGAGTTCTCTACCTTTTGCAGGAAGGCGGGCATCCAGAGAGAGCTCACTTGTGCACATACTCCACAACAGAATGGAGTTGCAGAGCGGAAGATCCGTCATCTGACGGAGACTTACAAGTGTTGGCTGCATGCCAAGAGTATCCCAAAGTCCTTCTGGGCGGAGGGAATGTCTTGTGCTGCCTACGTCATCAACAGGATGCCTCCGAGCCCCATCAACATGTTGACCCCACATGAGATGATGTTCAAGGAAAATCTAAGTGTGGCACACCTTCGGGTGTTTGGTTCCACCTGCTATGTGCACATTCCAGATGCGCTTCAGACGAAGCTAGAAGCGAAAGCAAGGAAGCTGGTCTTCGTGGGATACGATGAACGCAAGAAGGGGTGGAAGTACATGGACCCGGAGACGTGGAGATTTGTTGTATCTCGCGACGTCGTGTTCGATGAGGTGACATCTTACAAGGGGTCTTCTGGTGTGGAGTTACCAGAGAGCAGGGTGGAGGTGCCGGAAGAAGCTGCAGAAGATCTTCAGGTGGAGCTACCTGTGTCACCAGGTGGTCCATCTCCTTCTAGTTCCGAGACAGGGGCTTCTGGTTCAGGGAGCAGGGGGAGCGATGCTCCTAGCACGTAAGGAAGGGGAGCTAGGGAAGAGGCAGCTGGAGACAATGCGGCTCAGGGGAAGGAGCTGAGGAGGTCAAAGCGAGCGATCGTCGCCCCTGATCGCTATACAGGAGGAAACGCGGTGAGCTTTGTCTCATGTTTCTTCGCTGGTCCCTTGGATGAGAGGGAGCCGTCGAGCTTTGAGAAGGCCAGAGGCGTGAAGGAGTGGGATGTTGCGATGCAAGAAGAGATGACAGCTCTCGAGAAGAATGAGACCTGATCTCTAGTGCCCTAGCCTAAGGGCACTACTCCTGTTACATGCAAGTGGGTCTACAAGCTCAAGAAGAAGGCTGACGGCAGCATCGAGCGGTATAAGGCTCGTCTTGTAGCTCGGGGGTTCTCGCAGCAATATGGTGAAGACTACGAGGAGACATTCAGTCCGGTGGCAAAAATGACTTCAGTTCGATTCATCATTGCCTTGGCGGCGTTCAGCGGATGGAAGAATTGGCAGCTCGACGTCAAGAATGCCTTCTTGTACGGCGAGATCGACAAGGATATCTTCATGGTCCAACCGCCAGGTTTTGTGTCTGAAGATTTTCTGGAGCATGCCTGCAAGCTGAAGAAGGCCATGTATGGGTTGAAGCAAGTGCCAAGGGCGTGGTACGGGAAGATCGCAGAATATCTCCTATTCTGTGGATTTGTCGCTTCAGACTCAGACTCAAGTTTGTTCGTCAAGAAGAGCGGGGAGCTTCAAGTCATCGTGCTGTTATACGTCGATGATATGATCGTGACCGGGAACTCAAAGGAGGAGGTAGCACAACTTCGGGCCGAGCTGTCTATAAGGTTCGAGATGAAGGACTTAGGTGAGCTTCACCATTTCCTTGGGCTCGAGGTGCAGAGGAAGGAGAGTGGAGTGCTGGTGACCCAAGCCGGATATGCGGAGCGGATCGTGGAGCGGTTCGGCATGAAGGAAGGGAAGTGCATCTCTACACCTCTGGAGAAGGCCACAAAACTTCGCAAGGATGAGGGGAGGATTCTGCAAGATTCGTTGGTGTTCCGAGCTCTGGTTGGGAGCTTGATTTATTTGACGATCACGAGGCCAGATATTGCATATGCAGTAGGCAGAGTGAGTCGGTATATGGTGGAGCCACGGGTACCTCATCTGCTAGCAGCCAGGAACATTCTGAAGTATGTTAAGGCGACCTCGGACATGGGTCTCCTGTACAGGAGGGATGCGGGCTTCGAGGTGCATGGGTACATGGATGCTGATTACGGGGGAGATTCGGATGATCAGAAGTCGACATCTGGATTCGTCTTCATGGCGGGCCCTACGGCTATATCATGGTGCAGCAAGAAGCAGGATTCCGTGTCGGTCTCAACCACGGAAGCGGAATACAAGGCTTCGGCCTTGGCAGCTCAGGAAGCCATCTGGCTTAGGAGGTTGGTTGGAGACGTCCACAAAGAGGTTCGGGAGCCGACTCTGCTACGCGGTGACAACGAGAGTGCTCTCAAACTGGTAACCAATCCAGTTTGTCACGCGAGGACCAAGCATATCGAGATCGAGCATCACTTCATACGGGAGAAGGTGCTGGAGGGATCTCTTTCGGTCGAGCATGTGCGGAGTGCAGACAATGTCGCGGACATCTTCACAAAGGCGCTGGCAAAGGGGCCGTTCACACGGCTAAGGGAATTACTTGGGCTGTTTTCAACTTCCCACTTCAAGGGGGAGTGTTGAAATTGTTGAAGTGGAAGTTAGGGAGCTTTTGGACCTGGGCGGTCTGGGAGAAGGTCGGGCGGTCTGGTATGACCGCACGGCTTGGCGGTCTGCCTCTGCGGTCTGGCTTGTCTAAGCCTAGCTGCGGCCTCCTGGTATGGCTGTTGGTATCTGGTCTAAGGCGGCTGAAGATGAAGGCCGTGTGGTCTGTCTCTGACCGCATGTCAGATTGATCGTCTTCAGGCCGCGCGGTCTGTCTGTGACCGCGTGGCGGGTTGTCCTCTTCAAGGCTATGGCGGTTTGGTGTGACCGCACAGGTTGGTCCAGGTTCTCTGGTGGTATTCGCGGACTAAGGAACTTAGTCGCGCGGTCTCCGTTCGCGGTCTCAGGAGGAGACTGGTATGCGAGCTGGTTGCTGTTCGCGGTCTCAGGAGGAGATCGGCATGCGGACAGGAGTTCGCGGGTTGATGGCGGACTGGCTGTGTTCGCGGTCTTGGGCGAACACAGGTGGTGATTAGCTTCGGGCGGTCTGGCGAGTTCTCAGTGTAGAGTCGCGGTCTGCTGTGAGAGTGGCGATCTCTCATAGTCGATGTTGAAGCTGGCGAGTTCACCAAAATGAAGCAGGAGTAATGTTGCTGATCGCGCGGGTTGACCGATCAGGTCGCGCAGTCTGGAGGGTGGTGATCCTATCTCATAGGGTGGTGACTGGATCAGGTCCCGTGTAACACCCCCCATCTGTTCGGGAGTATATAGCAGAAGGTCAGGTCGGGGCCCCACGCCATATACTACAAAACAAACGGGAACGTCACTTAATTGAAATATCAAATGACACTATACCACGAAGCCTAACTCAGAGCATTCTATGCGGAAGCAAAAGAGAGAAAAGATATATAAACCCCAAAACCCGTACCCGGGTATGTCCACTTTTACAAAATAGGAATAAATGTTTTACAACACAAAATTAGGCACGACGACCTTACAATTTGCCAACATCGGCGCGCAGGCCGGCAATACATGAAAAGCAAAAGAACATCAAAAGGCCTTCAAGGGCCGCAGCAGCACAAGGGCTTCAGCCCGCTATGTTCCCGCTCGGTCCAGCACCTCTACAACAAGCCCACCAAAACGGTGGCAAAACAGGGCAACGGTCAGCTAAAGCTGGCAAAATTATAACGACCCCACCCCTTCGAGGGGGTGGCAGTTCCAACCATCCCTGCAAAACAGCCTCAGCAGCATATATATATAAGAGTGCGACTAGCAAAGCCCACAACAGTTCATACATATGCAACAATCACAAACGTGGGAATGGCCTCCACGTCTCGTGCTCTCAGGCACCCTTTGGTGTACTCCGCCTTCCACCACCATCCATTCACGATGGCTTTGCCTTTCGAGGCTAAAGTCGGTGGCCCAAATACCAGGGCTCCCCCGTACTTTAATTGTGAACATAACGTAGTCCGAAGACTCTTTCCCAACGCCTCCCGACATGCTATTCGAGACTTACTAATCAGGTGCTGCGATGGTGCGGTTTCAGGTTCGCCAAATGCCCGTTGTTCACAGCTCTCGTTGTACAACACGAAAAGCGGGTATGACGTCCCCTCAGCCCAGGTATTCTCAAATAGCCGGCTCCACGAGTCGCTAAGTCATCCACCAGGACACCCTCACAGGTCGGGCACACAGGCCTCAGGTCCTCTCAACAGGTGGGCACAACAACATCACCAGAACTCAGTCTGGGAGCTGTCGCCTGGCGACATTCAATGTCGCCAGCGACAGGGAACAAAACCTCATTTTGGCTTCTAGGTGCGGGTGCTTCCCGGGGCACACCCCCAGGCATTGCTGCACATGCAGTAGCACTCCCACTGCCTCAGAACGCCCAAAATCACCAGAACCAAATCTGGGGAGCTATCGCCTGGCGACATTCACTGTCGCCAGCGATAGTGAACAGAATTCCACTTATGTTTCTAACTTCGGGTGCTCCCCGGGGCACACCCCCGGGCGTTGATGCGCATGCAGTAGCACTCTCTATCCCTACGAAGCAGGATATCAACACGGGGTTTTCCCCCGGCACGCATAATACCAAAGAGCATCACCAATCCGGACGAACCGTCTCGGATGGGTTTCACACAGCGCGCCTATGCCCATGTTACGCATGGACTCTATATGTATGCAAGTTTTGACGGGGATAACACGAATCGACCCGTCGGAGGCCACGACCTCACCCTTTTGGGTAGGGGCCTCAACGATGCAAGGGAATGGACTAGAACATGTCCAAATGAGGGTAGAAGAGATCGTTACCCTTAAACGCCGATTCGAGCCCATGGCTTGACTTTTGGCACGGTTAGAAAGGAGCGCCTTGCACTCCTCTACGCGTAGCCACCAACGTCGAGGGGATCAGATGAGTGTAGCTCCACCAAATCCAAGCTCTATGCTAGGGTTTACTATTGAGCTTCTTCTCCAAAGCTCTCCTTCTCTCTCCAAACTAAAACCCTTAAGAATAATGAAGAGAAGAGGGAATTTTCGGCCTTTCAATGCCAGCACTGAGCCTCCCTGTCCAAGTAAAGGCCCCAAAGTCAAAGTGCCATAAATGGCCATCTTTTCGGCCACAAAGTTTAACTTGGAGCTGTCGCCCGGCGATAGCCGCTGTCGCCTGGCGACAGCGGTAAAGAACCGACTTTGACCAGTCAACGCCACCCGACAGCCTTTCCAGAACCCTTCTCAACAGAACACTATCGCCGGGCGATAGCCGCTATCGCCGGCGACAGCGCTGGATTCCAGAAATCTGATTTTTCTGATTTGGGGTCTTACAACCCTCCCCTCCTTATAAAAATTTCGTCCCGAAATTTGTAAAAACAGGCATATATATATATATATATATATATATATATATATATCCAAAAAGGTCTTTACATAAAGGGGAAAAAAGAGAGATAAACGTCACCGAAACAGCTCGGGGAACTCCTCCATCATGGTCTGCTCACGCTCCCATGAGAGCTCCTCGCGACCGCAGTTGTCCCAACGGACCTTTACCATACGGATCGCCCTGTTCCGCAACTGACGCACCTCAGCATCCTCGATGCTAACGGGTCTGACCGCCGTCTTAAGCCCACTATCCACAGGCACCTGATCCGCCGCGATCACATGCGTAGGCTCTTGCACTGCCTTCCGCAACACGGAGATGTGGAATACGTCGTGTAGCCCGCTCAGTTCCGCCGATAATGCAAGCCTATAAGCCGCCTCGCCGACGCGCTCGATGATCTCAAACGGTCCAAGGTATCTCGGACTCAGCTTTTTCAAGCGCCGAATCCTGGATACACCCTTGAACGGCCTGATCTTCAAGTAAACCCAATCGCCAACGACGAACTGGACGTCGCGGTGCTTCGCATTATAGTACTTCGCCTGTGTATCCTGCGCAACCAAAAGCCTCTCCCGGATCATACGTACCGTTGAAGTCTCCTCTTCGACGTCTTTCCTCTTGAAGAGCTTCGTCTCGCCCGTTTCCGCCCAAGCCAAGGGAGTGCGGCACTTCCTGCCATAGAGGGCCTCGAAAGGTGCCATCTGAATACTCGCCTGGAAGCTGTTGTTATACGCGAACTCAATAAGAAAGAGGTGATCTTCCCACCCCTTACCGAAATCCAGGACGCACATCCGGAGCATGTCCTCCATCGTCCTATTGGTACGCTCAGCTTGGCCATCCGTCTGAGGATGAAAGGTCGTGCTAAACTGCAGCTTCGTACCCAATAGACGGTTGACTAGCCTCCAGTCGCTCGAAGTAAAGCGTCCATCTCGATCACTGACGATGCTACGGGGCACACCGTGCAATCGCACTATTGTATCAACATACAGCTTCGCCAACTTCTCCACCGAGTCATCCCTCCGGTTGGGGATAAAGTGCGCCACCTTCGTCAGCCGGTCTACGACTACCCAGATGGCATCGTTCCCGCACTGCGATCTCGGCAGCCCATGCACGAAATCCATGGAAACATCATCGAATTTCCACTCTGGAACCGGTAATGACTTCAAAAAGCCACCGGGCTTCTGACATTCCGCCTTCACTAGCGCACAAGTGTGGCACTTGGCCACGTAGTGAGCGATGTCCCTCTTCATACCCAGCCACCAAAAAAGGACCTTCATGTCCTTACACATCTTCGTGCTCCCCGGATGAACTGAATACCTGGTACGATGCGCCTCGTACATCAACTCATTGCGCAGCTCACCCACCTTGGGGACGCACAAATGGTCGCCTCTCCACAGCAACCCGTCAAGCACCTGAAACTGGGCATCCGGCCTAGTACCAGCCTCCTCCGCGTAGCGCTTTAAACTCGGATCGAGTTCTAAAGCCTGGCGGACTCTATCTGCGAGGTCGTACTGCACCTCAGTCCAACTCAAACAGGCACCGACACTGCTCCTCTTCTCCACGCAAGAAATACCCAAGGCCTCCAGGTCACGTATCAGGTGCTCATCGTGCATCTGAATCCAGTTGGCCTGCGCTGGAGCCCTGCGACTGAGTGCATCTGCAACAACATTCCCCTTCCCTGGAGTGTAGTGGATCTCGAATGTGTAGTCCCCAAGGAACTCCATCCACCTCTGCTGCCGCATATTCAGCTCCTTCTGCGACATAAGGTACTTCAAGCTCTTATGGTCCGTGAAGATGTCGATCTTCAAGCCATACACATAATGCCGCCAAAGCTTCAGGGCAAATATCACGGCCGCCAACTCTAAGTCGTGGACCATATAGTTCTGCTCGTGCACCTTCAGCTGGCAAGAGCCGTACGCTATTACCTGGCCATGCTGCTGCAGAACACAGCCAAGGCCGCTCCCAAAAGCGTCGGTGTAGATCTCATAGCCCTCCGTGCCGCAAGGCAAACATAAGATCGGAGTCGTGGTAAGCCGCCGCTTCAACTCCTCGAAAGCCTGCGCACACGCGGGCGTCCATATAAACTCCTGCATCTTCCGTGTCAGTGTCGTAAGAGGCAGCGCGATCTGTGAGATGTTCTCCACGAAGCGCCTATAATAGCCGGCCAGCCCGAGAAAGCTACGGACCTCCGCTACAGTAGAAAGAGCAGGCCACTCCCTGATGGCCGCAACCTTCACCGGATCTACCGCCACACCCTCTCCACTAACCACATGGCCCAAGAACGCCACGGAAGGTAGCCAGAACTCGCACTTCGAGAAGTTGGCATACAGCTGGTTCCTCCTCAGAACCTCCAAAACTACTCGCAGGTGATCACCGTGCTCCTCCTCGGACTAAGAGTAGACCAGTATGTCATCAAGGAAGACGACCACAAACCGGTCGAGGTACTCTCGGAAAGTCCGGTGCATCAAGTCCATAAACACCGAAGGCGCATTAGACAGCCCAAACGGCATCACGGTGAACTCATACTGCCCGTACCTTGTACTAAAGGCAGTCTTCGGGATGTCACACTCCCTGATCCGCACCTGATAATAGCCGGACTTCAAGTCCAGCTTCGAGTATACTATCGAACCAACGAGCTGGTCGAACAAGTCGTCTATCCTCGGAAGAGGATACTTGTTCTTCTCGGTCATCTTGTTCAACTCCCAATAATCGATGCAAAGCCGCAGGCTACCGTCCTTCTTTTTGACAAAGAGGACTGGTGCACTCCAAGGTGAGGAACTCGGACACACGTAGCCCTGCTTAAGCAGCTCCTGCAACTGCAGCTTCAACTCTGCCAACTCCTTCGGAGCCATACGATGCGGCGAGCGGGCCATATGCTTAGCGCCTGGCACCAACTCAATCGTGAAATCTATCTCCCTCTGCGGGGGAGCACCAAGGAGGTCGCTCGGGAACACATCGGGGAACTCTAAAACTACCGGAACATCCACTAGGCTGGGCCTCGGCGTTGAAGCCTCCACTAGAGCAAAGAATAACTCTGCTCCCTGTCGCACTGCCTTGGACACCTGGAGAGCAGACATCAGCATCTTGCTCGATCCACGCATGCCCGCAAAAACCGTCTCATGATCGGCACACTGCCCAAACCTCACCTCCTTAGTGGTGCAATCGATACACGCACGTTGTTCCGACAGCCAATCCATTCCGAAGATTACATCGAACTCAACCAGGGGGAGTAACGATGCTTTCAGGTCATACTCCTGACTTCCAATTAGAACTTTCACACAGCAACTCTCCACACGCATCGAATATCCATTCGGCAGTAGGACCTCCAGTCCATCTGCAGAAGAAATCGACGGCGCACCAATACGTTGGACGAAGTCCGACGATAAGAAGGAGTGTGAAGCTCCAGTATCGAAAAGCGCCCTTGCAGGAATGCCTAAAACATTTACGAAGCCTACGCCGCCAAATAAGGTTAGCATGAATAATACAACAGGTATATAAAACAGTAAGGACTGTATCTTAAATTATACCTGTCACGACGTCCTTGGCTTTGATAGCCTCCTGCTGACCAAGATTGAAGACTCTGGGCTGCGGGGGAGCCATACGGGAGGCAGTGGACTCAGCTGCCTTCCCCTTCTCAGAATAAGCTAGCCCAGCCTTCTTCTCTGGCCTTGGAAGCCCACTGCGGCAGTCCCGAGAGAAATGGCCAGGCTTGCCACAAGTAAAACAAATAAGAGGGCCACGTCCAGACGACGCGCCCGAAGCAGAGGGAGCTGGCCCAGATAATCGAGCCTTCTTCCAGCGATTCAACCTCTGCAACTTCGTCGCACTCGGCGCCTTGCCCTCTGGCACTGCCTCGACCACAGCCACCTTGCCCTTCTCCCTGAGCATGTCCAGCTCAAGCGCTCGGGCTGAACCAATGAGGGTCATGAAACCCTGCGTCAACGACCCTGTCAGAAGGTGCCGCAACTCACTACGCAAGCCTCCGTAGAACCTATTCACCCTTCTCTCCTCGTCATCGAAAGAAGTTCCAGCGTAACGCCCGAGGCGGGTGAACTCATACAGGTTGTCATCAACCAGTCTATCTCCCTGCGTCAGAGCCAGGAACTGGTTCTCCATCACGATCTGCTGCGCCTGAGGCACATACCTTGCCAGGAAGATTCTCGAGAACTCTTCCATCGGCACATCAACCAGTCGCCTTCTCGCAAACTGGCGCTTCTCTACCTCATCCCACCACCGCCTGGCTTCCTTTGCCAACAAGAAGGTAGCAAATGTCACTTTCTGCGCTTCATCTGACTGTGTCGCTGTAAGAATTCGCTCCATCTGCGACAGCCATTCCTCGGCCTCAGCTGGGGATTCAACCCCGGTAAACGGAGGAGGTCGAAATCCCATGAAGTGCTTCAGTTGTTGCTCAGGAGCACGCCTCACGGGGACTTGCTCCACTCTTAGTGGCTCTGGGGCCACTTCCTGCACCGGCGCTTGACCTTGCCTTCCAGGCTGGCCATTCAACGCAGCTAGAACGGCTTCTGTAACTAGCCGAACCATCTCAGCAGACGGAGGTGTAGGAGCCTCAGCAGACCCGCTACTCTCCACCACGTCACAGGGACGCGACGGTCCCGCAGTACTTCGAGTGCCCTGCACAAGTGCATCACACAGTTAGGCGACAACACAGTCGCAATTAACAACAAAAGGAACACTCAGGTTCCAAAATCATGCAATTATTGTTGGTTTGTTGTTACATTTTATTCCTAAGTGGACATTTTTGGGTTTATTGTACGTCTCGACGGTAGTGCACACACATGCTCACCACCCCTTAAAAGAATTCGTCCACGAATTCCTTAGAAGGATACGGTACCCTAGAAGCTGATACCAATTTGTAACACCCCCCATCCGTTCGGGAGCATATAGCAGAAGGTCCGGCCGGGGCCCCACGCCATATACTACAAAACAAACGGGAACGTCACTTAATTGAAATATCAAACGACACTATACCATTAAGCCTAACTCAGAGCATTCTATGCGGAAGCAAAAGAGAGACAAGATATATAAACCCCAAAACCCGTACCCGGGTATGTCCACTTTTACTAAATAAGAATAAATGTTTTACAACACAAAATTAGGCACGACGGCCTTACAATTTGCCAACATCGGCGTGCAGGCCGGCCATACATGAAAAGCAAAAGAACATCAAAAGGCCTTCAAGGGCCGCAACAGCACAAGGGCTTCAGCCCGCTATGTTCCCGCTCGGTCCAGCACCTGTACAACAAGCCCACCAAAAATGGTGGCAAAACAGGGCAACGGTCAGCTAAAGCTGACCAAATTATAACGACCCCACCCCTTCGAGGGGGTGGCAGTTCCAACCATCCCTGCAAAACAGCCTCAGCAGCATATATATATAAGAGTGCGACTAGCAAAGCCCACAACAGTTCATACATATGCAACAATCACAAACGTGGGAATGGCCTCCACGTCTCGTGATCTCAGGCACCCTTTGGTGTACTTCGCCTTCCACCACCATCCATTCACGATGGCTTTGCCTTTCGAGGCTAAAGTCGGTGGCCCGAATACCAGGGCTCCCCCGTACTTTAATTGTGAACATAACGTAGTCCGAAGACTCTTTCCCAACGCCTCCCGACATGCTATTCGAGACTTACTAATCAGGTGCTGCGATGGTGCGGTTTCAGGTTCGCCAAATGCCCGTTGTTCACAGCTCTCGTTGTACAACACGAAAAGCGGGTATGGCGTCCCCTCAGCCCAGGTATTCTCAAATAGCCGGCTCCACGGGCCGCTAAGTCATCCACCAGGACACCCTCACAGGTCGGGCACACAGGCCTCAGGTCCTCTCAACAGGTGGGCACAACAACATCACCAGAACTCAGTCTGGGAGCTGTCGCCTGGCGACATTCAATGTCGCCAGCGACAGGGAACAAAACCTCATTTTGGCTTCTACCTATGGGTGCTTCCCGGGGCACACCCCCAGGCATTGCTGCACATGCAGTAGCACTCCCACTGCCTCAGAACGTCCAAAATCACCAGAACCAAATCTGGGGAGCTATCGCCTGGCGACATTCACTATCGCCAGCGATAGTGAACAGAATTCCACTTCTGTTTCTAACTTCGGGTGCTCCTCGGGGCACACCCCCGGGCGTTGCGGCGCATGCAGTATCACTCTCTATCCCTACGAAGCAGGATATCAACACAGGGTTTTCCCCCGGCACGCATAATACCAAAGAGCATCACCAATCCGGACGAACCGTCTCGGATGGGTTTCACACAGCGCGCCTACGCCCATGTTACGCATGGACTCTATATGTATGCAAGTTTTGACGGGGATAACACGAATCGACCCGTCGGAGGCCATGACCTCACCCTTTTGGGTAGGGGCCTCAACGATGCAAGGGAATGGACTAGAACATGTCCAAATGAGGGTAGAAGAGATCGTTACCCTTAAACGCCGCTTCGAGCCCATGGCTTGACTTTTGGCACGGTTGGAAAGGAGCGCCTTGCCCTCCTCTACGCGTAGCCACCAACGTCGAGGGGATCAGATGAGTGTAGCTCCACCAAATCCAAGCTCTAGGCTAGGGTTTACTATTGAGCTTCTTCTCCAAAGCTCTCCTTCTCTCTCCAGACTAAAACCCTTAAGAATAATGAAGAGAAGAGGGGATTTTCGGCCTTTCAATGCCAGTACTGAGCCTCCCTATCTAAGTAAAGGCCCCAAAGTCAAAGTGCCATAAATGGCCATCTTTTCGGCCACAAAGTTTAACTTGGAGCTGTCGCCCGGCGATAGCCGCTGTCGCCTGGCGACAGCGGTAAAGAACCGACTTTCACCAGTCAACGCCACCCGATAGCCTTTCCAGAACCCTTCTCAACAGAACACTATCGCCGGGCGATAGCCGCTATCGCCGGCGACATCGCTGGATTCCAGAAATCTGATTTTTCTGATTTGGGGTCTTACATCCCGCGCCTATAAATAGGAGCCACTGTAGCAGCATCTTTAACGACACCATGTGTAAGCTGAGTTTGACTTGTTTCCTGCAGTCTGTATTAGTCTGCCGGGCGGTCTGCTGATTGAATCCTTCTTGTGCAGCTTCTGCAGATAGTGTGGGCAGCAGCGATCACCTCTTCTTCTGAAAGTGTTCGGGCGGTCTGCGGCTTGGAGTTGTATTGCTGGAGTTCGGGAGAATCAGGAGGTCGGAAGTAGGGTGCGGTCTGATCAGCGATTCGGTGTTGTTCGGAGGTCGGCAGCGGGTTGCGGTCTGGCGGGTTGCTGAAGTCGCAAGGGAGACCGCGCGGTCTCGTGTTATCTTCAATTTCTGTATTTCCCTTTGGTTGTTTGTGCTGGCGAAATCATGTCTCGCCAAGCATGCCTTGCCTTGTAATGAAGTTTTATGCTATCAATAAAGACTGCTTGTTTGCCTAAAGATTGTTTCTGGTAGTTTGGCTAGTATCTCTGAGTTGCTTAATCGATTCCTGCTTGCTCTCACAAGATTCGAAAAAATTTCACACAGATCATTGGCCAACTCTTGGCCCAAGGAAAAACCCAGTCTTTCAAGGTTCTCTATATACCCAATCATTTTGAGTACGTAAGTCCCTACTGAGTCTCGAGTTCCCATTTTGCACTGAAATAATGCCTTGGATATGTTAAACCTCTCTTGTCGAGCTTGCCCCTCAAATATTTTCTTGAGGTGCTCGATTATCTCATAACCACACATGCTCTCGTGTTGCTTCTAAAGCTTAGAGGACATGGTAGAAAGCATGAGGCATTACACATCCAGGGTTTCATCTTGATACTTCTTGAAGGCATCTCTGTCTTCTTGGGGAGCATTTCTAGTTGGCTCTGTGGGGGCTTCCCCTTCCAAGACATAGAGCTTGCACTCTTACCTGAGGACAATCCTCAGGTTCCAATACCAGTCAAGGAAGTTCATCCCGTTGAGCTTCTCCTTCTCAAGGATGGCTCTCAGGGACAGAGTGGAGTGGGATGTACTTTCCATGGAAATTCTACAATAAATTTGTAAAACATTGCAGTACTATATTTCAAAATACACTATTTTAATAAGGACTTTTATTAAAAGCTCCCAATATTTTATTCTAATTGATAACCCTTAATATCAATTCAGAGAGTTTATGTGAGCTACTCTCTTAGTGGACAAGATTCATAATTCACCGCCATCGTAAGTCGGCTTTGGATGATCACCCATAATATGGCTATTTAGGTAGACAACGTTTGTCAATTGCATCACTATGCAATTCTTGTATGGTTGGTGAGTAACTCTTTATTCGCATCCATCATTTGATGCATGCCAACCCTATGCCTCTAGGCACTCAACCTTTGAGGTTACCTAGTTAAGTTGGACCCGATGTCGATAGTGGGATATCATAATTATCCGCTCGCACCCTTACCAAGATAGATTAATGCACCTTGCTTTGGCAAGCCGACACTTCATCGATCGAGGCAGGAAGAGTGTCATCCATCGGAAGACATCTGAATGCTTAATATTAATTTTAAGGGATTTTTCATTATACTTGATTAACGCTTAATCTTGATTAACATTTAATCGATGTGCACACATTATCACAATTACGAAAGAAATAACAAGCATAACCCGGATGCATTCTAGTCGCACAAAACCATCAACACTTGATGTTATGGATTAAATCGGATTATTTAGAACATTTCTAAATCTTTGGATTTATAGGTACCGGATGCTAGAATAGGCAAACACCCTTATAGCAGTAGACAAGCTCGTCTCTCTATGCCTTTAGTTTCACAAACTAACATAGAGACAGACGGTTACTGCAAAGGGAACAATTTCTGAAATATGGAAATAACAGAAACCTACCTCTGATACCACTGTTGGGTTTCCTTAGGGGTAGTCACATCAAATGTGCGAAGCCGAATATACAAGAACAACCCAAAAGAGACATAAATGGATCTTGCTAAAACTATGAATCAAGAAATTGTTGCAACAAATAAATTACCTTTGCGGAATTGAGTCGCTACTCAATCTGATTCTCCAAGAAAAAATTTCTTTCTCAAAATCAGAGTCCAATTCTGATTCCTCCTTTTTCTGGTTCCTTCATCTCTGTCGAGATCAGGCTGCTCGTCAGAGGGAGATAGGGCAGAGGAGAACCCTAAGCCTCTTGTCCAGTAAGATCTAGGTCAGAGAAGGAGTGCCCTCTACATCTCTATGGATTATTAGATCCGTCTAAGGGGAGATAGCGACTTCAAAGGACGAATGAGAAGCGACTAGATCCCACAGGAATTCTTCTTGTTGATCTCTAGAGGGGGCGTGATCTCAAGTAACGATTCCCTTTGATCTCCAGAAGCAACGACAAGAACCAAAGGAACGTTTCCTCGATCTACGTATAGAACGTTTCACGCACAGGTAGGGCACGCCGTTCGGAATCGCACTTTTGCTCTGTCGCAGCTCCTATCGCTCTTCTTCTCAGTTAGATCGATATAAAAAAACCTAAAGTATCTAGCCTTTTATACCCACGAGTACAAGGCAGACAAAAGGCTACTCTATCCGCAGACTCGTCCTAAACAGATCATAAAGTTTCGTCGGGAACACTTCATTCGTCGAGACATCTCGACCAATTTGACCATTCGTCGAGACAGTCTCGACAAAAGGACCAGTGGCAGTCTGTCGTCGAGACAGTCTCGACAACATGGATCATTCGTCGAGACAGTCTCGACGAACTCGTCGAGATAGTCTCGACGGATTCGTCGAGACATCTCGACGAACTCGTCGAGACACTCTCGACGAAATCTCTGCTAGTCCATGTTGTCGAGACATTCTCGACGACATTGAGCACCAGTCGATATTCACAATATCGGCTTGTGATCCCGACAATAGGCTTCCTGTCACGACGACATTCACAATGTCGTTTTGAAGTCTTCTCGACATGCTCCATACAATATTCACAATATCTAAGGAGCAGTCTTCCCGAACTAATTCTACTCCAAATAGTCATAGGATTGATCCTATCACTCATATCCAATATGAGCAAGACCAACACAATCCTTTCTCCAATTTCTCCAAACGCTCTTATGTGTGACCCTATAAACTCATATCATGTTGGCAGTGAGACTAACAACTTGATTACTTCTAGATCACCGTAAAAACTCCAACATAATTCTCCTTGCCCCCTCCTTGCTTATTAAGAGCAACTTCTATATATATATTGCAACAACATGGGTCGGGGGGGGGGGGGGGGGGGGGGGGGGGGGGAGAAGTACAACTTGGGTTAGTGAGAGCAACTTCTACCCTTGAGTACAGGCCCCCATTTTGACTTCTCGATGAATTTTGCCAAGAAATAAAAAAACAATCTTTTCTTCCTTTTCTTTGTTTGTTTGCAATGGCATATGTCTATGACTTTCTTAGCTCCCATTTTTAACTTCTGGATCAAAATGAGATTCCATTCAGATGCACTTAAATGCCCCCTCCCCAAATTTGCTCAAAATTAAAATTGCGAGTGAGCCCGGTAATTTTCTCAGCATCGGATGGGAACCACACCCAACAATTTCCACATGCACAACAATGAAGATGAAACCGCCATCCCGGCGATCCTCACACAGTGATCAAACTTCCCTCTCTCGACATTGTTTTTGTCAACATATCAGCTCCATCGTCAACAATATGCACTTACTGCTAGTCCAACATATTCTGATACAGAACGTCGTGTACCCAATGATATTCCATGTCGATGTGTTTGGACCTTGAGTTGAAGGTGGAGTTCTTCCACAAATCTATCGCACTGTGTCGGTCACATAATATTGCATATCTTTCTTGAGTGAAACCGAGATCCTTGGGAAATTGCTTCATCTATAACAGCTCTTTTCCGATCTCAGTGACGACAATGAACTCTGCCTCCGTAATCAACAATACAACACACTTTTGCATCCTTGACTGCCATGAAACGGCTCCTAATACAAACAAGATCAGGTACTAAGAGGTCGATCTCATGGAGTCTAAATCTCTAGTCATATCAGCATCAGTGTAGCCCAATATCTCTAGCTCATTGCCTCCAAACTTAAACATCAAATCTGACATCCCAACGTCACACGTAA
The DNA here is from genome assembly GCA_033032865.1 of Dactylorhiza incarnata. NCBI lineage: Eukaryota > Viridiplantae > Streptophyta > Magnoliopsida > Asparagales > Orchidaceae > Dactylorhiza > Dactylorhiza incarnata. The sequence continues at coordinate 969,741 of JAWHQI010000134.1, forward strand.
GTACCTCAGAATCTACTTTACATCACTCCAGTGTTCTCTCACAAGATTTGAGAAAAATATACTCACTATGTCAATTGCATGTGCAATGTCAGGGCGGGTGCACACCATCGCTTACATAAGGCTACCAACTGCAGAGGCATACAAAAGTTTCCGCATCTCCTCGGTCGTGCTCGAGCACAGATCAATAGCAAGTCTAAAGTGAGCCGCAAGCAACGTGCTCACCTTCTTCGCTTGATCAATATTGAATCTTTGCAGCGCCTTCCTGATATATCTCTCCTACGATAGTCAAAGTAACTTGGAGTATCTTCTATCTGAATATGCATCCCTACGATGGTCTTCGCTGCTCCTAAATTCTTCATCGCAAATGTTGAGCTCAACCGCCGCTTCAGCTCAACAATGCATGTAGTGCTCCTCCAAACTATTAAAATTTCGTCTACATATAAGAGTAAAATGATAAAATCCTATAGTGCATACTACTTCACAAACACATAATGTTCAAGGGTGGTCCTCTTGAAGTCGATCTCTCCCATAAAAGTGTCAAACTTTTTGTACTACTGCTGTGGTGCCTGTTTCAGGCCATATATGCTCTTTTTCAAGCAACATACCATGCTCTTCTTCCCCTTGACCTTGAACCCCTCGAGTTGCTCCATATACAAATCTTCATCAAGATCATCATACAGAAAGGTGGTCTTAATATCCATCTTCTCAACTTCCAAGTCTAACCTTGTAGCAAGGTCAAGAGCAATCTGAATAGATGACAACTTCACAATTGGAGAAAAAATCTCATCAAAATCAACTCCTTGTTTATGACTGAAACCCTTCACCACTAATCTAGATTTGTTTGTTGGTGGTATAGAAGAGTCTCCCTACTTTACCTTAAAAATTTAGCGGTTCTTCAAAGTCTTCTTGTCCTTAGGCAATCTCACAAGCTCATACACATGGTTCTCCTACAGGGACCACATCTCCTCCTGTATAACAACTCTCCACCACTTCTTCTCTAAGCTCTATACTGCAACATGATAACTCTCAGGCTCCCCTGCATCAATCAATAATACAAATGCAGATGCTAAATATATAGTAGATGGTGTCTAACTCAATATGATCTCTATGGAGCAAACTCAGTAGCTGATGTAGGCACACCATCAGTGATGTCCTCTGCAACTTTTAGGCTCACCATCAATAGTGACCTCATGATCTTGAAGTGTCTCAAAACCCTATATATGATTAGTGTATAACCCTGTATTCGCCGAGTGCTTTCCCGGGCCCCAAGGGCCTTTTAGAACATTATTTGGCATAATAGTCCCAGGCAGGAAAAGGGAGGACGAGCGTTGGAGGCGGAGACCTCCCGCTCGCCCAGTTCATATAGGAGGCGAGTAAAGGAAGGGGGCGAGCTCCTATCGCCCCCCGCTCCGGCAGAAGGCGGAGAGGGGGAGGGGCGGCTCGCCCCCCCCCCCCTCGCCCAGCAAGAGAGGCAGAGAGGGGGAGGGGCGGCTCGCCCCCCCCCCCCCCCCCCCCCTCACCCAGCAGAGAGGCGGAGAGGGGGAGGGGCGGCTCGCCCCCCCCCCCCCCCCCCTCTCGCCCAGCAAGAGAGGCGGAGAGGGGGAGGGGCGGCTCGCCCCCCCACCCCCTCTCGCCCAGCAAGAGAGGCGGAGAGGGGGAGGGGCGGCTCGCCACCCCCCCCCCCCCCCTCTCGCCCAGCTAGAGAGGAGGAGAGGGAGAGGGGCGGCTCGCCCCCCCCCCCCCCCTCTCGCCCAGTAAGAGAGGCGGAGAGGGGGAGGGGCGGCTCGCCCCCCTCTCTCCCAGCAAGAGAGGCCGAGAGGGGGAGGGGCAGCCCCCCCCCCCCCCCCCCCCCCCCCCCCCCCCCCCCCCCCCCTCTCGCCCAAGGGAGGCCCCCTCTCGTCCAGTTTTGGCTATTCGCAGTCCTGTTTTGGCTATTCGCAGTCCAGTGGTTTGCGTTTAGCGCTTCAGAACAGCAGGATTTGGCTATTCGTAGTCCAGTTTTGGCTATTTGTAGTCCAGTTTTGGCTATTTGCAGCCCAGATCCGAAAATCCTATAAATAGGACCAAGGGGGCACCATTTGGAGGGATCTCATTCTAGGCTAGCGCTCTCCTCCTCTCTCTCCCTCCCCAAGTCTCTCTAGGGGGTGAGGAGAGCCTCCAGTGGTGCCGAAGCTTAGTAGTGGCTTGGGAGGGGAAGTTCCTAAGGGACTTCCGGGTATGTGGTGGGACCTCCCCACTAAGCCCTTGGTCTAGTCCTTAGTTCCAACACCTCCAACCTAGAGCTCTCCCTTGGGGGAAGTAAGGGTTGGTCGCCCCTCAGCTTGCTGAGGGCCCCGAACTCCACAGAAGCCGCGAAATCGGTTTCAACACATGGTGCAGTGAGCGTGGAGTGTGGCCGATCCAAGAAAGCCTCAAGCCGAGCTCCATAGACGGAGGTGAAGGAAGTTCCGACCCAGGTCACTCGCAACCCCCGGTGGTTGGAGTGACGCTGGAGATGTTTGAAAATCTCAAACGAGAGGTCATGCAGACCTTGCAGGTAGCTTTCGCCTCGATAAGCGAAGGCAGGAGAGAAAATGGGCAGGTCTCGCCTTAGCAGGTTGGTGAGAGCAGTCCCGACAGACCATCTAGGAAGGAGGTGCCAGCGGGGGGGAGTGGGGAGGCATTCGACCCCCACTCGCCCGGACCCCAAGGGGCGAGTGGGGAGGTCCCAGGCCCCCACTCGCCCAGCCCCAAGGGGGCGAGTGGGGAGGTCCCAGGCCCCCACTCGCCCATCCCGAAGGGGGCGAGTGGGGAGGTCCCAGGCCCCCATTCGCCCAGCCCCAAGGGGGCGAGCTCAGGAGGGGGGCGCCCTCCCAGCTCGCCCCACCCCAGCTCGCCCAGCCTCAAAGGGGGGCGAGCCAGGGGGTCCCTTTTGTGAGCTGATCCTCTCAGCCCCGGATCCAGAGGGGTTCAGGGGGGCGGAGACGTCCCACTACTTCGGCAAGGATGACCCCGTCCTGCACCTGCAGTGGTTTGAAGACATGGTCTCCATCATGCCCATGTCGGACGCTTTCAAGTGCAAACTCTTTACGACAACTCTGTAGGAGAAGGCTAGAGATTGGTTCCACCAGCTCCCTGCGGGATCCATCTACGCCTTCGAAGACTTGCGTCGAGGCTTCCTGCTACACTTCTCGACGTCAAGGAAGAGGAAGAAAGATGCCGAAGAATTTTTCAAGATCAAGCAAGAGCCAGAGGAGTCGCTGGCTCACTATCTGGAACGGTTCAGGGAGGAGGTTCTCCTCGTCCAAGAAGTGCCCGGGTACACCCTCAAGCTCGCCTTCACGGTAGGGCTGCGGGAGGGCTTCTTCAAGATGTACCTCAAGAGAAGAGCTCCTTTGTCCTTTGAAGAGTTGATGGAAAGGGTGGCAGAAGAAGTTGAAAGTGAGGAGGCCAACCCGGAGTTCACAAGAAGGCTGGCCAAGCTGAGTGACCCAGAGGCAAGGCAGCAGGGGGGGAGAGTAAAGGCCCCCAAGAGGAAGTTCGACTAGAAGGAAGACAACTTCTAGGAAGAAGAGACTGACCTCCCAGGGTGGAGGCAGGAATCGAAGACACCCTCTCCACCACCTCAGCAAACCATGGCAATCGGTTGGGGGAGAAGGAGGAGAGCCAGAAAACCGGAAAGAAGAGGAAAAAGGAGGGATATGGTTAAGTTACCCTACCGCGATTTCCACGAGGAGGAGGGTCACGCGACATCCGCCTGCCCTGAGTTCCTGGAAATGAGGGAGGCGAGGTGTCCGAGGCGGTGACAGCAGCAACCAGAGGAGGTCGAGGAAGATCAGACCTGGGAGTAGTAGACCGAGTTCCAGTTTTCATACTTAGTTTTAAATTTAAGTCCATGTGGTATGGTGGTTTACTTTCAGACTTAGTTTTTCTCACATATAATATGATGATCAAAATTAAGAAAGTTTTCAAAGTACTTAGCCTCGATGCTGGCCCGCTGACCAGGAACCCACCTAGCTGGCAGGGCCGGGAACCGCTCAATGGCCAGATGTTTCAAAAGTACTTAGCCCCGATGCTGGTCCGCTGACCAGGCTCCCACCTAGCTGGCAGGGCCGGGAACCGCTCGGGGGCAGGAAGGAAAGTACTTAGCCTCGATGCTGGCCCGCTGACCAGGCTCCCACCTAGCTGGCAGGGTCGGGAACCGCTCGATGGCCGGATGTTTCAAAAGTACTTAACCTCGATGCTGGCCCGCTGACCAGGCACTCACCTAGCTGGTAGGGCCGGGAACCGCTCGATGGCCAGATGTTTCAAAAGTGCTTATCCCCGATGCTGGCCCGCTGACCAGGCTCCCACCTAGCTGGCAGGGCCGGGAACTGCACGGGGGCAGGAAGGAAAGTACTTAGCCTTGAGGCTGGCCCACTGACCAGGCTCCCACCTAGCTGGTAGGGCCGGGAACCGCTCGATGGCTGGATGTTTCAAAAGTACTTAGCCCCGATGCTGGCCCGCTGACCAGGCTCCCACCTAGCTGGCAGGGCCGGGAACCACTCGGGGGCAGGAAGGAAAGTACTTAGCCTCGATGCTGGCCCGCTGACCAGGCTCCCACCTAGCTGGCAGGGTCGGGAACCGCTCGATGGCCAGATGTTTCAAAAGTACTTAGCCCCGATGCTGGCCCGCTGACCAGGCTCCCACCTAGCTGGCAGGGCTGGGAACCGCTCGGGGGCAGGAAGGAAAGTACTTAGCCTCGATGCTGGACCGCTGACCAGGCTCCCACCTAGCTGGCAGGGTCGGAAACCGCTCGATGGCCGGATGTTTCAAAAGTACTTAGCCTCGATGCTGGCCCGCTGACCAGGCTCCCACCTAGCTGGCAGGGCCGGGAACCGCTCGATGGCCAGATGTTTCAAAAGTACTTAGCCCCGATGCTGGCCCGCTGACCAGGCTCCCACCTAGCTGGCAGGGCCGGGAACCGCTCGGGGGCAGGAAGGAAAGTACTTAGCCTCGATGCTGGCCCGCTAACCAGGCTCCCTAGCTGGCAGGGCCGGGAACCGCTCGATGGCCGGATGTTTCAAAAGTACTTAGCCTCGATGCTGGCCCGCTGACCACGCTCCCACCTAGCTGGCAGGGCCGGGAACCGCTCGATGGCCAGATGTTTCAAAAGTGCTTAGCCCCGATGCTGGCCCGCTGACCAGGCTCCCACCTAGCTGGCAGGGCCGGGAACCGCTCGGGGGCAGGAAGGAAAGTACTTAGCCTCGATGCTGGCCCGCTGACCAGGCTCCCACCTAGCTGGCAGGGCCGGGAACCGATCGATGGCCGGATGTTTCAAAAGTACTTAGCCTCGATGCTGGCCCGCTGACCAGGCTCCCACCTAGCTGGCAGGGCCGAGAACCGCTCGATGGCCGGATGTTTCAAAAGTACTTAGCCTCGATGCTGGCCCGCTGACCAAGCTCCCACCTAGCTGGCAGGGCCAGGAACCGCTCGATGGCCGCAGTGTTTTTTCCCCCGAGGTGGCTCCGCTAGCCGGGCTCTCGCTAGCCGGCAGGGTAGGAAGGCCTCTCGGGGAGGCTAAGTGTTTTTTTCCCCGAAGTGGCTCCGCTAGTCGGGCTCTCGATAGCCGGTAGGGTAGGAGGGCCTCTCGGGGAGGCTAAGTGTTTTTTTCCCCGAGGTGGCTCCGCTAGCCGGGCTCTCGATAGCCGGCAGGGTAGGAAGGCCTCTCGGTGAGGCTAAGTGTTTTTTCCCCCGAGGTGGCTCCGCTAGCCGGGCTCTCGCTAGCCGGCAGGGTAGGAGAACCTCCCAGGGAGGCTAAGTGTTTTCCCCAAGATGGGCTTCGCTTATGGCGCTATTTTTAGCACCACTCGGCGAACACTCAGGGTTGGATGATTCTTTGCGAGCTTAAGATAACCTCGCAAAGAGCGGGGATTGTGTACAACCCCGTATTCGCCGAGTGCTTTCCCGGGCCCCAAGGGCCTTGTAGAACATTATTTGGCATAATAGTCCCAGACAGGAAAAGGGAGGATGAGCGGTGGAGGCGGAGACCTCCCGCTTGCCCAGTTCATATAGGAGGCGAGTAAAGGAAGGGGGCGAGCTCCTCTCGCCCCCCGCTCCGGCAGAAGGCGGAGAGGGGGAGCGGCGGCTCGCCCCCCCCCCCCCCCTCTCACCCAGCAAGAAGGCAGAGAGGGGGAGGGGCGGCTTGCCCCCCCTCTCGCCCAGCAAGAGAGGCGGAGAGGGGGAGGGGCGGCTCCCCCCCCCCCCCCCCCCTCTCGCCCAGCAGAGAGGCGGAGGGGGAGGGGAAGCTCGCCCCCCCTCTCGTTCAGCAAGAGAGGCAGAGAGGGGGAGGGGCGGCTCGCCCCCCCTCTCGCCCAACGGAGAGCCGGAGAGGGGTAGGGGCGGCTCGCCCCCCTCTCTCCCAGCAAGAGAGGCGGAGAGGGGGAGGGGCGGCTCGCCCCCCCCCCCCCCCCCCCCCCTCGCCCAGCAAGAGAGGCAGAGAGGGGGAGGGGCGGCTCGCACCCCCTCTCTCCCAGCAAGAGAGGCGGAGAGGGGGAGGGGCGGCTCGCCCCCCCCCCCCCCCCCCCCCCCCCCCCCCCCCCCCCCCTCTCGCCCAGCAAGGAGGCGGAGAGGGGGAGGGGCGGCTCGCCCCCCCCCCCCCCCCCCCCCCCCCCCCTCCCCCCCCCCCCCCCCCCTCTCGCCCAGGGGAGGCCCCCTCTCGTCCAGTTTTGGCTATTCGCAGTCCAGTTTTGGCTATTCGCAGTCTAGTGGTCTGCGTTCAGCGCTTCAGAACAGCCGGATTTGGCTATTCGCAGTCCAGTTTTGGCTATTTGCAGTCCAGTTTTGGCTATTTGCAGCCCAGATCCGAAAATCCTATAAATATGACAAAAGGGGCACCATTTGGAGGGATCTCATTCTTGGCTAGCTCTCTCCTCCTCTCTCTCCCTCCTCAAGTCTCTCTAGGGGGTGAGGAGAGCCTCCAGTGGTGCCCAAGCTTAGTAGTGGCTTGGGAGGGGAAGTTCCTAAGGGACTTCCGGGTATGTGGTGGGACCTCCCCACTAAGCCCTTGGTCTAGTCCTTAGTTCCAACACCTCCAACCTAGAGCTCTCCCTTGGGGGAAGTAAGGGTTGGTCGCCCCTCAGCTTGCTGAGGGCCCCAAACTCCACAGAAGCCGAGAAATCGGTTTCAACAATTAGGCTATGTGATGGAAAAATTGCCTACAATTATCCTGATTTGAAGACGTCCTTAGGTTAAAGATAAACTCACTTTGTATTTGATGCATGACTTAGTTTTGGTGTTTCAGGATGGATATTTAAATAAGGCTAAATCACTCATAATAACTCATGAAATCAATAGAAGTCCAAGGGATATTTGAAGAAATCACAAAGTCAAATATCATCTTGATAAGGTTCAGAGAATCATGGAATATATGCTTGATAACCTTAAGCTTCAAGGAATATCATTTTGAAGCCTTGGTTGAAGTTAAAGTTGCATGTCATTAATTGCCGAGACTAGCTAAAATATCGTCGAGAAGTCTCTACGACATTTCAAGAAGCATATTGAAATGATGAATGCTTGAGTTCATATCATTTAGATATGACACTCTCATGATAGTCCAAAGCTTAATCTAAAGTATAAGTCTTATTGTCTTGACAAGATGAAATATCATCTTGATAAGCTTATAATCGGCTTGAAGATAGTGATCGTGTTGATTTCCATATATTGTCTTGAGAAGCTGAAATATCATCTTGATAAGCTTGGAATATGCTTGAAGATAGTGATCGTGTTGATTTCCAGATATCATCTTGAAGACCTCAAATATCTTCGAGATAAGTTGAAATGTCATCAAAACAGCTTGTATATCGTCGAGACAGTTCAAGTTACGAATATTCAAATCTCTGCCATCGCCGATTGTGCCAATCAGATCAGTCCTTTAAGGAAAGAGATTTTTAACATAAAGTTTCTTGGATTCGACCGTTAACGCTCTCAGTCATATAAATACTAATGAGATATGAAGGGAAAACTCTAATCCTAGAAATATAATCAATCGAACAGTATTCTCTCAGAAAACCTAAGTGCAGCGGACATGCAATCTTTTTTAGAGAAAAACTTTCAGAAGGAGACAAGTTCAATAATGAATCATCCAGTGCTCCTAAGTTTGGTCAAGATCATTTCTCTTCCAATCTCTAATAGAGCAAAGAATTTCTTGGACTCAAAGGTTCAGCCAGATCAAGTTCTCCAGTGAAGATAATATCAAGATCTGTTACTGATCCAGTGAAAGCTATTTTCATCAAACCCATGAAGACTCAATACTTTACAAGATACATTTTCTTGAGTCTAGATTTGTTGTAAACAAACATTGTTATCAATTATGTTATAGGATCTCTTTTAGATCTGAGGTAGGGTTCAAGGGTGAACCCGAGGTAGGGTTTTCTTATAAACCCGAGGTAGGATTCTTGTTAAATTTGACTTGTAGGATTCTGAGATAAAATTTGAGTTGTAGGATCCTCAGGAAGGGGATCTGAGGTAGGGAATCAGTTTATATTCCTGAGGTAGGATTCTTGGACTCTGAGTTGTAAGATCTGAGTTTTGGTGGAGTTTGTCGAGGCTAGCACACTGCTAGATAGGTGGAGAGGGAAAGTGAAGTACCCATATTAGGGAACCTTTATAAATTGCTATGTACTATGTGCTGTGTTTATTTTCTGTGCTCAATCTTTAAATTAGCTGCTAAAGTTTTAGAAAGCATAAACACCTATTCACCCCTCTAGGTTGACTTAGACTATCCCTAGACTTTCAAAATTGGAATCAGAGATAGGCTGTTCTTTAAAGAGCTTAACAGCTTGAACAGGATATACCTAAGGGATTATAAGTCTATCCACCATTCCTGCTAGAGAGAACCATAAGGAGCACAATTCAATGAAGCTGCACATCTGCACAAAAGAGAATTTTCTTATTTGTAAGGAAAGAGTAAAGTTATTCATGGAAACTTTAGATCAAAGAATATTTATTGATATAGAGGAAGGCCCCTTCATTCCAATGACTGCATCTACTATCGACAATGCTCTTAAGGTCCCAAAGAAATACGTTGATATGACTATAGATGAAATCATCTTAGTCGTCATGGACAAGAGCTAAGAACATTCTGGTCAGTTGTATTGATGATTCTACATTCCAGAATCTCATTCACTGCAGGACTGCTAAGGAGATGTGAGATTCTCTCATAGAAGGTACTAAATAAGTGAGTTATGATAGAAAATCACTCTTAACTCAAGAATATGAATTATTGAAAGATTCTATATCTGTCGCTCCCAATCGCTCCACCAAACAGAGCCTAAGTGGGTTTCCAAGTGGGGATGGGTTTCAAAATTCTTAAAACCTCTTTATAAGAGGTGTTTGCCCAAGGTAAACCCTATGGTGGGTCCACCATGTGGGTGAAATTCAATGTAGGCCCTAGTCGCCGATTGACAAGTCAATGCTGACATGATGGGGTTGAATTTAAGTGTTCACGCTTTTCGAGATGCCGCATAATTTTATGAGACCTATTTGAGTCAACTTGACTAAACGATATTGGATTTGAATGGCACGAGTTGTGTTGCACTTGTATGGATTATGCGAGTCTAATGCAACTGGCTGAAGTCAATTTTGAGCTCATTTACTCAAAATGACAATTCTGAGTGACTGTGCAGAACAATGTGGCCTAAAATGGTAGTTCGAATAAAATGAGTTGTGTTGCATTTTAATGGATCATACGAGTCTAATGCAACTGACTGAAGTCAATTATGAGCTCATTTGCTCAAAATGACATTCCTGGGTGACCATGTCGGACAACATTACCTAAAATGATTACTTTCACTTAACGACCTCAGATTCAAACGAAATGAGTTGTGTTGCGCTTATATGGGTCATACAAGTCTAATACAACTGACAAAATTTAATTATGAGCTCATTTTCTCAAAATGACATTTTAGGGTGATCGTGTCGAACAACATAGCCGAAAATGGCCATGTTCGAAATCACCTCGTTCGCTCCTCCCCATGATGTGAAGGTGATTCCCACGTAGTAGAAAAGGTTGTCTACGACTCCAAATCAACGGTGAACGATTGTGTTTTGGGAATAAAAGGTACATTTCACAACGCGTCGCTTCTTTCTCGCTCAACGACAAAGTTGGATTTCTTCATTTGATTCAATGGCGTCATTAAAAGCAAAATGAATGGCGATGCCCTAGCAGAACTAGTAGAAGTCCACTACCGCTTTCTCACTGATTTAGAAGTACGTTGGGTCATATTTTTATGGGGTATGCATTCATATGGAGTTGTTGTCGTCTATACATCTGTTTAGGGTTTTGTTATGGGCCGACTTTTTGTTGTGCAAGCCGTGTTTTCTGAAGATGCAACCATATTTTTCCTTGTAGATGACCGACGGTCCTTATTTGAATTATATGTGTGATGTATTTTCCTTCAAGGAGCAGGCACAACCTCTATTGAACATCATCAGTGATTGTTCAAAGAATGAGCTACACAATGTTGGACTACTTGCTCTATTCTCAATCCCAGACATCAACCAAAAAATTCCCCTACTAAGCACCTTGTTGAGTTCTTACTCTGTTGAGAAGAGGGCTTTCCTACTCGGTAGGTGCTACATGAAGATCATTGTGAATCAAGTCACACTGGTGTTAGGAATTCCAAACATTGGCCTACAATTCAATTTTAAGAGGACCCCACTAGTTAATTTTGAGCAAAAGGATATGGTAGGGAGATTTTGCGGCTTGCACGTGCTGATTTGTTTGAGGAGGTTGAGTCCCAGAGGGTTGACATCTTGGTCAACTACGTGTTGTGCAAGTTTTTTTCCCTCTGAAGATATTAAAAATCCCGAGTTGTGTTCATAGTTTTGGAGGTCTCGAGGAGTTTAGAAAATATAACTGGCCAAAGGCCTTGCACAAGTTCATGCACTCCCAATTTCGGCTATTAAGTTGTATTGCATCGACAAAGAAAGTAAATGAGAGTTTGAGTTATTTAGATGGTTGTTTAATTCTTTTTGTGGTAAGTAAGAACAAATATTTTTTTCCACTAATAACATAATCCATAGTTATACTTCGTTCTTGTAAGTATGGTTCTATGAGATGACAAATCTTCGGTAGGTTGTAGATGACTTAGCTAGACCCCTACTATATCGATGGTCTGCAAAGTTTAGTTTTAATGCAAAATTCTTTTTAGCGTTGCGTGCAAAGTTGTGTAAGAGTGGTAGAGTAAGCCCTATATTTAGATTTGTCTTAAAATCAATTTACTAGTTCTTTCTCACTTCTACTACACGACCTCTTAATTAATGTGAATGTTAAGCGGTCCTTCAAGAACATTCTTCCAGTTGGGGAGCGGCTTCTAAGAATTGAAGATGATGAGGAATCTGATTTCGAGGAGAGAAGCATCGAAGAAGAAGAGTGGGAGGAGAAGGAATCAGAGGAGGAGGAGTCCAATGAGGAGGAGGAGGGGGGTATGTAGAAGGGAATTTTGACAAGGAAATTGAGCAGTAGTTGAAGAGAAAGTGGGAGAAGATGAAGAAGAACATGTAGGAAAGGGAGAGGGGGAGATGGAGAGAAAAAGAAGGTGAAGAAGAAGGTCAGAGAGAAGAAGGAGGTCGGAAAGAAGAAGGATCGAGTTGATGAAGAAAAAGAAGTTGAGCGAGGAGCTTGCGTAGTTATTGCGAAAGTATGATTGATGCTTTGGATGCTCTAGTTTTAGATGCCCACCATCGCACACCATCGCCTGCATTTAAGCCATCACCAATCTCTCATCCATCCACGCTATTATCATCATAACACGATACCCTTGTCTCTCATCCAACCCTACCAGATATTTCTTCTGCTCTAGTAATTACTCTACCTACTAAGTAGTTGGTGGAAGCAAGAAGTTTGATTAAAGGAATAAATGACTGAGTAGACCAAAAGAAGAATATGTTATTTACCAACACCCAAGGTGTTTGCTTTCCTAGGGAGAGGCTTGATATATTTAAGGAATTGAGAGATAATATACCACGTTCTATTACAGTACCCCAATAGGTATAATTTATTTGTGTACTTGGTTGCATTATCAAATGATTGTCTGATTCAATGGTACTTGAATTGTTGTAGTGAAAGCATTATGTTCGAGCGGGGAAATATTGTCATGTACCACTCCAACATAGATGAAGTTTTGAAGATTGGGTGTCTTAGTGACCTCCATTTGGATGCTTACAGCATTTTCTTAAGCATGAAAAAATCTCTGAACTCTAGGAGTGTAAGACACTTCTTATATGTCTCCCCAAACCATGTTGTAAGTGCATGTGTTTGATTTCCATTTATTTTGTCTAATGATAATATGTCTAATGTCATGTATTCATGATTTTAACTTTACAGAATTAAAAAAAAAGAATTTTTTGAATGGCAAGAACTTAATTAATTAACCATTTTACGATCAATGCGGTGAAGTATGCTAACTTAATTCAAATTCGCGTCCACATAACAAACCACTAGGTTTTGCTCGCTAGAAACATGAAGGGGAAGCTTTGGGAATTTTACGACTCACTGCCAAACCTCGTGCATTTTAGTGTGCTACCACGTACAACTTGTAATATATGTCTCTCTATCAATTTCAACTAATAAAGTTCTAATGAGTAATGTTTTATTTGTGTAGATCCAATATCTTCATGAGGACGCTTGTAGCACTTTGCTTGAAGATATTATGCAGTCCATTGCTAGGGCTGCCAACACAAATAAATGACGATGATTGTGGAGTTTGTACTTGATGAGGATTCATCATGGGCTCTCATTTTATGGAGAACCGGATGGCGGTTACTCCCATAAATCACTCCCCCCACTACTTTAGTGGGAGAGAAAGAGGGAAACCGCCACCACTCCCATTAACCGTCAATACGAAATCGCGCTAAACGCGCCAACCGCCGCGCAGGCATCAACACCGCCCCTCCCGCCGGCGAGCGGGACGCGCCGAACCGCAACCCACGTGGGGAGCGGCCGTGCCGCACCCCGCGTGGGGTGCGGCCAAGCCGCACCCCGCGTGGGGTGCGGCCAAGTCGCACCCCTCTTGGGGTGCGGCCAGCCGGCCGCAACCCCCCCCCCTTGGCGTGCGGCCAAGCCACACCCCTTCGGGTACGGCCGGGCCACGCCTACTCGGCACGAGAGGCGGTTGTGCCTCCTCCTCCTCCGATTTTCTTCACCGGGGGGCTTGCAAGCGGTCCTCCCGTATTCGCGCTCTTATCAGGCGCGCCGGACCCTGGTTTCCCTTTAGGAGACAACTCTCCATTCCACCGTTCGCTCAGAACGCCTCCACGTTCACGCACACTCGAAACGTCTCTAAGCGCGTCCAAGGCGCTCCCATGTTCGTTGCGCTCTCAGAACGCTTCTGAGTGCGCTCAGAGCATTCTCACTTTTACGCCTCGCCTCGCTCACATTTCAGCCTCTCTCACTTTTCCGCCTCGACTTGCTCACTTTTTGTATTTTCAGTTTCTCACTTTTCAGGAACGGCTTGTCGTCTTTCCTCAAAGGGCAAGATGGTCATTTATGAAAAATGGTGATCCGAGTGCCCCGAATCGGGAAACGTGATTCGTCCGCCAAGGTGGTTATGGTGGTTACGACTGCGAAATTACCGGGCTACCCTCGGCCAAAGCTATAAAAAGGCCCCAAGGCTTCATTTAAAGGATCCAGACCTTGATGACCAGAGAGAGCTCCTTGGAGATTTCCACGGAATTCTCCTTCGGTGCTTGAAGTCTTCTTCGTGGACTTAGAGATTTCCTTCTTCGCGAAAGCGGACAAGGCTCTCACTTTCGTTCTCTGAAAAGCGGACAAGGCTCCCGCTTTCGTTCTCAGGAAAGCGGACAAGGCTCCCGCTTTCGTTCTCAGGAAAGCGGACAAGGCCGTCTCACTCTCGTTCTCGGGAAAGCGGACAAGGCAGCCTCACTTTTGTCTTCTCAGAAGAAGACAGGGCAATCTCACCTCTGCCCTCTGGAAAGCGGACACGGCCTTCTCACTTTCGTTCACTACTGCTCTCATAGAAAAAGTACTTAGTTTTTCCGAGAGGTGGCCTGTCACCCTCGGAGTGCTCTCTCTCTCTCTCTACTATTGTAACGAGCGGCGGCCTGTCGCGCTCGATCTCTAAGCATCTAATTGTAACCACTCAGGAGATAGTGAAATTTGGTCGGCACAGCTCCGGCCACGTGGTTTTTCACCCTTTCCGGGTTTTCCACGCTACAAAGTCCCAGTGTATTCAGCAAATCTCAAATTGACTATTTGCGCGCTTAGTTCGCTCCCGAGCTAAGGTGGTTCAGTTAAACCGGTCTACCAAGAGCCCTAAGCGACCCGCAACAGTTTGGCGCCGTCTGTGGGAATGGATTCCCAAAAACCAAGCAAGGGATTTCCGAGCGCAGCACCCGCTTCTCCGGAGTTCACAGAGCCAGCGAAAGTGGACACCTCCCCCGAAATATCCGACGCATGCAGCTCCTCAATCCCGGAGAACCCGGCGTAAAGAGCGCTCATCGCTATTCCCGTCCTGCCCACGTGGCTTGGATCAACTAACAAGCCGGCCCCCCTCGCGGCAGGACAGGATCTGAACGATGATACGCATCGACCGAGGCGATCCCCCCTCTCAAAGTCAATTTTGGAATACCCGGTCCCGTTATGGCTAAAGCTCCGCAAAGGAAAGAGTTCCACGGAGTAGGGGACGCGTACGGGCACGTTAATCACTTCCTGATAACGATGCGGACGCTCGGACTTCCCGACCAGATCGGCTGCAAGATCTTCACCAAAATACTACGCGGAGATGCCCTCCGCTGGTACGAATCCTTGCCAAACGGAGCAATTCACAACTTCACCGAGTTATCCCAGCTGTTCGTCGAATGGCACGAGACGCGCTCGCCAAGGATTCGAGAAGAGCGAGAAAAGCCTGGCACGGATGAACCGCCCCGCCTAAGGGGGGCGGAATGGTGCAAGCAGCAAGAAAAGATTTGCACAAATATTCGCCAGGAACGTCCCTGTGCATGGATGGACTTCGCCTTAGACGCAAGCATAGGCAGTCCACCCTGCGAGCTTAGGAGAGCGTTGATAACACATCGCATCTCCTTCAATCTCTTATTCCTAGCTGTCGTGGTGCGGCTCAAACCCCTAAGCGGGAACCTCAAGCTCAGGGCCAGCAACGCGGAGATCCCCGACGGAACTATGGTACCCACCATAGGGATCATCACCTTTCCGGTCCAAGTAGGCATGCACCCGGAACCGGTCCAGTATGACATTCAGTTCGTCGTCGCAAACGCCAACTCCCCGTACGACGCGATATTCGGGAGTCTCCTACTAGACGCCCTGGACCAGACATTTCCATGTCCGGGCGCATGACCAACAAAGGGAACATCCTCAGGAACGCAATGCATGGTTTTGATACACCCGACTCCAAGCTCCCTTGGGTCAACGACGACCCGTCACCAGAGCCAAAGTCTGAAAAGCTAAGCGCGCGGAAGGACCACACAAATCTCGCATTGGCAGAAAAAGCCAAACCTCAGGCACCGATGAATCTGCAGCCAGTCGATGCAAGTCGCAAGAGAAAGGGCCAGCAGCAGCAATTCGAACTACTCACTCAGAGCCGAGCAGACCGCTCCCAAGGGCTATCAAGTCAAAGCCCCCATAGTTACACTCCGCTAAACACCCCACGCGAGCACATTTTGTCCGTAATCTGTAACAGCAGGGTCATTAATTGGCCCAGGCCGCTCTCCCTGCACAGGGGAGATCAATCCCAGTTTTGCCACTTCCACAAAGGCCGAGGGCACCGAACGGAGCACTGTGCAAAACTGAAAGAAGAAATTGAACGTCTCGTCCAGTTAGGACAACTGGAGGCTTTCCGTAAAGAAACACAGAAAGGTGCCACCAAGGATCAGCCACCGGGTCACAGTCGCCCACCATGCTGAGCAAGCTCGAGCACGCACAGCGCAACGGGAGCGCAACATAACTTCTTCCTCTAGTAAAACTTGTATCAGAAACCTACTGGCTCAAAAGCCGCAGGATTGCACTTACGCATGTATCAATATTCATTTACTAGTTATCTTCCATCGGTTCTAAACTGTTCTACTGCAGGAACCACTTTGGATACCTGCCCCGAGGACTTTGCACCGCCGTCGATTGAAGGTCCGCCCTTCTCCTCTGCCGTCAAGTCCTGGTGTCGTAGGGGCCTGCCCCTCTTACGTTCGCCCCCGGTTTGAATACACCCTCTATTCACCGGCCACTTCGGGGCCCTGCCCCGGGGACTTTGCACCGCCGTCGATTGAAGGCCCGCCCTTCTCCTCCGCCGTCAAGTCCCGGTGTCGTAGGGGCCTGCCCCCCTTACGTTCACCCTCAGTTTGAATACAAACACTATTCACCGGCCAAGCCGCGAGCCAGACTCGTGCAAAAAACCCGCGAGCCAGACTCGTGCAAAAAAAGCCGCGGGCCAGACTCGTACACCTATTTTATTATGTAAAAGCCGCGGGCCAGTCTCGTGCACCTATTTTATTATGTAAAAGCCGCGGGCCAGACTCGTGCACCTATTTTATTATGTAAAAGCCGCGAGCCAGACTCGTGCAAACTAATTTTTTGACTAACATAAAAGCCGCGGGCTCAGGTCCGCGCAAACTCATCTGTAACTTTGAAAATAATCAAACTATGCAGGTGCTAACAACCAGATTAACGAGATTGTGCAGATAAACAAGTACGATGTATACAATAAAGGAGATACGACCACATCCGGCAAACACGCAAACAAGCAACAAAACTAAAAGCAGGAAAGAGAAAGATAGACCGCATCAGTCCTCGGTTACATCCGAGGAGTCGTCTCCAAAAAGGTCTCCGGCTCCAAGGCCGGCGGTGTCGCACTCGAACTTCCTCCCCATCATGCGGAGGGTCTTCTGAATGCCTCTCTGAAAGGAGACCTCACACTCGTCCGCTATCAGGGGCTCTACCTCCGACGTCATCACCTCTGCCTGAATCTCCTCCATCATCTGGAAACGCTCCTCCGCAAAAGCGAGGGAGTCCTTATACTCGGCCACCCCGGTCGCCTTGGCCCCCTCAAGGCTCTGCTCGATCGACGACAGCCGGCCCACCTCGCTCCGTAGGAAGCCCAACTCTCCCTCCAGGCGGAACATCTCCCCCTGCGCGTCCGATAACTAACGGAGGGCATCCTGTGCGAGCGCCTTGTCACCACCACACTCTGCGCGCAACTTCCCAATATCAGTCTCCAGCTGCTGAACGCAAACTGAATCGCGGTCTCTTTTCTCCTGCAAGGTGGACATCTCGCATCTCGCCACACGTAACTCCTCCTGAAGGGCGAAATAGTTGTCCTTAAGACTCACATAATGGTCGTTCCATGTAACGGCAACGTTGGTCAAAGACTCTGCCTGCAAAAGTTAAGCGATTAGCAAAAGCAAGTAATAACGAAGAAGAAGGGCTAAATTATGAAAAAAGTACTTCACTTACCGCAAAGGCCATCGACTGGAGAGAAGATGAAACGTGCTTCTCCGGCATAAGGGGAGGCGGGGGCGGCAAATCCTCCTGTGTGATCTGGACGGCAGGAGGAGACGCCAAGATCTCCACCTCCGGATCAGGCAAACTCGGCTCTCTTCTAGGACGGCTCGGGCCGGCCTCGCCGTCGTGACTCGTGGGCACCGGTGGAGTAGGGCGCGGAACAGAAGCGCAGTTCTTGAAGACGATCATCCTCTTCCTCCCGCGGTCTAAGGGTACGACATCCTCCCGCTCCGGATCCTAGGAAAGTCCCACCGAGTGCAGTCGGCGTTCATCCACACAACCAGAAATGGAGAGCAAGGCCTTCGACAGCCCCTCTCGGCCAGGAAAGCTAGGGATAGGAAGGAACTCATCCTCCCGACCAGTCTGCCGGCGGCAACGTCCAGGGAGCGATCTCCATAACTCCGGTAGCTCCCATCGATTCTGAACATACCCGTAAAGGGTATTCCCGTGGCGGTAATCGACCTTCGCCCCAAAGTGGAACCAGCTCTTGTTGCTCCAGATTTCTATGCGACCACCCGGGTCGGTGGACACCTCGCACCAGTCCTTGAAGATCTCAAGTGAAAAACGCTTGCTATGCTCCCGGAAAAATACCACCAATCCCATAATGTTCGTCATCCCGCCCGGAGTGAACTGGGTGATCGGGACACCACAGTATCAGAATATTTCAACAACCTCCTCCGGTGGAGGGATGCGAAATCCAGACATCAAGCAGCCCTCCGAAAGATCCATGAAACCGGTCGGCGGATTCTGGGCGCGCTCCTTCGCCCTTGGGATCTTCACCTCAACACCGGGGGGCAACCCGAACCGCTTGCGCCATGAGTCAACCCGCGCCTCATCAAGAGTGGAGCGCATGCGCATCGGCCTTGACTGGCCACCTCGTCTCGAAGCCTGCAAGAGAAGGTTCGCACACATAAGCGCACGGATCCAACAGAACAAATAAAAATAAAAAAATCCTGAAGACACCGCACGCGACAAATACCCCGCACAACGATCCTCATACGCAGAAAAGCGCGCGGACGACAAGCCGCACGCACCCAGCACCCCGCGCCACGGCAAACCGCCGCCGCGCACATACACGCGGCAAACCATCACCGCGCGTGCATGCGGACGACGGGCCAATCGTCGCGCGCAAGGGGGGAGGGCGCGCGACAAACCACCACGCACGACCGACCGCCACGCCCCCATGGCCGGCACCGCCCGCACACGGGCACGCCCCCACGGCCGGCGCCGCCCGCACGTGGGCTCTCCCCCGCGGCCGGCACCGCCCGCGCGCGGGCTCGCCCCCGCGGCCGGCACCGCCCGCGCGCGGGCTCGCTACCGCGACCGGTACCGCCCCGCGGCAGCCCGCGCGCAAGCTCGCTACCGCGGCCGGTACCGCCCCGCGGCAGCCCGCGCGCGAGCGCGCCACCGCCGGCGCCACCCCCGCACGGGCGCGCGCCCTCCCGTCACCACGCTCCCTCGGTCGGAACCACCCTCGCGGGCACGCTCTGCCATCTCCACCTTTTTCACGGAAAAAACAAAAAATAGAACTTTCCTCCACCATGGTCAACGCGCCGCCAACGATGAAGACGACCGGAGTAAATTTTATAACCTTCGCACTCCTTCACGCAGAGGATCGGGCTCCGAAGGTTTGGGGGGCTTATGATGAGGATTCATCATGGGCTCTCATTTTATGGAGAACCGGATGGCGGTTACTCCCAAAAATCACTCCCCCCATTACTTTAGTGGGAGAGAAAGAGGGAAACCGCCACCACTCCCATTAACCGTCAATACGAAATCGCGCTAAACGCGCCAACCGCCGCACAGGCATCAACACCCCCCCTCCCGCCATCGAGTGGGACGCGCCGAACCGCACCCCACGTGGGGAGCGGCCGTGCCGCACCCCACTTGGGGTGCGGCCAAGCCGCACCCCTCATGGGGTGCGGCCAAGCCGCACCCCACTTGGGGTGCGGCCAAGCCGCACCCCTCATGGGGTGCGGCCAAGCCGCACGCCACTTGGGGTGCGGCCAAGCCGCATCCCACACGGGGTGCGGCGAAGCCGCACCCCTCTTGGGGTGCGGCCAGCCGCACCCCTCTTGGGGTGCGGCCAGCCGGCCGCAGCCGGCCGCACCCCCCTTGGGGTGCGGCCAAGCCGCACCCCTTCGGGTACGGCCGGGCCATGCCTACTCGGCACGAGAGGCGGTTGGGCCTCCTCCTCCTCCGATTTTCTTCACCGGGGGGCTTGTAAGCGGTCCTCCCGTATTCGCGCTCTTATCAGGCGCGCCGGACCCTGGTTTCCCTTTAGGAGACAACTCCCCATTCCACCGTTCGCTCAGAACGCCTCCACATTCACGCACACTCGAAACGTCCCTAAGCGCGTCCAAGGCGCTACCATGTTCGTTGCGCGCTCAGAACGCTTCTGAGTGCGCTCAGAGCATTCTCACTTTTACGCCTCGCCTCGCTCACATTTCAGCCTCTCTCACTTTTCCTCCTCGACTCGTTCACTTTTTGTCTTTTCAGTTTCTCACTTTTTAGGAACGGCTTGTCGCCTTTCCTCAAAGGGCAAGATGGTCATTTATGAAAAATGGTGATCCGAGTGCCCCGAATCGGGAAACGTGATTCGTCCGCCAAGGTGGTTATGGTGGTTACGACGGCAAAATTACTGGGCTACCCCCGACCAAAGCTATAAAAAGGCCCCCAAGGCTTCATTTAAAGGATCCAGACCTTAATGACCAGAGAGAGCTCCTTGGAGATTTCCACGGAATTCTCCTTCGGTGCTTGAAGATCTTCTTCGTGGACTTAGAGATTTCCTTCTTCGCGAAAGCGGACAAGGCTCTCACTTTCGTTCTCTGAAAAGCGGACAAGGCTCCCGCTTTCGTTCTCAGGAAAGCGGACAAGGCTCCCGCTTTCGTTCTCAGGAAAGCGGACAAGGCCGTCTCACTCTTGTTCTCGGGAAAGCGGACAAGGCAACCTCACTTCTGTCTTCTCAAAAGAAGACAGGGCAATTGTTGAAACCGATTTCTCGATCTCTTGTGGAGCTCGGGGCCCTCACCGAGATGAGGGGCAGCTAGCCCTTACCGGTCCCTCGGGAGAGGTAAGGCCGACGACTCGAGCAAAGAACAAAGACCCTAGTCTCAACGAGGAGGTCCCTCCACTAACCCGGAAGATCATTGAGCGCTTCCCCTCCCAAGCCAAAGCTAAGACTCGGGCACCTTGGAGAGCTAGAGAGCCCAAACCAAAGCGACCTAGGGAGAGAAGAGCTCAAAGATAATGAACCGCTCCTCTTCCAAGGTGCCCTTTGAGGTCTATTTATAGATTTTAGTTTTGTGGTCTGTCAATAACCAAATCCCGCTGTCCATTCTTACTATCCGCACACCGGATTGGCCTGCTGACAGCCAAACTCCGCTGTTCGGAGAGGCTAAATGCAGACCACCGGGGGCCTCTTGGTAAAAATCCCTTCCTAGACTTTTACTGGGCGAGTCAGCCCACTTCGCGGCCTCCCTCGCGAGTGAAGCTCGCGAGCCTCTGGATCGGCGAGCCCCAGAGTTATTACTGGCACGTTGTATGGCTCGCTCGCCTGTACTACCTCGGCGAGCCCCAGGATGACTATCCGCACCCACTCTAGGCGGGCTCACCTAGCGGACCCCTTCCTCGAATGGTTGGGCTCGCCCATAGCGACCCGGCCAAGCCGACTGCCCTCGCGAGCGGAGCTCGCGAGCCTCTGGGTCGGCGAACCCCAGGATGGCTATCCGCACCCCAAAATGGCTAACTGTACCCCAAGAGTGGCTAACTGTACCCCAAGAGTGGCTAACTGTACCCCGAGGTTCCGGGCTCGCCTGGCGAGCTCCCTCCTCAACTGGTCGGGCTCGCATGCACTGCCCTCGCCGAGCTTCGAAGGAGCCGGTTACCTTCCCTTCGCTGGGCTCGCTCGCTTGCGCAGTCTCTTGCGATCAGGGTTCGCCCCTTTTGGCTCGCCTCCTTGAGCGCGAGCTTTGGTTGCTTCCTGCCGAACATTGGGGTTGTACACAATCCCCGCTCTTCGCGAGGTTGCCCTAAGCTCGCGAAGATACATCCAACCCCTGGTGTTCGCCGACTCTGCTGACGTGGCGGGAATCTTTTGGTGGGTCCCCTGCCCGAAGCTATAAATACTGCCCACCGAGGGTGGTGATCAAGCCTTCCCTTTTGTTCCTTTCTCGCCGAAATCGTTCTTCCTTCAGGATGTCCAGCAAGCAGAGCGCGTTGGAACGACTGAAGGCTTCTAGGGAGATGGCGAAAGCTCGGGCCGCCGAGCGCAACGCCTGGATGTTCAACCCTGCCACCTCTCCCCAGACCAAGAAAGCCATGACGATTAGGAGGTCGCCGGGGGAGGACATGACATTGCCTCCTGATTCCCCACCTCCGCCGAATACCGTGCTCGCACAACAGGTATCCTCAGTCTAAATTCTTTACATCGGCCCCTTGCTCATTCCCTTCCTTCTCGCAGAATCCTCCTCCGGAGGACCGCCTGGCAAGCCTTACGCTGACGACTTTCGGCGCTCCGTCCCCCGCGAGGCTGGGGTTGCTAGATGTTGGGTCGGGACTTCGTCCCAACAGGCACCTCTCTCGCAACCTCGTAAGTCACTCGCATCCTACTTTACCTCCGCTTAAGTCCGTGATACCCACACGTCGGTGGCCCATGCAGATACCCCATCGTCGAGTCCCAAGGAGAAAGTCTCCACCCCGGTGAACTCGCCGGTCCCGCCTAAGGTTAACGTGGCGACCCCAGGCTTCGGTCTGATGGGCAAGCGAAGTCCGGGCGGCTCACTTCTCGACGGCGCCCAAGTCGCGGAGAGAGTGGTATACCCTCCTGGACTGGGGAAACCCCACGTCTCGGGATTCCGCGAAAACTTCCAGGGTCGGCCGGAGTCTTCGCGCAAGCCCCGCCTTGAATCCCCCTCCTCGCCAGGTCAGCATATTTTCGCGAGCTCCCATCTCTTGCCCGCCCTCGGGCCCTTCTAACCCTTCGTTGAAATCCCAGGAGCCACCCCTGAGTCAGAGCATGGGAGGATGGAGATGTCGCCACCGCCTTCGCCTAGCCAGATTGAAGACTTCTTGGGTGACCCTGGCGACCCCGTGCGGATGAAGAGTCGGGTGTCTGAGGTGCTTCAGAAGCACGACATGATGTTACGCGAGTTGGAGGAGCGGTATGACGCGGACCGGGCTGCTTTTGACGAGAGATTCACCGTGTTGGAAGACGCGAATGCGCGCTTAATCGCCGAGGCGGAGCCGGTGCCTCGCGCAGATGTTACCTCGCCCGGCGTGCACATCTCGCGGGGCGAGGATCAAGCGCACCTAATCCTGCGCGAGTTTAAAGTGCTTCGCGAATACCATTATCCGAGAGTACCGCCGTGTGCGGGCAAGCGGGGTCGGGGTCGCTGGAAATGGCTTCCCTACCCCTGAGGCTGCAACGGGTTTTTAATTCTGCTACTCTTTTGCTTGTATTTCTTTTATGACGTCTGTTGAACAATAACCGGTATGGTAATATTCGCGAGTCTGTCGTGACTCGCCTTTTATCGTTTTCCATTTTTAACTTTTCCCTTTATTTCTGTGGTGTGCATGTGATTTATTCGGCTCGTCCGCTGTGTTTGATATGATCGCCCTCGCAGAGCGCTTGCGAGCTTCTGTGCAACGCTATGCCCGGACCCCTTTTTCTCGCGGGCCGGCCTTGGGTGGGACTCAATTATCGCGCGATGGCGAGCCCTGGCTCGCAAGACCGCAGTCCCTTTGAGCAGAAAACTACTTTATTTTAGTTATCCGCACTCCCGACGCTTCGATTCCCGTGCCCACCCGAATTTCTTATAAATAGCTCGGATTCATTCTCCTACCCGTCGCATTTATTTTTCCCGTCTTCTCGCATCCACGCTCATCTCCGTCCTCGCAAGATCGTGTTCGCGTTCGCTGCTTGTAGGTTGCCTCTTCCTGACTTGATGCGGACGAATCAGCAACTGGGAGCGGATGGCGAGAGCGAGGGGCGGTCAAAGTGCGCCTCAGCGTTTCAGGCCCACGAGTTCTACTGTGCGAACATCACAGCCGAGGAGTATAAACTCGCCGTGGACCGCTATCTCCCAGAGGGCTATTCAGCCCGCTGTCCAAGCGAGAATTCTACTTTAAACGAGACCGAGGCTGACGAGCTCGCGATCCCCGTTGCGCACTTCGAGAATGGGTTGCGACTCCCTCTGTGGCCTGAAATTCGTCAGGTACTTCGCCTGGCCTTCTCGCCGCTTCACGTTCGCTATCGCAACTTTCTCATCGTTCTTTGTAGGTGTTGCGATATTATGGAGTGTTACCGAGCCAGTTGACCCCAAATGCGATCGCGGATATTGTCGCGTTCGCCAGTTACCTGCGGGAGGAGAGGATCGAGTTCAGCCTACTCGTCTTCCGCAAGGTGTTTTCCTTCCGCGCCTTCCGAGACGGGACTACTTATTTCGCGAGTCAGCACGTCACGGTCTGCGAGGCGGTGAATAAGAGTCACCATTGGACTCAGAAGTTCCTTCTAGTGAAGGGACCCTTCGGCAATCTCCACTTCACCCCCCTCCAGCGGGATGACGCCACTTACCGCCCTCCGAGCTCGCTGAGCGGCGCCGACGCTAAACTCCTCCAATACCTCTCCGGCAAAAACTTCGAAGTCGTCTACCTGCGGCGCAACGTTGATTCGTTACTCGCCGTTCCCCAAGGGGAAGGTAGGGCTCGATCTCGCCCCACTCTCCTTTCCTTTCTTCGTTGCATAACACTCTTACTTTACAGGCGAGCGCGAGATCCCTGTCAACCCCCCGCATGCGCAAGGCGCCACTCTCACGGCGGACACTCTCGCGACCGCAGCGGCAGAGGCTTGCCGCGACCTTCCCGCCGTCGGGTCCGGCAAGAAGCGGCCTCCTTCTGCGAGTCAATCGGGTTCGCGGCCCTCCAAGAGGTTGAAGGGAAAGACCATCGCTACCAAGGATAGGAGCGCGGTCGTTTATCTAAGCGAGACCGACGACTCGCCTCCTTCCCCTGCGAAAAAACCTGACCCCCCGGTGGACCAGGGTGTTGGGAGTTCTTCTGTGACCCCCCAACCCAAAGGCCACAGAAACTTCGGTCTGGGCGAGAAAGTTTCCGACGTCCTCGGCGAACCCCTGCTCGCTTGGGACCCCAATGCCAACCGGATTTCCTGCTCCACCCATCACCCCTCCTGGGTGGAGCTCGGTAAGGCCGGGGAGGAGGTGTTCTCTCTCTCCTTCGGCTTATATGGCCGCGAGGACGCCGCTGCCTACAAAGACATGGGACCACGGCAGCTGGTTTATGAAGAAATGCGAGCCCAGTTCCGTTCGACGGAACTCGCGCACATGGCGGGGCGCCGCTATCTGCAGGCGGATAGGGATATCCGCGCGTACCGGGAGGAGCTCAAGAGAGCTCGCGAAGAGATCAAAGGTCTTAAAGAGAAGGAGGAGGTGACGGAAAGCCTTCTCGCCGGGATGCAGGGCAAGATGGTAAGTGATCCTTGGGTCTCTTTTCCTTGCCGTTCGCGACCTCTAGCTTTCTCCTAACTCGTTTGACGCTCAGGATGCCGACGTAGCCACCAAGCTTCTCGCTCGCAACGGCGAGCTGGAGTTGGAGAATACGATGTTGAAGGCTCGAGTGGATGAGCTGGTTCGCAGCGTGCTACCCCCCTCTCCTGGGCGAGTCGGCCCCCAACAGAAGGCTGCCGAAAGTGAGGAGCAGAGGCGGCGAGATGCACAGGAGGTCGCCAACCTTGTCTTCACGACCCTTAAGGATGCGAGCCTGCTGGCCGAAGACGCGATGGAGTTCACAGCGGAAGACGTCTGCCCGGACCTCTTCGCCTTGGCTCCCTGGTTGGGGGCTCGCAAAGATGGCGAGGACCTTCCAGAATGACTTCCCTTTTTCCTTCCCCTCTTGTGAATGTATATTATTCTTTTTGGGCTGGCGAGATCGCCGCCGAACATAGAAGGACTTCGTGATAGTTTTTCTTTTGTTAACATTTATGATTATGCTTGTGTTCATTTCTTTCCTCGCATTGGGTTTCTTTTCAACCTCTCTTGGCTAATTGTTACGCGGTAGTGTTCTCGGAGGGCTCGCGAACAGGCATGTCTGGGCTCGCCTCGCCAAGGTTTCCTTTTCACGGATTACGCGAACCCGGGTTGTCGTTGCCCGCGGACACTGCCCGGCGAACCTAGCCTTGGCGAGCATGGGCACAGGCAACCCGCGAGCTGAACTTCTCTGGTTATAGCATTTCAACCCGCTACCTTAGGCTTCACCGGCCTCGACTCAAACCCTTCTGGCTCTAACACCTCAACCAATCAGCATAGCCCTTGACCCTTGTTAGTAGCCTCTCCAGAGATCAACCAGAACCCCCCGTCTAGGTGAGAGCCCGGGAGTGGAATCGATCTGGGGCCATCCAGCATCAATATTTCCAACCCTGCCAGCCTCTCCAGAGATCAACCAGAACCCCCCGTCTAGGTGAGAGCCCGGGAGCGGAATCGATCTGGGGCAATCCAGCACCAATATTTCCAACCCTGCCAGCCTCTCCAGAGATCAACCAGAACCCCCCGTCTAGGTGAGAGCCCGGGAGCGGAATCGATCTGGGGCAATCCAGCACCAATATTTCCAACCCTGCCAGCCTCTCCAGAGATCAACCAGAACCCCCCGTCTAGGTGAGAGCCCGGGAGCGGAATCGATCTGGGGCAATCCAGCACCAATATTTCCAACCCTGCCAGCCTCTCCAGAGATCAACCAGAACCCCCCGTCTAGGTGAGAGCCCGGGAGCGGAATCGATCTGGGGCAATCCAGCACCAATATTTCCAACCTTGCCAGCCTCTCCAGAGATCAACCAGAACCCCCCGTCTAGGTGAGAGCCCGGGAGCGGAATCGATCTGGGGCAATCCAGCACCAATATTTCCAACCTTGCCAGCCTCTCCAGAGATCAACCAGAACCCCCCGTCTAGGTGAGAGCCCCGGAGCGGAATCGATCTGGGGCAATCCAGCACTAATATTTCCAACCTTGCCAGCCTCTCCAGAGATCAACCAGAACCCCCCGTCTAGGTGAGAGCCCGGGAGCGGAATCGATCTGGGGCAATCCAGCACCAATATTTCCAACCTTGCCAGCCTCTCCAGAGATCAACCAGAACCCCCCGTCTAGGTGAGAGCCCGGGAGCGGAATCGATCTGGGGCAATCCAGCACCAATATTTCCAACCTTGCCAGCCTCTCCAGAGATCAACCAGAACCCCCCGTCTAGGTGAGAGCCCGGGAGCGGAATCGATCTGGGGCAATCCAGTACCAATATTTCCAACCCTAGTATCGCAGCAGTTGAGAGCATAACAAATGAAAGTAAGATGTTGATTGGATAACAAAATAAGGTTTTCAAGGGTAGAATCGTTTCAAATCATCCCCACTCCGAGCCCGGTCAAGGGGCATCCCTTCCACATCCTGGAGGTGATACCCCCCCCCCCCCCCCCCCCCCCCCCCCCGACTTGAGCACCTCGCTTACAATATAGGGGCCTTCCCAGTTGGGGTTAAGCTTACCCATTGTGGCCCCTCTGCCGGCCGCATCGACCTTCTTCAGGACTAGGTCCCCTTTCTGAAAGTGTTTGATCCGGATATGTTTGTCAAAATATCGAGCCATCCGCCTCTTGACCTCTTCCTGCCTGATGGTGGCCAAGTCCCGGAGTTCTTCCACCAGGTCCAAGGATAGCCTCTGCTCGGCATTGTTACCTTCTAGCCACTCTTCATCCCCCTCGCATGCAGCGGTCACCCGGGGGGTCTTTACCTCGAACTCTATGGGGAGAACGGCCTCGGACCCGTGGGAGAGCTTGAACGGAGTCTCCCCGGTGGCGGTATTCGGAGTAGTCCTCATGGCCCAGAGGACGGAGGGTAGTTGTTCCACCCAACTTCCTCGTAGGTTTTCCACTTTCTTTTTTAGCAGGTTGACGATTATCTTGTTCGCCGCCTCCACTTGCCCATTGCTCCTCGGGTGGTGGACTGAAGCAAACCTGAGGTCAATGCCGAGCTGAGTGCAGAAGCCGACAAACTCTTCACTCGCGAACTGTGGCCCATTGTCCGTTACTATGGCTAGAGGGAGCCCATGTCTGCAGATTATTTCCCCCCACACAAAATTCCTTACAACCTGAGAAGTTACCTTAGCTAGTGCCTTCACCTCTACCCACTTGGAGAAGTAGTCGATCATGACCAGCAGGAACTTCCTCTGACCGCTGGCTTGGGGAAAGGGGCCGACCAGGTCTAACCCCCATATGGCGAAGGGCCAGGGGGCCGTGATGGTCCGGAGCCTTTGAGCGGGGATGTAACGCCCCTGATTTTCGTTAATTATTTTACGTACCCTCTGTGACGTAATTTTGGCGTAAGGGCGTTACGTCAGCTCGTCTAGTAGTATGTTGAGCCTTAGCTTAGTTAAAGTATGTCTTGTAGATCGAGCGTGCGAGTTTTCGCATCGTTTCGGGTTAAAGTAAAGATTTTGGGTGGATTTCAAGATTTTAGCTTCGGGAGGCTTTAGCCCGATTTCGGCCCGTCGGAATTGAATTCTGACTTCGCCGTTGGATTCGTAGCGCCGTGTTTTAGTTAAGGTGCGAATTTCGTAGAAATCCGAAGTGTTTTGGTCGCCCTCGAGGGTTAAGTAAGATGTGAGAATTATTTAATTAATTTAAATAATAAACTTAGGTTAGTATATAAGCCTAAGTCTCTTCTTTCCTATTCATTATCTTCCTCCTCGATCAAACCAGCCGCCGAACGAGAGAGGCGAGAGCGGAGGTTTTGTGAGCCTTCAACCGGCGATTCCTAGGGCTGTAGTGGTCGGAATCGAGTTTGGTTTGAAGATTTGGAAAGCTCTCGGCGAGATCTTCGTTCTAGCGGTAAGCTTTTCTCGTTTCGTGGAGTTTTGGGAGATTTGGCGGTAACCTAACTCTTCCTTTTGGTCTGAATCGTTCTAGGATTTCGTGCTTGAGTGTTTCCTTAGCCTTCAGAGCGGAGGACCTCGAGTTTCGCAAGGTTAAGGCAAGTGGCTTCCTCCTCCTTCTCTTTCTGTTCTTGAAGTATTGTTTCGCTCGTGTCGATTTCATGTCGCTCGGTTTAACTTAAGTTTTGGAGTGTTAATGTAAGCTTCCTTGATTATTCTTCCTTTGCTATGAATCGGGTAGTTTTTCCCTGGAGAAAACCGTCCTATCTATACCCAAAGGATAAATAGCTTCTAGGAGAATCGCTATCCGCAGACCACCCAGCAGAATAGGGGATTCTGTTGCAATTCGTCGAGATTTCACGGGACATTCCGTGTAATCCCGACGAATTCCGATGAATCATACCAGACGGCAACTTCCGCCGAGTTAAAGATTTTCTGTGTCAATTCGTCGAGATTTCACGGGACATTCCGTGTAATCCCGACGAATTCCGACGAATCCCGTGGAATTCCGACGAATCAAGTTAAAGATTTTTTCTGTGTCGATTCGTCGAGATTTCACGGGACATTCCGTGTAATCCCGACGAATTCCGACGAATCCCGTGGAATTCCGACGAATCAAGTTAAAGATTTTTCTGTGTCGATTCGTCGAGATTTCACGGGACATTCCGTGTAATCCCGACGAATTCCGACGAATCCCGTGGAATTCCGACGAATCAAGTTAAAGATTTTTCTGTGTCGATTCGTCGAGATTTCACGGGACATTCCGTGTAATCCCGACGAATTCCGACGAATTCAAACAGCAACAATTTCTGGACCTCCCCCATTCTATGTGGTGATTGGTAACCTTTACCAACACAGTCAATCTTCCATCTTCTCCGCATGCTCTTAATTCTATGTCTCGAAAAACATTCAAATGTCTCGAGAAATCCCCTGCTTTATCTCGAGAAATCCTTCCAGTTCTCGAGAAGTGCTGCCTTGAATGTTGTCCCTCTTCTTCTCGATAATTGATGGTAAGAACCCCGCCTGGAACGCATGTGATTTCGTTGAGTTTTTTTTTTATTTATGTTTGAATCTCGTGTCCCCTCGGGTGCACTTGGATGATGGCCAGTGACCTTTCGGTGCTCCTGATCTCGAATCCCTCCCGTTTGAACTTCTTTCTACTCGTTGTGGTCTGTTGACATTTGAGTTACTCTTATGATTCATATTGATCGATGTGTACTTTGCCTTGACCCTAATTCTTAGGTCCTTCCAGTGATTATTCTTTCGGGCAGCGTCCCGTGTTTAATTAAAATTTAAGTAATAAGAACTACTGTCTTTAGCCTTACACAGTAGTTGTGTTTGGGAGACAGTGGGGGAAAATGTTATAGCCTTGCACGGTAGTCGTGTTTGGGTGGTAGGGTCTAGTGGTACCCCCACCTGGTTTTGGGCTTTGGGTAGCGGAGGTAGTTAACCGCTCCCGTATAATTTGAGCTGATCAGTCTCTTTAATTGATGAAACTAAATAAATGAACATGTTTGTTCCTCTTTTGGTATATAGTGCACTTGATGCTTGTTGGTTCTTTGTTGGAGCTCTCTTTCGGTAAATTTTGGCTTGGGTTGGTACCCCTTATGCCTTGTTTGTTTTTCTGCTAATCTTCTGCCACTTGTAATTCCTTGCTGAGGCGTTCTTTATTTTATTGAATGCCTCAGGTTCAGAGCCGTAGCGGCTAGTGGTGTTGCCTGGAGTTCAGAGTTTGTAGCTGCTCACCCCGCTGTTGCGAGGTAGTTGTTTTTAGTTGCTTCTTGTGCTCAGACATACTAGTTGGTGCCAATGGGTTAGTGTCATGCTGTTGACGCCCATTGTGCCCCTTTTTATACCTTATAGTTACTTGTCAGTTTATGCCACTACTTATAGATCTGGTGTACCTTACTCTCTGGGAATGATTTATGCTAGGTGCACTATAGTTATAAAATGGTTTTTCTTCATCCTCATTGCATTCTTTCTAACTAAAACCCTTAACTTTAAAGTCGTCTAAAGGTATTTTCTACTCTTACAGTACGCCTAGTTATGTGCATATCACTTACGTCATGCTCCGTCGTTTGCATACATGTAGGACTTTAAGTAAACTAAATTAAGTATTTTTCCGCTGCAATTATACATACTTTCTCGGTGGACTAGTTGATCCACGAACTGAGAGACACAGTTCTTATCTCAAAACCCCTAATAAATGATTTCAAACGATGACTTATCAGATAATCATGTTTGTTTAGTTAAGTAATAGGATCCCGCCTGAGCGTCTACAGTTGTCTCCTGTATGACGTGGCATCACGACGTGTATTTTCTCTTACTCTGATATTCTTAAATTCGGAGAAAATGCGGGTTGTGACAGTTGGTATCAGAGGGAGGTTGTTCGACAAATTGGTCGGGCAACAAATTCTGATATAGATTGGTAGTTTTTTTTTGGTTTCATTGCATACACACACCGATATGTCATCAGTACGTCTTGGCCGAAGCATGAACACTACACTCATAGCATGATAAGAAGTATACGGGGCATATTATGTAGTATGGGATGCATAATATGTGTTTGTATATGGATCCACCATAGGTTGCAACATGTGACGGTTATGTAGTATGGGATGCATAACCATCATCACATGGATGCCCATTAGCACGTTTTCTTTTTCGTTACATGCGATATTATGTAGTATGGGATGCATAATATTTCATGTGTACGCCGCTCATAACATGCATTAAGGCCTTTATTAGAATGCATAGCACAACATACTTTACATAGCATTGCATAAGCACACGTGCGAAGTTAAAGACTTATATGATGACACACGTACACACATGATTTCAAAACAAGTAGAAAATTCATGCATTCATGCCCCTTGCACATGAGTCAAGTGGGACGATGTAGTATCGTTCCTGAATTTAGCATATCATCATGAAAATATCCCAGAGAAAGGTAGTGGAAATGGCAAGTAACTATACATGTATGTTCTGAAACAAGCAGTGTAGTTCTAGTGTAAGGTTAAGTTTTAATTAGAGGTTTATGCGTATTAGCAGAAATGGCGCGCAAGCGAGTCGCGACTAGGTCGACTCCCCAGTCTGAGGGCGAGTCTTCGGGTGCGCAGAGTGAAGCCTTGATCGAGAGTCTGCGCCAGAGCAATGAGACTCTGACTAGGCAGATGGTTGCGATGCAGTCGCAGGTCGAGGCGTTGTTGGCTGCCGGTGCTAGGCAGCAACCCGTAGTGCAGGCCCCAGTAGTAGGACAGACTGTACCTACTCCTCCTGCTCCCTTGGTACCCCCGGTAGCGATACCACCGGAAATGAATTTCATTTCGCATTTTCAAAGGTTGGGACCTCCTACGTTTGACGGAAGAGCAGACTTCATGGCATTAGACGACTGGTTTGTTGCCATTGAGGAGATGTTTTCGTACTCAGGAATCTCTGCAGACCAAAAGGTGATGGTCGCCGCTTACCAGCTGAAAGGACTTGCTAAGAGCTGGTGGATCAGGGAGAGGGAAAATCTCGTGGGTGGATGTTCGTGGGAGTCGTTCAAGGCGATGGTGTTAAAGAAATTCTTGCCGTCGGTCGAGCAAGACCGTTTAATGAATAATTTTCTGCACCTGAAGCAAAGACAACTCACGGTTAGTGAATATGAGATCGAGTTCTGTAAGTTGAGCAGATTTGCTCCAGATTTAGTGGCTTCTGAGGCAGGAAGAATGAAGCGATTTCTTGGAGGTCTTCGTAGCGATATTCAGCAGTTGGCGAGTGCTTATAAATCTGAAAGTTATGCTGAAGTGGTAGAAGCAGCACTGAAAGTCGAGGCTATCGACAATGCCAAGAATCGGGGTGCTCTAATGAAAAAGGACAAGAGGAAAGTCGAAGAGGGGGAGACCCCCAAGGTATCTAGCTTGACTCCAAAGAAAAGGAGTGGAGAGGTGTGTAGCTTCTGTGGCCGCCCCGGCCATCCAGTTGAGAAATGTTTCAAGAGGAAGGGAGCTCAGAAGCAGCAGCGAGTGCTAGCAATCCAGGGTGCTCCGAAGGGCGAGGTGCTCTGCCAGTTGTGCAAGCAGAAAGGGCATGATGTGGCCCAGTGTTGGACCAAAGATAAAGTCTGCTTCCAGTGCAAGCAGAAGGGGCACATGAAGTTCCAATGCCCGCTGATTCAACCCCCGTTGCAGCCTGTACCGCTTCGAACCTTGTCGCCGCCGCAGCATCAGGATAAAGGAAGAGGAAAGCTGAACGTGTTAACCCAGGAGCAAGCGCAGTCTTCGACCCAAGTGATCGCAGGTTAGACCTTAGGACAACTGTTTAGTCTTGTTTTCATTTTAGTTCGCTGTATTAGACTAGTTTCTCTTCGCACTTATAGGAAGATTTAAGGTAAAGAATTGTTGGGCGCGTGTTCTGTTCGATTCGGGTGCTACCCATTCGTTCGTAGCAAGGGATTTCGTTGAGCGTCACCGTTTGACCCCTGAGCTGGGCAACGATTCGTTCCTCGTTAAGTTCCCTTCTGGTGATCTGGTGTCCTCGAACCAGTGCGTCCGAAGTTGCCCCGTTCTCTTAGGAGATTTCTTGGCTGTTGCTGATCTCAAAGTGTTGGACTTAGAAGACTTTGACGTAATTTTGGGTATGGACTGGTTGTCCAGTTATGATGCGGTCATCCGATGCAAGGAAAAGCGTCTGGACTTCGTAATGGACAACGGTCAACCCATGAGCGTTCTTGGTTCTCCGTACCAGAGTTCTTCGATAATTTCTGCGGTATGTGCTCGGAAACTGTTAATTTCCGGTTGTTTGGCTTACCTTGTTTCTGTAGTAGAAGCTGTTGGTGGTTCGCCGTGTATCGAGGATATTCTGGTGGTGCGAGAGTTTCCCGATGTCTTCCCTGCTAATCTCCCTGGTCTCCCGCCCGTTAGAGATGTGGAGTTCGTTATTGATCTTGAGCCTGGTACTCGTCCTATTGCTAAGGCACCGTACCGTATGGCCCCGCGCGAGTTAGAAGAGTTGTGAATCCAGTTAGATGAGTTGTTGCAGTGTGGTTTCATTAGGCCAAGTTCTTCTCCTTGGGGTGCTCCAGTTTTGTTCGTAAGGAAAAAGGACGGTTCTATGAGGTTGTGCATAGATTATAGAGAATTAAACAAAGTGACCATCAAGAACAGGTACCCGTTGCCAAGGATTGATGATCTGTTCGATCAGTTGCGTGGTAGCACTGTATTTTCGAAGATTGACCTTCGGTCGGGTTACCATCAGCTGAGGATCCGTGAGTCGGACGTTCCCCGGACTACCTTTCGTTCCCGGTATGGTCATTTTGAGTTTCTAGTCATGTCATTTGGTTTGACAAATGCACCCTCTGCATTTATGGACATGATGAACCGCGTGTTCAAGGATTTTCTGGACCATTTTGTGGTGGTATTCATAGATGATGTGCTGGTTTATTCTAGAAGTGCGGAGGAGCATGCTACGCATTTGCGCTTAGTATTGTCTACTCTTAGAGAGCACAAGTTGTATGCGAAGCTGAGCAAGTGTGAGTTCTGGCTTCCTCAAGTATCCTTTCTGGGTCATGTGGTGAACAAAGATGGAATTACGGTAGACCCCGCTAAAATTTCTGCCGTATTGGATTGGAAGACGCCTTCGACGCCTAAGGAGATAAGGAGTTTCTTAGGGTTGGCCGGGTACTACAGGAGATTTGTCCAAGGATTTTCAGTGCTGTCCGCACCCTTGACTAAGCTCACCCAGAAGAATACTGCTTTTGTGTGGAGCGATCAGTGCGAAGAGGCCTTTCAGGAATTGAAGAGGCGTTTGTGTAGTGCTCCGGTGTTGGCCTT
This sequence comes from Dactylorhiza incarnata, assembly GCA_033032865.1. NCBI lineage: Eukaryota > Viridiplantae > Streptophyta > Magnoliopsida > Asparagales > Orchidaceae > Dactylorhiza > Dactylorhiza incarnata. The sequence continues at coordinate 1,003,958 of JAWHQI010000134.1, forward strand.
GCCGGTCGAAGGAGTTGAGTATGCAGTTTATGTAGATGCATCTCATGTTGGACTAGGTTGTGTTTTGATGCAAGAAGGAAAGGTGATCGCTTATGGGTCAAGACAATTGAAAGTTCACGAACGGAATTACCCTACGCATGACTTAGAATTCGCCGCAGTAATCTATGCTTTGAAGCTTTGGAGACACCTGTTATATGGAGTGTCATGCAAGATTTTCACGGATCATAAAAGTCTGAAGTATGTCTTCACCCAGAAGGAGCTGAATCTGCGCCAGCGGAGGTGGTTGGAGTATGTGGCGGATTATGAAGTTGATATTCTGTACCACCCGGGTAAGGCTAATGTAGTGGCCGATGCCCTGAGCCGGAAAACCGCGCATATCTTCAATCTCTCAGTGCAGTCCTTAGTAGAGGAGTTTATGTTGATGGATATCTCAGTCGGTAGTTGTACCGCACCCTCGAGCTTAGAGGCTGAAGAGCCTTCTTGGATTGCCCTTACTAGGCTGCATCAGAAGGAAGATCCTGACTTGCAGCATCTTCGAAGTAGGACTGAAAAAGGAGAATTACCAGATTTTTCAATCGATGATAAGGATACTTTGAGGTACCGGGGCAGATATTGCGTCCCCGCGTTGGAAGAAATTCGGACAAAGATCTGTATCGAGGCGCATGATTCTAGTGTTTCCTATCATCCTGGTTCCACGAAAATGTATAAGGATCTGAAGCAGATCGTTTGGTGGTCGAGTATGAAGAATGATATAGCGAAGTATGTGTCTGAATGTTTAACTTGTCAGCGTGTGAAAGCGGATCATAAGAGGCCTGGAGGTAAGTTGAACCCGTTAGATATTCCAAGCTGGAAGTGGGAGAGTATTTCGATGGACTTCATTACCGGTTTGCCGAGATCTCCCAGTGGTCATGACTCGGTGTGGGTTATAGTAGATCGCTTGACAAAGTGTGCTCACTTTGTGCCGTTTAAGATTGGATACTCAATGGAGAAAATAGCAGAACTGTATTTGGATGAAGTTATCAGATTGCATGGTGTGCCTGTGAGCATTGTGTCGGACCGAGACTCGAGGTATACGTCTCGATTCTGGCAGAGTTTGCAGGGAGCCTTGGGTTCTGACCTTAGGTACTCTACCGCTTATCATCCCCAAACCAATGGTCAGACAGAAAGGGTAAATCAGATTTTGGAAGATATGATAAGGTGCTATATCTTAGATCATGGAGGAGCTTGGGATAAGCGGCTTGGTTTGATGGAGTTCGCGTATAATAACAGTTATCAAGAAAGCCTTCAAATGGCCCCGTTTGAGGCTCTGTATGGGAGGCGTTGTCGGACTCCGTTGTTTTGGGCCGAGGTTGGTGAGGGTCCCTTGCTAGGCCCAGAGGCTTTGGAAGAAATGAATGTTGCTGTGACTCATATCCGCGAGAAGCTCCGTATTGCTCAGGAGCGGTATGAGAAGTATGCGAATCGAAGAAGAGTGGATTTAGAATTTGTCGTTGGAGACAGGGTGTTCTTGAAAGTTTCTCCGATGCCAGGTGTTAAGAGGTTTGGAAGGAACCACAAGTTGGATCCCCGGTATGTGGGACCTTTCCGGATTGTTGAGCGCATCGGAGTGTCAGCGTATAGATTGGATTTGCCTGCTTCCTTCCCTAATGTTCACAATGTGTTTCATGTAAGCCAGTTGAGGAAATGTTTGCGTAGTGATCGGCTTGTTCTTGATTCAGTGCCCGTTTTACAACCCAATCTTTCTTATGTCGAAGAGCCCGTCCGAATCTTGGAGACTCAGGAGCGTGTGTTGCGAAGGAAGACGATCCCAATGGTTAAGGTTCTTTGGAAGAATCAGGGTGTCGAAAGCGCAACTTGGGAATTGGAGTCTGCTATGAGGGAGACTCATCCTAGCCTCTTCACTTAGATTTTGGGTAAGTCTTCTTTCCTGTATCCTTAGAATTGTTTCTGTATCTTTCTTGATCCTTGGATTTCAAGTTTCGGGACGAAACTTCCTTTTAGGGGGAGTGACTGTAACGCCCCTGATTTTCGTTAATTATTTTACGTACCCTCTGTGACGTAATTTTGGCGTAAGGGCGTTACGTCAGCTCGTCTAGTAGTATGTTGAGCCTTAGCTTAGTTAAAGTATGTCTTGTAGATCGAGCGTGCGAGTTTTCGCATCGTTTCGGGTTAAAGTAAAGATTTTGGGTGGATTTCAAGATTTTAGCTTCGGGAGGCTTTAGCCCGATTTCGGCCCGTCGGAATTGAATTCTGACTTCGCCGTTGGATTCGTAGCGCCGTGTTTTAGTTAAGGTGCGAATTTCGTAGAAATCCGAAGTGTTTTGGTCGCCCTCGAGGGTTAAGTAAGATGTGAGAATTATTTAATTAATTTAAATAATAAACTTAGGTTAGTATATAAGCCTAAGTCTCTTCTTTCCTATTCATTATCTTCCTCCTCGATCAAACCAGCCGCCGAACGAGAGAGGCGAGAGCGGAGGTTTTGTGAGCCTTCAACCGGCGATTCCTAGGGCTGTAGTGGTCGGAATCGAGTTTGGTTTGAAGATTTGGAAAGCTCTCGGCGAGATCTTCGTTCTAGCGGTAAGCTTTTCTCGTTTCGTGGAGTTTTGGGAGATTTGGCGGTAACCTAACTCTTCCTTTTGGTCTGAATCGTTCTAGGATTTCGTGCTTGAGTGTTTCCTTAGCCTTCAGAGCGGAGGACCTCGAGTTTCGCAAGGTTAAGGCAAGTGGCTTCCTCCTCCTTCTCTTTCTGTTCTTGAAGTATTGTTTCGCTCGTGTCGATTTCATGTCGCTCGGTTTAACTTAAGTTTTGGAGTGTTAATGTAAGCTTCCTTGATTATTCTTCCTTTGCTATGAATCGGGTAGTTTTTCCCTGGAGAAAACCGTCCTATCTATACCCAAAGGATAAATAGCTTCTAGGAGAATCGCTATCCGCAGACCACCCAGCAGAATAGGGGATTCTGTTGCAATTCGTCGAGATTTCACGGGACATTCCGTGTAATCCCGACGAATTCCGATGAATCATACCAGACGGCAACTTCCGCCGAGTTAAAGATTTTCTGTGTCAATTCGTCGAGATTTCACGGGACATTCCGTGTAATCCCGACGAATTCCGACGAATCCCGTGGAATTCCGACGAATCAAGTTAAAGATTTTTTCTGTGTCGATTCGTCGAGATTTCACGGGACATTCCGTGTAATCCCGACGAATTCCGAAGAATCCCGTAGAATTCCGACGAATCAAGTTAAAGATTTTTCTGTGTCGATTCGTCGAGATTTCACGGGACATTCCGTGTAATCCCGACGAATTCCGACGAATCCCGTGGAATTCCGACGAATCAAGTTAAAGATTTTTCTGTGTCGATTCGTCGAGATTTCACGGGACATTCCGTGTAATCCCGACGAATTCCGACGAATTCAAACAGCAACAATTTCTGGACCTCCCCCATTCTATGTGGTGATTGGTAACCTTTACCAACACAGTCAATCTTCCATCTTCTCCGCATGCTCTTAATTCTATGTCTCGAAAAACATTCAAATGTCTCGAGAAATCCCCTGCTTTATCTCGAGAAATCCTTCCAGTTCTCGAGAAGTGCTGCCTTGAATGTTGTCCCTCTTCTTCTCGATAATTGATGGTAAGAACCCCGCCTGGAACGCATGTGATTTCGTTGAGTTTTTTTTTATTTATGTTTGAATCTCGTGTCCCCTCGGGTGCACTTGGATGATGGCCAGTGACCTTTCGGTGCTCCTGATCTCGAATCCCTCCCGTTTGAACTTCTTTCTACTCGTTGTGGTCTGTTGACATTTGAGTTACTCTTATGATTCATATTGATCGATGTGTACTTTGCCTTGACCCTAATTCTTAGGTCCTTCCAGTGATTATTCTTTCGGGCAGCGTCCCGTGTTTAATTAAAATTTAAGTAATAAGAACTACTGTCTTTAGCCTTACACAGTAGTTGTGTTTGGGAGACAGTGGGGGAAAATGTTATAGCCTTGCACGGTAGTCGTGTTTGGGTGGTAGGGTCTAGTGGTACCCCCACCTGGTTTTGGGCTTTGGGTAGCGGAGGTAGTTAACCGCTCCCGTATAATTTGAGCTGATCAGTCTCTTTAATTGATGAAACTAAATAAATGAACATGTTTGTTCCTCTTTTGGTATATAGTGCACTTGATGCTTGTTGGTTCTTTGTTGGAGCTCTCTTTCGGTAAATTTTGGCTTGGGTTGGTACCCCTTATGCCTTGTTTGTTTTTCTGCTAATCTTCTGCCACTTGTAATTCCTTGCTGAGGCGTTCTTTGTTTTATTGAATGCCTCAGGTTCAGAGCCGTAGCGGCTAGTGGTGTTGCCTGGAGTTCAGAGTTTGTAGCTGCTCACCCCGCTGTTGCGAGGTAGTTGTTTTTAGTTGCTTCTTGTGCTCAGACATACTAGTTGGTGCCAATGGGTTAGTGTCATGCTGTTGACGCCCATTGTGCCCCTTTTTTATACCTTATAGTTACTTGTCAGTTTATGCCACTACTTATAGATCTGGTGTACCTTACTCTCTGGGAATGATTTATGCTAGGTGCACTATAGTTATAAAATGGTTTTTCTTCATCCTCATTGCATTCTTTCTAACTAAAACCCTTAACTTTAAAGTCGTCTAAAGGTATTTTCTACTCTTACAGTACGCCTAGTTATGTGCATATCACTTACGTCATGCTCCGTCGTTTGCATACATGTAGGACTTTAAGTAAACTAAATTAAGTATTTTTCCGCTGCAATTATACATACTTTCTCGGTGGACTAGTTGATCCACGAACTGAGAGACACAGTTCTTATCTCAAAACCCCTAATAAATGATTTCAAACGATGACTTATCAGATAATCATGTTTGTTTAGTTAAGTAATAGGATCCCGCCTGAGCGTCTACAGTTGTCTCCTGTATGACGTGGCATCACGACGTGTATTTTCTCTTACTCTGATATTCTTAAATTCGGAGAAAATGCGGGTTGTGACAGGGGAGGAGTTGGAGCGGAGCATAGAGTTGGCACTTCTGACACTTTCTTGTGAACTCTGCTGCATCCTTGCTGAGAGTGGGCCAGAAGTAGCCTTGTCTCAACACCCTCCCTTCCAGGGTCCGACTCCCGGAGTGACTGCCGCACTCCCCGGAGTGGATTTCTTCCAGCACCCTCGGGACCTCCTTCTCGGAGACACAACGAGCCAGGAGTCCCGAGAGAGTCTTTCTATATAGCCCCCCTGCATGCAAAGAGTAATATGCGGACTTATACCTGAAGCGCCTCTTGTCCACATCCTCTCCAGGGAACTGTCCGGAGGATAGGAAGGTGATGAATGGATCCATCCACGAGGCCTGCTGATCCACTTCCATCGACTCTCCCTCCTCGATGGAGGGCCGGAAGAGTTCCAAAGTCGTTCCCCCCGCTCGAGGACCGAACTTGGCTAGGAGGTCCGCCTGGGTGCTCTCCTCCCTCGGCACATGTTTGATTGAGAAGGTGCGGAACTGCCCGATGACTCCCTTAACCTTCTCCAGGTATAGTAGGAGGGTTGGATCCTTTGCTTCAAACTCTCCTTTGATCTGGCATGCCACCACCATGGAGTCTGTGGAGACCTCCACGTCCTGCACACCCAGTTCCCGGGCCAGCCGAAGGCCCGCTATCACTGCTTCGTACTCCGCCTGGTTGTTGGTGATCGGGAAACGGATGTTTAAGGCTTGCTCAATCCGAGTCCCCTGAGGACTCACCAGGACTATTCCCCCCCCCCCCCCCCCCCCCCCCCCCCGAAGGAGTGTTTTCCCGACGCTCCGTCCACCAACATCCTCCATGCTTCTGGGGGAGGTGGCTCGTGCTCCCCCACTTTGGCCGCGTAGTCGGCCATGAAGTCTGCCACTGCTTGAGCCCTGATGGATGTCCTGGGTACGAAGGTGATATTGAACTCGCTTAACTCCACGGACCACTTTGCCAACCTTCCTGAGTGTTCCACCCCTTCCATGATTTTGCGGAGCGGATGGTCGGTCACTACTTTAATTGAATGGGCTTGAAAGTAAGGCCGGAGCCTCCGAGCCGACACCACCAACGCGAAGGCTAACTTTTCTAGGATTGGGTATCGGAGTTCCGCCTTCTTCAGTACTCGGCTAACATAGTAGATTGGGAACTGTTTCTTCCCCTCCTCCCGGACTAGCACGGAACTTACTGCCTCGGATCCTACCCCTAGGTATAGAGATAGGTCCTCCCCTGGTCTCGGTCCCTGGAGCAGGGGGTTTTGAGTAAGCTGTTCTTTCAGGGCTTGGAAGGCCCTCTCGCATTCCGGGGTCCATTCGAACTTCTTGTTTCCCCGCAGTACTTTGAAAAAAGGTGCACATTTTTCTCCCGCCTTGGAGAGGAATCTGCTGAGCCTAGCTAATTTCCCTGTGAGGCTCTGGACCTCCTTCGGATTTCTCGGCGACTCCAACTCCATCACCGCTCTAACTTTGTCCGGGTTGGGCTCCACTCCCGTGGGGGTGAGCAGATGGCCCAGGAACTTCCCTCGGCTTGCCCCGAAGACGCACTTCAAGGGATTGAGCTTCATCTTGTACCGCCGCAGGGTCCTAAATGTCTCTTCGAGGTCTCGGAGGTGGGTCCCGAGGTCTCGGCTCTTAACCATGAGGTCGTCGACATAAACCTCTACATTTCTTCCTTTCTGTTCGCGGAAGACCCTATCCATCATCCTTTGGTACGTTGCCCCTGCGTTCTTGAGCCCGAAGGGCATCATCTTATAGCAATAACATCCATCCCCCGTGATGAAGGAAACGTCCTTGATGTCCGGGGGATGCATGCGGATTTGATGGTAACCTGAAAAAGCATCTAAGAAGGACATTACAGAAAAACCGACGGCTGAGTCAACCAGCGCGTCGATTCTGGGCAGGGGGTAGCAATCTTTCGGGCATGCTTTATTAAGAAGTGAAAAATCGATACACATACGCCACTTACCTCCACCCTTCTTCACCATAACGACGTTGGAGACCCAGCCTGGATACTGGATCTCCGATACAAATCCGGCCTGCAGGAGTTTGCCCACCTCCTCGCGGATGGGCCCTTCTAGCTTGTCTGCGACGACCCTCCTCTTCTGGCGGATGGGGCGGGCACCGGGGTCGAGGTTGAGGCGATGGCACGCCACATCCGCATCGATCCCGGGCATTTCTGCGGCGCTCCAAGCGAAGACGTCCACGTTCTGTTGCACGCAAGCCAGAATCTCCGCTTGATCTCCTGGGCTGAGTCCTCCGCTGACCCGGACTTTTTCCACCACCCCCAGTCGGGTGATGACCTCGAGCTCCACGACCTCGTCCACGGCCTCCAGCCGGGACGGTTCCCCCCAAGCCCTTTCTTCTTCGGTACAAGCGGGGGCTGGGATCTCTTCCTCGACTCCCTCCCCTAACACCATCAGCTCTTCCGCCCTTTCCTCCTGGGCCTTCTCCTCTTCTCCCTTTCTCTCCGCCCGGGGTATCTCAGCCACCCCTTCCTGGGCATGAACTTCACCTCCCTTCTTCTCTTCAGCCACCTTCAGACCTCCGGCTTCGGCTACCTCCTCCATCACCTTATCCCACTCCTCAGCTTCTCCCATCCAGGAGATGGTGTTGACCGCCGTCACGTAGCACTGTCTTGCCACTTTGGGATCCCCCCTGATCCGCACCTGGACCCCTCCGTCATTGAACTTGAGGCACTGATGAAAAGTGGAAGGGACGCAGCGGAACGCGCTGATGAGTGGCCGTCCGAAGATGGCACTGTAACTGCTCGGGGCGTCCACTATGACAAAGCGACAGTTCCGAGACTGCCCACCCAGGGTCACATGGAGCCCTACCCCTCCTTCTACTTCCTTCCTCTCCCCCGAAAATCCGAACAGAGGGCCATCCGAGGCCAACACCCTTCTGGGTTCCACCTCCATCTTGTCGAATGCCTTCTTGAAGATGACATTGACCGAACTCCCATTGTCCACTAGGATTCGGGAGACGGTGAAGTTCTCGATCGCCGTCTGGATAACCAGCGCGTCGCAGAACGGGTCTTCGTAGCTCGGCATGTCCTTCTGGGTGAAAATAATTTTTTCGGCCGGGGGTGGAGCGGTGGATGTTGACGCTACGCTCCGGCGGTAGATGGTATGGAGACTAGCCTTGCGGGTTGCCTCCACCCCTACCCCCCCATGGATCACTCCGATCCCTCCTCTATTCCCCAGATCTGCTCTATCCTCACATCTTTCCTCCTCCTCCTCCCGAGGTTCCACCTCCACGATCCTTAATGGTTGCTGCTGTGGTGGCGCGGGTGCTCGGCCCCTCTTCACCTCCAGGAACTCCGGACAGGTGTCCGTGGAGTGGCCTTCCACATCGTGGAAGATGCAATAGGGCACCGCCGCTTCCCTTGCCCCGGTCTCTGCTATCCTGTTCCTTCTTCTCCTAGCGGCCGCTGTCTCCGCTTCTCCTCCCCTTCCACTTCCTCTTCCCCGGCCAATTGCCATGGCCTGTTGAGGTGGGGGAGGCAACTGCATCGGGCCCTGCCTCCACCCCAACTGGGGGGTCTCCATTGTCCTTCGAATCGGTTACCCCTTCCTGGGCCATAACCCCTTCCCTGCCCCTGCACTCCTCCACCTTGCGGCCTCCATCCCCCCTCCGGGGCCCGGGGCTCTTCTCTTCTTCTGACCTCTTGCTGCCTAATCTCCGGCTCATTGAGCTTTGCCAGCCTCTTGGTGAGCTCTGGGTTGGCTTCTTCGCTTGCTACTTCCTCCGCCACCCTCTCCATCAGCTCCTCATAGGAGACGGGGGCCTTCCTTTTCAACGCCATCTTGAAGAAACTTTCCTTCAACCCGACCGTGAAGGCGAGTTGAAGTGCAAACCCGGGCACCTCCTGAGTGAGCTGCACTTCCTCCTGGAACCGATCCGCATACTGAGCCAACGTCTCCCTGGACTCCTGCTTCACCGCGAAGAGGGAATCAGCATCCTTCTTCCTCCTTTTTGAAGTTGAAAATCTCAACAAAAAACTTCGGCGCAGGTCCTCGACCGCGTAGATGGAGCCTGCCGGAAGTGAATGAAACCAGTCCCTGGCCTTCTCCTTGAGAGTGACGGCGAAGAGCCGACACTTGAAGGCATCGGACATCGGCCTGATGGAGACCGAGTCCTCGAAAGACTGCAGATGCTGAACTGGGTCATCTCTGCCATTGTAGTACACTCTATCCCATTCCCCGAATCCTGCTGGAACGGGTGCAGACAACACTAATTCGCAGAAGGGGCTTCCCCCTCCTACCATCTTCTCTCGCTCGGCTCGCGGACCTAGCTCGCTCGCCAGGCTTGGGATCGCACTCGCGAGGGCGACGCTCGCCTGAACCACCCCGACTGTCGTCGCATCTTCCTGGCGCGCGCTCGCCTGCGCCGCGCTTGCTGGGGCAGAGCTCGTCGGCACCGAACTCGCCGGCGCGGAGCTCGCTAACACCGGGCTCGCCGGACTGGCGAACAGCACTCGCCCTTCCCTGTCATGTCCTGGTTCAGCGGCAACTTCTTTTCCAGCCCTTCCTCCTGGTGCCCTCTCGCCGACTGCTGTTGGGGGAGTGGTCGCCTGAGGTGTCGGGGTCGCAAACTCACTTCGCAGAGCCGTGACCGTGAACCCCAAGGTGTCGAGCACCTCCTTCCTGAAATCCGCGAACATCCTAGCCATTGCTTCCTGAGGGGTCTCGCCGAACTCCTCGCCCTGCTCTTCATCCCCAGCCATAACTCTTCTCTGGGACTTTCTTGAACCAGCCGCGCTCCACGCTCACCGCACCAAAATGTTGAAACCGATTTCTCGATCTCTTGTGGAGCTCGGGGCCCTCACCGAGATGAGGGGCAGCTAGCCCTTACCGGTCCCTCGGGAGAGGTAAGGCCGACGACTCGAGCAAAGAACAAAGACCCTAGTCTCAGCGAGGAGGTCCCTCCACTAACCCGGAAGATCGTTGAGCGCTTCCCCTCCCAAGCCAAAGCTAAGTCTCGGGCACCTTGGAGAGCTAGAGAGCCCAAACCAAAGTGACCTAGGGAGAGAAGAGCTCAAAGATAATGAACCGCTCCTCTTCCAAGGTGCCCTTTGAGGTCTATTTATAGATTTTAGTTTTGTGGTCTGTCAATAACCAAATCCCGCTGTCCATTCTTACTATCCGCACACCGGATTGGCCTGCTGACAGCCAAACTCCGCTGTTCGGAGAGGCTAAATGCAGACCACCGGGGGCCTCTTGGTAAAAATCCCTTCCTAGACTTTTACTGGGCGAGTCAGCCCACTTCGCGGCCTCCCTCGCGAGTGAAGCTCGCGAGCCTCTGGATCGGCGAGCCCCAGAGTTATTACTGGCACGTTGCATGGCTCGCTCGCCTGTACTACCTCGGCGAGCCCCAGGATGACTATCCGCACCCACTCTAGGCGGGCTCACCTAGCGGACCCCTTCCTCGAATGGTTGGGCTCGCCCATAGCGACCCGGCCAAGCCGACTGCCCTCGCGAGCGGAGCTCGCGAGCCTCTGGGTCGGCGAACCCCAGGATGGCTATCCGCACCCCAAAATGGCTAACTGTACCCCAAGAGTGGCTAACTGTACCCCAAGAGTGGCTAACTGTACCCCGAGGTTCCGGGCTCGCCTGGCGAGCTCCCTCCTCAACTGGTCGGGCTCGCATGCACTGCCCTCGCCGAGCTTCGAAGGAGCCGGTTACCTTCCCTTCGCTGGGCTCGCTCGCCTGCGCAGTCTCTTGCGATCAGGGTTCGCCCCTTTTGGCTCGCCTCCTTGAGCGCGAGCTTTGGTTGCTTCCTGGCGAACATTGGGGTTGTACAGCAATCTCACCTCTACCCTCTGGAAAGCGGACACAGCCTTCTCACTTTCATTCACTACTGCTCTCATAGAAAAAGTACTTAGTTTTTCCGAGAGGTGGCCTGTCACCCTCGGAGTGCTCTCTCTCTCTCTACTATTGTAACGAGCGGCGGCCTGTCGCGCTCGATCTCTAAGCATCTAATTGTAACCACTCAGGAGATAGTGAAATTTGGTCGGCACAGTTCCGGCCACGTGGTTTTTCACCCTTTCCGGGTTTTCCACGCTAAAAATTCCCAGTGTATTCAACAAATCTCAAATAGACTGTTTGCGCGCTTAGTTCGCTCTCGAGCTAAGGTGGTTCAGTTAAACCGGTCTACCAAGAGCCCTAAGCGACCCGCAACAGTAATGTTGAAGTACATAAAGATGCTTGTTGGGAAGAGGACGGTAAATTGCAAAAAATACAAAAAATTGTCAAAAATAAATGGCAAGATTTCGACCAGAAATTGCTATGGAACTTTTTAAGACTTTCTTCGACATACCCTGAAGATAAAAAAAAGGAATTTGAGAATTTGTAGACTTTCTTATGAGCTTATTGAACTTTTTTACAATAACATATTCTAACATTATTTGTATTTATAAAACGACTATGATTTCTTACCTTAACATGTCATGTCATAGATTTTTGTGATGCCTTTCATAAATTCTTCAAGTCATGGATATTTGTGTTTGATGCTCTTCATAATATATTGATTCACTTAACTGAGAGGTTACATATAAATGATGTTATCTGGTTTGTTCCTTCAGCCTTGATGTAATTGGGCAATTGTTACACCTGTTTTGATTTGAACTTCATGTTCTTGATGTAATTATATTAGTATTGCTATGAAAATATGATCACATAACTGTATTATTATTACTATAATATATTGATTCACTTAACTGCCAGAATTGTATTATTGTTGCCCTACAGGTTGTGAAAAAAATTCTTTATTTCACTTTTCTTAGAACATGTTTAGTAAATACAGATGGATTCCCGAAAATATGATCAAACTGTTTGCGTAAATAGTCTGAGTGCTCTACAATGTGACTGGATTTTAATACAAAAAAATTTAATCAATTGAGATGCCACATGCAATTAATTTTTGGTGAATCACCTAACCTGCAGTCCTTTAGTTTTGTGCTTAATCATATTATTTCAAACTTAGATATACTTAAGTTCTACAGCAATTCTATAATAATTATTTGAAACGAATTTCATATCTTATTATTTTATACTTTCTAATCATTTTATTGCTGAAAAAGTCACTATCAACATCTGTAACAACTTTTAATAAATGGAATAATAATGTAAGTTGTACCTACCGGGTAAAACTTCTTTACTCATAAATTCTTTATTATGTTACTATATATGAACAACATTACTTAAAAATTAACCTTTTAAAATGCACCTCAAGTGCACAACAACTCATCAGTTCCTGGTAAAGCACACCTCAAGTGCACACAATAACTTTACTAAAATTATACCCTGCTCATGGCCGGTCAATGCATAGATAAAAACAAAAACAAAAAAATAGTACATTAATTGAAAACCAGTCACCATTTAAACACATTCGGAATACATGAAAAATTTATGACACATTTAAAGAAAGTCACCATTTATGGAGAAATCATCGTTTAGTTCAACAAAAACTTCAGTTTGGACTGAACTTAAATCTCTCTCGCAAGCAGAAAGGTCCTTGAAGTTGAACTCCTTTAGTTGTTGTGACACGTGAATTATCACATGCTCTTTACCTTTTTGAACCGCTTGTCCTCTCTGTATGACATAAAAAAGGTTGAATTAGCAAACATAAAAAGTAATTCCTTAACCATTACAAACATAAATAATTTGAAGTGGCAAATATATACAAATATAAGTCATTTGAATATTACTTATTTTTTTGCGGAAAACTCCCAATAATTCTTCAAACGTGCTTTTGATACGCCTTTAGGTTGCATTGATGGTGGATCCTTAACCACGCTTTTGCCTTTGTAGTTGTTGTCAGGGATTATCTTCTTAATCATCTCATCGTAGTCCATCGTATCTTCTAGATTATTACCTACATCGTTCATGACATTCACTAGATACTCCTTCGCTAATTTGCAATTCTCAATTCGATGACATAATTCATAAGTGTACCATATCATTTGGTTTCAATATATTAGATTAGAATCACTATCATTCGAGGATGCGGTTTGGCAAAGATAGATTCCCTTCTTGGCCTGTAGAGTAAATCTCTTAAGTATGTATTTTGGTTGAATATATTTCGCATTCCAAATATTGTGTTGGGAAAAATCCTTGATTTAACTTAATAAATTAATTAAATGTGATTTTATCCCCTAGGATTTAAGTTACCCATTGTATAGTGAGGGTAATCTAGTCATTAGATGTCTTAGGATGTCACACTCAACCTATAGTGTCAAGACCAGTTCAAGGGGTGCAAATCTGGGCAAAGTTAATAATTGCGTCGAATGGAATTCGACGCAACATCGAGTTCATGTCAACGCCACTCCGACTAGAAGTCCAAGTAGTTCAACCCTTCTGTCGAAGTAACTCAAGTCGACGGAACGTCGAATAGATATCGACGTAGTGGTCAGGGACTTATCAAAGTAACTTCAGAAGTCGACGCTGCTTCTACTTCAACTCGACGCAGAAGGGGACATCTGTCGAAGCCATCTAAAGTCGACGCAACGTCGACTTCATCTCGACGCAGATAATGAAAGTCAGAGCGATGCTGTTCAACTCGACGGTTACGTCGATAAGATATCGACGCAACATCGACTAGCTGAGTTCGATCAGAGCATAGATGAAATCGAAGCTACTCCTACACGAACTCGAAGCTGCGTCGATAAGAAAGGAAGTTAATTCGACGCTACGTCGAATACATTCTGTAAAAGTTCAACCTTTGCAGCTGTCATTCTGATGCTTCTATCATGGCCCGCATCTTTCAAGACCGTTCTCCAACGACCTAATTATTGCCTGAAATAGAAGGAAGCATTAAATAAGGAGATAAAGACTTTCTTGGAAGTATACCTCCTGGGTGGATGGGTCGAGAAGTAATAAAGGAATGAAAGAGAATGTATATCAAATATACCTTTCAGGGCTTACCTAAAAGGGAAATAAATTCAAATTAGACACAAGCTATAAAGGCATAGAGAAGAAAGAGAAGGATGCGGTATTGAACACTTTCTCAGTCGTATCCCTTCAGATTAGGGTTTCTCTTCTTCTTCCTCCTTGTTGAGTCCGAAATCGCACCTCCGAGGGAAACCGGAGGCTGCGGGTTGTCGGTTACTTTTTGTGCAGAAGAATGAGACCGCTAGCAGCGGTCAAGGCCACACTTCGCCCGCCGTGGCAAATGCCACTCCTGCGACGGGCTTTCCTTTGATTAGAAAGAAGGGGTTACAGCGGGTTACAAGTGCAGGAAAAGAGAAGCTGGCCGGTCAGACAGTCCGCAAGACGAGAAACTCGAGTCCGCAGCTCAAACAAGCGAGCTCCTAGATTCGAGTGTCCGTGTCTTGGGAACAGTGCCGCCCCCTATTTATAGGCTTGGGGGCCTGCCCGAACGGGCAGGGATAAAATAACCGCCTGCCCGGGTACAGGAGAAACGGGCAGGCGGTGACGGGATACACAAAGAAGGAAAGAAAGAAACCACGCGGCTTGGCGGCTTGCCCTTCCGACTTGTCTGTCCAGAAGATAAAGATGATGCGGCCAAGGCGACGGTGCTATCCGAGCGGTCTCTATTTTGAGACCACGGCTTGTTCTTTGACCTTGAATCTGGGCTTATCTCCATGGCATAAACCGCGCGATCTCCGACTTGAGACCGCGACTTGCCCTGTTGGACTTGGGCTTGGACTATCTTTAGTACTTGGCGGCGGTCTGAGTTATGCCAGACCGCCCGACCTGTGCTAGCTGGTGTCGATGGATCTCGTTTAACCTGAGCCGGGCGACTTGGATCCGCAAACCGCTCGGTCTGCGAGTAATCCTCTTGAAAGCGGTTTCCCGGGTAAACATAATCCCCGCATATTTTTAAATTTCCGTGAAGATTTCGAAAATATCAGTGCTAGCCGGAGACCGCGCCGACTTCACCCTGTTGGTTATAAATGTTCCAGAAGCTTCGATTCTGGCATAACTCCATTGTTTACCACGAGTCACTACTCGCCTATTGCGGTTAGGACTTTCGGGTTGAACAGCCCGAAAAAGATGGTGGACTTGATGGTCGAGCTCGAAGTTCTTGAGAAGCCCGGAAAGAACCGCGAGAGAGACTGCTCGAAAGAGAAGAAGAAGAAAAAGGCGACGCGGCCTGATAAGACTGTAACAATTGCTTTTACAAGTAAACCGACCGACCCGCCTGCAGGGTTGACAGTCGGCCTGTCGTCTAGACAGGAGGCGAGTAAGCCGACCGAACTGCTTCCTGAGCAAACAGCCGTCCTGTCGACTAAAAATGAGGCGAGCTGTCCGAACCCACCCCCAGCTGATCCCCCAACCTTCTCTGACAAAGGAAACATCCCACCTTCCCCGCCGGGTAAGACAGACTTGGAGACTGCTTCCCAGAAAGGCGATGGGGATGAATCTTTCAAGATGGAAGTTACTCCGTCCGGGGTTTTTCATCTGAACATAAGAGATAAAGGGGGAGAGGCAGTTGACTCCCCCAAGCCGACCGATCAGGAAGCTCCAGTAATTAACGTTGAGGACAGTCCGGAAAAACCAACCGCCCTGAAGTCGAAGAAGAGAAAGAAGGAGGAGTCCACAGCGGACAGGCTTCTCAAGAAGATGAAGAAGCTAAAGGCCAAGAACAAGGCAGCGCCCGGGAAACCGAGAGCGGACAGCCTGCAAGGCAAGTCGCGCGAGAATGAAGTCTCGGAGGGCTTGATTACTCCTTCCCCCCAGCCGAACGACCAGGTTCCAGTCGATGCTCATAGCATTTCCGTAAGTGACCTCCTCAAGGATTTTGATTCTCTTCAGAAGCAAGATGATCAGCTGAGAACTTCTTCCGAACTGCAGGCTGCCAACCCGCCAGGAGAGAAAGGATTCACCCTGTCTGAGGATGCGACCAGCCTTAAGGAGGCCATCCTTCCTGAGGTCGCGACTGAAAGAACCATACCGGTACCTGAAGATGCCGTGACGGCCGGTCTGCGGTTTATGCAGGTGAAGGCGGAGCGAGTAAGAGATCAACTTGCCAGGCCGCCCCCGTCGCAACCCAATCTTTTGCTGCACGGTAAAGAGGAAGCGGATTACCACCCTATTCGTTTTTTCAGGCCGCGGCCTCGAAATAAGTCGCGCGCTTCGTTGTTGAACTCATCACCCAGCTTCTTTCCCTCCGCTGCTCAATTTTCTGCTGCTAAGCGGAGGCAAAGTGAGAGATCGTGGAGAGAACAACGCCGAAAGTTCGATACCGAGCTAACAAGGCGACCCGTCCGCCTGAATTCAATTCAAACTGCCGCGGCTTGTAAGCGAGGAAAATTTGATGAAAGCGGTTTCCTTTTAAACACTCCTTGACTATTTTCTCTTATTGCAGATGACCGTGACTCTATTCCGAAGCCGGGCGAACTGGTGACCTATCTTCCCCCTCTTGATCCACCCCTGCTGCGTTCTTCTCTGCCGGATACTCGGATGGAGGACGAGATGTCCCGGCTTCAAAAGAATCTGGAAACCCTTGCTAAGCAGTTGAGGGCTGTGGAGGAGAGAGAGAAGGTCGCCCAAGATGAGAAAGCTGCTCTTCGGGTTGAATTGGAAACCGAACGGAAAGAAAGCCGAGCAGCGCTGGAGGCCGAGCGGAGAGAGCGCCGAGAGAAAGAAAAGGAGCAGCAAGACCAGGTGGCTGCGCTGACCGTCCGGATTGATCGTGGAAAGAAGGAAGTCCGCAAGCTCGAAGAGGACTGTGCCTATTATAGGGACAGATACTTTCATTTGGCAAAGGAAGCCGGCGGAAGTCGGCGCCCTATTAACGTGGTTGACGAAGGCCGGCGAGGGTCAAGCCGCCCGGACGCAGGGACGAGCTCGTCTCTTCCTGTAGCCGGGACGATCCACCCAGTTGTTAGTGTTCGTGAGTCCGCAGTGACCTTGCCTACTCGCGTGATCCCCGCGACGCGAGTAGAGAGAGATGCCGCGCGGATTCATAGCATGATCAACCGCCTTAATCATAATATGAACCAAATGCAGGGAACTGTACTTCAAATCGGCGATCATGTCGCGCGGCTTCACAGGGAGGATGAACCGAGCGATACCCGTCCGTAACGAGTGGCTCTAAGATATGAACTTGTAATAATATTTATATTCGGTCCCTTGGACAATTGCTTGAATCTGACTCTATAATATTCGATCCGCCATCCAGGCCGTGCGGCTTAAATATTTGAATTTACTTTTTTGCCTTCTTGCTGTGTTGATTGATGCCTGTGGGTTATTTTACATAAACCGATCTGCTTGTTTTCGTGATTCTTTAATTCGCTTGTTTGAATTATACAGTCTCTGTGGTTGACTTTTGTGATGATGTATCCGTACGGGTTGATCGGTCTAGCCGTGATTTGACCTTTGCTAAATGCAGATCAGCCGTTCTTATAAGTAGCGCCCTCCCGAAATTCCTTTTACCAAAATTTCAAGATGGGAGTAAAGCGCCAGCCGAAGCGACCTGCCAAGACTTCTGCTACCCGCTCCGAAGCCGCTGTGGCCTTTCATTCTGCAGACCTCGAGGAGTGTCGTTTGACAAAGGCCGAGCTGGACGAATTCGTCGAGAAGCACATGACTGACAGTCCGCTGCTCGCGCGGCTTCCGCTTCGTGATGAGCGGATGAATTCATCTGGCCCAAACCAAATCGCGATCCCAATCGACCATTTCGATTGCGGATTTAAATTCCCGATTTCGATTGAGCTCGCCATGGTCTTTGACCATTATGGAGTTGTTCCCGGCCAGATTTCTCCTAACTCGATGGTCGGGATATGTAGCTTCATCTCCTACCTGTGATCTGAGAGAGTCCGCTTCTCTATGGACCTCTTCAGGAAGATATTTTCGGTAAGGGCCATCCCGGACTCTGAATCGGATGTCTTCAAAGGCCACCTCTACTTTGGCTGCCGCGGGTTGAAGATGGTCAATCTGGCGAACAAAGTCACGGCCTGGCCGGAGAGATACTTGATCTTCGAAGGCCGACTTGGCCTGTTGAACCCGAATCCGCAAGTGCGGCCTGAGGAGGCCTTTCAATCGGTCCCAATAAGCGAAGTGGAGAAGGGAATCTGCAAGCTTCTCAAGGATGAGCGGCTTAACATAAGCTACTATATCCCTCTACTTGCCGAGCTAGAGAACGTTCGGCTTGAAGATAGTAAGCTTCCCTTTGCTTCCGACTTCAATGTTAACCGCTCGATCTCTTGTGCTGACTCTTCTCCTCTAGTAGCCCAAGCCGTTGTTCCTGCCAACAAGTCGATAAGCCCGGCCGGTTTAGTCTTGACTCAGACGGAGAAGAGAAAGAGGCAAGCCAGGAACAAGTCGTTGCCGTCCGATGGGGAGGATTTGGGTTCCTCAGGCGACTTCGCCGCCCTTCGCTCCTTCAGCAAGGTGAAGGATCTAAAAAGCCGCCCGGTCTTGACCTGTCATCCGGACAGTGATAGTGTCCATGTCTCTACTGCGCTTCCCCACTGGGCGAACGAGAAGTCGGGCCGGCATGCTGAGGCCGCTAGCATCGCTATGTTCGGCCGACGGAACTTCAGGAGGTTGAGGAAAATTCCTGAGGAAGAGCTCGCCAGAGAGGCCGCGCGGGTTGGTGCCGAGAGCCTCATCACCAACGCCTTCATGGGAATGACCTTCAAGAGGTTGATTAAAAAAAACGCTCTCCAAGAGAAGGAAATTGCCGAACTGAAGAAAGAAAATGCGCGGCTAAAGGAAGCCGAGTCGGTAAGTCATCACCTGGCCAGCCTCAACACCAATGTTCCCAGACCGCACGGTCTTATCTTACTCTTTTCTTTTGCAGGCTAAGTATGATGAGACCGACCCGGTCTATCAGCAGGAACTCTTCCCTCATGTCACCGAGGGAATTGATAATGCTTTTAACCGCTTGTGGGAGCTCAAAGGGTTCGCGCCTGGTTTCGAGCATTTCACCTTCTCGGACGCCTATCCGATCTTGCAAAAGAAGTTAGAAAAGATTAGGCGGAAAGCCAAAGGAAAGAATAAAGCTGACGGATCCAGTTCGGAGGAGAGCGATGATGGAGATGATGAGGTCGAAGAACCCGGAGCGGCTAAGAGTGGTGAGAGTGGCTCGGAGTCCGAATCCAGCGATTCTGAAGAAGATGCTGGTCGCAAATCGGGCGAATTGAGCAGCTCATCCTCGTCGGGTAGCGAGGGTTATTCTCCTGACGTTTCGATTGATGGCAGCGAACATTCAAGTGCTCCTGCGTCTAAGAAACTCAAGTCGCACAATCAGTAGCTGTATTTCGTTTTTTATTTTGAATAGCCGTCGGCTTGATGTTGTTAGCCGGACAGCTTAAAATATAATGTAAATATTTTGATAATGAAATGAAAAGTTTTTACCTGTCTATCCGTCTACCTTCTGCGACTTACATGTGATTGTTTGCGATTTCTTTGTGTTAAATTCGCATAGCTTGCTTCTTTTAATCCGAATCGAATTTGTTCGATTTATTCTGGGAAGGTGCTAACTTATTACGAATGCATTACGACATCCCGGAAACCGGACACAATTGAGTCGCGCGGTTACTACTAGACCCGGCATACTTGCTTTTCAGGATAAAGAAGGACAAGTCATGAGAACAATTATCAGACCGAGCGGTCAGTGTTTTAACTCAGGCGACTTGCAGCTAACATCGCTGTAAATCCCACCTCCGTGAATGCAATCAGATAACCGATCCGGAATTTGAAATAATCAAGCCGTGCGACCGTAAACAGAATATCCAGTCTCAAGAAGATCAGTTGATAGACCGTGCGATTACTACTAGACCCGGCATACTTGCTTTTCAGGATAAAGAAGGACAAGTCATGAGAACAATTATCAGACCGAGCGGTCAATGTTTTAACTCAGGCGACTTGCAGCTAACATCGCTGTAAATCCCACCTCCGTGAATGCAATCAGATAACCGATCCGGAATTTGAAATAATCAAGCCGTGCGACCGTAAACAGAATATCCAGTCTCAAGAAGATCAGTTGATAGACCGTGCGATTAACATTTAATCCGAACAATCTATATGACAGCTATATATAACATTGACTGACAAGCCGCACGAGCTGTATATAGAATTCGTGCGATTAGCAGGTTTAATACTTGCAACGAGAATCATAACCGCCTGATTGAAAAGATCCTGTGATTATCCGATCGGATTGAATGGAAACCCATAAGGATGATAAATTCATAATCCGGATAATAAGGTCGGTCGGTCATGATTATGCTTGCTTCCCTGATATTTACCTTGATACCTTAATGATACCCTGTTTATTTCAAACCGTCCGGTCTAAAAACCGAACCGCATGACATCTTTGGAACCTGCTGATTTTAGACCGCCTGGTTTAATAACCAGACCGCCAGGCTTAATAACCAGACCGCCTGAAAGCCCTGGTACCTGCTTATTTCAAACCGCCCGGTTTGAGTATTAAGTCGTCCGGTTTATGTTGCACATAGAAATCCTGCTTTTTCCTCCAAATGGTCTATAATGACCATATGGGATGAGATAATCCCTTGTAATGCAATAAAGTTGATTACAGACTCAGATGACCAAGTGGGCAGGTGGGCCTAGGCGGCGAACATTGCTTTCCTCAAGTGGTCATAAGAGCTGTAGAAATAAAGAGAAACAAGTACAGACCCAGATGACCAAGTGGGCAGGTGGGCCTAGGCGGCGAACATTGCTTTCCTCAAGTGGTCATAAGGGCTGTAAGCGACTCGACTGCTCTCTTGCCTAGGGCTACAAGCCGAGTTGATCAATTGGGCAGGTGGGCCTAGGCGCCGAACATTGCTTTCCTCAGAGAGATCAACTCAGTTGTGGGTCCCGCTTAGGCATCGCTTGAGAGTACCTTGGAGTATTCGATAGTCACAGACTAAGATGATCAATTGGGCAGGTGTGGTTATGCCGTGGGGGCTATACCGACATTGCTTTCCTCAGAAGGATCATCAAAGCTATAATTATATCCCTCTCGGGGCATGATAGGGCCAACATTCACCTAGACCTCCCTTGATGCAGGGGTGTGTTGGATATCAGCCGGGATCCAAGGTTCTGAAGACCACCGCACGGGAATTGGCAAGATACCACTACACGTGTGCGAAAACTCCCCGCTACACATGATCTTCATGGTTTTACGCTAATGACTACAATCTGAGGGGGTTCGAGCAGAACTTGGCGATGTCTCCGTGGTTCAGTGAGTTTGGTATATGAGAAAATGCAGAAAGGAAACATCAGACATGGAGAAGTGTCAGTATGGTGCTTCTTATTAAAATATCTTAAAAACTGCAGGAAAGTAAAGAAGACATTTTAAGGATAGAACCGTTTGAGATCGTCGCCACTCCAGGTGCGCGGGATGTCTTCTCCTTCACTTGTTTGGAGGCGATAAGCCCCACTTTTTAGTACCTCCTTGACGATGAAAGGTCCAGCCCAACTAGGATTTAGCTTCCCGACATTACCTGTTCGGGCTGCTGCATCAACCTTTTTTAGTACGACGTCGCCGACCGCAAAATGCTTTACCCTGACATTTTTGTCAAAGTACTTTGCTATCCTCCTTTTAACTTCTTCTTGCCTGATTGTTGCCTCATCCTGAAGTTCTTCGATTAGATCCAGACTATACTTGATAGCCTCGTCATTGTATTCTACCCACGCTTCTCCTCCTTCTTTTCCGTACACAACTCTTGGAGTGGCCACCTCAAACTCCACAGGAACAACAGCCTCCGAGCCATGAGACAGTTTGAATGGTGTCTCCCCTGTAGCTGAAGATGGAGTAGTACGAAGAGTCCAAAGGATGGAGGGAAGTTGATCTGCCCAGTTTCCTTTCTGATTCCAAACTCTTTTCATCAGGAGCTGCTGGATTCGCCTGTTGGCTGCTTCTACCTGACCATTGGTCCTTGGATGATGTACTGAGGAAAACCGTAGGTCAATTCCAACCTGATCGCAAAATTTTATCATCTCGGGATTATTGAATTGTGGACCATTATCAGTGACAATTGCCAGCGGAATTCCGTGTCGGCAGACTATTTCTCCCCAGATGAAGTTTCTGATAATTTGGGTAGTAGTTCTTGCCAGTGCCTTAGCCTCGAACCACTTACTGAAGTAGTCAATCATCACTATGATAAAGTGGCGCTGACCGCTAGCCATTGGAAAGGGTCCGATGAGATCCATCCCCCAAACCGCGAAGGGCCAGGGTGCAGTTATTGACCTAAGCGACTGAGCGGGCAGATGCTGAAGAGGAGCAAACTTTTGGCACTGAACACAACGCTTGGCAAATGCTTCGGCATCCTTTCTCATGGTTGGCCAAAAATACCCCTGCCTTAGGATTCTCTTCTCTAGAGTTTTTGCACCTGAATGGCTACCGCATTCCCCGGAATGAACTTCCTGAAGTATGATAGGGATCTCTTCTTCTGAAACACATCGTGCTGAGGGGGAAATCAAAGTTTTTCTGTAGAGAACTCCTGCTATTAGATAATAATATGCCGCCTTCCTTTTGAATCTTCTCCGATCTTTAATGGAATGATGGAACTCTCCTTTTGACAGAAATAGTTCATAAGGATCCTTCCAGGAGGGATTCTGATCAATCTGCATGAGCTCCTCTTTCTCCGTGGCCGGATGGAAAAGTTCCGAGGTCACCCCTCCTGATGGAAGACCAAACTTTGATAACTCGTCTGCCTCTTCATTTTGTGTCCTTGGAATGTGCTCGATGATGAAGGATTTGAATTTCCCGATCTCTTCCTTAGCTAGCGATAGATACTTTCTCAGCATTGGTTCTCTTGTTTCGTAGTTCCCTAGAACTTGCGAGGCCATTACAAGAGAATCAGTTTTTACATGAACATGTTCTATCCCAAGCTCTTTTGCGAGTCTTAGGCCGGCCAAGAGTGCTTCGTATTCAGCCTGGTTGTTTGTTACTGGGAAAAAGAATTTGATTGCCTGCTCGAGTTTGATGCCATTTGGACTGAGAAGAACTACTCCGGCTCCCACGGAGTTTCTCCCTGAAGCTCCATCTACGTAGATGATCCAGACATAAGGAGATTTTTCCACCCGTTCAGGGTTAGACTCCATCGTGTCTACCAAGAAGTCTGCCAGTACTTGTGCCTTAATTGCTGTTCTGGGAATGTATAGTATTTCAAACTCGCTCAGCTCAATTGCCCATTTGGCCAGTCTTCCTGAATGATCTGGCTTCTCCAGGATACTTCTTAGTGGATGATCCGTAACCACCTGAATAGGATGAGCCTGAAAATAGGGGCGGAGCCTTCGTGATGATATGACTAAAGCCGAGGCTAATTTCTCCAGGATTGAATATCTAGTCTCTGCATCTTTGAGGATATGACTGACATAATATATTGGAAATTGCTTCTTCTTCTCCTCCCGAACCAGGACAGAGCTTATGGCATCTGGACCCACCCCCAAGTACAAGAATAACGTTTCCCCTTCACGAGGGCTTTGAAGAAGAGGGGTTGAGGTTAACTGCTTTTTCAACTGTTCGAAAGCATTATCGAACTCTTCATTCCATTCAAACTTATCTAAGTGTCTTGAAGAATGGAGCGCTTTTATCTCCTGATTTGGAAATGAATCGGCTCAATCCTGCCAGCCTCACCCCAAGTTGTTGTACCTCTTTCTGATTACGAGGAGGGGTCATATCTAGGATGGCTTTTACTTTATCCGGATTTGGTGCGAGGCCATCAGGGGTGAGAAGATGCCCAAGAAATTTCCCTTTGTTTGCCCCGAATACGCATTTTGATGGGTTTAGCTTTAATTTGAACCTCCGTAGAGTAGCGAACGTCTCTACGAGGTCTTTCAGGTGGATTGAAAAAGTTTTACTTTTTAGAAGGAGATCATCAACGTATACTTCAAGATTTCTTCCTTTCTGTTTTTCAAAAACCGTGTCCATCATCCTCTGATATGTCGCGCCCGCGTTTTTGAGTCCGAAAGGCATGACGAGATAATAATAACACCCGTCATTGGTAATGAAGGACGTATGCGGGATATCAGGCTTATGCATCTTAATCTGGTGGTAACCAGAAAATGCATCTAGGAAACTCATGAAATTATATCCCACCGCGGAATCTACCAAAACATCTATCCGAGGCAAGGGATAACAATCCTTGGGACATGCTTTATTGAGTTTAGTGAAATCTACACACATACGCCATTTCCCCCCAGATTTTTTCACCATCACTACATTCGACATCCAGGTGGGATACTGGATTTCAGAAATGAAATTGGCTTTAAGAAGTTTTGCAACTTCTTCTTTGATGGGTACCGCCAGCTTGGTTGCTACCTCCCTCTTCTTCTGTTGGATTGGCTTGAATTCAGGAGAAATGTTGAGGTGATGGCACGCGACATCTGGATCTACACCAGGCATATCTTCTGCTGACCAGGCGAAGATGTCTAGATTCTCCAACAGGCAGGAGATCAACTGAACCTTCTCTTCTTCTGATAGCTCGGCGTTGATGATCAACTTCTTTCCTTCCTCTTCAGCAATAGGAACCTCTTGGGTCTCCTGAGCAGGTTCCAGGTAAGTCCCTGTCCGTTCTGCGCTTTCCTCGGCGGCCCCTGAAGACTCAGCAACCTCCAAAACCTCATCCATGATCTTGGGAAGTGGAGCATCGGTGACCATGTTGACAGTTCGGACGTAGCACTCCCGAGCTACCTTTGGGTTGCTTCTGACCCGATACTGCTTTCCTTCAGCAGCGAACTTGAGAGCAAGGTGAAAGGTGGACACTACTGCCCCATACGCATTGAGAATCAGCCTCCCGAAGATAGCACAGTAGTTTCTCGGGGCATCTACTACCACGAAATTGATCAACTTTATTACTCCTCTAAGAGAGACCAGGAGCTTCACTGAACCCTCTACTTCCTTCTTCTCCCCAGAAAAACCGTAGAGGGGCCCATCGGTGGAAAGCAGATGCTTTCCGGTCTTCAGGGCCTCGAAAGTCCGGCGGAAAAGGAGATTGACGGAGCTGCCGGTATCAATCAGAATCTTGTGGACTGTATAGTTTTCGATGACGGACTTGATAACCACCGCATCATCGAAAGGATTAGCATTGGGGGGAAGGTCATCCTGACCAAACGTGACAATAGTGCTTTCGGGAAGGATGGATGTCACCATAGTAGCCGGCGTCCTCGACGTCGACGCATTCCCAGGTCACTTCTACTGTTTCCTTCTCCTTTTTCTTCTCAGTAGTTGGCTCAGCAGTTTTATCTTTCCGAACTAGACCCCGGAGCTTTCCTTCTCCCAGGAGTCTTTCTATAAGCAGACGAAGAGCTCGACAGTCTTCAGTTAGATGTCCCCCCTCTTTATGATATTCACAATAAAGGTTCGGATTTCGATTGCGAATATCCGACTTCAGAGGAGCAGGCCTTTTGAAATCTGGCCTCTTTTGCAGAATCTGGACTACTTCGTCCATGGTGACGTTTAGGGGAGTGAATGACTCTTGTGAATCATCGTATTGAGTTGATGGAATGACTGGAGGTGGCTGCGCGGCATACTGTTGTAAATATACCGGCATGATTTGCGGAAGGGGAAAGGATGGAGCGGGAGCGACAGACAACGATGGTTTCTGATCTTGAAACCGTTGATGGCCCATAAATGGTTGCTTATTCTTGTAGTTCCTCCCCCTTTGGGAACGGGATTCAAAGTGGGACTGATTCGATGGTGGATGATGGAAGGATGGATTTGACTGCTCCTTGTCGCTTACCAGCTTCGCAACGTAGTCCGGATTGCTCTTCTCTCCTCTGATAAACATATTTGCCAAACTTATCATTTCCTGATAAGTCTTAGGCTCCCTTATATTTGCTTTGAACTTTAGGGGGCCCTCTCTTAGGCCATGCATGAGGGCAACCCTATACAGCTCCGGGTCCACATTTTGGACTTCTATGATCTCTTTCTGGAAGTGGTCCACAAAACGAGCCCACGTCTCGTCTTCCCGTTGTTTTATATCGAAAAGGGCCGCCGGGCCACTCTTTCTCTTCCTTGAGGTAGAGAATCTCAGCAGGAATTCTCTTCGCAGCTCCGCGAAACAACGGATCGACCTGGGGTGCAAACCGTAAAACCATTCCCTCGCTTGTCCTTCAAAGGAGGTTACAAGAAGCTTGCACTTAGTTGCATCAGTTAAGGTTCTGAGAGCAATGGCTGACTCGAAAGCTTGTAAATGAACCGTGGGATCAGTCTCCCCATTGAAAGCTGGCAGGCGAGGCTCCCTGAAATTATTAGGGGCAGGCTCCCCTCTGACTTCGTCCACAAAGGGAGAAGTTTCTTCCATATCTTCATACAGAGGAGCAGGGTAAGCTGCCGGAGCTGCGGCTATTCGCGGACAAGCCGCCTGATAAGAAGACCGGGCAGCAGCTTCTGGCGGGTAGGAGTGACGAATAGGAACTTCAGGCGGGTAGGAGAGACGGGCCGCGCCCTCCTGCGGGTAGGAAAGGTGGGCAGCGTGAGAAGTCGCCCCCTGGAAGTCGAGGACTCGAGCAGGCATGTTGTGCGCGGCTTCCTGATAGAAGTTTTTCCTAGCCGCAAGGTCTTCTTGGTGGAGCTGGAAATTAGCGGCTTGCGGTAGCGGGTAAGGAGGAGGTGGAGGAAGGATCGGGGTCACCGCCTGATTAGCCGCGGCTTGTTGCGGAACTAGTCGCTCGGTTAGCATTGCTAAAGTCTGACTGATCGCTTCAAGTCGCTGATCAGTGGCCCTCTGAGCCCGCTCGGCTTCTCTCCTTGATTGCTCCAGGGCTTCCCACAAAGAGTCCTCGCTATGATCGGAGCGGTCTCCAAGGGGGAACTGACGGTCTGACATCGTGGCGAAAAGGATTTCACCGACAATCCGCGATCTGAAGGTCGCGTGTTTCTGTTGAGTCCGAAATCGCACCTCTGAGGGAAACCGGAGGCTGCGGGTTGCCGGTTACTTTTTGTGCAGAAGAATGAGACCGCTAGCAGCGGTCAAGGCCACACTTCGCCCGCCGCGGCAAATGCCACTCCTGCGACGGGCTTTCCTTTGATTAGAAAGAAGGGGTTACAGCGGGTTACAAGTGCAGGAAAAGAGAAGCCGGCTGGTCAGACAGTCCGCAAGACGAGAAACTCGAGTCCGCAGCTCAAACAAGCGAGCTCCTAGATTCGAGTGTCCGTGTCTTGGGAACAGTGCCGCCCCCTATTTATAGGCTTGGGGGCCTGCCCGAACGGGCAGGGATAAAATAACCGCCTGCCCGGGTACAGGAGAAACGGGCAGGCGGTGACGGGATACACAAAGAAGGAAAGAAAGAAACCGCGCGGCTTGGCGGCTTGCCCTTCTGACTTGTCTGTCCAGAAAATAAAGATGATGCGGCCAAGGCGACGGTGCTATCCGAGCGGTCTTTATTTTGAGACCACGGCTTGTTCTTTGACCTTGAATCTGGGCTTATCTCCATGGCATAAACCGCGCGATCTCCGACTTGAGACCGCGACTTGCCCTGTTGGACTTGGGCTTGGACTATCTTTAGTACTTGGCGGCGGTCTGAGTTATGCCAGACCGCCCGACCTGTGCTAGCTGGTGTCGATGAATCTCGTTTAACCTGAGCCGGGCGACTTGGATCCGCAAACCGCTCGGTCTGCGAGTAATCCTCTTGAAAGCGGTTTCCCGGGTAAACACTCCTCTCTCAGAAACCCTAACCAAGAAAAGAAAAGAAAAGAGACTACAACTGTTCTTCATCTGATAGAACAGTAGATCTGATAGTTGTTCCTCATCACCATCATACATCAGCCAGATCTGAATCAACAGAAGTTCTAAGTATCTGACAAACAAAGCCACTACAGTTCATCATCATCTAAAGCAGGGGCTAATCAAGAGTAAATTCTGTGGAACTTCACATTGGCTATTCTTCAAACAGCCATCTCAAGAATTCTGAGAACAGAATTCATTCAACTTTCCTTCTTCTCCTTCTCTTCCTAATTTCTGTAAAAGAGTTTTATTAATCCCTCTTCAAAGGATTCAGTGGTTCAAGATCTCCTTACCAAAAGATCTGGTGGTTCATGATCTCCTTATCAAAAGATCAGTGGTTCTAAGAGTCTCCTGATCAAAAGACTAAGGCACAGATGGCGCATTCCTACCAGGTGGTAGAAGAGAGGAGTACCCAGGGTTCACTACAACAATTTTGGTTTTTAGCAACACTTGACTTGGCTGTCCCAGTCTCTTAAAATTCATTGTGTCTGTGCTGTGATTTTCTGTGTTGTCCCAGTCTTTTATTCTGCACTTTAATTCCTGCTTTCTTTTATTCTGCCTGTGTTGTTAAGCATAATCCTTTAGAATAATTTATTGAACACAGTTAGGATAGAAATATCTTTAAATCTCTATTCACCCCCCTCTAGAGGATTCTCAGAGGCACACTGTGCACTTTCATATTGTACACTTGTAATATATGTTTGCATAGAAAACCTTTAGTTTGAAAATCCATAGAATAGCATTCCGCATCGGAATTCTTAGAATCTACTTTCACAATCCATTGCTTATTCACATCAGATCCATCGCAATATTGTGTGATGTATGCAACCTGATCTTCGTCGTACCTTGTTTCCTCTATAAAAATCAAACCAATTGCGCCTTCCATATAAGCCTGCTCAAAGATTGAATAATTTTTTCTTGTATAGACCTTCGACATTTTCTTAATTAATATGCATTTTTTGAATTTTAAGGTTATATTTCCTTGCTTGAATTTGAAGTCTTCATCATGTTCACTCATACACCAACCTGAAATCATTTTTTCAATTCCAATGAGGCAGTCAACAAGTGTACTTGTTGCTTTAGAACATCCATGCAAGCCATTATTAGCCGATTTACTTCGTTGCATGGATAGAATGCCAAGATCTAAACAATCCTTACTAAATGCAATGGACCACTTCTTTCTTATCTTGTAAAGATCATGCATCCTTCAATTATTCTATAACTTACCCCTTGTGATCATCTCTCTTCAATATTTTTAGAACTCCATATCACTTTCACATTTTCTTATGCAATAATAAAATAAGGATCTTATCTGCTTGTCATGGTTGAAAGTTGGAACATTCTTCGATGGTGCTTCTTTTGAAATATGTCATTAGCATAAACGATGCTGAGTGATGGTAAAAAATCTCTTAATATCTAATGTCATCCCTTGATCTTTGTCCATACAAATTGTGGTTGATTACCTCCAAGAAACCTCAAAAAGGTCTCAAATACCCCAAATAAGATTCGATCATCTACTGTGCTACGAAGGCCCCGCCAACAAAAATGTTCTGCCAGTGGTGGTTCATCGCAATGAAGGGAGCACAAGACAAGTTGTACTTGTTCAGCTTATAAGTAGTGTCAAAAATGATGACATCACTGAAACAATCGTAATCAAGTTTATCATGCGCGCCCGTCAATCCGAACAAAATTGCCCAGCCTATTCATTTTATCCATCTGCACGTCAAACGAAAATATATTGTCCTCCAACTGCCTCTCCATAAATATTTGCAACAAAACTAGTCGAGTCTCCATTTTCTATCACCGCTCTTCTTTCTTGATGTACAAAGTAGTATACATCGGTCTTAGAGAAACCAACATTTTCAACACCACCAACTTCTTCAGATAAGAAGTTAAATGTGTCAACGGTTCTAATTTCTACTCCCGTTATATTTTTGACAGCGGTTGCTTGGCCATTAGTTAGTTATATGCAAGGTTGCAGATATCGGATGTCGGAGACACGTTGGTTTGAGTTTTTCATGCCGGTTTTTAAGCATCAAGGGATATATCGGAGATATTTTATATATCGGATTTTAATATTTATTTAAATATATATATAAATATATGTACATAATTTTTTTATTTTATATATGCTATTATATTAATAAATTAACACATATTGAATTTCTAAATCTTATAAGCAATTATAAAACATTTATGTCACACAAATAAGAATGAGATGAGTAAAACATTGAACATACAAATATTGTAAAATAGCCATTTTAAGATGCTAGTAAGTTACAACTATATTTATATTGAGTATATTCAATAACTTCAAAATTTTGAAAATTAAATTTCAAATATACTTTAGTCTTCCTCTGACACATAATCATCCATAGTAGAGAATGTAGATAAAATTTGATCATCATCTGACGAACATGACACAAGATTCACCTTGTCCCTCTCAGATACTTTTCTCTTTCATTTTCTTTTTTCACTTGTGGCCACCTCCTTGCTCTTCATTATTCTTGAAGGCCTCATTGCATCCAGATCGGTGTCGACAATATCTCCAAGTTGTGCCCATGCGAACCCCTCTCTGGGAAATACTTCATCG
Organism: Dactylorhiza incarnata; assembly: GCA_033032865.1. Lineage (NCBI taxonomy): Eukaryota > Viridiplantae > Streptophyta > Magnoliopsida > Asparagales > Orchidaceae > Dactylorhiza > Dactylorhiza incarnata. The sequence goes on from JAWHQI010000134.1 coordinate 1,034,187, forward strand.
TCACCAACATCATTTTTATCCTCTCCAACATCAACATTCACCATCCACTCATGTACCTTCCTCGAATCTAAACTCTTGGATGCTAAAGGATCTTGAGATATGTCAGAATATTTCGACTTCAGCAAAGCATTGAACTGTACAAAAACTAAATCGTTCAACCTTTTGTTGTCGAGCCAATTCCTATTCTTAGAATGTATCTATAAAATTTAAAAATATATATATATATAAGTAATGCATATAATCAACATTGTAAATTAAGATATTTCTATTAATTTAGAATTAATGCATATCATTTCAAAAATGATCATGTTCCTCTCACAGTTAGAGGAACTAGTAATCATGCTCAAAATCCTCATTGCCATAGTTTTAAGATGAGGTGTATCGGCACCGTTCAACCTCCACCAATGTACTGTGAAAAAACAAAATAACAAGTTATTTATTTGATGCATCGTTAAAGAAAAATTATTGGGTTATTCAACATAAAATACTAAATTATACCTGAATTGAAGTTAGAATTTTGTAGTTGCCTCTTTGTCATTTCTTTACCAAATAATCTTTATTGATATTGGTAAAGATCAAGCTCAACACTAATGTGATCCTGGGTAGCAGGATCTTTCCTATATACACATGCAAGACATTCATCAAAACCACTCATGAACTTTCCGTCGGCCTCAATCTCCTCTCAGTGAGAATAATAAAAAATGGGTTCAAATAATATTATGTTAGGTGCAAAGGGCTGCTCATCTTGTTCCCCCATCTGCTATCAATCAACTTTCATATATGAAGATATTTGTTCTCTTGGTGATCGAGAATAACATCAACCTCCCCCTAGCTTTCTTTATATCCCCATATAACCATCTCATGGAGGGTGTATTTCCATCAACTCTTCTCAAAACAATTACAAATGGTGTAAATATAGCAATATTCAGCTCTACATTTGCCCAAAATCTTGAGTTCAACACTATTGTTGCAACCTATAACATATACACAATAACAAAACTCGTGAGTTTCAAATATTATTCTAAAGTACAATTCAATATAATTTGTGAATCAAAATTACCTGCTTTTCCCCAGTATTACTAGCCGCTTTGTTGCTTCCCACTTTGCAGATGTGAATAGGTTACTCAATTGTTGCTTCTTCTCCAAAAATTTCTTTAAAAATAGAAACGTTGTAGCGAATCTAGTCACACATAATCGAATAAGCTCATGAGAGTCCAATTCCTTCGTCGACTCTCTAAATATGTCAAGAGAGATTGTGTGACCGTAGATGAAGACAAAGAGTGGGTGGACTAAGGAGATATCACTCTTTATCGGCTTCAGCTTTCCTATATCTTGCAATAGAAGATTGATTGTATGAGCTGCACAACTAGTCCAAAAAAACATGGGGCTTATCAAAGACAGCTTTGTTACAACCATATTATTGGACGCACTGTCCATCATAATCTGCAATATAATGTCCTCTTTTGGGCAGTCAATCGCCTCATCTAAGAACTCAAAGATGAACTTTTTGTCGTGTGTGCAGGAGGAGATATTCTTTGAAAGCTAGAATGCCACTCAATCATTATGTTCATCACACTTCTCCCCTTATGGTCAGTCCATACATTGGTCATCAAAGTGCACCCACTCAATCTACACATTTGGGTGAATGTGCTCAACATCTCCTTCGTCATCTTCACCTCCATCTGCAAAAATGTCTCTCTCAACTCATAAGAAGTAGGAATCTTCATCCCAGGTCCACATAAACCAATAGCATGTGTCATCTGCTGGAAAGAGAAACTGCAAATGGCATTGAACGGGAACCTATTTTCAGATGCCCATCTAACAACGTATAATGTTTCATCATCTCTAGCTTTCTTTTTGTATTTGCTTGCAATGGTACTATGTTGGGAATCTTTTCCCTTGCTTGATTCTGAAAGAGCATGAATAAATTGGTCCATTGGACCATGTGCCTGATTGAAAACTCCTACAAGTAGCAGACTCATCTACTTTGTCATATTGTACTCCAACTACCACCTTAGCAAAGGTAGTTTGCAACTTTGCACTCTTTAATCTCTTGCTCTTCATGTTTGAATTAAGGGCCAACTGAGCCTTTGCCCTTACTTCAGCGAGAACTTGAGGGTATGGCTTGACATTACCCTTCCACCCAGCCAGATGATGTTTGAAATGGGTAATACCAACATTGACTATTTTCTTGTAGTAGTTGCAACCAACTTCTCCCCAAATGCCTAGAACGTATCTCTACTAGTTGGTACCAAGGAAAGAGGCACCTCACTAGATCCAGCAGAAGAAACCATTCTATGGAAAAGCACATACCAAAAATATGGATCATATCAGTCATATGGAATGAAATAAATATTTTACGTAATTGAATATTTGTATCAGTAGAAGAAATAACCAAAATCACTTAATTAGTTAAAAAAACCATCAGAAAAGCCCCCTTAATTATTTCATTAGATCGTTAGATCTTCAATCACTTTTCAATTTTTTCATTCAACATTCTATTTAACCAGCGACATTTTGCATCATCAGTAGTATACCAATTTATCATTATCAATTAATTTATCATTCAAAGTAGAGAACTCAAGGCATCGTTTCATTTACCAACATTCAAATTATCAAACCATCATTTCATTTCTCAAAAGGAACACGACATCCAACATTTAATTTATCAGAAGGAACAAGACATCCAACATTCATTCATCATTCACTATGGTCATACATCATAGATCGCAAAATAAAGTTGAATAAATAAATTATTAGTGGGGTATTTTAAATCATATGTTGTCCAACAAAACAAAAATAACAATTTATTGATCAACAAGGCATAAAAACCAAAGCACAAAGTCACTAAGCCACCAAGGCAACCAAAAAAGAGCACCAGAATAAAGTTAAACCACCAACAATACACGACCAACAAGCAACCAGACACACCCACCAACTAGGCAGCGAGGCAAATAGAAGAATGCAGAGCTCAAAGAGAAGATAGAAGAGAGAACTGAGAATGAGAGATTGAGAATGAGAGAAACCACGATCAGCAAGCAACGACCACTAAGCCACCAAGCCAAGAAGGCAAGCACCAAGCCACGACCACCAGAAAAAGACCACACTCAGAGAAAATGTGAGAGATTGAGAATGAGAGAAACTCTAAACCAGAAGCATGGGAGAGACATGGAGAAGAACCAGCGAAAGATTAAGAGTGAGAGGCAGGGAGAAGAACACACTTACAATGCTTTTACAGAAAGGGAGAGGTAGGGAGAAGAACCATCAATAGAGTTGAGGGAGAGCAGCAACGAGAGAGTCGTAAACACCAGAGAGAAGAACCAATAAGGTCACAGTAACCAGAGAGAAGAATCATCAAGGTCGAAGCAACCAAGAAAACAAACCAATCGAGAGCGCGAGAGAGTTGAGGGAGAGCTAGGGCAGGAAAATGAGAAAGAAGTCAGAGGTCGGGTTATTATTAGACCTGAATGAGAAAGAATGAAATAAGCAAGAGTTAACTGCGATGATTAAAAAAAATCAAAACTGGCCATTTTTTCAAAACGAAAATGGCGATATATCGAAAATGGGCGATATATCGGCCCATTTTATTTCAAAATGCCACGACCTAATTTTAAAATGGAAACGTGTCGTTTTGGGTCCAAAACCTTTATGTCGGCTGACATCTATAACGTTGGTTATATGGTGATGCTATCTTAACAAATGAGTGTCCTTCTATAATGCAAGCAGATGATTGTGCTCTCATACAAATTTTGAGACCTCTCAATTCTTTCCTCCAATCTATGAAACTTTTTCTGCACACAGTCACCGGTTTGGAAATCTTATGACCTGCTTTGACACAAGAATATCCTCTCCCTTTGATGATCCTTGTATGCGTCTAGTAGCAAATAAGTTATTTTCGAACGCTGAAAATAATTTTGCGAGCATACTTAGAGTGCATTGCATATATCTCTTCATTAGAATGAACAATGGGGAAAACGACAGTCTTCTTGTTGGCCTACAAAAAGGAAGCTTTAATTTTCTATTAAATGAATGTAAGATTAATTTTTTGAAAAGAATATAGGATTGATCATAAGTTCTCCACGGTTTACTGACAAATACGGCCGGTTTAGAAACAATTCCGGGCAATTTGTAAGATATACGGACATAGTATATCAGATCTGCTTAGTCTTCCACTATACAAACTGTTGGTACAAAAATTGTACCTCCAAAACCCAACACTTAGAAGAGATGAGGGGAGACTGCAAAGTGCAGGTTACTTGGGACGAAGAATGTCAGAGGAGAGATCGGAGAGGAAAAGTGATGCTTAGATTGATCTCAGAGAAGGTTACAGGAAGGGCCTAAAACAGGTGAAGGTGAGAGATAGAAAAAATGACAGAAATTGAGACCGTTTGCACAAGTCGCAAGCTGGAGGCTCGAAGCAAAAGTCCATTTTCAGGTACCTCTACTCCTATATTTATAGGCGCGAAGTCTGCCTAAACAGGCAGATCCAAAAATTACGGGTTGCCCGGGGTACAGGAGAACCAGGGCAGAGGCAGGGGGTGCTAATAACAAAAAGAAGAAAATCTTCAGACCGCGCGGTCTGGTGATCTCACTGGGGCCTGTTCCTTAGGAGAATTGTTGGAGGGGAGGCAGGCGATCTGGGCGATCCCCCAAATTGAAGACCACTGGAACTGTCCATTCTGACTGTAAGGAGAGGTCTCGGACTTCCAGGCAAACACAACTGACAAGAGAGAGCAGTAAGCAAGCAGAACGAAAAAACACCAACAGAGTAAGCATCTTACATTATCCATGGCCTCGTTAGCCTTCCCGGAGAGCATTTCGTTGGTCGACATACTCCAGAGATGTGTGAACCACGATTTTCTACTACCTGTAGAGAAATTTTGGTGATTCAGAGAAGCTTTAGGCTTTTGACAGTGATTTGGCGAGGGGTTGCTGGATCGCTAGAGATGTCGCGAGGAGTAGACGAATGGGGTTCACACAACTCGTCTTCAACGTATTCGAACGTATCAGCTTTGCAAATTTTCCAGTTTTGACGGTCAAATGGGGGCGTATTTCGTCTCCGGATGTGCATACCTCGCTCCCACTCTATCGTCTTCTCCATGCTTTCAACAGAGAAAATTTTGAGCGGAAGGGGAGAATGAAGGAGAGTCGTGCGACCCCTAAAGAATTATTTATTCGTGCATGTAAAACTAGGTACGTTACACGTACCAAAAAAATTCCTGTTAGAAGTTGTGCCCGCTCCTTGAAGGAAAATACAACACACCTACAGTTTAAGTAAGCACTGCAGTCATCTGCAAGGAAAAATGTGGTCGCATATTCAGAAAATATGGCTTGCGCAACTGAAAGTAGACCCATAAAAAAACCCTAAATAGACGTATAGACGACAACAACTACATATGGATTTATACCCCTTAAAAATATGACCCAACACAGTGAGAAAGAGGTAGTGGACTTCTTCTAGTTCCTATAGTGCATCACCATTCATTTTGTTTTTAACGGCGCCATTGAACCAAATGAATAAATCCAACTTCATTGTCGAGCGAGAAAGAAGAGACGCGTTGTGATATGTACATTTTATTTCCAAAACGCAATTGTTCACCGGTGATTTGGAGCCATCGACAACCTTTTCCACCGCTTGGGAATTGCCTTCGCAGCACAGGGAGGAGCGAGCGAGGTGATTTCGAAAATGGGAGAATGAGGTGGGTCCCGTGACGAAAAAATACTTATTTATTCAAGTATGTAAATTTGGGTACATTACACGTACCAAAAATTTTCCCCTATTGAATGTCATCAGTGATCGTTCGAAGAATGAGCTATACGTATACGATGCTGGACTACTTCTCCTATTCTCAATCCCAAAAATCAACCAAAATATTCCTCTACTAGGACCTTGTTGATGTCTTACTCAGTTGAGAATAGGACTTTCCTACTCTGCAGGTGCTACATAAAGATACTGTGAATCAAGTCACATTGCTGTTAGGACTATCAAACAGTGGCCTACAATTCAATTTTAACAGGACCCAACTAGTTAATTTTGAGCAAAATGATATGGTAGGGGAGATTCTGCGGCTTGCACGTACCGATTCGTCCAAGGATGTTGAGTCCCAGAAGGTTGACACCTTGGTCAAGTACGTGTTCTGCAAATTTTTTTCCCTGTAAAAATATTAAAAATTCTGAGATGTGTTCGTAATTTCAAAGGTCTTGAAGAATATATAAAATATAACTGGCCAAAGGCGTTACACAAGTTCCTGCACACTCATTTCAAAAACTATGCATCCATTAATTTGCTTGAAGATTTGCTTTTGATAATTCTTTTCTTGAGCTATTTATTGTTCGCTCATAGTTGTCTTGCATAACGGTAATTATAAGGTAAATTATAGTTATTATCCCTTGAAGCCAATCCGAACCAGCGTGCAGATGACTACGATTTCACACGAGCGCCGGCGCGCGCGGGCGAAGCAGTGCGGCCGGCGTGCGCCGGCAGAGACTTGTTCCTGCCGTAGTTCAAACGGACTCATAGGCTTCTTCTCCTCGCACTCTCCGCCGAAAGCATATTTCTACTACTCCAAGCCCAATCACACTCGTCGACGGCGAGACCTAAAAAGAGGCGGAGGAGCGGGCTGCGGATCCGATAGATCGACTCGAGGAGAAACAAAGCTATGAGTCAGTTACTGACCAAGTTTGGCGGCTATTGGTTATCCAGGAAAGCCAATAGGGAGATGTCCTCCGCCGGCGATGATATCAACGTAAGCAATTTTGCCATTGGATTACGTTGTTTTGTATCTTCAAGATCTGAATATGCAGTCGTCCTTTTGTAATTATAGGTATAGATGTCTGAGTGAAACACTCGGGATAAACTTTTTTGTAGTGTTGTCAAATTTGTAGCTAGTAAAAGGTAAAAATTGGTACTAGAAATGTCTCTTTGTTGTAGTGGAATCACATCCTTGGAGATTGGGTTGTCATTTCACTATGCATTTTAAAAGACATTCCGATCTCATGGCTCTAGGGAATTGGTTTTAGTCCAAAACCAAAATTTCTTATGTTTTGGAAATTGGATAAAACCAATATTTTTGTTCCTTTGGAGGAAGGTTTTGAGATAGAAAGAATTCAAAAATGGATTTTTTTTAGGTAAAATTTTCAAGCTGCTCGAGCTCCTGTTCATCTTCCATGCCCAGCTTTTGTGCTATTTCTTTGGGAAGCGATGGGAAGGAATATTCCATGCCCGGCTTGGCTTCCAGATTTCTTCCCGTTTTGATCTGATTTAGCTTTTCATTGCCCACCTTCCATTTTTCCACTTCTCGTCTACTAACAATCAGAATAGGAGCCCCCTCTAATGAAATCTGAGAGCGCGTTTTATCTCAACTCAGACACTACGGCATAGAGCTCCTCGACCTCACTCAAAACCCTACGAAAAGTCCATCCTTCCTCACCGAAATGGCGGGCTTCCTTCGCCGAGCTTCCACTGCTGAACTTCAGCTCCTGTTTTCGCCCTCCAGACTGTCTTCCTCGTGAATCCTTTCAGCTTGAACTGCAAAACCGACTAAATTAGGTCGGTTTTGTAGATAGCTTAATTTTAAAGGCTCAAAACCCATGGGTTGGTTTTGGTTGAAAGCCAATTCCGTCCAGAAAAAGCCCCAAACGAACATAAAAATTGGAATTGTCCCAATTCCTTCCTCCCAAAACTGATCGGACCAATTCCTTCCTTCAAAAATATCAAACGAACGCAAAAATTAGAATTGGGGGTGCACCAATTCTAATTCCTTCCTCCTAAAACCCGCGAAACGAACACACTCTAAAGGAATTCAGTTGAAATTCACCCACTTGTGTGATTGAAGAGAATTTTGAGTGCGAAAAATATTTGGCTTTGGTGACGAGCATTTTTATTATATTTTATTTACTTCTTGTTAGGATGGAATATATGAGTCACAATTATTAGTTGACTCAAAATCAATTGATTGGAGGTGGAGAAGTCTAGGGGTCTATATTAAGTGGAAAGGACTATGCTAATTTCTCAATGTGAGATTATTCTCAGTGCGGTCCCTCCCATGTAGGATCTTTGGCCTACAACACGTGGACTATTTTTTTTACTTGGGTGATGTGAGAATGGGTTGTTACGTATAGCTAGCTACTCTGATACTATGTTATAATCTAAATATCCAACCTAAACTAATTGGTTGGAGGTGGAGAAGCCCGAGATCTATATTAAGTGCACATGGCTATGTTAATTTCCTGGGACTATTCTCAACAACAAGAATCATTGCAAGACTAGGGGCAATAGAATTTTATGAAAGACTAAGAATGTCTTTGCTTATGGCATATTGAATAAATATATTGACTAAAAATGTTCATACCACACGCCCTAGAATATTTCTGCCTAATTTTCACTATGGTCGGGCAAGGAATGGCCCAGGGAAAAGTGCATTTCTTCATATTTCCTAGCTAAATCCACTGTCCTATTAATTATATTAGATTCAAATACCAAATAAGAAATTATGTAGCAAAATGCATTTGGATTACCTCTAATTCCTCCTTTAAAATGAAACATACTGTTGGCTAGGTATGAGCAAGCAATTGGAATTCAAAATCATGAATTCCCATGAGGTTGACCAATGTGTTGGGTTTTTTTTTGGGGGGGGGTGTGGGGTTACCTGATTTTTGTTTTTATCTAGGCATATGGCTGAGAAAATGAGGATATTTTTTTTAGATTGGAAATCTTTCTTTCAATGGATGAAAAAAGTTTGTGCTATAGTGAAATATGTTTGGCTGATGAATTATGCAAGATTTTTAAAGGGGTCTTCAAGTATCTTTGATGTGTTTTCATGTATTGCAAGATTCACTTTCAAAAGATGACCAGGTTATGGTATTTAAATTGAAGTTCAATATACATGTCTTCTGTAATTTTTAATAACAATATGCCATAAGAGATTGCCGAATTTGACAAATGGAAATCCAATATGCAAAGAGTTGCTGAGAAGTCAAACTAATAGTTATTCTGAAGGAAGACAAAAGATGTATATTTGAATAACACTAGGTAGAGTTCCTTTGGCATCACACCTAGGGACACTTCATCATCAAACTGAGGTCTAATGGTATCATTCAAGATGAAAATAAACATTCATGCTTTGGGGCGAAATTCATTGTTATTCATCATGAAGAACAACATGACTCATGAAATACATTATGTGACTATATAAATGCATAAAGTAACTATAAGCTAAAGTAATTACCTAATTAGTAAAAGAATTAAACATTCTCTTTCAATTAACAAGTTATGATTTTGATTTTTATATGGAGGGATAATCAAAAATTTCAATTATCTTTCTACAATATGGTGATATCAAAATTACAAATTGTAGCTCTTTCTTTCTCTCCTACGACACCATCCCGATTGTGCCTTCCCAGTTGTCATTGCCCCGTGGCTGGGTTACTTTGGTTTCTTTGGGATGAAGCCTTCTATTATTTTGCTTCTAGTCCTTCTCCCTCACTTGGAGGTGAGGTCTGATCTCGTCCAACCATTTTGGGCTTCTATCATTGCCCGTATGTGTCTCGGTGATGGATGTCTTGCCAGAGGTGATTTCTGGCCATGCCATTCGGACATCCTCTTCGGGGGTCCCTCGCTTTATGGCCCTCCTATGTCACCACTTTCCACTCCAACCTCAAGCTTATTCCAATGGTTGCTGAGCAAAAAGAGATAATTATCTCAACTGATGAAACTTTTAGAGTGTTTTTTACATATGAACTTTTTATTGCTCCCTTTAACAGTCCACATTGTAGTAACATTCTACTCCGTTTTTGGATGAAAGTTTGGTTGAAAAAAAATGTGATCAAGAACGTCCTCTTTCAATTTTTGAAGTTGTCATTTTTTGCTTCTAATGTTGATCAATTTGCCGTGATCTCAACATGTATCTGTATTCCTGATCTCATGCTTAACTTATACTATTATAACATTCCTAAGTTCATTGTTAGCCCTTTTGATAAGCTTAATAAAGTACATATTAATATTGTGCATTGTACTCGCACCAAATGTACTCGTGTCTACCCTGAAATTGACCTCTTCAGTAGTCCTCTGGATAAACTTTGGTTTGGTATTCATTGTTTTGGGAATACTCATTTTCTTAAGGAGTTAAACTATTATTTTGAAAAGGCTTTCAATAGTGCACTTGCTTCAAATTAAGTTTTTACCTATTGGTTGCAAGAAGAAAAAAGCTATTAATATTGAGGTTCCTTTTGGTCCTCCTGTTTCCACTCCAATGCTTGGAGATCTAGGGCACCTGCTGCCTCTCATATGCTACTCCATGTGCTACCCAGTATACTACTTGCACACCATTTCTCTGGAGACAACCCCTAGTCCTCTAGTTTTTGATCCCCCTCTCTCAGATTCCAATAGCCTGTGCAGGCCATCCCACCATAGGCCAGGCCCATATCCCCAACATGCCTACTGTAGTGCAACCCTCTTTGTTTTTTTTATAGAGATCCTTCTTGTTATTAATGATATGGTATAGGTAGATTCTATCTCAATAGAAACATTTCCGTCTGTGAGAGCTTCTTTTGAGCCGATCTCTTTGGCTCCCCCGCACTGTTTTAAATGTGCTCCGACATGTCCGACATGTCTCCCGACATGTCATTTTTGAGGGCTAAACGATATTTTTTCTAAAAAAGAAATAGATTGTCCTTTTGTAAAATATAGGCCGATATATCCGATTTTTTTCGATATATCGGCCGACACGACTTTTGAACATATCATCAGCTATTTAATTTTATGTTATATTAGCAAACTATCAGTATATGCTTAAATCACATATATGTATTATATTATGTATGCTTAAATCAGTTAGACTTATTGTTTTGTTTTTAACGTTTTATTCTTACAATCAATTTTTTATAATTATTTCACATTTTTTATTTCATATTACAAAAAATATTAAAAAATTTAACACATTTGTTAATTGATTATTTTTATGTTTTTAATATAAATTTATAATCTTGGAAAGACTTAGGCTCCGTTTGGGGGGACTTATTTTCACCGGTCAAGTGGTTACGACCGCATGAATCGGACTTTAATTAAGGTCTGATTCATGCGGTCGTAACCGCTTGACCGGTGAAAATAAGTCCCCCCAAACGGAGCCTTAATCAATCAAAGATATTTATTTTTTAAATATTTTTTATTTGCTATAAACTTAATGATATCAAAATAAATTTATTGTATAATATTAAATATATTTTACAATGTATCATTTTGTATTTGTTAATAGTATTTTATCTTCGATACTCTTTGAATTTATTTTGAGATATACATGACTCATTCTTTATTTATTTGTTATATTAATTTTTTTTTACTTTTAGGACAACTAATTATCATTAGTATATATAAAAATAAATTTTTTATTCATAAGATATGAAAATCCGATTTTTTAAAATATCCCGGACATGTCGCCGACATCCAATATTTACAGCATTGCTCCCCCGTCATGTTTTCGACGTTTGATAATTCTTGTTTCTTTGAAACTTCATTTTAATTTCATATGGACTCAAGATAGATTTTACACTGCTTAAGCATTTTGGTATATTGCTCAATAAGAGGTTCAAGAAGCGGTTTCATACTTCTCCTAAGTGTTGCTCCCATTATGAGTACTCCTCCTTGTACGTTGACCTCACTGATATGATTGCAATTGATAGATGTAAAAGATGCAGAAAAACAACCGTGAAAAGAATAGATCGCAAGAACTACTGCGGAGTAATTGCAGAGATCTAGAGATATATGCATTCACTTAGAGGAATTACAGGTAAGATACTGGAAACCAAAACAAGAACAGTACCGTCTTAAGGGAAGTTCCCTGAACAGACAGTTCGACGAGGAGCCTCAAGCTCGACGGAATTCAAGAAAACAAGACATTCAATTCCAAACATATGTTGACTACGCCTTCAGGCTTATTTATAGACCTTACAACCAACGTAAAGACTAAAATGACCTCTTCAGCTTTTCACTAATCGCTCGATAGCTGCCACGTCACGGACTTTCTGAATGGCTCGCATCATTGCCTTCCTCTTGAAGAGCTTCCTTGTCCCCAAGGAACATATGCGGATAACGTAACTGGAACGATTGTAAGTCTTCCCACGACGGTGTGTCCTCATCCAACCACTTTATCAACAGTTGAGTTCGTACCCCTCCTCGCTGCTGTATGATCCTCCTGTCCAGAATAACCTCAGGTTCAACCAACAAGTTCCCTTCTATATTGACTGCTGATGGCAATGGTATCAGCTGTTCCGACGTTGCTCTTCCCTTATGCTCCCTCAACTGGGATATGTGAAAAACAGGGTGTATTTTGGCGTCGTCCGGCAATTTCAACCGATAAGCCACAGCTCCAATTCTTTCCAAAACCTGATATGGACCAAAAAAACGAGGAGCCAGTTTTTGACAAATCCTTCCTCGCACGCTAACCTGTTTATACGGTTGCAATCGAATGAATACCCAAGCCCCGATGTCAATTGTCCTTTCCCTCCTCTTCTTATCCGCCAACATTTTCATTCTATTTTGTGCTTCAGCTAAGTTCCGCTTCAGCAGCGCAATTACCTTCTCTCTCGCCGTCAAGGATCTATCTACAGCCTCTATTGCCGACGTTCCCGGTTCATAAATCGGAAATGGAGTTGGCTCCTGTCCGTAGACCACTTCAAAAGGAGTCATTCGAGTAGCGCTGTGATATGTGGTATTATACCACCATTCTGCCAAGGGAAGCCAAAAGGCCCACCGACGTGGACGATCGAAAGACATACATCGTAGATAACTCTCTAAGCATCTATTCACCACTTCTGTTTGGCCATCAGTTTCAGGATGATAAGCTGTCGACATCTTCAACTCTACTCCCAGAAGCCTCCAAAGTTCCTTCCAAAAAGTACTAATAAAAACAGCGTCCCTATCACTCACAATAGACTCCGGCAATCCATGTAAGCGAAAAATTGCATCCAAGAAAATCTGAGCGATAGATTCGGCGGTGTATGGATGAGAAATTGCTACAAAGTGTGCCTGCTTGCTAAGGCGATCAACAACCACCATTATTGCTGATTTACCTTCACTTTTTGGTAATCCGTCTATAAAATCCATAGAAACACCCTTCCAGATTCCATCAGGAATAGGAAGAGGTTGCAATAGCCCCGCAGGGCGTTGATTATCTGTCTTGCATTGAAGACAGACCGAGCACTTTTGGATGTAGCTATATACATCTTGCTTCATTCCCTTCCAGTAGAACATAGCCTTCATACGTTGATAAGTAGCAGTATTGCCGGAGTGGCCCCCGACGGCACCATCATGATAAAGCTGTAACAATCTAACTCTCACTGCTGAATCCTTGCCAATTACTAAACGCCCTCTACGAGTCAATATTCCACGCGACCAGTGATACTTGGGAAAGACTTCGGAATCAATCTCTTTGGCTTTAATTATTTTCTGTAAGTGAGAGTCTTCACTCCAAGAATGTTTAATAAGTTGCAGAATATCGGAAGTTACCGTAAAAATCGTCTTGAGCTCTCCCTTGTCCTCCTCAAACCGCCTGGAGAGAGCGTCCGCGCAGACATTAGACTTTCCCGGTTTATATTGAATATCATAATCGTATCCTATTAATTTGGATAAGTATTTTTGCTGAGCCACAGTTGATAATTTTTGTTCCAGCATGTATTTGAGACTCCGCTGATCAGTTCGAATCAGAAACTTGCCGCTCAGAAGGTAATGACGCCATCGCTGCACTGCTAGAACAATGGCCATTAATTCCTTTTCATATGTGGACAGGAGAGAATTCCTCTTGCCTAAGCTTTTGCTAAAGTAAGCCACTGGCCTTCCCCCTTGTAGCAACACTGCTCCGATTCCCGTCTCCGATGCATCAGTCTCCACAACAAAGGATTGAGAAAAATCTGGTAGACAAAGGACCGGTGGACATGATACAACCTGTTTCAACATAATAAAAGCTTCATTTGCTGCCTCAGTCCAGTGAAACCTTCCTGGTTTCAGAAGATCAGTTAGAGGCTTTGCTATCCATCCAAAACGAGGAATGAATCGACGATAATATCCCGTCAGTCCAAGAAATCCGCGCAACTGTTTTAATGAATTTGGTGTAGGCCATTCTAACATAACTTTTATTTTTTCTGGGTCAGTGGCAACTCCCTGTTTGGACAATATATGGCCGAGATAGCACACTTCTGTCTGACCAAAACTGCACTTACTCCTCTTAAGAAATAATTGATGCTTGCGAAGTTTCTGAAACACCAGGGTGAGGTGTTCCAAATGCACAGACCATGTCCTGCTGAATACTAAAATGTCGTCAAAAAAAACGAGGATATATTTGCGCAATTCTTGGTGAAACAAACGATTCATCATTCCTTGGAAGGTCGCCGGGGCGTTAGTGAGCCCAAAGGGCATCACTAAAAACTCATAATGCCCCATATGGGTGCGAAATGCCGTTTTGTGAATATCCTCCGTAGCCATTCGAACTTGGTGATAACCGGCTCGCAAGTCAAGTTTGGAAAAATAAGTTGCTCCATGAAGTTCATCGATTAACTCTTCCACGAGCGGTATAGGAAATTTTGCCTTGATGGTATGGTTGTTCAAGAGCCGGTAATCGATACAAAACCTCCACGTGCCGTCCTTCTTCCTAACCATGACCACTGGGGATGCAAAAGAACTATGACTATTCTGAATAATTCCTGACCGTAACATTTCTTGAATTAACTGCTCCATGGCATCCTTCTGCAACGGTGGATAACGATATGGACGAAGATTAAGGCCCTCCACTCCAGGTTTAAGAGGAATACGATGCTCTTCGTTTCAAATAGGTGGTAGATTCACTGGTTCAGCAAATATGTCCTCATATAATTTCAACAATTGCTGTAGCTGTTGATGCTCTTCCTCTGTTATTGTAATCTCTGTACCCTGAACCGCAGTGTCATCCAACTGAGCTTCAAAAAATTCTGCCTCCCCTTGATCTAGAACCGGATACCATGTCATCATATGCAGCTGCCCAACCTTCCTAATAACTTTGTCCAGTTGACAATTTTTCACCAACATATCTTGTTTTTGCCCCGCTCCACGCAGTGAAATTTTTCGACCTTGGACGCTAAATTCCATTTTAAGATTACTAAAATCCCAATGGACCACCCCCAATGTTATCAGCCACTGGATTCCCAAAACACTTCACACCCTCCTAATGGCAAAACCAACATATCTGAGGTGAAGCATACCCCTTGCATTTTCCAACTGAAGCCCACCACCTTTGACGAACTAGATAGCCGCTTCCCATCTGCGATTGCCACGGTGAATTGCGGAATAGGAGTCAAAATACATTGTAACCTGTGAGCTGCTGTCTCGTCAAGGAAATTATGCGTACTGCCGGAATCAATCAAGATCCCGACTGGTTGTCCTTGGTAGGAGGCGGTTACTCTCATTGTATGAAAGGTATTGATACCCGATATAGCATTCATGGTTATTTGGGAAAGCGGAAGGTCCTCTTCACGTCCTTCGTCCAAATTTTGTGATTCAAAATTCACTGAGGAAACTAGAGAGGGGCCTTCATCATCCACAACCACCTCCAAAGCATAAGATTGTCGGCGGGAAGAACATTTATGGCCGGGCGTGAATTTGTCATCGCACCAAAAACATAGCCCTCGCGCGCGTTTGGCATCCATCTCTGTAGAAGTAAGACGCCGTGCACCTGAGTCTGGTTTGGGGACTGAAACTGCTGTAGAAGGCGGTATTGTCGCAGTCGACGCTTGAGTCGATTGTCGAAATCCTGGAATAATCGATGTTCCCGACCTTTGAGAATGTAATGCGATCTTGTGCTCTTGAATGCGAGCTAAGGAGAACACCTCTTGGAGTGATTTCGGCTGGAACATGCGCACAACGTAACTAATTTCATCACGCAAGCCTGCTAAACAAAAACTTACGGCATATTCCTCAGATAGTTGAACTCGGTGGCGCAAGGAATCAAACTCATCCAAATATTGTTGAACGGAAGAACGCTGCTTCAACTTCTTGAGTTCGCCCATTGGATCTTCAAAAAGAATCGATCCAAACCGGCACTGTAAGGCCTGGACATATTCGTCCCATTCCGGTGCTGGGAGCGACGATCGGCTCGCCATAAACGCCTGATGCCAACACAACGCTCTACCTTCCAGATGCATCGAAGCAATTTTCGTCTTCATTTTGCCTTGAGTGTTGTCCAACTCAAAAAATTGTTCACAACGATATAACCAATCAGTAAGGGCCGAGCCATCAAATGTAGGGAAATTAATACGTGCCAGGCGGGTAGGGTACGAATTGAAGGAGGAAGAGGATGATGGAAAGGAAGATCGATCCGCCGAAGACGATGGAACAGCCGATGTTGCTCGCAAGCTGGAAAACATATCCCGTACCTCTTCCAATGTCCGATCCTGCTTATCTTCCAAGGATTGTAGCGATCTGGCGAACGTTTCCTGCGCCTGACGCAAAATCTCCAACTCCGGCTGCCAATCGTGAGATCGGGTCCCGTCAGCTACCGACATATTGACGAAGGGAGTTCGTTCCCTCTGATACCACTGATATGATTGCAATTGATAGATGTAAAAGATGCAGAAAAACAACCGTGAAAAGAATAGATCGCAAGAACTACTGCGGAGTAATTGCAGAGATCTAGAGATATATGCATTCACTTAGAGGAATTACAGGTAAGATACTGGAAACCAAAACAAGAACAGTACCGTCTTAAGGGAAGTTCCCTGAACAGACAGTTCGACGAGGAGCCTCAAGCTCGACGGAATTCAAGAAAACAAGACATACAATTCCAAACATATGTTGACTACGCCTTCAGGCTTATTTATAGACCTTACAACCAACGTAAAGACTAAAATGACCTCTTCAGCTTTTCACTAATCGCTCGATAGCTGCCACGTCACGGACTTTCTGAATGGCTCGCATCACTCACTGTGGAAAATGATTACAGGATCTATGACATTGCAATTGGATGGAGCCCTTCCATCTAAATTTGAAAAGTTTAGTTCTATTTTCGGCCTTTATAGTGTAATTTGAGTATTTGACATATAATGTCATGGAGTCCTCCAAGTTTCTTTTCAGCAATTTGTCTATCTTTTAGGGCATTGCACCTCTTTTTACTTCTTTGCTCTTAATCCTTTAATAAAACCCCCTAAATTTCACCATAAAAATATTGAATCATCAATGCATCAATCCATTAGTTTAAAGAAACCTCATCCTCGAGATGCATTGTCATTTAAACGAGCCTAAAATCATATATACTTATTCTTACGAATTGCAATTGGCACAAGCATCTAGGTTTGTCCCCCAAAAATGATCGCCTCTTTTAGCGTGATTCCTTGCATGTAAATAACGACTAATGTTTGATCCCAAGGTAGAAGTGTGACTTCCTATGCATCCTTACGTCTACTTGTAGTGTATGTTTCAAGGCAAAATTTCTCCATCTCCTCTTAGAAAAATTGAAGGATCAACCGTTTTTCTAATTCTAAACAATTTTGACAATAATAAGAGAATCCTCAATTTAAGGTTTATAAGGTAGAAGTGTGACCCCAGCACACGACGGACAATTTTTCATCATGATTTTCCTTCTCCTTCCTTGGATGTCCTTTGCCAAGATACATGTTACTCAGACTTAAGAAAGTCTTTCTCTTAAATGGGAAAATGAACACAAGAATGTAGAAGACATCAAAATTGCAAAGCTAATTTTTATGTATGGTAAACTATATTCCCATTACATGTTGAAAACTCATATTTATAGGCTTGGCCATGAGTAGTCCAAAGGTTGGAAAGAGGATGACGGATGAGCAACATTCTTAGTATAGGAAGGAAAGACATTCAGTGTATAATAAAGGGAGTTAATACAATGTGAGATTTTAAAATTTGTGGCGGGATTCGAAGGCTTTTATGGATTTTCCAAGTAATAACAATATGCACTCCCCTTAGACACATGCACTCCCCTAAGACACGCACACATGCTCTCCGTGGTACGCTCATGCACATGGACACACAGCCACATGCACAAAGAGTTTACTATTGAAGTATAAGGATACAATTTATTCTCCTTAGAAATTACACACTGTCCATCAAATAAACTTAATGACAAAGATTTGAAATACTTGAAAAGGTTATTGAGAATGTGAAAGTAGGTAGCATTAAATTTTTTCCATTTAAATCTTTTGATGAATGAAGGGGAGCTTTGGCGCATTGGTTGAGGTGTTGCCGTGTGACCTTGAGGTCACGGGTTCAAGTCCTGGAAGCAGCCTCTTGCAAAAATGCAGGGTAAGGTTTCCCTACATTTCACCTTTTGTGGTGGGACCCTTCCCTGGACCCTCTCTGCGCGGGGATGATTGTGCACCGGGTTGCCCTAAATCTTTTAATGAATAATGCAAGATGCATCTGGAGAATATATTTTATACTTCTAAGAAGATAGTAATATATATATATATGTATATATCAAATGAACTAACAACAACGATAATGCTCAGCTTTTTCCGAATTTCCATATGGTGAATTTTACTTTATAAAAATTAAGGAGAAATCTATGTATATGTTTAGTGAAGAGGTTATTGAACTTTTTAGCGAAGAGATTTTTTTTATTATGAATAAATCACTTAATTTCATTAAGTTCAAAGTATTGTCTCCCTTAGTACGGGGAATTTGAATCTCTGCAAAGAGAAGTAGGAGAGTTATCATTATGCAAACGCATACAATTAAATTGATTAAGACAAGCAAAGAAACAATTTCTTTATTCCCTTTTTTATAATATATTTATACTTTAAATAAAAGGCACATTTTCTTTGTAGTTTCCTTATTTCCCCAATTTCTAAAAATTTTCTACCTATTTTCTGGCTACCTCCTCAATATATCTCATGCTTTCAAGCATTCACGGGTTAATATTTTCTTTTAACTTATACTAATCACATTTCCATTTTGTCACCTGAATTTGATCTTTACTTAGCATTTCTTCCTTCTATCAAGTATTCTTGAAGTATATATTCCTGACCCTGCATGCTTTCCCTGTTGGAACTAGTCTTTTACAAGCAGCATTGAGAGGGGAGCAACATGGCTGATCAATAAATTTAAAGGTTCCATTCTGACATTAATTGAATTTCAGCATTTGCTTCCTTTATTGCTTGATCATTATATTTTTATTTTATGATACACCATATTTTTGCTTTATTTTCAATTAGTTCGAAAGCTTATCATGTCTGAAAATCTTATTCATGTCAAGTTTATATCTGAACCTTGGATAGCCCACAGCTACTTTAAGCAACCATTGCAAACACATGAGGTCATATGCCAAAATTACTTCTTTTTCACCGTCGGTTCTTTCCAAGGATGTCTGCATTTTTCTTCGACTTCTACATTTTGTATTCAAGTAGGAGAATAGTCCTCACTTAAATTTTACTACATTGTTTTCATAGTATTTCTTGAACTTGAGTTAATTAGGCATTGCCGCCTCTTTTCATTCCTGCTTTTGTCACAGTCAGTGCCGTCTCCAAGAACTCAAGCATTGGGTTGCTGTCTAGGAGACCAGTAGAGGTTGTGAACGAAGCTATGTAAAACACATGTAGCAATTTGTTAGGTGCGGTCATGAACGCTATTTTATTAAAGGATTTTTTAGGCCAAAACGCCACCACAATCATGCAGGTGTGGCCAAGCTTTAGCTTTCGTGAATTCCCAAACCCTAGAAAGTAGAATTTGGGAACGTAGATAAACTGCCACCTCTGCATTTACCACCACAATTTCGCACAGCCACCCGTCAAACACCACAACTGTCCTAAACATAGCCTTATTATTCCTTCTTCCAAGGCTTACACATCATTTGAACTATGTTCAACTGCTTAGGAGTTCTTTTTCATTGATAAGGATGGTTTCTTTGATTAGTATTTGAATTATAGAAAACCATGTAGCAATGCTTTTTAAGTTTTCATGCTGTTTTTTTATAGAAAACAATGCAAACGCATGAACTGCCTCTCCTGCTTTATTCAATTCAACAACAACAACAACAACAACAACAGAACCCATATAGTCCCCAATCATTGGGGGTATGGGCGGGGGAAGATTGGAAACAGACCTAACCTTTGGCCCTATGCCCAAAGTGGCTTCTCTCAGAGGAGAAAGACCGAACCTTTGACAATAGATGCACAAAGTGGCTGCTCACAGATTACCACTGAAATAGTGGCCCCCTATACCGTCACGTTTGCTGCGGAATCATGCCCTCAAATCAAAGCCAAAGACATCAGAGAGGGCAGACTCAAGAATCCATTTTGATTTATGTGCACATAACCATGCTTCCTTCATTCAGCATCCAGAGCATTGGTCTTGCACATATTCCTGCTTTATTCAATTAAGAGAAAAAAATTGAATCACTTGAACCAGCGTATTGTTAGAGTATATCGATATCTCAACTGTGTCCAAAGGTCTTGATTCTCAGATGAAGTTTAGCTGTATTATTCAAGTTCTCTTTTACTTGGAATGTGTCTTTTATGTGTTATTTGTGTGTTCTACACCCCCAATTTATTGTTAACACATCTTCTGTTTATTCGGAATATAGTTATTGTTTCTTCGCACAAATAGTGAGGTTGGATGTCTTATGGCCTTGAATTTCTTATATAGATGTAACATGAGATACAGAAAATCATGCAAAAATCAAAACAAAGGTATAAGCTATTGTTCCTGTGAGAAGAGATACATAAATCTTATTTCTTCATGTAAGTAGTACAAATGGTACATGTACGCGTATTTATAGTTTGGAGGAGAGATAAAAATTCTTCTTAGGCAATGCGAGATCAATGCCTATACAAGAGAGACTCATAATGAGCCAGTATACCGGGGCTTTATATTGGGCTTCAGTATAAACAATTACATATATACATTCTATACTTCCTTTCAAGATGGAGCACACATTGTAGGATCTAAAGCTTGGAATAAACTGAAGATAAAGTAGTTGAGGCTAGGGGTGTGCAAAAATAACAGAAGAACTGAGAACCGGAGCGAAACCGAACTGAACCGAGCGGTTTGGGTCGGTTCTCACGGGTCTCGGCTCGGTTCCGGATCCAAATAAATTAGAACTGGGTAGTTATGTTCGATTCTCGGTTCTTATGTTTGGGTACCTGATACGATCCCGGAGAGAAATCTGAGAAGGGGGAGGGCCGATGGCTAGGAGAGAGAGAAGAGGGGAAGGAGGAAAAGAGAAGAACTAGGGAGCAACCCTAAAAATCCATCCAAAGATAAAACCTTAATACAAGCATACAACACCCTTTATAGCAGCGGGGTGCGAATAACAAAATACGGTATGCAAATAGTAAAAACAAAACAACATTGAAATAGAAATAATTAAATAGATCGATCATCGCCGGTCTCTTCCACGACCGGAGGGCTAGTATCCGTCGTCTTCCTATGCATGTAGACTTGTCGTCGTGCGCACATCTCGTTGGCCTGCGCGACCTTAATAATGACGTCGTCTGGAAAATGTGCCTTGTCCTGAAGGCAGTAGTCGACGGACAGGCGGCGGAAGCCATCCCGGGGCAGCCACATGGCTTCAAACTCCGGACGGTTAAGCCAAGCAACAAGGACCTCCTCCGAACTAGATTCCCCCTGAAGATGGTAGCGGCGTTCAAGTATCTTGGCTGGGTAGTGCGGCGCCAACTTCCGTCCTTCTTTCAGACCAGAAGAACCGGGCTAGAAAATGGGCTCTGACAGGGACGGATAAGGCCCCCCATCAGCATCTCCTGCACTAGATGCTCGAGCTCATCTTTTTGCGCATGGTCAGAACGGTACGGCCGCACCGAGACTGCTGCGGTCCTAGGCTGGAAGGAATTGGCACGGTCGGTCGGTCGGCCTGGTGGCAGTCTTGCCGGAGGCTGGACGACGTCAGCGAGCGCAGTGGGAAGCTCCAAAAGTCTCGTCGTGTAAGACGGAGGCACAACGGACTGCCCCGATAGGGGCCAAAGCCCCGCGGGGAAGTCGACGTCAGTGGTCCGCTGGATCGTGCAGAGGGAGACCGGAGAGTGGAGTCACCGTCGAGGCGACACGGTTGGCCCCTGTGGAGGAACTGCATGGTCATAGTCGCCCAATTGACGCGCACATCGCCATGTGTGCGGAGCTAATCCACCCTCAAAATGACGTCGATACCGCCGAGGCCGAACGCTTAGAAGTCCGAGGTCACGGAACATGAACCCACAGAGAGAGTCACGGCAGGGGAACGACCTTGAGTCGGTCGGCGTCGCCCATCGCCAAGGCGGATCGAAAAATCTGGCGATGGAACCGAGGAAAGTCGGAGCTGCTGCACCAGTCGCTCGGAGGTGAGGTTGTGGCTCGCGCCGCTGTCCACCATGACGATGATCCGGCGATCGCGAAGCGTGCCCGGGCGCTTCATGGTCTGCGGCCCGGAGATCCCGCCCACCGAGACATAGGATAACTCCAAGCGGTGGAACGTAGTTGTGGCGGGGTCGAAGGGGGGACCCTCTGCTGAAAGCTCCCGGGCCTCAAAGTCAGACAGGGTAACCTCTGGGTCGACGTCGCTAACGATGTTGTGGAACTCCTTCACGGAGCACTCATGGTTGGGGGAGTAGGGTTGGCGGCACCGAAAACACAGCCCTTGTTGTGGAGCTCATTATAATCACTGTTGGAGAGGCGCCGAGGGGCGCCCTGGGCGGGGTCTCCCATGTGGAGGGCGTGGCGGAGGAGCCGGGGCGGGCGGTCGCCAAGGTGTTTGCGGAGGGGGGTGACCGACCAGAGAAGCAGGAGGTCTAGGGGAGAGGTCGACCTCCACCAAACGCGCCATGTCAAGGGCTTCAGAGATCGTCTGAGGGTGGTGCGTGCGGAGACGAGAGCGGATGTGTGGCAGCATACCCTGCATGAAGAAGCCCAGGTAATGGTCGGGCGGAAGGCCGGGAACGTGGGTGACCAATGCGACAAACTCATCAATGTAGTCGTCCAGGCCGTCCGTCTGGCGGACGCCGCAAAGGCGCTCGATAGCGGAGGAGCCGGAGTAGCGGGTGTCATACCGCCGAATCATCTCATGTTTGAGCTCGGGCCAGGAGAGGGATTGGTTAGATTGGCCGAGCCACCGAGCCCAATGGAGTGCTGTGTCGTCGAGACCAACAAGGACGGTGGACACCTTGTCCTGTTCTGGCGTAAAGTTTAGGTCGAAGCACTGCTCCACCTTAGCGATCCAACCCATCGGGTCGACGCCGATGAAGGACGGAATGTTGAGTGAGAGAGCGGAGTGGCCCGGAGTCGGAAGGCTTTGCGGCTCGGGTGGAGGTCACGGTAGTATGGCGCCGAGGAGGGAGCCCCCGTCCGCGGGCGAACAGGAGCAGGAGGCGGTGGTCGACGCCTGGAGGGAATCTATCTTGGAATGGAGGGTGAGGAGCGAGGCATGCATGGAGGCAATGAGTGGGTCTTGAGCCTCGACGCGACGACTAAGGGCGTCAGAGGCTGTATCCGGGGCGGTGTCACCGAAGGAGCGAGTGTTGGGCGCCTTGGGTGCTGGATCCGTCGGTCGGCGGCCGGAAATGGCCGGATTTGGCTGGGGTCGGCGGGTGCATAGGGCCGACGGCCTTCCTGCTGCGGATCAGGGCTGAACTCGGCCGATCGAGGCATGAAGGTGGCCGACGTGGTTGCTGGGAACGACGGAACAGGGATGGAATCGGCGGATTGGGGTTGGACTCGGCGGATCGGGGACGGGCGTGGCCTACGCAGGTGCTGGGAGCGACGAATCGGGGTTGGAATCGGCAAAGCGGGGTTGGAATCGGCAAAGTGGGGTTGGAGTCGGCGGATCAGGGCCTGGAGTGGCCGACACAATCCCTGGGATCGACGGTTCGGCGGATCGGGACTGAAATTTGCGGACGACTGGTTCGAAGGCACCGACGGCGAGCTTTGCGAGCGGTGATGGCAAGTCGGACCAAGTTGATACGATCCCAGAGTAGAATCCGGCAAGGGGGAGGGACGGTGGCTAGGAGAGAGAGAAGATGGGAAGGAGGAAGTGAGAAGAACTAGAGAGCAACCCTAAAAATCCATTCATCCAAAGATAAAACCCTAATACATGCATACAACATCCTTTATAGCAGCAGACATCCTTTATAGCAGCAGGGTCAGGGTGCGAATAACAAAATACGGTCTGCAAATAGTAAAAACCAAAACAACATTGAAATAGAAATTATCAAGTAGATCGATCATCGACGGTCTCTTCCACGACCGGCGGGCTAGTATCCGTCGCCTTCCTACGCATGTAAACTCGCCACGACGTCTCGTCGGTGTGCGCGACCGTAAAAGTACCGAAGAATCGACCCAGAACTGGTTATTGAAATTAGGCTTTTGAAATTTTAGAGTCATCAGATTAAAATTCAATTCAATCTACTCTTCTCGTCTGAGATAGTTTCACAGGTGAGTTCTCTTGATTTTCTAAAATGTCTCTTCTTTTTCTTCTCCTTTTTTTTTCTCTCCAAAATTTCTCTTCTTCTTAGTTTAGTATTTCACATCAGTTTTTATGTTCCCTTTGCGACCTTGATCTTTTCTGTCCAAAATAGATCTATGCGTAGAAAATCAACTTTTCGGTTCAATAGTTTGGAATGCATACTAATATAAGAGTATATGTCAAAAAATTATGAAGCATGAGTAGAACAGAGAACCGAATCGAGCTTTTCAGTTTGGATCCGGTTCTATATCTTAGGCACATGGGTCGGTTCCGGTTCCCAAAAATCGCAGTAGAGGATGACGGAAGTAGTTAGAGACATACCAAGTTCAACTTAAATCTTGGTTGCAACATTCTCGTAAGATAAAGAAATCCATGTTTCAATAATTTTAAAAGGCAACTCATCTGTGATAACTCATTTAGCAAGGGCCATCCAACATGACTCCTGATCAAACTTTCAAGAATGTAGATACTCAATAGAAGTTGTCATTTCCCTCCTCCCCGCTTTCATCTCAAAGCTTAATAACTTTTGTTTTTTGTCGACTGCATTATATGGATATTTGCTACAATTCTTTAGATGTTTCCACATATTACTAGTACCATTACTACTTGCATAACCATACGCTTTATTGCAATAGTTACATGCAGCTTTCTCAGTCTTCTCACCCTCTTTTTTTCTTAATCTTAGAAAAATGACCTCATATATTGGACTTGGACTTGTAATCTCTTTTCTGTGGATTAGATGTGCTAGGCACAGTACTCCCATCTACAATTGTAGTGGGCTCATCTGTAATAATCGGATCACATGTTGCGGCAATATCTTCATTTGTGTCTCTCACACTAGACATTTTAAAGCCCTAGTAAAAATATGAAAAAATTTACTCATCAAAATTTGAAAAAAAGAGTAGCAGGAATGACTTGAAAATTATATATAATATATATTCTAACATACTAGTTTTCTAATATTCTCTAGCAAGCTCTTAACCAAGATCTAGAAAGTTAGCGGCGCATGACTGCTTGGTGTGTGCAACATGTTTGTTAGCGGCGCATGACTGCTTGGTGTGCACCAAGAGCCTAATGTGCGCCTGACAATGAAGTTCTAGGTAGACAATTGAAATAATAAACCTTAATCGAGATCATGTTGCAAAATCTGAGAGAAATCTGAAATAATAAACCTTAACGAAAACAAGAGAAAATTTGAAAGATGCAACCACGAGCCAGCGAGGAGGACTCGGCACCCTGCAAGGCTGCAACCGCGTGCCGGCGAGGAGTCGACTGTGACAAAGAGACTGCGAGGAGGAGGCGCCAGCACCTGCAACAGCGAGCGAAGGAGACGGTGGCGGCTAGAGAGGCTAGAGTTTTCAGTTTTCCCTTTTCACGGGAGAGCCGAGAGGGGGACTGCGAGATTATTTCACGGAAGAGTTACGACTTACGAGAGTATTTCACAGGAGAGTATTTCACATTTTCACGGGAGTTAAAGAGCTATAAATTTAAAATATTAAACTATTATTTATTTATTTACATCGGTTCGGGTCGGTTCTCGGGTACCCGGCCGCAAGACCCGAGAACCGAACCGAACCGCCGGTTCTATATTTTTAAGACCCATACCTGAACCGAACCACTATAGAACCGACCCGAACCGTCCAGTTCGGCTCGGTTTCGGTCCGGTTCTCGGTTCTGCGGTTACTTATGCACACCGCTAGTATAAATTATTGAATCACAATGTTATGCATGCACTGTGGGACAAGGCTTATGTAGTTTTATTATGTTTGGAGTTTTGGGTTTATTTTGGTTTGGTTTGTTTATTGTAATTTTTGATTATAGTCTTGAACTATATATGCCCTAAACACCAATTAGTCTAGAGCAAGTATTGATTTATTACATTTCAATTTTATTCCTTCTTCCTGCACTATCTCTCTCCGATGTTCGCTCCACCAAATTTGGCTGACTCACCACTAGGCTGCTTAGGTCAAGGCTCATTCTTTCTCCATTGGTAACCATTGAGGTTTTTGGGAGAAGACCGCAGATTTATGCCCTAATTCCTCTTCATCGTGATTACATCCCAAATGAGAGTTCACAACTTTGTGAAATATTCTTCTTAACATTCTCATTTATACAGCTCTCAACTTAGATATTAACGACTTTTAAGCCTAATCCTTGATCCATACACTTCACTTTTCGGTTTGGTGCTTGATAATGTTTCAGTTTGATAATCAAAGCCATTCGATCTACCATCTGATTACTCTAAACCACGAATATTTATGCAGGGAAAATGCAGAAACCCTTGGCGGATCTCCTGAAAGAGAATGATTTGCCAATTGGCATCTTCCCCGCGGATTCCACCAACTACGAATTCAACGAAGAGACGAAGAAGCTCACAGTGTACATTCCCTCGGTCTGCGAGCTGGGCTACAAGGATTCCTCTGCTCTGAGATTTCTCACCGTCGTCACCGGCTACCTGGACAATGGGAAGCTCTCCGACATCGAGGGCATGAAGACCAAAGTGCTGATTTGGAGCAAGGTGACATCAATCTCGACCGAGGGAACCAAGGTTCATTTCTTCGCCGGCGTGAAGAAAACTCGGAGCAGAGATGCGTACGAGGTCGTCCGAGTCGGTTTCACAATAGACAAGTTTTAGTGGCTGTGGTCATGGCGAATGTGCGCTGTACGTGTTTGCGACTATACGCATATCTGGTCACCGCATATATACTACTAATAGCAGCTTTCAAGCTGTAAAGGCTATTATGTGATTGTTGAAATATTATATGTAAGAGTTTATTGTATCCTACACTGACTTTTCAGTTCAGTGATTGTGTTTATAGGCCTGGTTTGGTTTAATGTTTTACTTGCTTTATGATAGGCTGAAGAATGCTTTATATTCATTTAATTCTAGAACAGTTTTTTTTCCTTTTGCAGTTAGTTGTTGACATAAGTTTTTTATTTAATTTAATTTTCAATATGAAAATTGTGGCCTGTCTAATAAAATATATATAATGCCTCTATAAAAGATAAATATAGACCCCTTCCAGCAGTTTCTAAAAATAAGTATAGGATCAATATGTTATATAAATTTTAAATGATGTTTTTATATTTATTGTTAAATTTCTTGGCAGCCATTGCCGGCGAATATGCGAATGAAATGTGAAATGATGATAATTAGTCTGATAATGCCTTCGTGTCAGTTGTGTTAGAGTAAGATAATGCAAGAGCTACGAGGGGTATTATTTTTTTTATCTTACAGTAATCATAGAGCAATGTTAATAGCTTATTAGATTTCGCTATTAGCCCTCCTGTGATATTAGCACTTCATAAAATTCTATTTTACACCAATGAACTATTAGCACACCACCAAAAAATTATATATATATATATATATAAATTTCTGCATTCATTTCGAACTTGAGTGCTAATAAATGTTGAGAAGATCCTTGCTTTGAATAACTTAAAGAATACAACGTTCTACTTGTAGAATTTTACTAGTGAGGCACTTATTGCTCTCCCATCATAGTAATGCAAAGAGAAACTATCGTCTTATCAAGAAACTATCGTAATTTATTTCAGATGAAAACCTCAAGAAACTATCGTCTTATCAACTACATCGTTCCTCAAAAAAAAAATTCACACAAATTAGTTTATCTTTACACAAATTAGTTTCAACACAGGGCTACTAAATCTATCATTTAACCTTCTCCTGGAAAATTTTAAACCAATGATTCAGTATATCCATAGGCAAGACAAAGAACAGGCGGAGGGGGGCGGGCACTGTGCACGACGTAGAAAAGGAAGGGTTGGCCAAGAGCCTGGACAAAGATAGCGATTGCCGAGTAGCAAAGTGGTGTTGAGGAGGAAGATGCACATCTCTCACTTTGTAGTAGGTCACACCTAAGATCGAGACACGAGACAGACCGCAAGGAAGACGGAACAGGGACTGCCAATTTCGAGTGTGAGCGAGCGGCACGAGTGTTGTAGGCTCCGAGGGGAGTGAGAGGTCGCCGGCGGGGGATTTAGGCGGCTCGATTTGTCGCAGTCAGGAGGGAGACCGCGAGCAGGGAAATGAAATCCGACGAGGTGCTCGGGATTTTACTTATTAGGGCAGAGGTGTTATTATCTATATTAATTATGGGGTGCTATTATCTATATAGCTATTAACAATGCTCTAATTATTCTGTTTATGCATGCAACAACATAGTTATACTGTTTTTTTTCTCATGACTTTGCAAAAAAAAAAATTATTTGCATGTTCACTAAACTGCTAGCATGCGACACCCCCATCTCTCTCATCTCCCTTTATTTCTCTTTTCTCCTTTCAATGTCACGTTTATTTACTTGATTTGACAGCCACGATTAGATAATATAATAACCACAATAACTTGAAAACTTAATTTTGACAACTTGTTTTTGATAACTTGATTTCAAGCTTGCTTTTTTATATTTTTTTAAATGCATGATTACAAAGATGTATATTATAATTAATATTATGTTAAAATAAAAAATAAAAAATTGATGTCATTAGATTAAAAAAATCAGGAATATATTTGACATTATGAATGCTTTACCAAGGTGGCTTTTCCCTTAATATAGTATAGATGATTATCTCACTCATACTATCCATCATGGAGATGCGAGCTATACGAACCATTAACAAGAACCGCTACAAAGCAACGATAGTCGCCACATAAGTCGAATCCACGGCGGGTGTGAAATCTATGGAAGAAGAACAAACCCTCTCAATTCCTAAGAGCAAACTTTCATATAACTTCCGAGATGCTTTTATACGAGGCCAAGCACCCCCTTTAAATAAAAGAGAAGTGCATTTTTTGCAAATAATCCCCCCCCCCCACTAGAAACTAGACGTGCAAATAAAGTCTGTTGGGCCCAGGACAGACTTGGGCCTTCTGGGCCCAGGACAGACCTGGGCCTTCTGGGCCCGGGCTTTACTGCTGTCGGGCCCAGGCCAGGCCCTGGTGAAACCGGGCTCGAGCCCCTCTTAAATGGGAAGGCCTGCCTGAGCCTTTTAAATCAGGCCCACGCAGGCCACTTTTCTTTGGCCTAATAATGCATTTCTTATATTTTATTAATTACATTAATTAAAATAAAATAAAAAAACTAAAATTAAAAAAATATTATAAGCTCGGCGGCAGCCCAACTATTTTTTAATAGCTGGTGTTGAAACCAGAGAACCGGTTTCGACATTCGAAAGGGAAATGCAGCTAACCCTTACTTGACCCGAGCGAGACCCTTGACCAGTCACTAAGAACCGAAGAACCCTGCCCTTGAAGAACTCCTAAGTCCGCAAACGGACCCCTTAAGCTGCAGCGTGGAGGTCCCACCATATACCCAGAAGTTCACAAAGAACTTCCCCTCCCAAGCCAATGCTGAGCCTGGGCACCTTGGAGGGCACTAAAGGTCACCTCACTGTCCACCTTCAATGACAGGGGGAGGGAGGGGTAGTGCTTGCTCACAACACTCACGCGAGGGAGGGGGGTATCAACAACCCTTCCCAAGGTGCCCATGGGGGTCTATTTATAGATTTCCCAAAATTGGGCTGCGGATAGCCGAAAATCTACTATCCGCAGCTCAACAACTAACCCGAACGACCAAAACAGGAGGGGGGCGAGTGGAGCTTGAGACGTCCACTCCCCCTTGCCCGGGGTCAGGAGAGTGGACCGAATGGTCCACTGCCTGGGCTTGGGCGAGTGAACCACTCGGTCCACTCTCCTCAGGGGTGAGTGGACCCATGGTCCACTCCCCTGAGTGCCCGGGCGAGTGGACCCGAGTGGACCATGGTCCACTCGCCACCCCTGGGTGAGTGGACCACTAGGTCCACTCGCCCAGGAAGTGGACTTCCGGTCCACCTCCTCCCCCCTGGGACTGCATCTTTGATCCCGACGGCCTCCAGTTGGTCGATCTTCTGCGTCACGGTCACCCTCTCTATCCCGACCTCATCCGCGTTGGGTCACACCGACTCGAAAAATATGAGGATTGTACGCAATCCCCGCTCTTTTCGAGCTTGCCTTAAGCTTGGAAAGAAAGTCCAAACCACCTATTTGACGAGTAGGTGGGACCTTAGGGGAATCCACGAAGGGCCCTGCCAACGGGATACTCCTGCCAAGTTTATCAGCTGAACCTGACTTGAGGCGGAAGGCGAACCTTTCTCCACTTAACAACCCTCCTTTGAGCCGAGCTCAACTGAAGGTGGAGAAAACTCAACACCTTAGGTCAAACTAAACTTGACCTGAGGTGGAGGAAAAATCAACAACTCTAGTCGAGCCGAGCTCGACCTGAGGTGGAAGGCAAACCTTTCTCCACTTAACAACCCTCCTGTGAGCCGAGCTCAACTGGAGGTGGAGAAAGCTCAACACCTTAGGTCAAACTAAACTTGACCTGAGGTGGAGGAAAAACTCAACACCCCTAGTCGAGCCGAGCTCGACCTGAGGTGGAAGGCAAACCTTTCTCCACTTAACAACTCTCCTGTGAGTCGAGCTCAACTGGAGGTGGAGAAAGATCAACACCTTAGGTCGAACTAAACTTGACGTGGAGGAAAAATTCAACACCCCTAGTCGAGCCGAGCTCGACTTGAGGTGGAAGGCAAACCTTTCTCCACTTAACAACCCTCCTGTGAGCTGAGCTCAACTGGAGGTGGAGAAAGCTCAACACCTTAGGTCAAACTAAACTTGACCTGAGGTGGAGGAACTCAACAATTAACAGGGAGTCGAGCTCACTTGGAGGTGGAGGAACTCAACACCTAACAGGGAGCCGAGCTCACCTGGAGGTGGAGGAACTCCACACCTAACAGGGAGCCGAGCTCACCTGGAGGTAGAGGAACTCAACACCTAACATGGAGCCGAGCTCACGTGGAGGTGGAGGAACTCAACACCTAACAGGGAGCCGAGCTCACATGGAGGTGGAGGAACTCAACACCTAACAGGGAGCCGAGCTCACCTGGAGGTGGAGGAACTCAACACATAACAGGGAGCCGAGCTCACCTGGAGGTGGAGGAACTCAACACCTAACAGGGAGCCGAGCTCACCTGGAGGTCGAGGAAACTCAACACCTAACAGGGAGCTGAGCTCACATGGAGGTGGAGGAACTCAACACCTAACAGGGAGCCGAGCTCACCTGGAGGTGGGGGAACTCAACACCTAACAGGGAGCCGAGCTCACCTGGAGGTGGAGGAACTCAACACCTAACAGGGAGCCGAGCTCGCCTGGAGGTGGAGGAACTCCACACCTAACAGGGAGCCGAGCTCACCTGGAGGTGGAGGAACTCCACACCTAACAGGGAGCCGAGCTCACCTGGAGGTGGAGGAACTCAACACCTAACAGGGAGTCGAGCTCACCTGGAGTTGGAGGAACTCAACACCTAACAGGGAGCCTAGCTCACCTGGAGGTGGAGGAACTCAACACCTAACAGGGAGCCGAGCTCACCTGGAGGTGGAGGAACTCAACACCTAACAGGGAGCCGAGCTCACCTGGAGGTGGAGGAACTCAACACCTAACAGGGAGCCGAGCTCACCTGGAGGTGGAGGAACTCAACACCTAGCAGAGAGCCGAGCTCACCTGGAGGTGGAGGAAACTCAATACCTAACAGGGAGCCGAGCTCACGTGGAGGTGGAGGAACTCAACACCTAACAGGGAGCCGAGCTCACCTGGAGGTGGCGGAACTCAACACCTAACAGGGAGCCGAGCTCACCTGGAGGTTGAGGAACTCAACATCTAACAGGGAGCCGAGCTCACCTGGAGGTGGAGGAACTCCACACCTAACAGGGAGCCGAGCTCACCTGGAGGTGGAGGAACTCCACACCTAACAGGGAGCCGAGCTCACCTGGAGGTGGAGGAACTCAACACCTAACAGGGAGCCGAGCTCACCTGGAGGTGGAGGAACTCAACACCTAACAGGGAGCCTAGCTCACCTGGAGGTGGAGGAACTCAACACCTAACAGGGAGCCGAGCTCACCTGGAGGTGGAGGAACTCAACACCTAACAGGGAGCCGAGCTCACCTGGAGGTGGAGGAACTCAACACCTAACAGGGAGCCGAGCTCACCTGGAGGTGGAGGAAACTCAACACCTAACAGGGAGCCAAGCTCACCTGGAGGTGGAGGAACTCAACACCTAACAGGGAGCCGAGCTCACCTGGAGGTGGAGAAACTCCACACCTAACAGAGAGCCGAGCTCACCTGGAGGTGGAGGAACTCAACACCTAACAGGGAGCCGAGCTCACCTGGAGGTGGAGGAACTCAACACCTAACAGGGAGCCGAGCTCACCTGGAGGTGGAGGAACTCAACACCTAACAGGGAGCCGAGCTCACCTGGAGGTGGAGGAACTCAACACCTAACGGGGAGCCGAGCTCACCTGGAGGTGGAGGAACTCAACACCTAACAGAGAGCCGAGCTCACCTGGAGGTGGAGGAACTCAACACCTAACGGGGAGCCGAGCTCACCTGGAGGTGGAGGAACTCAACCATCTTACAAAAGCAACTGGGGCAGAGAACCAGTCCACGCCCTAGGGGCTTAGCATACCTGGAGGTAGAGGAATTCAACACCTTTCCAAACCAATTGGGGGCGGAGTACCCGTCCACATCCTAGGGGCTTAGCTTGCCTGGTGGCAGAGGAACCCAGCACCTTCCCAAACTAATTGGGGGCGGAGTACCCGTCCGCGTCCTAGGGGCCTAGCTTACCTTGAGGCAGAGGAACTCAACACTTTTTCAAACCAACTGGGGGTGGAATACCCATCCACGTCCTAGGGGCCTAGCTTGCCTGGAGGCAGAGGAATTCAACACCTCACAAAAGCAACTGGGGAAGAGAACCAGTCCACGTCCTAGGTGCTTACCTTCACCTGGAGGCAGAGGAACTCAACCATCTTACAAAAGCAACTGGGGCAGAGAACCAGTCCACGTCCTAGGGGCTTAGCTTATTACCTGGAGGCAGAGGAATTCAACACCTTTCCAAACCAATTGGGGCCGGAGTACCCGTCCACGTCCTAGGGGCTTAGCTTGCCTGGAGGCAGAGGAACCCAGCACCTTCCCAAACTAATTGGGGGCGGAGTACCCGTCCGCGTCCTAGGGGCCTAGCTTACCTGGAGGCAGAGGAACTCAACACCTTCCCAAGCCAGTTACCATAGGCGTCACCTAAAACCTTTTTCGTTCGTTATCGAGGAGTTACATGTTTATTACAACGCGCCTCTCTGGGCCTACTTGGTCACATGCACCCTGATCATCTCCTTCATTACTTCCTCCGCCTTCTCTGTCTTTTTATTCCTTTTCTTTCTCCTGGTCCCTCCTGCTTCCCTTGTCAGCCTGTAGGCGGAGGACTTGTTCCTGAAACCGACCCGCGTAGCTTCCCAGCATCTCCCCCTGCTTCTGTCGAATCAAGAACAGGGCCTCCGCTCCCTCGCACCTCTTCTTCGAGGTGGAGAATCTCAGCAAGAAGCTTCGGTGCGGGTCCTTGAAGCTGTAGACGATACCTGATGGGAGCTGGAGGAACCAGTCTTTTGCCTCTCCCAAGAAAGTGGCGGCGAAGAGCTTGCACTTGGAGGTGTCCGACATCTGCCTGATCGAGGGCATGTCTTCGAACCACTGGAGATGCTGGAGAGAGTCATCCTTCCCTGCGTAGTAGGACATGGTAGGCTCGCCGAACCCGTCTGGAACGGGAGCTGAGATAATCAGCTCGCAAAAAGGGATTTCCCCACCCTCCCTGGTGAGACGGGGGCACTCTCCCAATCCCCTCACCGGGGCAGCTGGTACTGGGCGAGCTGTTGAAGAGCACTCGCGCTTGGAGGCTCGAACCTTCCTCCGAGGTCGGTTCCTTCCCTTCCCGAAGTGCTTGATCTGTCTTCCATGCTACCTCTTCCCCTGTCAACGACCGCGACCTGTTGGGGGGAGGTGAGTTCCTTGGCCCTTCGCTTCCGGTCATGGGACTTGCCCAGAGCTTTCCGAACTAGCTGCGTCCACGCTCACCGCACCAGAATGTTGAAACCAGAGAACCGGTTTCGACGTTCAAAAGGGAGATGCAGCTAACCCTTACTTGACCCGAGCGAGACCCTTGACTAGTCACTAAGAACCGAAGAACCCTGCCCTTGAAGAACTCCTAAGTCCGCAAACGGATCCCTTAAGCTGCAGCGTAGAAGTCCCACCACATACCCGGAAGCTCACAAAGAACTTCCCCTCCCAAGCCAATGTTGAGTCTGGGCACCTTGGAGGGCACTAAAGGTCACCTCACCGTCCACCTTCAATGACAGGGGGAGGGAGGGGTAGTGCTTGCTCACAACACTCACGCGAGGGAGGGGTGTATCAACAACCCTTCCCAAGGTGCCCATGGAGGTCTATTTATAGACTTCCCAAAATTGGGCTGCGGATAGCCGAAAATCTACTATCCGCAGCTCAACAACTAACCTGAACGACCAAAAAAGGAGGGGGGGGGGGGGGGGGGGGGGGGGGGGGGGGGGGGGGGGGGGGGGGGGGGCGAGTGGAGCTTGAGACGTCCACTCCCCCCCTTGCCAGGGGTCAGGAGAATGGACCGAATGGTCCACTGCCTGGGCTTGGGCGAGTGGACCACTCGGTCCACTCTCCTCAGGGGCGAGTGGACCCATGGTCCACTCCCATGAGTGCCCGGCGAGTGAACCACAGGTCCACTTGCCCCTCACCCTGGGCGAGTGGACCATGGTCCACTCGCCACCCCTGGGCGAGTGGACTCGCCCGGGGCTTGGGCGAGTGGACCATTAGGTCCGGTCCATTAGGTCCACTCGCCTAGGAAGTGGACTTCCGGTCCACTTCCTCCCCCCTGGGACTGCATCTTTGAACCCGACGGCCTCCAGTTGGTCGATCTTCTGCGTCACGGTCACCCTCTATCCCGACCTCATCCGCGTTGGGTCACACCGACTCGAAAAATATGAGGGTTGTACAACTGGGCGCCGACCTAGCTATTTTTTAAGAGCGATGTTAAATGCAGGCCGGTTTTGGCTATATGCAGGCCGCGGATATATGCAGGCCAACAAATTATTCATGCAGGCCAAATTTCATATTTATAGACCATATTCAATAATTAAATTAATATTTTCTTAAATAAATCACCAAGCAAAATATAGAATTCATAAAAGTCAAATAAACACATTTTTGCAGTCAAATACTAAAAAATAAAATGTGATTTATATTAGCAGCTTAAAATTATGTTTATGTCATGACGGAAACACCAATCACAACATTTTGATTCTATATATCACAAAATACTATAATCATTTACAACATTTTGATCAAAATGATTATATGCCACATTTTTTTAAAATAAAATGATTATAAAATATGTTTGTGGCGACCGTTTTTTTTAAATAAAATAATTATATGCCACCGTTTTTTTAAAATGATTTTATGCCACAGTTTTATAATAAAATGGGATTTAAAAAAAACTCATTATGATCATATAAAATCAAAATGGTTACTAGAATCAAAATGATTATAGGCCACAATTTTTTTTAAATAAAATGAGATTTATATTAGCAGCTTAATACTATAATCATTTTGATTCTATATATTACAAAAAATATGTTTGTGGCCACCCATTTCAAGGCTTCAATCAATAAAAGACGTGTAGAATCACAGAAACACCGGGCTTTATTTATGCACAAAACACTGTTATTTAATTAAATTCAGATGCATAATGTACAACCCTCATATTTGCCGAGTCGGTATGACCCGATGCAGATAAGGTCGTGGTAGAGAGATTGGCCGTTACGCAGTAGACCGACCCGCCGGAGATCGTCAAGACCGAGAAAGAGAAAACCAGGGGGAACACTTCCTACTTGGGCGAGTGGACCCTAAGTCCACTCGCCCAAGGCTCCGGGCGAGTGGACCTAAGGTCCACTCGCCCGAGTGGAGGGGCGAGTGGACCATAGGTCCACTCGCCCGAAGTAGGAGCGAGTGGACCATAGGTCCACTCGCCCCGGGCAACTGGGTGAATGGTCCACTTGCCCGGTTAGCTGAGTGGACCATGAGGTCCACTCGCCCAATTCGGGTGGTGGACCTTGGTCCACTCACCCGACCCCCGGCAAGGGAGAGAGTGGACGTCTCAACCTCCACTCGCCCATCCTCCTGTGTTGGTCGTTCAGGTTCGTGGTTGAGCTGCGGATAGTAGATTTTGGGCTATCCGCAACCCAATTTTTGGAAAGTCTATAAATAGACCCTCACGGGCACCTTGGGAAGGGTTGGTCTCCACCCCTCTCCTCGCGTGTGTCTTGTGAGCAAGCACTACCCCCTCCCTCTGTCAGTGAAGGTTGACGGTGAGGTGGTCATTAGTGCCCTCCAAGGTGCCCAGACTCAGCATTGGCTTGGGAGGGGAAGTTCCTTGTGAGCTTCCGGGTGTGTGGCGGGACCTCCACGCTGCAGCTTAAGGGGTCTGTTTCTAGACTCAAGTGTTCTTCAAGGGCAAGGTTCTTCGGTTCTTAGTGACTGGTCAAGGGTTCTAGCTCGGGTCAAGTAAGGGTTAGCTGCATCTCCCTTTCGAACGTCGAGACCAGTTGGATTGTCTAGCGGTGGGAAAACCTACCATGAAAAAATCATTTTTCTCCTCCTTTTGAAAAGTCATTTGTCTCCTACTTTT
Organism: Dactylorhiza incarnata; assembly: GCA_033032865.1. Taxonomy (NCBI): domain Eukaryota; kingdom Viridiplantae; phylum Streptophyta; class Magnoliopsida; order Asparagales; family Orchidaceae; genus Dactylorhiza; species Dactylorhiza incarnata. The sequence continues at coordinate 1,071,209 of JAWHQI010000134.1, forward strand.
CAACCTTTTCGAAAAGCACTTCTTCATCCCGATACAAGGTTAGCGCATTTTCCGCACGAGCGCGCAATTTTTTCCCCAGTGCGTACATTTTTCTGCCCGGGCGAGCATTTCTTCGCCCATGGGCGCATTTTAGGCCCGGACACGAATTTTTCTCTCGGCCGCGCATTTTTTGCCCGGTCGCGCATTTTTCGCCCGGGCGCACATTTTCTGCCCAGTCGCGCATTTTCCGCTCGGGCGCGCATTTTTGCGCCCGGGCGCGTATTTTTGTGCCCTGGCGCGCATTTTTCGCGAGGGCCCGCATTTTTCGCGCGGGCCCGCATTTTTCGCGCGGGCACGCATTTTTCTCGCGAGCGCTCATTTTTTCGCGCGGGCACGCATTTTTCACACATGCGCACATTTTTCACCAGAACTCGCATTTTTTCGCCCGGGCGAGCATTTTTCACCCGGACTCGCATTTTTCACTCAGGCGCGCATTTTCTCGCCCATGCGCGCATGTTTCGCCCGGGCGCGCATTTTTTGTTCGGGGGCGCAAATTTTTGCCGAGGCGCACATTTTTCTCCCGGGCACGCATTTTCCGTGCGTGCGCGCATTTTTCGCCCGACCGCGGCATTTTCCGCGCGGGCGCGCATTATTTGTGCGGGCGTGTATTTTTCGCGTGGGCGCGCATTTTTCGCCCGGACTCGCATTTTTTCGCACGGATGCACATTTTCTTCCGGGCGAAAAATGCGCGCCTGAACGAAAAAATACGTGCCCGGGCGAAAAATGCGAGCCCGAGCGAAAAAATGCGAGCCCGAGCGAAAAATGGGCGTTCGAGCGAAAAATGCGCGACAGGGCAAAAAATGGGCGTTCGGGAGAAAAATGCGCGCCCGGGCGAAAAATACTCGTCCGGGCGAAAAATGGGCGTCCGGGCGAAATAATGGGCACCCGGAAGAAATAATGGGCGTTCGGGCGAAAAATGCGCATCCGGACAAAAAATGCGCGTCCAGGAGAAAAATGCGTACCCGGACGAAAAATGTGCGCCCAGGCGAAAAATGCGCACCCGGACGAAAAATGCGCGCCCGGGCGAAAAATGTGTTCACCGACAAAAATGCGCACACGGACAAAAAATAAGTGCACGGTGAAAAATGCGTGCCCGGGGCGAAAAATGCTCACCCCGGAGAAAAATACGCGCCTGGGCGAAATATGCAAAAAGAACCGAAGAATTTAGAATCAATCCGGAACCGAGTTGGACCGATCAATTCGAGACGGTTCTAATGGTTCTCGGTGCGGGTATAGTTCTAAAGAAGGCAAGAACCGACATTTTGGGTCGATTCTTAGTTCTTGCAATCAGGTACCCAATAACCGATTTGAGAACTGAATGTCTAATATTTATCTCATAAATATTTAGTCAAAGATAATCTTATTTGATTTTCGCAATATAATGCAACACAAATTAAATTTATAACAATATTCTATAAATTGTTGAACATAAAGATCATATATGAAAATAAGATTTGTGTAAAAAATCACATAGGAAGATCAGATTTTTTATAAATTCTATAAGCATTTTTGATAAAACCGAGAACCAAACAGGAATCGAACCTATTGATTTTGGGATAGTTCTATACTTCAAATATATGGGTCGGCTCTGCCTCCGAAAAGGTGGAACCTAACCTATACGGATTGGTTCTTTGTTTTCATTAAAACCGACCCGAACCGATCCAAGTTGCACCCCCTAGTCATGACTAACTACAACCGCGAGGTAAAATAGTTCACAATAAATAAACCCTAAGCATGAATCTTATTATCTAGCATTAAATCCACCATTAAAATATGATGCAGATAAGTCTATAAAATATAACATTTATCATCATGGATGACCTTACTACTAAGTTAAATCTTCAATCGAATCCAAATTTGTCATAGAATGCAAAGATTAAGATTTGTTCGATAATTTGAATTCGGATTCGTCCCCATATCCTAGATTTGAATTCGGATTCGGGTTTGGATTCGAATTCGCTCCAAATGATTGGCAAAATAGGCTTTGATCAGACGGTCGAGATCATCTTTATATATAATATAGATATTCCTATTATTCTTCAATTATTCATGAATCTTGTCAATAGAAATAATATTGTTCGGATTCGAATATCCCTCGAAACCAAATTCGGATTTGAATCCGGTTTCGAATTCAAAGAATACGAAACTCAATCGAATCTTCACGAATCGATTCCCGAATTATTCACAAACTATTTGGTTTGCGAACAATCCTACCTGATACAAAACTTGAGCAACTGCTGTATTCAGCTCCAGACATTTGTTTTGAACTCAAGATTTATGGAATTTGGTGGAGGATGGGCTACCAGGAGTAGTTGGAGAGGCTTGTGAAGCTCTCAAAAAGGAGGAAAAAGGCTTACTATTAGAGGCAAGTAAGAAAGATCAAAAGACACTATTTAACATCTTTCAGTTAGTGGTGAGTTAAAATCACATGTGGAGTGGGGGATATCGCAAATATCCGGCAAGGAGGAAGATCGAATGATGCAGACACGACAACAGACTTATACAACTTTCAATCTTTGCGCGTGCACGAATCAGAGGACATTCAGATGTGTTTTGATCGTCACCAAATTTTATACCTGAGACCAAATTTAGTCGGGCGTTCACGGACGACAGTTCATAACCACCGTGTTCACGACCGCCACCGCCGTGCCAAATGAGCCCTTAGAGTTGTTAGGATCAAATAATTAGAGAGTTGTTAGGATCAAATAGCTTATACGCTTTAGACTTGTACCTGGTAAAGATGAACCTGGAACTTTATCATCTAGCTAGACTCTTTGCTTAGTATCATGTGCATAAGGAATGCTCCAAAACAGCTTCAAATGTCTAATGAGAGAAAATTACCTTTCTTCCCATAAGCTTCTTGTAATATCATATTCTCCAAGCTTGGTGTAGGGAAACAACTGAGAGTGTAGGCAGTGCAAGCCACAGCCTAAGCCCAAAACTCTTTTTGTCATATTCTTGCTTTTGATCAACTTCGCACCATGTTGAGAATTATGCGGCTTTTTCTTTCCACCACACCCATTTTGTTGGGGAGAAAATTGTGTTTGTTGATGCGGTATGTCTTGTCCGTGACAATAATCTTCAAATATTTGGAACTGAACTCAGCGTTTCGATAAGATTGAATGGCTTAAATACGCTAAAGGTATTTGATTTCTCCTTCAAGAAGTACACAAAAGTCTTCCTTGCATAATCATCAACAACAAATGTGAGAAAGTAATGATGCCTACCAAAGGATGAGAGGCTTATTGGTCCATACATATTGGGGTGGCTTCTTTGTTATAACACTTGAAGTTTCTTCTTTGTTGCTTTTCAAGGATACACCCTTCAGGCAGGCTGCTAGGAGGTAGTTGCGGCTTCGTGGTATTGGTCCGGTTGGAGGGAGGACGATAACTCCCAAGTTTCACGATAGGATTTACGGCTTCGGCGCTGGGTGATCGAAATGAGCATTTTCTTCTTCACTCAAACTTTCAATACTGGGTGAGTACGATACAGGGGGTGGGTGGGTGGGGGGAGGACGATAACTCCCAAGCTTCACGATAGGATTTACGGCTTCGGCACCGCGTGATCGAAATGAGCATTTTCTTCTTCACTCAAACTTTCAATACCCTCTAAATGATCCTTCTATCTCTATTCATAAACCAAGGGGTCAATCATGGACGGTCATGATTCTCCGATCATGACGACCCTCAAAATACATGAAAATAAAAAAATAGGAAAATAACTAAAAATCACAGATTGTCGATCCGCACAAAAGGATGGCTCCGTTGAAGGTAGCAGCACTTACTACCTCCTCGAAGTGGGTATCATTTAAGCATCGATAGAGAAAAAGAGCATTTTTTGTCATTCTTCTTAACTTCAGGGATTTCTTGTGTGTTAAAATTCCTCCATCTTGGTGCTTAATTTAGTCTTTCTCAACCAATTCCTAGATATTTTGGGAACTAAACAACATCTTCACTTGGAGGCACAAATTCTCATAATTCCCTTTTTTTAAGAGACTGGGCATGTGTAGATCTTGCAACTCGTAATCTCCTTCAAACTTGGCTTCACGCCACTTTGTTAACAATTTAATTATGTGGTGAAGAGATAGAATCAATTCGGTGTCATGCCAAAAAGATCAATGATAGAAACTATTTTTGTGTAAATACAATTTGCGGAAAAGTATAGAGCGCAAAGATAAGATATTTATCAGTTTTTGTTATGGGCATAGGCTACCCGTCCTTTTATTTCATATGTTATGTATCATATTATATCCAGGTCATTTCGAGTGTGTTCGTCTTTTATGTAGTTTAGTGAATACTTAGAGTAGGAGGGCTTATTCATAATTATGTCATATAACTTCTATTTAAAGGTCCTTGGGGCAATGGATAGATAAGCCGGAAGTATTTCCGTAGTCCCCCCCCCCCCCCCCCCCCCCCCCCCCCCCCTCTCTCTCCCCCTAACCTAAACACCAACCCTAACTGGTACACATTGCAGGGCATCATGAGGTAGAGCTCAGCTCCCACGTATAAGCTCAGCTTCCTCATCACATCCCGTAGATTGAGCTCTGCGGCTTGTAATAATTTTATTGATCTAAGTAAATCATATGATTGAATACCACAATGATTGATTTGATGTGCTTTAAGAAAGAAATATGTGTGTCAAAGGTATGTCAAAACAACTAAAAATGTGTTTGATGAGCACTAAATGGCAAGAGAAGTAAAGGTGGAGTGATAAAAAAATTTTGATTGATAGTAGATTCACATTAAGGATCATCATTGAGTTCTTATCTTTTTGTTATGGTAATAAAGATCCTTACAAAAGATATCCAAAGCAAGATGCCTCGATGTATTCTTTTAACCAACGACACAGTTCTAATCGGTGAGATGTCTACTAAGTTTAGTAAAAAAAAATAATAACGGAGATATTCTTTCAAAGATAGAGGACTTCGAATTAGTGGAACAAAGACACGGTACATGATTTAAAATTTTATTAGGAGTGATGTCCGCAATTATCAATTTATCTTATTAGAAGATAAAGTGATACCTTGAGGCTTAAATGTAAATTCTATAAAAGTGCTATATGTTGACAATGTTGCATGAATCTAAAAGTTAGGCAGTAAAAAGGTCACAATCTAGGTTGAATATGGTGGAAATAAACGCAAATGATTTGTGCATGCACAATCGAGGTTATAAAAAGTACCAATTATGAATAGTTAGAGTTAATGTCGAAGAATTAAGTAGCATAAGGCATAAGCTAAATGTCACATGGATGAAGGTTGTTAAAGATGATTTGTGTAGTCTAGGTTTAACACATCGGGCAACACGCGATACGAAGGAATGACAATCGAGGATTCATAAAGCCTGTCTCCAAAAATTAGTATAAGATTATTGAAGATGATGATGATGAGATAAAGTGCACATACACAAGAAATGCACAAAATATTCAAGAAGAAGAAACATCACCTAAGAAATACTAAAAGACATTTCTAGAATAACTGAATGTTAAACACTACTGTGTCCAACAAAAAACAGCACATGAAAGATGATACTAGCATATTTAAAGATGCAACGATAATAACACAACACAAACCAAGTAGGATAACAAATAACTCTATTTAAATGTGTAAGACTGATTACTAAATCATCTTACTGGTAGAGTTGTTTGCAGAAACCAAAGTCAGCAATTTTAATATTTGAAATTTCTGCCAAATGCAAACTACTGAAATAAATTCAGGTTCGACAAGCAATCTTTAGCATGAAGACATGAACATCATACTCGGTAATGCCTTCCAGGCTTCGACTTTTTAGATCTGCGAAGCTGGCTCTCCTCTCAACCTCCTCAACTGATCCAGCCACCGATCTTCCGGCATACGATCCGCCCATTCTGGAGCGTACTCCGGGAATGAGACCCCCCTCATCGCACTCAAGATCCTCGCAGTGTTTTCAGACGACAGGGGAGCGTTCCTCCGGCGTTCGTCCTCGCGGAAGGCTCTTGCGACGGATGCCTCCCTCTCCCTCGCCCTCGCTTCCTCCTCCTCATCCGATCCCGCACTCCCGCTATAACCATTCAGATCTAAAGCAGTGATTCCGTTCGCAGCATGGAGATGGAAAAATGTAAGGTTAGGGTTTATGTGGTATTCGAAACTGCTGCCATTGGCGGCAACATGCTGGTCATCCGTGTTCCCGAGCTCGTTGAGGTCATCGCCCTCGTAGGAGGAGATTGGACGGTAAAATTGATCAGCGTCCGCATCGTCCGATTCAGAGTCGGAGGCGCCGACATCTGCAAGGGAGGAGACTTTACACTGATTAGAAGAAAACGGATTATGATTCAGGAGTATAGAATGAAACTTTACCGTGGACGAGGTGGTGGTTCATGATCGCGTGTGGTGAGCTTCCGGAAGACTTTCAGATTTATTGTGTGTTTAGTAGTTGGGATCGGCTAGTATACTCTTTCGTACTGCCGAATTATTATCTGAATGCAGATCTAGATCCGCTCGAGTTTCTGCGAGAACTTCGGTCTTCAGGGGTGGAGTTCACGTGAGAAGACCCATGAGAGAACTCCACGCGAGAACGCAACTCTATGCTAGAACTCCACCCTGAAACTCTATGCAAGAAAAGAGGGGACTAAAATCCCAGCACTTGGATTTAATCCAAGGTGTTACGATCTTCTCATTTTTGGGGTTAATTCATGAGAAGATTCTAGAGAAATCTTGAGTCTTGTATATAGGAAGGCAGTAGAACAATCTAGAGAGTCCATGACTCTTGTACATACCGGAATTGTATAGAACACTCTAGAATAATAGGGATCTAGAATATTCTTTGGTTTGGAGGGAAACCTCTTTGGGGCCTATAAAAGGGAAAGGCCCCTCATTTGTAACCATCCAAGTTTGGAATAAGCTTTTGAGTTCTCTTACTTACTTCTTCTCTTGTGCTCTTGTGTTCTTGTTCTCGTTCCCATTTCCACCACAGTTTTCTTAGAGTGAGGCTGACTTAGCTAGCCGCGAGGGGTGACAAGAGGAGCTAAGGCCGTGCGCGACATAGTCAAGGGGACTAGTCCGTGACAGTTGGTATCAGAGCTAGGTTGGCCGAGGTTCAATTTGTGGTGTTGCTATGGCGAATGAGGCAAACAACTCAAGCATTGTTGACGAGCGCGGCAGGGAGGCCGTGGATCAACAAGGCAGGAAGAAGAGAGATCATAGCAAGACGCGTGAAGGAACTCATGTGGATCAGGCTGTCATGATGCTGGACGATCGAGTTGAGAAGGTGGAAGGTAACTTCGAAGCTCTTGAGGCCCATGTGCTAGAAGAATTCGAGTCCATCAAGGAGTCTACCCAGACTTGTCTGGATGCTCAGCCGGCGTTGGAGGAACGCCTCGCTAGGGATGGAAGATGTCATTCAAGCAATGCGGATTGGCTTCGAGGATATGAAGGAGGAACTCACCTTATGTCGCCGAGCCGTGGCTAATGGTGGAGGCAACATGGCAATGGGCAATCCAAGGATGGAGGTTCCTAAGCCCAAGCCATTTGTGGGCAAGCGAGATGCAAAGGAGGTAGAGAACTTTATTTGGCAGATGGAGCAATTCTTTGAGGGGTGTAACCTCGTTGACGAAACTGCTAAGGTACGACAAGCCTCTTATTACTTATCGGATGTAGCTTCTCTTTGGTGGCGAAGAAAGCAAGCCGACATCGAGAAAGACTTGTATCGTATTGATACATGGGAGGAGTTCCGGCGTGAACTCAAACGGCATTTCTATCCGGAAAATGTCATTTATGAGGCTAAGAAGAAGCTTAGGGAGTTGAAGCACAAGGGGAGCATTGCTGAGTATGTTAAAGAATTTATCACATTGATGCTGCAAATTCCTAGCATGTCGGATGAAGACTTGCGATTCTTCTTCGTGGATGGTCTTCAGCATTGGGCTAAACAGGAGTTACAAAGACGAGATGTCAAGACGTTGGGTGAAGCTATTGTCACAGCTGAGTCCCTTATTGAGTACCAACGACACCCGGATACGGCAAAGCCAAAGAAAGACAATGATTACGGGAAAGGTGTGGGGGGGGGGGGGGGGGGGGGGGGGGGGGGGAGAAGCGGGATGGCAAGAAGACCAACTTCCAACGACATGATACTCGGAAGGAATATGAAGAGAAGAAGAAGACCTTCATTCTGAAAGGGGGATGCTTCTTATGCAAGGGACCAGATGCCATGAGCAGCTGTCCAAAGATGGGAACGCTTTCGGCGATCATGGAAGGCAACGATACGGGGAATTCTGGAGAAGGTACTTCTGCTCAAATGAGATCATTACATTTACTTAATGCTTTGAATGCTAGACCTACTCCAGCCCCATCGCCAAAAGGATTAATGTTCGTGGAGGCATATGCAAATGGGAAGGCCACCAAGGTCATGCTTGACACAGGAGCAACGCATAACTTCATGACCGAGGAGGAAGCCAAGAGACTTGGTCTTCATGTCTCTAAGGGTGAAGGATGGTTGAAGATGGTGAATGGGAAGGCGAGACCGCTGCAAGGAGTTTCACGCGGAGTGGAGTTGCAGTTGGGAACTTGGAAGGGCCAAGTGGACTTCTCCATTGCACCAATGGATGATTTTCAAGTTGTACTTGGGATGGATTTCTTCGAGAAGGTATGAGTTATCACTATGCCTTTTGTAGATCCATGTGCATTATGAAGAAAGGGTCTCCATGCATGATCCCAGCGGTGGAAGGTCCACCAACGAAGGGAAAGCAGCTATCGACTATGTAAATAGCCAAAGGCGTCAAGAAAGGGGAGGTAACTTACTTAGCCAACTTGAAGGAGGAAGTTGCGGCAAAGGATGAGGAGGTACATCCTTTCATTGTGCAAGTCTTGGAAGAGAATCAAGACGTTATGCCAACCGAGCTTCCGAACAGGCTACCACCTCGGAGGGAGGTGGGCCATGAGATTGAGCTAGAACAAGGGGCGAAACCACCTGCGATGGCGGCATATCGCATGGCTCCGCCCGAATTGGAGGAACTCCACAAGCAGCTGAAGGAGCTACTTGACACGGGGAAGATTCGTCCATCAAAAGCACCATACGACGCACCTGTGCTCTTTCAAAAAAAGAAAGATGGATCTTTGCGGATGTGTGTAGACTACCGGGCACTCAAGAAGGTAACGGTCAAGAATAAGTATCCTATTCCTTTGATCGTTGAATTGTTTGATAGGATGGGGAAAGCCAAGGTCTACACGAAGATGGACTTGCAGAAGGGCTATTATCAAGTCCGAATTGCTGAAGGAGATGAGCCAAAGACGACGTGCATCACTCGTTATGGGTCTTACGATTGGTTGGTCATGCCATTTGGCTTGACTAATGCACCAGCCACATCCTGCACTTTGATGAACAGGATATTCCATCCCTACCTGGATCAGTTCGTGGTGGTTTATCTGGATGACATCGTGATCTACATCAACTCAATGGAGGAGCATGAGGAACATCTCTGCACTATCTTTCGAGTCTTGCGGGAGAACGAGTTATATGTGAAGAAGTCAAAGTGTACGTTGTAAGACCCCTTTTTTTTTTTGCAAAAACCACCGGGTCTTAGGCCCAGAATCGCCGTTTTGCGGTGACACCCTCGCTCGGGAGGGTCGCCACTACAAAACGCCGATCCTGCCGGCCAATTCGATCACAAAGAAAAGTAAAGCTTAAATGACTAAATAAGCCAAGTCCACATCACATTTAAATAAACCATCATAGAGATGTCCACAAATATAACTGAAACAAAAGAGATAACAAGGGCTCCTGCCCGATACATAAAAGTCTCACTACAAAGTTCACTCGCGGAAGCAAATCAACTATAACTAACACTCACAGATCTTGTCATCGGTGCTCCTGTGCTAGACTGCCCCGCCTCCATTTGCACCGGCCTCTGGTGCTGCTCCGTCGCCGCGGTCTCCTAAAATGATAAGGTCCACCGACCGTCAGTCAAACTAGACTCAGCCAATTCCCCACCCCTCCCCCAAAGGCTCCTAGGCACCGTATGGGGAGGAGGAAGCGGAGGACATTCAAGGGGTAAAAACAATAGCAGATGACATGGTAATTCTACAACTACACAGGTGTATATAAATAAATGAAGCAGTAAATAAAAGCATGGTAAAAAGTATATAAAGAGGGTAAGCAGTAAGTATAATGACAAGTAAAGTATTATAAAAGTAACCATGGATTTATAGGAATGCCCATACAAACCTATAGACCAAGGGGTCGTTTAACAGGGCCTATCGTATAAGAAGTCCCATAACCGACTTATACGATAGGGGTAGGGGTTGAATGCAATGTTTATGCTATGACATGCAAAGTATGCTGTTATGCTATGTTCATACAAGTGCAACTCACTCACCACGACTCTATGCGCATAGACCTTTAGTTCCCCCTTTTTGGAGTTAGCAAGACTCCCAGGATACTCCCGTAGTGGCAAACGGAAGCGGTGGGTTGGGCCTCGCCCACCTCTAGGTTGGTATATGCACTACCTAACCTAGACCTATCGTACGCCTCAACGCAAACCCGCGGAGCATCTGCGTACTCTTACTGGCTGGACCACCAGACTTTTATGGCTAAGTGTAAATACCACACTTGCCGAGCCCGAGTGTCGACGTCGGTGCAACGATCGCCAACACGAAGGACCCACCACCTTATGCACATGCAACATGTCTACCAACTAACTCCGAGCCACAAGCTCCCTGGGCTAACCCGCCCGTCACCCACAAACACTACTGAGTCACAAGCTCACCGGATCAAACCGACTAGACTCCCATAACCACGGGGTGAGGGTGAGTGTGTTATTAGCTAACCTTGCACAACGTCTTACTCCGATACTCTAGGGTTAATCTTGGATTTCCCGAGGGTTACCTTGTGAGGGGCTCACTACGGTGTTAGGAGTTATAATGGGATGACACCCCAAGACTCCCCTTCCCAAGACACTTAATGTTATTAGTTACTACCCACAAGAAGCCCACTTAATACTTCACCTGGATTAATCCTAAGTGCTTTAAGTCACTAAAGGGAAAAAACGATCTTCCGTCAATCCCAGGACGACCTACCCCATGGATGGCTCCCCACTACCCTAGGACTCATCAAACCCTAATTAACTCCAGGGATCCTCACATAGTTATATGATCATCATTAAACCCTCACATCTCCAATCAATACACTCCAGTTTGACCCCCCAACCCCAAAATTGCTAAACGCAGACCATCCTTAATGTTTGATGCTCATGAAGGGAGGTACATTAAATAATCAACTCAATGACCCATTACTTTTATTGGGGATCCATGCTACGTATTTAAGAACAATTCCAGAGTTTCATAATTTTCCCAACATTATTAATATTTAAAACATTTTTTTTCCAAAATACAACTTCCTAAGGTTTGAACTACAAGAGCCCTTTTCTGACTTCCAATGCCTACCAAACTTTTTACGTAAATCAAGGGTACCTAATAATCAGTAAATATGAATTTTTAGGAAATTCCAGTAAGGTTTACTATTTTTAAAAATTCCTAAACCCACAAATTTTCAATTATTTCCAAAGGAGCTACCCTCATATGAACTCCAAACCTTATGAAAATTTATACAGAGGTGATTCATACTAAAATATTCAGCCCTATACTTGACCATAATCCATAGATGTTACATTTGTAATTTTTACAAAGGACATATTTGCAATTAATTCCAAATTAAACTAGAAGTACCAAAAATATCAATCCAAAAATTATGAGAAAATTACTGTGGGTTCATAATGGTATGAAATGACATCCAGCAAAGTTTCAGGAAATTACAGAAAACTAACACCCTAAAATTAATCATCCCAAAAGTTTGCCAACAATAAGAATAATTATAATTTGGGCCTCCAAAAGTCTTCCAATGGTTCTAATAGAATCTCCAGGGATTAATAACATCAGAACTAAGTTGGTGACAGAAGTTGGTTAATCACTAAGTATTAGTTCTTCCTAAATCCCAAAAACCTAAAAAATTACAATCTACCCAAGGATTTATTCCCTAGGGTTGGCAACTCCAATCCCCACCAATTTCTCATAGTAGTACTCTCTGGTCACCATGACCCTCTCCCCAAAACTTCAGGTCAAACCATTAAGGTTTGACCCCTCTTCCTTCATTGGCCTCTAAATGCACCCCTTAGGGTTTTCCCTAGGATTATGGTCCAAACTTCCCCAAATCCACCCAAACTTCTTGTGAGGGTGTTATATCACTCATAGGACTCAGAGGAGTCCATTACACTCCTCTCCAAGGACAAACACCCCCATGTCCTTCACAAAGCCCTAAAGGGCACTCTAGGGTTAAACACTAGGGTTTAAGGGCACACCAAGCCCAACTCTTCCAAGATTGGCTCCTTGGGGTGTCCCATACACCCCAAGTAAGTGACCAAAGTCACTCCTTCAATCAGTGGGAGGGAGCCCCTCCACACTCCACAATTAGCCTAAGTCCATCTTTACCCTAATTTAACCCTTAAGCATACATATGTCCAAGGAAAAATTCATATCTTGTCCAAGTCCAATCTACCCAAAACTTTGGCCAGAGATCAGTGAATGGTCACCCAATGTCCCACCAAAATTTGGTGAGGATTAGGGTTCTTAGGGTGCCTATTTGGGGTGCAATTAGCAATTAGCCCCTTTGCAATTTACTAGGGTAAACCACCTCCAATGCCCACTAAATTTGGACCAAGGGTTGGCATGGGTGAGGGTGATGTGCACCCCAAATTTGAGGCCAAATGGCTTTGTGGGAGAGTGGGGGCACTCACCAAAAGTTTTTCCTTAGCCTAGGGAGCCTAGGGTTGACTTTGTGATTTGCCCTATCAATCAACTCCAAATGGGTTGAGATTTTAACCAGAGACCTAGCATGCTCTCTAAGACCACACATCCAAATTTGGGAGGATTTTGAGGTGTTTAAGGCACCTAGTTAAATCACACATGGATTATTAAATTTTTCCAAAAACTATAGAAAAATATTCTCCAAAAATTCTGATTTTTGGATATGTCCTATATATATATAAGAATAGCCTACACCCCAAATTTCAAGTCATTTGGAGTTCTGGATTGATGTGGGCATCCACTCAAAGTTCAGTCAAACCTTGCGCTAAAATGGGCTCTGAGGTCAAACCAGGACTCCAAATTGGGTGAACTCAATTTTGTAATAAACTAGACATCGGGGGCTCCAACTTTGATGTTGGACAATTTTTCCCCAGAAGCCTCTAGGTATTTTCTATAATTAAAACTAGAATCAGCCAATAAATAGCACTATTAATATGAATATATATATAAATATTATATTATATTATTTAAATCCAGCACGCGGATCCGACGGCAAACCCATCGTCTTCCCCGATGAACAGACGACCAAGATCTGCCGCGCCTGCTATTATTTGATCGTCGAGTTCCCGGCCACCTGAGCGCCGCCCCGGCCGACCAACGCCACCACCACCTCCGTTGAGGTGGTGGTCGGCGATGAGCGGTGTTTGATCGGCCGGAGGTGGCCGGAATAAGGTTCTAGAAGAGGAAGCCCAATCCGATCTACGGGTGGCTTGGCTGGCTCGATTCACGGCCGATTGGCCACGAATCGATCCGCCGACGATTGAGATCTACACCTCAGAGGTTAGGGAGGAGGATCGGACCTGCTGGGGGGCTTGCCTCCTTGTCGTTCTCGTGTACACCATGGGAGCTCGGGGAGGTTGTGGAGCCATGCCAATCCGAGCTAGAGAGCACGATTTCCTCTGGATTCTTGGGGGTTTCTCTCCTCTCCGACTTCTGAAGGTGATAGGGGGTTCAATTGAGGGTGGTGGTGGCTTTAACCACTCGTGCCATTAATGGCCTCTTCACCTCCCTCCCCATGGCCGACCCTATGCATCCCTCTTGCCTTAATTGCTCCTAGTGACGGCTGGAAACTTCTCAAAATTGTCAGAGGAGATGAATGGGGGTGTAAATGAGGGATGCCAAGGGGTGTATCACCTTAATGGCCATGAATGGTCTCTTTTTCTCTTCCCAAAATTGGGGAAAACCCTAATTTTCTCTCTCCTTCTCACCTTGGCTGATTTTTCACTCCCTCCTGTGTTTAATGCTAGCCTACTAGGCTGGTTGACCATCCAATTGAGTTAGCCCCAAGGGATTGGGCTATGTTTAAGAGATTTGACCTAATTTGGGCAAGTTTGACTTTTGGTCAAATTGACCAATTGGGTGACCCTAGGATGGGGCTTTTGGGTACATTGGATTCCAAATTAGGTTTAGAAACTACTGGTGGGGTCAATTTGGTCACATGGGCCTTAGATGACCCAATAAAATTTGATTTGACCAAAATAGGCTAAGTTGACTTTGGTCAAATTGAGCCCTAGGGTTGACCCTGTCATGGGGCTTTTTGTTCCACTGGGTCCCCTATGGTATTGTAACACTATGGGTAGGGTCAATTTACTATGGTGGTGGTCAATTAGGGCACTTAGTGAAGAATTGCCATTTTGACCTAAAAGGGCATTTTGGTCAATTTGCACCACTGGGGGTCCCATGATGGGGCTTTTAGGTCTACTAGGTATCTTATGATATTTTAGGCCTAGATGTGTGGTCAATTTGGCATGGTGGAGGTCAATTGACTCTAATTAGGCTACTTTGACCAATTTGGGGTTTTGGTTGACTTTGGTCAATTTGGCCTCTTTGGTTGACCCCAATGGGCCCTTGGTGCCCTAAGGGGACCCTTAAAGGGTTAGGGATACTATGGTGGGGTCAAATGGTCAAGTTGAGGCCCTACAGCCCAACCCTAAGCTTGGTAATTGGAAATTGCTATTTGCAGTCCAAGGTGGTTGTCTCCTTCTTCATAAGCTCACAAGGTCAATTGGCTCTTCCTATGGTTTTGTCATGACCTAGTCATGACAAAACTAACTTAGGGGTCTAGCAGTTTGGGGGATGTTACATACGTTCGGCACGGAGGAGGTCTCATTCCTTGAACATGTCATTGGACATGGCTAGTTGAAGATGGATGAAGCCAAGATCCAAGCGATCATAGATTGAGAGCCACCTACTAAGGTAACCGAGCTAAGATCTTTTCTTGGACTTGCGAATTATTATCGACGGTTTATCCAGGGCTATTCAAGGAGAACAGCCCCATTGACGGACTTGCTAAAGAAGGATAGATCGTGGGCTTGGGATGATGGATGCAAATAAGCCTTTGAAGATCTAAAGCAAGCAGTGAGCACTGAGCCGGTGTTATCATTGCCGGACTTTTGAAAGGAGTTTGAGGTCCAGACGGATGCTTCCGACTTTGCCATTGGTGGAGTCTTGATGCAGGATGGACATCCTATTGCATATGAAAGTCGAAAGCTGAACGAGACGGAACGGCGGTACACCGTCCAGGAAAAGGAAATGATTGCTATCATACATTGCTTACGGGTGTGGAGACATTACTTGCTCGGGACGAAGTTCGTGGTCAAGACGGACAATGTGGCCACAAGTTACTTCCAGACGCAAAGGAAGTTGTCTTCAAAGCAAGCAAGGTGGCAAGATTTTCTAGCAGAGTTCGACTATTCGATGGAGTACAAGCCCGGGAAGGCGAATGTTGTTGCAGATTCTTTGAGCCACAAGGCTGAACTTGCAGCTATGTCCACGGTGAAAGGGGAGTTGCTAATCAGGATCAAGGAAGGGTTGCAACAAGACCCGTTGGCTATTGAGCTGATGAAGGCGGCAAGGGAAGGGAAGACCAAACACTTTTGGGTAGAGGATGAACTCCTTTATACCAAGGGAAAGAGACTATACATCCCAAAGTGGGACAACCTACGGAGGGAATTGATCAAGGAGTGTCATGACACTCGATGGGCAGGTCACCCTGGCCAAAAGAGAACCATGGCGCTAGTGGAGATCTTGTGCTACTGGCCGAAGATGAAGGAAAGCGTGGACATATATGTGAAGACATGTCTTGTGTGCCAACAAGACAAAGTGGAGAATAGGCAACCAGCGGGATTTCTAGAGCCTCTTCCAGTTCTAGATCATCCATGGCACACCGTGACGTTGGACTTCATCAGCGCTCTTCCCAAATCAGAGGGATTTGGATCAATTATGGTGGTCGTGGACAGATTCTCCAAATATGGGACGTTCATCCCATGTACGAAGGACTGCACAGCGGAGGAAGCGGCCCAAGCATTCTTCAAGCAAGTGGTAAAGCATTGAGGGCTTCCACAAAATATTGTGAGCGATCGGGATCCTCGCTTCACGGGGAAACTTTGGACGGAGTTGTTCAGGATGATGGGATCACAACTACACTTCTCCACAAGTTTCCACCCGCAGTCCAATGGGCAGACCGAGAGGGTAAATGGCTTATTGGAGTGCTACTTGCGGCACTTTGTGAGTGCTAACCAACGGGACTGGGCAAAGATCTTGGATGTTGCTCAGTTTTCCTACAACTTGCAGAGGAGCGAGTCTACGGGAAGGAGTCCCTTCGAGCTGGCGACCGAGCGTTAATCGCTCACACCGCATGCACTAGCCATCAACCCTGGAGAAGGAAAGAGCCCAGGAGCACTTCAGTTGGCAAAGTCTTGGGAGGAACAAAATGACTTGGCCAAAGTCTGCCTAGAGAAAGCAAGGAAGCGTATGAAGAAATGGGCGGACGTGAAGAGAAGGCCACAGGAGTTTGGCCTAAGAGATAAAGTGATGGTAAAACTCCTACCCCAACAGTTCAAAGTAATGCGAAGCATGCATAAGGGGTTGATAAGGAGGTATGAAGGGCCGTTCGAGGTGATCGGCAAGGTAGGAAAGGTGTCATATCGCCTTAATCTACCCAACTCGTTGAAGATTCATCCGGTCTTCCATGTAAGCATGTTGAAGCCTTATCATGATGATCAGGAACACCCGAGGCGAGGAGAATCACATAGAGTGCCTCTGATCATGACCAAATCATTTGAGAAGTAGATTGATCGGGTGCTATCTCAGAGGGTGGTACGGCGACGCGGAGTGCCGCCAAGTACGCAGTACTTAGTCAGATGGAAGGGATTGCCAGAGTCTGAGGCTACTTGGGAGACATTAGAAAACTTGTGGTAGTTCAAGGACTTCATTCAGCAGTACGAGGCGACGAGGACGACGCCAGGATAGGTGCGGGAGAATGTTACGATCTCCTCACTTTTGGGGTTAATTCATGAGAAGATTCTAGAGAAATCTGGAGTCTTGTACATAGGAAGGCAGCAGAACAATCTAGAGAGTCCACGACTCTTGTACATACCGGAATTGTATAGAATACTCTAGAATAATAGGGATCTAGAATATTCTTTGGTTTGGAGGGAAACCTCTTTGGGGCCTATAAAAGGGGAAGGCCCCCTCATTTGTAACCATCCAAGTTTGGAATAAGCTTTTGAGTTCTCTTGCTTACTTCTTCTCTTGTGCTCTTGTGTTCTTGTTCTCGTTCCCATTTCCACCACATTTTTCTTAGTGTGAGGCTGACTTAGCTAGCCACGAGGGGTGGCAAGAGGAGCTAAGGCTGTGCGCGACATAGTCAAGGGGACTAGTCCGTGACAAAGGGCTAATAATCCCGGAACTCCACCCTGGAGTTCCCGCACGAACTCCAGGGGATCTGGATCCAAAACAAACAAAGGCGAGCGCGACAGCAGCCTGATCCGCCACAATATGTAGATTACTGTGCAACTAGAGGCGACCACTCGTCCGGCGGTGGTCAAACGTGTGTTGGATCTTACGATGCCCTTAGAGGGGAGGGGGGTGAATAAGGGAATAAAAATCTTTGATAATTTTTACTAAATTTGTTTAGAGATAATTAGAATGAAATAATCAATTTAACTTAAGGTAGGAAACAATTGTAATTTGCAATATTATAAATTATGCCAAATGATAGAAATCAAGTAAACACATAAAGAGACATGCTTATATTATATGAAAAAAAGTGTTTACAAAAATTCATTTCAATAGCGCTTGAAATCGGAGGCGAATAAAGTGATACAATTTTTCCTTTTCTATACCGACTTGTATCCCCACAAACCGGTTGGCTTTAGCCTATCCTTCCCGGGATAAGGCATCAATCCACTCTAGCCAATCCTTCCCCGGATATGGCCTCGAGCCCCCTAGATCTAATCACCTAGAACAAGTCGCCAACACAAGGCGAATTTCCCCCTAAGTCCTACCCAGACCTAGTCGCCAACACAAGGCGAATTAACCAAACGATTACAAAAGAATATGGAATGAAAATAAAATTAACAATATTGAAACTCCCTATATGAGATCTCTGAAGTTGAGGATGAAAGATCGCTGTAGCATAAGCGAGGTTGAAGCGATCGTTCTTCGGATGCAGCGTGGTGGCTTCCTTCTCCAGATATCCTCTTTGAGTTTGAGTGGGAGATGAACTTTCGGCAGAGTAGCAGCTCTGAAAATATGGCACAGGTAATCTCTCTAGAAGCACTCGTTGAAACAAGAGAGAGCCCATCATTTTATACAACTTGGAGATAGTGCCTGTGGTAGCTCCTAACGCCTGCGGTAGCATTCGTGTGGAGCGGTTGCGAAACTGTCGGCGGCGTGGCGCTGTGCACGAACTTGAGATAGCGCCACGCAGTAGCGCTAGCGCTGGCGGTAGCGATAACCGTCGGCGGCGTGGCAGAACAAACTTTCGTCGATCGGAGCTTCATGTTCGTCGAACGGAAATTTCGTCCAACGGAGACAAATTCGTCGAACGAAATTTCGTCGAACGGAATTTTCGTCGACCTAAATTTTCATCGAACGTAACTTCAATTTCGTCGAACAGCTAGCTCCTGGCGGTAGCGCTAGCGCCGGCGGTAGTGCATTATTCTAGATTTTTAAATTCTGTTGCTTTCTACCTGTGGAGTATTGCACCTATAGTTCCTGCACACTATAAACACACAAAATACAAGATCAAATACAATTTGGGATTTGTTATTCTCAAACAAAGGGATGTGACACACATGTCCAACAATCTCCCCCTTTTGATAATAACAAATCCTCTTAGCAAGAAATCAACAATAGTGTTTATAGTATATGATAAGCAAGATGATAGTGCAACTATAGTATATGATAAGCATGATAATGTGCATACTCCCCCTATCTTAATGCTCCCCCTACATAAATACAATTTATGTTTTACTCCCCCTAAATGATAGATTACATGAATTATTCTCCCCTTAATCTTCTATATTTCTCCTATATAGATTTCTTCAATTAATCTTCCCCTTTTGGTATTATCAAAAGAAGGTGGGGTGAGGGTAGTAAGGAGGCATTTCTTATAAATGATAAAGCATGATCGAGCTTTTTAATATAGATAATGATAAAGATTTTAAGCATAGTATATAAGAGATTTCAAATAAAAAGATAAGAGTTGTAAGCAAGCGGAAGATTATAAGAAACATCTTTTTGTAAGCATGAAAAAACATAAGTAAAAATATGAGTTATAGTTCAAAATTGAAAGATGTTTTAACCTTTTTGAAATCTTAAAGTTTTTCATAAAGATACCAAGCATGAAATGAACACATCAAAGAGAGATTATACTACAATGTTACTTAATTTTAAGTTCAAGAGATACCAAAATATTGTAGAGATCATGCTAGGTTATCTAGTGCATTTTGTATATAAAGAGTAGTATAGATAAAGCATTAGAATCCAATCCTCATGAGAAGAAGTGTTATGAAAGATAATTGTTCGATTCAAAAGTGCGCCTCCGAAGGAAATCGAGGGTTGTGGATTATCAGTTACTATTTGGTTAGAGAATTCGGACCGCTAGCAGCGGTCGAGGCCGGACTTCGCCCGCCGCGGCAAATGCCACTCCTGCGACGGGCTTTCCTTTGATTAAAATGAGGCGGTTACAGCGGTTATAAATGCAGGAAAAGAGAAGCCGGCCGGTCAGACAGTCCGCAAGACGGGAAATTCGAGACCGCAGCTCAAACAAGCGAGCTCCTGGATTCGAGTGTGCCCCTCTTGTGAACAGTGCCGCCCCCTATTTATAGGCTTGGGGGCCTGCCCGAATGGGCAGGGATATAATTACCTCCTGCCCGGGTACAGGAGAAACGGGCAGGTGGTGACGGGATGCACAAAGAAGAAAAAGAATGAAGCCGCGCGGCTTGGCGGCTTGCTCTTCCGACCTGTCTGACCTGAGGCTGAAGATACCGGGACCAAGTCAAGGATGCAGACCGAGCGGCCTCTGGCTTGAGACTACGGTCTGCCTTCTGGACATGGCTTGGCTGATCTTCACGAGGCAACCCGGATAGTCTCTGATCTGAAACCGCGGCTTGTTCTCCGGGCTTGAACCTTGAGTCTCTATGGCACAACCCGCGCGGTCTCCTACCTGAGACCGCGGATAGCCTTCTTGCCTTGGCCCTTGACGACCTTCACTCTTGGGGGCGGTCCGAAAATGACATCAGACCACCTGACCTGGTTTACCCTGAACTGAGAGCCACTGATCCTGGAACCCAGCGGCCTGACCCAGCAGTTTGCCCAATCCGAGAATGATCCAACCCGAGAAGCGGTTTTCCGGGTAAACATAATCCCCGCATATTTTCAAATCTCAAGAGAATTTCGAAAATATTAGCTTTAGCCGGGAGACCGCATCTGACTTGCCCTGAATTCTATAAGAGAGCCAGATAATTCATTCTGCAGAGTTTTTTCTGAAATCACAGGATATTACTCGCGAGTGTCTTATCACTTAATGGGATCTTTCAGGATATAGATGAGCTAATGGGGCGAGATAAGCTTCTTGACAGCCCGATGGCTTCAAAGCGAACTGCCCCTGTTACAGATAACACAGCCCAGCCTGAGGAGACCGCTCAGACGGAGGCCGAAGAGCGAGAAGCTGCTGCCCGGACCGCCTTGGAGGTCGAAGAGAAAGCGAGGGAACACGGAGAAGTGTTGAAAGTGCGAGCGGAGGTTCCCCCGGTGATGACCGGGGAGGAGATAATGATGGTGAAGAAGGAAGGGGCGGAACGGGCTTTAAACAAGCCGCTGCGGCCTGATCCTTTTGCGCCAGGTAAGCGCCCCACGGATTATAAAGCTATCCGCTTCTTCATTCCGCGGCCTCGTCGCAATAAATTACTGAACCCGCCGCCGAGCTTCTTTCCCTTAGCGTCCGGGTCCTCTTCCGCTAGGCAGAGCATGGAGAGACTCTGGCGTGAGCAACGTCGGAGGATGGACCCGGAACAGTCTAAGCGGCCTGTGCGCCCAGGCATTGATCTTATATTCATGTCTATTTTTGTATATATATGGCGTTGTATGCTCTTGCTTCTCATAACCGAGCGGCTTCTTGCAGATAGCGAGGATCAGATTGCGAAGCCGGGCGACCTTGAGGCCAGCCTGCCTCCATTAGTTCCCCCGATATCAACCTGTGTAATGACTTCGCGAGAAGGGCCGCAACTGTTTGGGCATCTAGAGGAAGATCTAGCAAACCTGAGGGCCTGTTTGAAGGAGGTGGAAGACCGGGAGGCCGCCACTCGGACCGCTTTGGAGGCCGAGCGAATGGGAAGAAGAAAGGCTGAAGAGGCGCTGAAGGCGCAGATGGAGATCGACAGGAAGTCTAGGACAGAAAAGGAGAATGGCCTGGAGATTCAGCTGGAGGCCGCGCGAGCTGCGGTGGAGGCCACGCGAGCTGCAGTGGAGGCCGAGAAGAGAGCCAAGGTGGCGCAAGTCGCTACTCTGACCGCCCAGCTCGAGAAGGAGAAGAAAGCGTCTGCTAAGTTCGAGGATGACTCGAGATATTACCAGGATAAATTCCTGCGGTTAACCAGGGAAGTCGCTGCGGGCCGGCGAAATATGAATGATGGAACGCAGGTTGTTAGCCGCCGACTGTTGGGGCGGGCTCAAATCCTCCCCCGGTTCGGGCGGCTGATCCAATGATTGATGAGGCCACCGCAACCCCCCGCATGATTGCCGCTACGCGGGTTGAAAGGGATGCCGGGCGACTTCATAGCACAATCAACCACCTCCATTATCATACCAGCCAGATTTACTCCCTTCTGAACACCACCAGCGACCAGGTCGCGCGACTTTACAGAGAGGATGTCTCCCCAGAACACCGTCAGCCGTGACCGTCTTTTGAGAACAATTTGTATTATGAATGCGGCTTGTTGATTCAGCCTCTATTAGGCAATGTTCCTTTCTATCTTGTCTTTGATTTGAATAACCCGTGCGGGTTCTTATTTAACTGCTGTATTTTGTGTTCTGTTTCCTCTGTGTTTTATCCGAACTGATTACAGGTCGCACGATCTGTGATGTATGCTTGCTCCTGTTTTCCTGAATACCTTTGCTTCTTTTGTTTTTCTGGTGAATCTAACCATGCAGGCTATTGACCGCGCGGTTAGAATGTACAGCCGCGACATAGTTTTACTATTTGCAGATCGTAAAAATCTATAAGTAGGGACTCTTCGAAGTCATTTTTACGATTTCCAGATGGCGCGATCTAAGAACAAGTCGCAGCGTCCTGTTAAGGTTAAAGCCGTCCGAGCAGACGCGGCCTTAGCTTTTCACTCGGCGGACCATCCAGAGTGCCGTCCAACTCAGAGCGAACTAGATGAATTCGTTGCAAAACACATGGCAGGGAGTAATCTGCTCGCGCGGCTTCCTTTGCGCGATGAGCGGATCAACTCTTCCAATCCGCACCAAATAGCCGTTCCGGTCGACCACTTTGAATATGGCTTCAAATTTCCGCTGCCACTTGAAGTCATAGCCATTTTCGACCATTACGGGGTTGTACCCGGCCAGCTTCCACCGAACTCCATCGCTTCCATATATAGTTTTATTTCATACCTGCAGTTCGAGCGAACCAGATTTTCCCTTGATCTGTTTAGGAAATTTTTCTCGGTGCGGGCTGTCTCCGACGTGGGGACTTCAACTTTCAGGGGGCACCTCTACTTTGGCTGCCACGGACCGAAGATCGTTAACCTGGCGAACAAGGTCTCGGACTGGTAGGACCGGTTCGTAATGCTCGAAGGCAACTTCGGGCTGTTGCAAACCAACCCGCAAGTTCGGGGGGAAGAGGCTTTCCAGATCCCCCAGGTTGGAAAGATCGAGATGGACACCTTCTCGTTTCTTGAGAACGAGCGGTTGGACATCAATCATTACATCCCGCTGTTCTCAGAGCTAGAGGACGTCCTCCCCGAGCATAGTAAGTTCCTCTAGACCGCTTGTATATGACCGCGCGGACTGCTTTATTTAAACTTCTGATTTTACCTTGCAGCTGCCCACATCGTCCCTGCGAACAAGCCGGTCACTCCGGCCGGCCCGGTTTTGACCCAGAGAGAAAAAAGGCAGCGGCGAAACAGGTCGCCATCATCAGAGGAAGAGGACCCGGCCTCTCCTGACGAATACGAACTTCTTCGTTCCTGCAGAAACCCGCCCGACCTGCAGGGCAACCCGACTGTCCTCTAGCACAGGGATGGAAGCCGCATCCGGGTATCCACTGCACTTCCTTCATGGGGGAGTGAAAAAATTAACCGTCATGCCCTAGCCGCCGGGGCCGCTATGTATGGTCGAAAGACCTTAAAGAAGTTGAAAAAAGTTCCTGAAGAAGAGCTTCCCCGGCTAGCGGCGCAAGAAACATCTGGAAAAGAAGTATGAGGAGCAGGTCGCGGAGAATGCGCGGCTTCAAGAAGAGAATGCGCGGCTTCAAGAAGTCGTGGCGGTGAGTTTGACAAACGATGACGCGGCTTATTTTGTTCAGACCGAGCGGCCTAATTTACTTTTCCTTTCTTGCAGAAACAATATGAGATGACCAACCCGGCCTTCCAAGACGAGGTGTTGCCTCATGTGGCCCAAGGGATCAACAAAGCTTTGGGTCTTATGGAAGACCGGGGCGGTCTATGCGAAGGATTCGGGGGTACTACTTTCTCCGACCTCTTCCCTGCTTTGAAGGTCCAACTTGATGAGATCAGCCGAATTCAGAAAGGAAAAGCCAAGGTGGGCGAGGAGGCTGAAGCCGATGCGGGCAGGGAGATTGTACTTCATCAAGGAGGTGATGGAAGTGGTGGAGCCGCTGAGGAGGTCGACGCGGATGATGATGCCGGCGATCATGATGATGATGATGAGGACAGCTTGTCCTCTGGAACAACTGGCTCCGCTAGTAAGACCGGGCGGTCTAGTGGTAGTGATTCATCGGATTCTTCTTCCACGTCAAGTGAAGGTTATTCGCCCGACGTTGATGTTGATGGTGTGGACTCGAGTTCTCCTGTCAAGAAGAAGAAGAAGTCGGCAGACTAATGCCCTTGTCTTGATTTTATTTTTTGTGTAACCGCCGGTCTCTTTTTGTTAGCCGGGCGGATAACATTTTGTTAACACATTTTGAAGAATGAATAGAAATTTTACCGGTTTAATTGTCCTTCTATTGTTACTTACTTGTGGCTGATGTCTTGTCTCTTTTCTTTCTTTTTGCCTTTTGCCTTTTATGATCTAGCCGTGCGGTTATCCTGATCTGAGCATAAGTGATGATTTGATGATCTTGGACGATCTATATTCATCCCGTGCGGTTACTCATTTAGACCTCTGGATATTCGATATCCGATAATATGATCCATAACGGATAGGCTCGTGCGACTGCAATTCAGACCGGGCGGCTTCTTATCATTCAGAGACATTTTATCCTTGCTGATATAAATAACGAATAATAACTTTGCACGGTTTGAATTCTATCCTGGCGAGTAATCCACTGCATCTAGAGGTAACTTTTGCTAAGAAATAGCTCAACCCGATCGCTTAGAGCATAATCCGGGCGATCATATATTTAGATCTAGAGATATCCAACTTAATTAATTGTGAAAGATAGGTAAAGCCCGCCCGGTTAGAATACAACCCGAGCAATATATTCAGATCCAGAAATATCCAATTCAATAGAATGGAGAGATAGATAAACCCGACCGGTCAGAACACAATCCGGGCAATCATATAATTAGCTCTAGAAATATCCAACTTATAAAGGATGGATAAACCCGGCCGGTTAGAACGCAACCCGGGCAATCATATAATTAAATCCAGAAATACCCAAACTTACACTCAATCAGACCGCTCGGTCTTAAAAGTGCAGACCGCCTGGTCTTAATATCACAACCCCTTATTTGGGTAGACGAACACCTGCACCTATTCTAATAATATTTTTCTCGAATGGTTTATATAAAAAACCACCAGAGGTGAATTCCTTCCTGTAGGGAAGATGAACAATCTACAGGCTCAGATGACCAAGTGGGCAGGTGGGCCTCGACGGCGAACATTGCTTTCCTCAAGTGGTCATAAGAGTTGTAGGGAGAAAAAAGAAAAAACATGTACAGACTCAGATGACCAAGTGGGCAGGTGGGCCTCGGCGACGAACATTGCTTTCCTCAAGTGGTCATAAGAGCTGTAAGCGACTCATCTGCTCTCTTGCCTAGGGTTACAAGCCGAGTTGATCAATTGGGCAGGGGGGCCTCGGCGGCGAACATTGCTTTCCTTAGAGAGATCAACTCAGTTGTGGGCCCAACTAGGCACCGCTTCGAGAGTACCTAAGAGTATTCGATGGTCACAGGCTATGATGATCAGTTGGGCAGGTGGGCCTCGACGGCGAACATTGCTTTCCTCAGAAAGATCATCAAAGCTGTAACTATATCCCTTTCGGGGCATGATAGAGCTGACAATCACCTAGACCTCCCTTGATGCAGGGGTGTGTCAGATATCGGCCGGGATCCAAAGTTCTGAAGACCACCGCAGCACATGGTCTTGGTGGGTTTTACGCTATGACTACAATCCGAGGGGGTTCGAGCAGAATTTGGCGATATCTCAGAGGTTCAGGGAGTGAGATATGTACATATGTATTTATAATGTAGAGAACCATCAGACAAGGAGAAGTGTCAGTATATGGCTTTTCATTTAATACCAAAGAAACGTAAAGAATGAAAGAGATAGTTCAAGGATAAAACCGTTTAAGATCGTCACCGCTCCAGGTGCGTGCGATGTCTTCTCCTTCGCTGGTTTGGAGACGGTAGGCCCCATTCTTTAATACTTCTTTGATAATGAAAGGCCCTGCCCAGTTGGGATCCAGCTTTCCAACATTGCCAGACCTGGCTGCAGCATCTACCTTCTTTAATACCAAATCCCCAACTGTAAACTGCTTCACTCTGACATTCTTGTCAAAATATTTCGCCATTCTCCTTTTAACTTCTTCCTGTCTGATTGTTGCCTCGTCCTGAAGTTCTTCGATCAGATCCAGACTATACTTGATAGCCTCATCATTTTCATCTATCCATGATTCTCCTCCCTCTTTTGCATACACAACTCTTGGAGTGACCACCTCAAACTCTATAGGAACAACAACCTCTGAGCCGTGAGATAGTTTGAATGGTGTCTCCCCTGTAGCTGAAGATGGGGTAGTACGAAGAGTCCAAAGGATGGAAGGAAGCTGGTCCGCCCAATTTCCTTTTTGATTTAAGACTCTTTTCATCAAGAGCTGCCGGATTCGCCTGTTTGCTGCTTCTACTTGCCCATTGGTCCTTGGATGATGTACCGAGACAAATCGAAGATCAATTCTGACCTGATCACAAAAGCTTATCATCTCCGGATTATTGAACTGTGGGCCATTATCAGTGACGATTGCCAGCGGTATTCCATGCCGACAGACTATTTCTCCCCAGATGAAGTTTCTGACGATTTGGGTAGTAGTTTTTGCTAATGCTTTGACCTCAATCCACTTACTGAAATAGTCGATCATCACAATGATAAAACGGCGTTGACCGCTGGCTATTGGAAAGGTCCCATAAGATCCATTCCCAATACTTCAAAAGGCCACGGCGCAGTTATTGATCTGAGTGACTGAGCAGGCAAATGCTGAAGAGGAGCGAACTTTTGGCATTGCACACACCGCTTGGCAAATGCTTCAGCATCCTTTCTCATAGTCGGCCAAAAATATCCTTGCCGCAGGATCCTTTTTTCTAAGGTTTTTGCCCCTGAATGGCTACCACATTCCCCAGAATGAACTTCCTGGAGTATGATCGGGATCTCTTCTTCTGAAACACACCGTGCTGAGGGAGAAATCAAAGTTTTCCTATACAAGACTCCTGCTATTAAGTAGTAGTAGGCCGCCTTTCTTCTGAACCTATTTCTGTCCTTGATTGATGGATGAAACTCTCCTTTTGACAGAAACAATTCATAGGGGTCTTTCCAGGAAGGATGCTGATCGATCTGCATGAGCTCCTCTTCCTCCGTTGCCGGATGATAAAGTTCCGAGGTCACCCCTCCTGATGGAAGACCAAACTTTGACAATTCGTCTGCCTCTTCATTCTGTGTTCTCGGAATGTGTTCGATGATGAAGGATTTGAATTTCCCGATTTCTTCCTTAGCTAGGAATAGATACTTTCTTAATATTGGTTCTCTTGTTTCGTAGTTCCCTAGAACCTGCGAAGCCATCACAAGAGAATCAGTTTTCACATGAACATGTTCTATCCCAAGCTCCTTTGCGAGTCTCAGGCCGGCCAAGAGTGCTTCGTATTCGGCCTGGTTATTTGTAACTGAAAAGAAGAATTTGATAGCTTGCTCCAGCCTGATGCCATTTGGACTGATCAGAACTACCCCGGCTCCCACGGAGTTTCTGCAAGAAGCCCCATCCACATAAATGATCCAAGCCAAAGGAGATTGTACTACCTGTTCAGGATTAGACTCCATCGTGTCTACCAAGAAATCTGCCAATACTTGTGCCTTTATTGCCGTTCTGGGAATGTACAATATTTTGAACTCGCTCAGCTCGATTGCCCATTTGGCCAATCTTCCTGAATGATCCGGCTTCTCCAGGATACTTCTTAGTGGATGATCCGAAACCACCTGAATAGGATGAGCCTGAAAATAGGGGCGGAGCCTTCGTGATGACATGACCAAAGCCAAGGCTAATTTCTCAAGGATTGAATATCTAGTTTCCGCATCTTTGAGGATGTGGCTGACGTAATATATCGGAAATTGCTTCTTTTTCTCCTCCCGAACAAGGACAGAGCTTATTGCATCTGGACCCACTCCCAAGTATAAGAATAATGTTTCCCCTTCACGAGGGCTTTGAAGAAGAGGGGTTGAGGTTAACTGCTTTTTCAACTGTTCGAAAGCATTATCGCACTCTTCATTCCATTCAAACTTAGATCCTCCCCTGAGAGTTTTGAAGAATGGAGCGCTCTTATCTCCTGACTTAGAAATGAACCGGCTTAGTCCTGCCAACCTCCCCCCAAGTTGCTGCACCTCTTTATGATTACGAGGAGGGGTCATATCTAGGATGGCCTTTACTTTATCTGGATTTGGCGCGAGGCCATCAGGGGTGAGAAGATGTCCAAGAAATTTCCCTTTGTTTGCCTCGAACACACATTTCTGTGGATTTAGTTTTAATTTGAACCTCCGTAGAGTAGCGAACGTCTCTACGAGGTCTTTCAGATGGATTAAAAAAGTTTTACTTTTTAGAAGAAGATCATCAACGTATACTTCAAGATTTCTTCCTTTCTGCTTTTTGAAAACCGTGTCCATCATTCTTTGATATGTCGCACCTGCATTTTTGAGCCCGAAAGGCATGACAAGATAGCAATAACACCCGTCGTTGGTAATGAAGGATGTATGCGGGATATCGGGTTTATGCATCTTAATCTGGTGGTAACCAGAAAATGCATCTAGAAAGCTCATGAAATTATATCCCACCGCGGAATCTACTAAAACATCTATCCGAGGCAAGGGATAACAATCTTTGGGGCATGCTTTATTGAGCTTTGTAAAATCTACACACATGCGCCATTTCCCCCCAGATTTTTTCACCATTACCACATTTGACATCCAAGTGGGGTATTGTATTCCAGAAATGAAATTGGCTTTAAGAAGCTTTGCAACTTCCTCTTTGATGGGTACCGCCAGCTTGGTTGCTACCTCCCTCTTCTTCTGTTGGACTGGCTTGAATTCAGGAGAGATGTTGAGGTGATGGCACGCAACATCTGGATCTACTCCAGGCATATCTTCCGCCGACCAGGCGAAGATGTCCAGATTCTCCAACAGGCAGGAGATTAACTGAACCTTCTCTTCTTCTAATAGCTCGGCGTTGATGATCAGCTTCTTCCCTTCTCCTTCAGCAATGGGGATCTCTTGGGTCTCCTGGGCAGGTTCCAGATAAGTCCCTTTCCGCTCTGTGCTTTCCTCGGCCTCCTCAGGGAGTTTAGATACCTCATGGATGTCATCCTGAACCTTGGGAAGTGGTGCCCCGGTGATCATATTAACTGTTTTCACATAACATTCACGAGCAACCTTTGGATCGCTTCGGACCCGATATTGATGCCCCTCGGCAGCGAATTTCAAGGCCAAATGAAAAGTGGATACTATTGCTTTGTAAGCATTCAGGATTGGTCTTCCGAAGATTGCACAGTAGCTTCTCGGGGCTTCCACTACTACGAAGTTTATCAGCTTCGTTATGCCTCCCAGCGACACCAAAAGCTTCACGCACCCCTCCACTTCTTTCTTTTCTCCTGAGAAGCCGTAGAGGGGCCCTTCTGTGGAGAGCAAAGACTTTCCAGTCTTAAGGGCTTCAAATGTTTGGCGGAAAATGAGATTAACCGAGCTACCAGTATCAATCAGGATTTTATGTACAGTGTAGTTCTCGATGACTGCCTTTATCACTACTGCATCGTCGAAAGGATTTGCATTTGGGGGAAGATCTTCTTGGCCGAAAGTGACGACCGACCTTTCTGGAGCAGAAGTGGAGGCGGCTGCTACTTCCTGCTTGGAGACTCTCCCGATGCTGGATTTCCGAGAGGATTCTGGTCCTGCTCCTCCATGGATACAATAGATGTTGCCAAGGGGGCCAACATCATTTACTTCTATACATTCGGTGGCGGGATGTATATCCCCATAGCAACCTGCCTCTTCTACGTCAGCACACTCCCAGGTCACTTCGACCGCTTCCTTCTTCTTCTCGGTTCGTGGTTCAACCGGGGTTTCTTGCCTGATCAAACCTCGGAGCTTCCCTTCTTTCAGGAGTTTTTCTATCAACCATCGGAGGGCCCGACAATCCTCAGTCTGGTGCCCTTCCTCTTTGTGGTACTCACAATAGAAGTTCGGATTTCGATTGCGAACTTCCGATTTCAAAGGTGGAGGTCTCTTGAAGTCAGGCCTTTTTTAGAGAATCTGAACAACCTCGTTCATGCTGACGTTAAGAGGGGTGAACGATTCTTGTGATTCATCATATCGGATGGACGGAATAGTTGGGGATGGTTGTGCGATGTACTGCGGCAGATACACGGGCATTATTTGCGGAACCCCCATGGGTTGAGTGGGTGCGATGGCCAACAGCGGTTTCTGATCCTGAAACCGTTGATGGCCAAGAAATGGTTGCTTAGGCTTGAGATTTCTTCCCCTTTGAGCACGAGGTTCGAAGTCAGGCCGGGATGAGTGATTGTAACGTGGCTGATGGTTTGATGCGGAATTAAACTGATCATTGTCGCTGAGCAACTTGGCAACATAACTAGGATTAGTCTTTTCCCCCCTGATAAACTTATTAGCCAGACTAATCATCTCTTGATATGTCTTTGGTTCCCTGATTTGGGCTTCAAATTTCAACGGCCCATCCCTAAGGCCATGCATCAAAGCGACCCTGTATAATTCCGGATCGACGTTTTGCACTTCCATTATCTCCCTTTGGAAACGGTCGACGAAGCGGGCCCACGTTTCATTTTCTTGCTGCCGTATATCAAATAGGGCTGCCGGACCGTTCTTCCTCTTTTTAGAGGTAGAGAATCGAAGCAGGAATTCTCTATGCAATTCCGCAAAACATCTAATGGATCGAGGATGCAGTCCATAAAACCATTCTCTGGCCTGTCCATCAAAGGACGTCACCAGGAGCTTACACTTAGTTGCATCGGTGATGGTCCTCAGAGCAACAGCCGATTCAAATGCTTGGAGATGAATTGCCGGATCGGACTCCCCACTATATGTTGACAGGCGTGGTTCTCGAAAGTTATTTGGGGCCGGCTCTCCTCGGATTTCATCCGTGAAGGGTGAACTTTCCTCAGTATCCTCGTACAGAGGGAAAGCAGGGTGGTAGGGGATCTCTGCTGCGGTCATTTGCGGACAGGCCGCCTGATAGGAGCGGGCAGGGGCTCCAGCCGGGTAGGATTGGTAGGCGGCGACCTCAGGCGGATAGGAAAAGTGAGCGGCCTGAGAAGCCGCCCCTTGGAAGTCGAGGATCCGAGCCGGCATACAGTGCGCGGCCTCTTGGTAGAAATTCTGCCGAGCCGCAGAACCTTCTTGTGGTGGTCGGGAATGGGCGACTTGCGGAAATGGGTATGGAGGTGGAGGAGGTAGGACAGGAGTTACTGCCTGGTTAGCCGCAGCCTGCTGGGGGGCTAACTGCTCGTTTAACAGAGTTAGAGCCTTACTGATCGTGTCCAGACGCTGATCAGTTGCTTTCTGGGCCTAGTCGGCTTCTCTCTTTGTTCGCTCCAGAGCCTCCCATAAAGAATCGTCGCTGTGGTCGGAGCGGTCTCTTGGAGGGAACTGGCGGTCTGACATTCTGAACCAAAGATTTCACTGACAGTCTGCGATCTGAAGGTCGCGTGTTTCTGTTCGATTCAAAAGTGCGCCTCCGAAGGAAATCGAGGGTTACAGATTATTAGTTACTATTTGGTTAGAGAATTCGGACCGGTGGCAGCGGTCGAGGCCGGACTTCGCCCGCCACGGCAAATGCCACTCCTGCGACGGGCTTTCCTTTGATTAAAATGAGGCGGTTACAGCGGTTATAAATGCAGGAAAAGAGAAGCCGGCCGGTCAGACAGTCCGCAAGACGGGAAACTCGAGACCGCAGCTCAAACAAGCGAGCTCCTGGATTCGAGTGTGCCCCTCTTGTGAACAGTGTCGCCCCCTATTTATAGGCTTGGGGGCCTGCCCGAATGGGCAGGGATATAATTACCTCCTGCCCGGGTACAGGAGAAACGGGCAGGTGGTGACGGGATGCACAAAGAAGAAAAAGAAAGAAGCCGCGCGGCTTGGCGGCTTGCTCTTCCGACCTGTCTGACCTGAGGCTGAAGATACCGGGACCAAGTCAAGGATGCAGACCGAGCGGCCTCTGGCTTGAGACCACGGTCTGCCTTCTGGACATGGCTTGGCTGATCTTCACGAGGCAACCCGGATAGTCTCTGATCTGAAACCGCGGCTTGTTCTCCGGGCTTGAACCTTGAGTCTCTATGGCACAACCCGCGCGGTCTCCTACCTGAGACCGCGGATAGCCTTCTTGCCTTGTCCCTTGACGACCTTCACTCTTGGGGGCGGTCCAAAAATGACATCAGACCACCTGGCCTGGTTTACCCTGAACTGAGAGCCACTGATCCTGGAACCCAGCGGCCTGACCCAGCAGTTCGCCCGGTCCGAGAATGATCCAACCCGAGAAGCGGTTTTCCGGGTAAACAATAATGATGTGCACAAAAGTGTATTTTGGGTAATGTTAACAATTGATTTAAATCAACAAATACAAGACATATGTAAAGTAGAGTGCACAATAAAACACAAGTAAATTACTTTCACACACTTTTAATGCACATAATTTTTAACAAAGTGGTTTAATAACCAAGGTTTGCACAAGACACTTTACTATTCTTTCCAAGGTGCTCAACCTCACAATGCTTCTGAAGACTTATCAGGAGGTTCAAGTAGTGCTTGGTGGAGTTATATTTGTCTACTTATATAATTTTTTGTTCATATTTGTGAGACAACATTCTCCGAATACACTTATTTTGCAAACCCCAAATTTTTAACTTAACCACTTTTCTAAATTTTATAAGTGCAATTCAAATGTAGTGTAGGCAATAAACTTATGCAAGTTTTAATTCATTGTACAAATACAAAACACAAGCAAGCATTTTAGATTTAAACACACATGTTGATTACCAAAATAAGTGAGTAAAATGTATCATTATCAATCATAAAACATTTACTCATACTTAGATGCATGCTAAGCTTGATTCCACACATTTGTCAATACAATTGATGCACTTTAAATAGATATATCAAAGCATGATAAACAAAACAATGTTCATAGTAATTTCGAGGAATAAATTTTAACATTGTAAATAATTCTAAATAATAGAATTCATACATGCTTGATATTGGCAATACAGATCATACAGTTTTTTTTGTAGTTTTATCATTTTTAAATCAATTAAAAATAGAAAATCACAAAAACATATTTTTGTACTTTTTGAATTTTGAATTTTTGTAGTAGATTTTCATAATATGAATAAAACACAAATATCAAAAGCATATTTTTGTATTTTTGAATTTTGAACTTTTGTAGTTGATTTTTCATAATATGAATAAAACACAGATAACAAAAACATATTTTTATATTTTTGAATTTTGAAATTTTTATTTGATTTTTCATAATATGAATAAAAACAAAATAACAAAAAGTCAGAAACACACAAACTATGTAGTACATATGAACTAAAATATTTTTATAGATTTTTAGAAAATTTAAAAATCAGAAAAATCAAACACCCACGCTAGCGCCGGCACTAGTGATAGCACGTCAAACAATACATGATTTTTTGAGGATTTTAAAAATCTGATTTTTGATATTGATTAAGTGTCCTTAGAGTAGTTCCATGCTGTAATTTCAGAATTTTTGGAGATCTCTAGGTGGATCAAATTTGCATGAAACTTTGGCTTTTCAAATTCTTGTGTTTTCAAATTTGCATAAAACATTTAAACATGCAAATATAAACTATGAAGACACAAGAGGATAATTTTTTATTAAACAACCCAAAATATGCATGATTTAAGTGATAAGTAAATAAAATGATCATGCGAAGAGGAATATAAGTATGTCCTAAGATTATAGACTACCCCGACTAAATGTCTACACCCTAGCCCCGTACTAAGTGACAGATGGGCATGAGGAGCTGCACGCATGCCGTAGGTTGGGGTGTTAATCCCATATGCACACACTAGAGAACGCTCAACCTAGCACTCTTTCCCCCCAATGCCTCGCAAGGCCCCACTGGAACCCTCCCCGGTTAAGGACAAGACATGACTTAGAGGTTAGGTCACTAATGCATACAACCTTATGCTCCCGTTATTGTGAGATATGAAGTTATAGGTGAATAATCTTTGGACAACCTAAGCTTTTAAACTATGGGTTGATATATAAACTATGAGTTTTGTTTAATGTGATGAGTTATATAAATTCGCATAGTTTTTCTACTTTTATGAGATGACGATATGAGATAACTAGCAAAATTACTAATATTCAATAAGTGACAATGCTAGTATGATGAGTTTTGGGTTTAATGTCATGTCATAAAATTTATATTAAAATTGCATGTATTCCAAAGTAGAGTTTCAAATTATAGATCTAGAATAGAGTGATGATTAAGTTTGATTTATACTTTCATCACAAAGTTGATTCTAGAGTCTACAAATATGAGAGATACATGCAATCACTAGCAAAGCAGATTCATACATCAAATAATGGAAAGAAATACATAATTTGTAGTTTTATCATAAGATTCATAATTCCTAGGTGATAGACATCATTGATTTGAGATATTTCTTGATAGAACATGAATTATGAATTATGATTATAGAGAATTTTGCATAGAATATATGTTAGATCATCATGATGTATGAGAATTCCAATCCTTTTAGACTTATGATATAGTGATATAGTGATTTTCTTTGAATAAGCATGTTTGATTTTTAAGCCTAGAAAATAAAAATGATGATCATCTAATCATATAAAAGACAAAGATCACATATATAAAGTTTTGAAATTTATAAGATTGCTTTCAATAATTGAATTTATTGATCTTTGGTTTTGCATGATAATATATGATTCATGATACAATATTCATATATATTCTAATGATTAATCCACAAACTATGTGTTTGTTGAAATTTTAGTATTCTATTTATGATTTCAAATCACATAGTTATCATGAAATTTGAATAACATTGTAAGTGTTATACCTAGCATAAATATATAAGCATAGACCAAGAAGTGATGCTAGGATGATGAGTTTTAATGCAATGTTATTACATAGGATTAATGGAAATAATGTTGCATGTAATATGAGAAGTTTTCAAATTAATTTTCTTTAAACCTAGAATGAAATGATTAAAATTTTGATTTTAATGATACAAGATGATTCTAAGGTCTAAATTGTATGCAAACAATGGTGACACACATCACACACATAATATCTAAGTTAATATATGAAACAATTATACTAAGGATAGCATGTGATGAAAAATCCATAAACATAGAAATTTCCAAATCAAGCAAACTAAGATAGCTTTTTAAAATGGAGTTGAAATTTGGGCAAATTGACAGCACCAAACGAACTCAAATGAGCAAGCCTAGTTCGCCGTTGGATGGAGATTTTTGTGCTCTTTCCGAAAATATATTAAACGCGAAAATCAGGCGAGCGGATCAAAAGATATGAATGTTTGAAGTTTTGATCGTAAACTCGCATTTTTGAAAGATTAAACATGCGTTTAGATGAATTTTTGTTTTCAATTTTTCTAGATAATGTTCTTCATTATAAGGGCTATCATATGCATCAAACAAATATAGAATCAAAAAAAGTTGCGCATTTTAATTTTTAGTTTAAGCCCTTTAATAAACCATTTAAATCCAATCTTTAAAATAGTTTCAATAGTCTTGATAATAATTTCAATATTCATTTTCTAATGATAATTCAAGACAATTAAGGGTAAAAGATTTAAAAGGATAAAGATCAATCAAAGATGAGAGATAGATCACTTTGAAAAATATATGAATTAATGTTCAATTTTAATTCAAATTTGATTTGATAAACATTAGGCATAATATATGAAAGTCATATTTCATGATATATAAAGTGATCATAGCATGTTTGTTCAAAAATAAAAAATAAACAAAAAGAAAAGTGACAATAAGCATATCATGAAGTAGAGTAGTGATATTTCATTTTTATTTGTTTTTACTTCATGCAAATGATAGGATACTAATGAATAAGAGATTTAGGTATCCAAAGGGGACCAAGTGGGATGGTTCATTTGGGTACCCAAATACATTGTGGTGGCTTTTGGGAAGATAATGATGAATGGGCTTTTTCAAGTAAAGATGATATGTCATTTTTCTTTATGGGTCTCCATTCATACATTGGATGTTTATCACTTAAATCCATATAATGATTATGTGACATCTTTATATGATGATAGTTGTTTGAAAAATAATTCATTGTGGGTTTATGTTTATTCAAATTATTTTTCAAAATAGCTTGATGTTGATAATCATAATGAATTTTATTATATAGATTCTTTGAAAGTTTATAAGAGTGATTGTCTTTCTTTAGAAGTGATTGTTGAAAGAATGGGTTACAATATGTCTTAAAAGATTGATTATTATTTTGATGATTTTCATTTTCACTCTTTCTTATAGACATACTCTTATAATATGAAGGATAATATTTTGTAGTTTGATTTTCATGAAAAGGAGTTCTTAAATTTGAGTCATGATTGAAAATATATTGAGACTTATAATAGTGACTCTTAAGAATTTTGTGAGGGTCAAAATTCTTTTTGAAACTAAACTCCTTTTGAGTTGATGTATGAAAATGATCCTTTTTAGAAATGATGTTGTAAGTTAATTTATCCTTGTTATTCACAATCTTATGATGAAATTCATTACATGACATTTGAAATTTTTCAATAAAAGATTTTAATTGTAGTAACTTACAAGATAAAGCATCATTTTCAATTATCATTTTTTCATTATGCCTTTTTGAAACTAAGAGCCCTTTTTCAATATCCTTGAATTTTTCTTTTAATAGATTGCAATCAAAACAAGGAGTAGGAATTTTAACTAAAGAGCAAGATGGAGAAGCCACATCATAATTAGATTCTACATTAACATTAGCTTTTAACCTTTTATTTTCTAAACGTAATTTATCATTTGTAATTTTCAATTTCTTAATTTTACGTTTAGCAACTTGTAGCATATGTAATGTGGAAATAGAATTAGTCACAAAGATAGAAGAATTTGATTTACTTACATTGCTATCGGGAGAGGCAAGATTTGAACATAAAGTTCCTTTAACATCTTTTTGGCACTCCTCTTCCAAAGACAACATTTCTTCTTCTCTTCCACTTGATGTGCTCTCCATGGTTTCATCCTGAGAGATTCTTTCTTGATTGCTTGTGCCAATTTGAATGTTTTCCAATTTTTGTGCATGCTCCAAACCTACACACGGAAGATCAAACATTTCATCAAGAAATTTCCAAACTTTGTAAGCATTAGTAAAACAATAAATCAATTTGGAAATATCTTTTGATAAAACACAAAATAAAGTATTCATAGCCTTCGCATTTAAATGACATTCCAATTTATTTGATTCATCCGCTGGTCTTATAATTGCCGTATTCCAAATATTGATATCATATGAGTTAAAAAAAATTTCATTAAAATTTTCCACCCTTTATAATTTTTTCCTTCAAATAAAGGTGGTGCCAAAGATTTTTCCTTTACAAGAAAATTTTCCCCACCAGTAGAGGCGAGATCATGAGACGCCATTATTCCTGGTTTTTAAACCGTTTGGAATAACCTCCCTCTGATACCACTTGTTGAATCTTATGGCGCCCTTAGAGGGGGGGGGGGGGGGGGGGGGGGAATAAGGGAATAAAAATCTTTGATAATTTTTATTAAATTTGTTTAGAGATAATTAGAATGAAATAATCAATTTAACTTAAGGTAGGAAACAATTGTAATTTGCAATATTATAAATTATGCCAAATGATAGAAATCAAGTAAACACATAAAGAGACATGATTATATTATATGAAAAAAAGTGTTTACAAAAATTGATTTCAATAGAGCTTGAAATCGGAGGCGAATAAAGTGATTCAATTTTTCCTTTTCTATACCGACTTGTATCCCCACAAACCGGTTGGATTTAGCCTATCCTTCCCCGGATAAGGCCTCAAGCTGCTCTAGCCAATCCTTCCCCGGATATGGCCTCGAGCCCCCCTAAATCTAATCACCTAGGACTAGTCGCCAACACAAGGTGAATTTCCCCCTAAGTCCTACCCAGACCTAGTCGCCAACACAAGGCGAATTAACTAAATGATTACAAAAGAATATGGAATGAAATAAAATTAATAATAATGAAACTCCCTATATGAGATCTCTGAAGTTGAGGATGAAGGATCGCTGTAGCATAAGCGAGGTTGAAGCGATCGTTCTTCGGATGCAGCATGGTGGCTTCCTTATCCAGATATCCTCTTTGAATTTGAGTGGGAGATGAACTTTCGGCAGAGTAGCAGCTCTGGAAATATGGCACAGGTAATCTCTCTAGAAGCACTCGTTGAAACGAGAGAGAGCCCATCATTTTATACAACTTGGAGATAGCGCCTGCGGTACCTCCTAGCGCCTGCGGTAGCGTTTGTGTGGAGCGGTTGTGAAACTGTCGGCGGCGTGGCGTTGTGCACGAACTTGAGATAGCGCCAGGCGGTAGCGCTAGCGCTGGCGGTAGCGAAAACCGTCGGCGGCGTGGCAGAACGAACTTTCGTCGATCGGAGCTTCAAGTTCGTCGAACGGAAATTTCATCCAACGGAGACAAATTCGTCAAACGAAATTTCGTCGAACGGAATTTTCGTCGACCTAAATTTTCGTCGAACGCAGCTTCAATTTCGTCGAACGACTAGCGCCTGGCGGTAGCACTAGCGCCGGCGGTAGTGCATTATTCCAGATTTTTAAATTCTGCTGCTTTCTACCTGTGGAGTATTGCACCTATAGTTCCCGCACACTATAAACACACAAAATACAAGATCAAATATAATTTGGGATTTGTTATTCTCAAACAAAGGGATGTTACACACATGTACAACAACGTGATGGTCTATTTGGGGCGGCGTCGACGCTCTGGCGAGGCAGCGAACGAAAGCTGGTTGCGACCGGAGGTGGGGCAGACGGGTTGGAGACTAAGGGAAAGCTCAGTTCTGCAGGCGCTAGCGGGAGCAAACATCGTTGCTTGCGCTCGTCGCGCGTTTGTTTTCCCGCCTTACAATGGTGGTTGCTCGTGCACCGGTAGCCCGCCGCCGCCCCAAACAAAGCTTAATTGCACATAAACATTTGGAACTCTTAACCGCGGTCAAAATATCATCCTCACGCTATCATGTGTTAGCATTGCATTTCATGATTGCTTCAACCCTAAAAATTGAGATGGGGTAAATGTTATTATCGAAGTTTCAAACGTCGCTCTGTTTTGTTTTTAGAAAATTAATTTGCAGTAAAAATTTGTTTGTGTAAAATGGAGATTGCAGAGCTGTTCAAAAAATAGTGCATGTTGGAACCATGAAAATCCTTGTCTCGTGCGAGACCTCGCCGATGGGCAGTCTCCTGTCCCTGTTTGGGGGAAGTCCTTCCCACGACTTCCTTTGGCGCGAGAAACTGAAGCGAGTTATGCAGAGAAGGCGAGATGAGGCTCGCACTTCCCAACAGTTGGCCCTTGGCGAGTGTGAGCTTCTCGGGGCAAGGGAGGAACCTTTCACCAAGAAGGCCACTTCCTCCGCTATCATTGATTCGCTCCTGGACCGACGCTCGGAGTGCGTTGACGAGGTATGTTCGAACTCGCACCTCTCTTCTTGAGGTTGAGCTTAGCGTTGAGTGTAACTTTATCTTATGGTGACTCGCCTAGGTGGCCATGACGGACCTGACTCTAGGCAACTATGACATTCCCTCCCTATAAGGGGGGAATGACAAGGCCTCCTTAGACGAGGGGAAGACCAACCTCGACACTCTTGTCGGCGAGAACCATACTACCTCGCTACCATCAAAGGAGGTTATCCCAACTCCCCCATCAGCGGAGAAGTTGCTCTCGCCACCAGCCGACGACGTGGCCAATGAGTCAGCACCGAGCTCCAGGCAGCCGATGCCCGGACCTTTGGAGATCGCTGCACTCACGTTGAGCTCTATGGCCGCGATCCCTCTAGCAGAGCTCACATTGCCGCCTGCACCTCGTGGTCTGCCCCCATTGAGGACTCTTCTGCTACTATTGCCGAGTTCTCTTGAGGCACCGCGGACGACGCCATCGTGGGGCCCTGATGTCGAGCCTTCACACAGCGCGCTTGACATCACGTCTGCTTCCCGATGGAAGGGTCAGAAGGCGACTCCTTGTCCGGATCATTGCAATCCAGCAAAGTTCACCACCGCCATCATTTCTGGATTCGGTGGCGCTAGCACGAGGAGAAATATCTCCCCGGCACTCTCCTTACGCGTGAAGAGATAGCTTGCAACATCGTCGTAGTAAAAGTCTTCTCGGGTTCCTTTCCTTCTAGCGAGGCGATTTCCTTTTTAGAAGGAGTTCATTGATTTTTTAGCACCTATGTTGGTCAAGTGCCAGTCATGGATTCTCCTCATCGCCGACGAGCTTCGACAGCCAGCGAGTTTTTCACTGATATGGGCGAATAATTCGGCGAGTACATGGCTCGCTCCCTCACCCAATTCAGCTAGAATGAAATGCGGCCAAAGGCGTTGACAGTAAACGAGTTCAACCGTCGTCTGATTACGGTGGAGGATCGCCCTCTCTGGTCGAGGAGTTCTCTCCTCACCTGGAAAGCACCGAGCACAAATACTTTACCACCCAGAACATAGAAGTTTGGATGGATGAGTTTGAGCATCAGGTGCACCTTCTGCAGAATGAAGTCCATTATCTCTCCAAGAACGTGAGACTTCCAGGCGATGTGGCAAGGATGTCTGGACACATACATCGAACAGAGGATCTCATCCACCACCATACTGAGGGGCTTAACAAGGCTCAGGAGGAGCTGCGGGCTGCTCGCGAGGTTGGCCAGTGGATAAGGCACATCTCGTTCGATGAGATCTGTTGGGAAAAACATCATCTTGATTTATCTTACAAATTATGTAAAAGTGATTTCATCTCTATGATTTATTACTCATGCTGTATAGTGAGGATAATATGGTCTTTAGATGTCCTAGGATGACACACTCACATTAGAGTGTCAAAGTCTAGTCAAAAGGAGCGCAAAATCCAGTTGAGTTAATTCTGCGTTGAAAAGAAGTCAACGCAGCTTCGATTGAAATTTGAACGTCGAATAGAAGTAAAGATTACTCAAACTGGTAGTCGAGGAATCATTGGAAGTCGACGCAACATTGAGTTGTATTTGACATAGAAGCCATAGTCAGTCGACGCATCATTGAAAGTCAACACAACTTCGAATTGTATTTGACGCAGAAGTCAGAGTCTCCTTATCAAAAGACTCGAGCATTGTGATAGTGTATTCCTACCAAGGTGGTAGAAGAGTGGAGTACCCAAATTTTGGGGAACCACTATAACTCTTTTCTCTTTTGTGTTGTGATAATTTTTTGTGCTTGTCTCCTAGATAGTTTTATATTCTGTGATTAACTTATTCTGGTTGTAATTGTGGATGCTCAGTAATTAAAACTATTTTTTGTGCATATTTTATTAAAAAGTTTTAAATCTTTATTCACCCCTAGAGAATACTTAGGGGAGTCACTGTGCACTTTCAATTGATATCAGAGGGATGTTGATCAGAAAAAGGTTAACACCTTGATCACAAGATCCTCTCACTCATATTTTTATACTTTATTAATATTTTAAGAAAACGAGTTCTAAGGACTATACATCCATTAGACCACCCGTGTGTAATCTGAATAAGTTTACACTCTAGAAGACCAGAATAAAGTTATATATGAATTCTATTTTTGAAGACATATTTGATGTTGTATTGTCAGATCCTCCAATCCCCTACAAAAAGGATGCTAGTGGAATTGTAATACAAGAACTAGTTCTCAGAGCTGAGTGGATTGATGCTAAGAAGAAAGTGAAAGACTATGATGCTAAGGCTATGAATATACTTGTGTCAACTATGTCAGATGACATATTCTAGAAAGTGGCTGAATGCCAATCAGCAAAAGAAATCTGGGAGTCATTGTCCAGATTAGTTGAAGGGAGCTCTGATGAAAGAAAGGACAGGAAGTCCCTTCTCATATCCCAATATGAGAGCTTTCAGAAGAAATCTGAAGAGAATGTTGCTGAAATATATGAAAGATTCAACATCATAATTAATGAGCTCAAGGGAATGGATAAGGAGATCACATTAATTGTGATCAATGACAAGTTGCTCATGTGCTTCTCAAGAACTTGAGACTCAAGAATCTGGGCCATCAGAGAGTCAAGATGTCACAAGGAGATCTCCACTGATGCCTTACTTGGCAAGCTCAAGTCCTATGAGCTGCTGCTGAAAAGTAGAGCTGAGACTAAAGCAAAGGAGAAAGTTTCAACTCCAAAAGAAAGGACCATAACATTGCAGGCAGCTAAAGGAGAGTCTTCTACTTCTGAAGAAGAGATGTTTAATCTGTTGGCCAGAAGGTTTAGAAGGTGGGTGAAGACTAAAGACTCAAGAAGAAAGGAAAGGAACTCAAACAAGCCAATGTTTGACAAGACTCCTAAGCAAGAAGTAATCTGCTTTTCCTGTAGAAAGTCAGGGCACATTGCCCCTGAATGTCGAGAAGAGCAAAAAAAAAAAAACAGCACGAAGGAGCACAAGAAGAAGTCCTT
Organism: Dactylorhiza incarnata; assembly: GCA_033032865.1. Taxonomy (NCBI): domain Eukaryota; kingdom Viridiplantae; phylum Streptophyta; class Magnoliopsida; order Asparagales; family Orchidaceae; genus Dactylorhiza; species Dactylorhiza incarnata. Next base: position 1,113,767 of record JAWHQI010000134.1, read on the forward strand.
CAAAAAGAAGGACAAGAAGAAAGGAAGAGGTTTTATAACCGAAATCTGGAGTGACTCAGAATCTGAGTCAAGCTCTTCATCTGAAAGTGATGAAGAAACTGCCGCTGAAGAAGCCAATGATGACTTTGGAAGATTCCTCTGAAGAAGACCAGGTATCTCTATTTGATGACTTTGATTTTGATTCAGAAGAATTTAAAATTGTTTTAAACAAATTTGCTTTGATTATCTAAAAGCTCAAAAAGAAGTTAATATACTTAGGAAAGAATTAGAAGATTTTATGAAAGATAATATGTACTCTGATAATTATGAATTATGGAATAAGATATATGAAAAGGAAACAGAGATAAAAGAATTGACTACTGAAAATTTAACACTAAAAGAAGAGCTTACAAAGGCAAAGACATTTGAAGACTCACTCAATGTGAGGATTCAAAAACTACAAGATATGCAAAAAATTTCTATGGGATTTAGATATCTTGGTTTAGGAGCAGATCCATCAACTAGCACTGTAACTTCCAGCAAACCAGCTTGGAAAAATTCAGTAGTATTTATTTGACCTAGTGAAAAATAAGTGAATGAAATAACCATCCTAATAAAATTACTATATTTAATATGGTGAATCTTAATAATGAGAAAAGAACTCTAGACAAAAATAATTCAGAAAAACCAATGAAAAATCTAAAAACAAAAGAAAAATCATTAGACATTCTACTGATTTACTATATAAAGATAAATTCTATGCAAATTTCCAGTACGAAGATAACATATCTTGGTTTGATAGACCTATTCTCTGCCATCCAAAAGGGTATGATGAAAGACCACTCTATTCTTTCATATCATTATATAATGGTAAAAGCAAAGGGCCCAAGGTAACTTGAGTATCCTCTAATGCTTGGATTTCATTTGCAGGAAAACTTAGGGTCCCTTCCTCAGAGACAATGTAAAGAAAGGGAAATTAAATCTTCAATGTGCAACTACAGATAATCAAAGGGTTGACCTCTTATCTAAGCCTCTAGATGGAGCTTTCTAATTCACACATATCATCTAATAAATGCAATTTTCAATAAAAATTATTGATTGGAAAAACAACAAAAAGTTCTTGAAGAAAATGCAAATTTTAATTCAGAGCTGCGTCGAATAGAATTCGACGCACCGTTGAGGTCTACTCGACGCCAGCTTCGAGAGCTTCCTGGGATAGTTAATTCGAATAGCACTCGATGCATCGTCAAATTCATATTGATGCATACGTCGACTTAATTGTTACTGCATGAATTTGAAGTCACGTCGATTTTCACTCGACGTAACGTCGACTTTTCAAGCGTGCACATACCTTGCTTCTAGATGCTACTTCGACATATTTTGGCGCAATGAATCTACTTATTTTTGACGTTGCTTCGAGTACAACTTTAAGTTATGGCGAATCACCTTCTTTAAGCAACACAGACGTTAGATCATTTCATGCTTTCGAAATCTCTCTCTCTCTCTCTCTCTTGCTCTCTTGTTTTCTTGTATTCTTGTTCCCGTTTCTTTTTCCCTTCCTAGTTTGTTTCTGTATGTACTGTTATAAGATTCAATGGATCCTCCAAAGGTGAACTCAGGGTTCAATGTTGACATCAAATGGTTTAATGCTGTGGCAGAAAACTTCAAAGGAATCTTGGGTCTCTTCAAAACTGAAGGACTCACGGAACTGATTTCTACAAGAGGCAAGATATATGATGTCGAAATGATAGAATTGAAAGATAACATTCATATTGAAGATGATGGGTCTCTCCAAGGGAGAATTTTTGACAATAATATCCACATCACTGAGGAGTTGGTGTGCCTTACCTTCGATTTACCAGTAGGTAATGACTCATCTGAGCTGACAGCGGCAGAAACTTAACAAGCACTGTAAATCATGAACTTCAACAAAGAAAAATCAATCAATCAAAAGAAGAATGATTTTTCAGAAGAATACAGGTTCCTGACAGACATAATAGGTAAGGTCCTACTATATAAAATCTCTGCTCACGACGTGATTCACAAACAACAACTTCAAATCATGGGAGTGTTGGTGCTCAACAAAATAATTCACCGGGGGAGGTGCCTCCTGAAACTAATTTGTCACAAGTATGCCCATAAAGAAAATGCATACATGAAGATTATTAGTCAGGTACTATATCACCACTATCTAGTGGTGTGCAGATCGAAATGAGTGCTCATTCCTCCTGGTAAAAGAATAAGTATAGGGATCTTCTCCAAGTGGACCCGACAAATTTTGAAGTCAGGTCAAGTTCCACCATCTCCTCCTTCATCTCCAGTTGCTCAAGAAAAGGAAACATTCATACCAGATACCCTAGTTGATGAACATCCAACACAAATCCCTTCCCCACAACCTAATATTACAATCACTCTTTCTGCTCCTCTTGCACAAGATAATCATCAACTAACTCCTCCTATTGACATACCATCTCCTCCTATTGACACACTATCTACCTACCATAATATACCTTTTTTATATTGATCAGGCAATATCTAAAGCAGTGGATTTGGCCACTGGGACATTTTCTGACCTGCTACATACTCGGTCAATGAAGTTTCAAAGGAAATATTCTCAGATGGAAACTGAACTAAAAGAAACAAAGGAGTCAATTCAAACAACCAACACACCGATATACTCCTCTAAGATAACAAGATCTTTCTTAACCTTACTTGTCAGCAAGGTTCAGAAGGGGGAAACTGTCCAAGAGGAGGAAGTGCCTACTCAAGAAGGGGAGACTGTTCTAGAGGGGCAAACTTCTACAGATCAGGAAAGGCCTGCACAAATCTAGGGGGAGTTTCCTGCACAACCCAGGGGGAGCTCCTCACAGCTGATGAACATATCATAAAGGAATTCAAACAACTGCTCATGAAGCTATTCGCATTGCTGAAGATGTTGCGTCACTTCAGGTGGAGATTCAGAAAAGTGATGACAGGACTGATGAGGAGGAGGAGCCTCTCATATTTTCAGCAAGAAATGTGTCAACACATGTTTTCTCAAGAAAAAAGGCTTCTCTCAAAGATCAGTAATAATCAGGTGAGAAGAAAATGAACAACTACTCTTATAATTCGTCAGTGCACATATCTGAGATACAATTATGGTGGACAATCATATCTATTAATCATAAATTTTTCCTGACATCTTAATTTATGCTGCCATTCTGTTAACATTTATGTACATTCTTTTTTTTTCAATATGATTGAAATCACTTACAAAGTCTGTAAAATTTGTTAAGATAAATACGGGGGAGATTGCTGGGAAAAACATCCTATTGATTTATCTTACAAATTATGTAAAAGAGATTTCATCGTCTAGGATTTATTACCCATGTTATATAGTGAGGGTAATATGGTCTTTAGACGTCCTAAGAGAACACACTCACATTAGAGTTTTAAAGTCTAGTCAAAAGGAGTGCAAAATCCAGTTGAGTTAATTCTGAGTCGAAAAGAAGTCGATGCAGCTTCGATTGAAAGTCAAAGTAACTTTGAATAGAAGTAAAGATAACTCAGACTTGCAGTCGATGCATCATTGGAATTCGATGCAACATCAAATTGTATTCGACGCAGAAACCAAAGTCAGTCGACACATCATTGGAAGTCGACGCAACTTCAAATTGTATTCGACGAAGAAGTCAGAGTTTAATGTCTACGTCTTCATCTCGACGGATACGTCGATAAGGAATTGACGCAACGTCGATAACAGAGTTCAATTCAAAGCTGAGGAAGATTTTGAAGCTACTTCTAGTAAAACTCAAAGGTGCGTCGATAAGAAGTTTGAATCTATTCGACGCAACGTTGAATACAATCACAGTTTTGGAAAACTTCCTAAACTAAATTCTGATGCTTATTTAGAAGATATATATGGAACTGAATTATAACAGGTAATACATGAACAAGAAGAGAAAGTATAATTCCAGAGATTTAATAATAATGAAATTGGAAATTATACAAAGGATTTTGACGGACTATCTACACAAATAGAAAGAGAGACATAATTCCTCTTGGACATTCCAACTGGAGAAAGATCAGAAGAGAAAAGTCATTCATCTCTATTCAACAGAAGAATAATACATACAGAATTCAAAAAGATAAGAGAGAACACCAATATTCTTCCAAGAAGCTCTCTCTGTAACAACAATATAGAACAGATCTTTGTACAAAATTATTCTTCAACATAAGGCTTCTTCTTTGTTCCTCCCTCTCTGAAAGAAGCATACAAAATATACATAGATCAACAACTGGATCAGGTCTATCATAATCCTTGCATCTTTCTTCTAAGAAAGGATTCATTCTCTGAAGAAGAATCCAGAAACACTTAGTGTAATCCTCATTGACTGCTGAAAGAGGATTCATTCTCAGAAGAACAATCTGCATCATCTTCTTCTTTTTACTATATTTTCTACTTTATGTAAATTGATTAAAGAGTCTTAAGAACCCCTCTTCAAAAGATTTAGCCTGTTTCAAGATCTCCTTATCAAAAGATCGGGTTTGCTTCAAGATCTCCTTGTTAAAAGATCTAGTTTGGTTCTAATTGTCTCCTTAACAAAAGACTCAGTTCCTATTTCTAAGAGTCTCATTATCAGAAGACTCACACTATGATAGTTTATTCCTACCAAGGGGGTAGAAGAGTGGAGTACCCAGATTTTGGGGAACCACTATAGTTATTGTCTCTTCTATGCTGTGATAATTTTCTGTGCTTGTCTCCTAGTTAGTTTTATTATTCTGTGATTAATTAATTCTGGTTGGAATTCTGGATGCTCGGTAATTAGAACTAATTTTTTGTGCACGTTTTATTGAACAGTTTTAAATCCCTATTCACTCCCCCCACTCTAGAGAATACTCAGGGAGGTCACCGTGCACTTTCAAGATCAATAACTCAAGCCGCGGGGCTCGAAGAACTTGCCATCTTTCTTTTTTCTGCTTTCGTTGTAATGAACTTTTAATAAACTCGCATATATTTTTTGAGTGACATGTATATTTTTTCTTTTCAACTCGCCCACGGGCGAGTAATGATATTTTTTGATTTGTTATTTTTCTATTTTAGCTAATACACGGATTTGCGATGTTTATAAGACCTCGCTCGAATAATGCATGCTCGGCTTGGAAGAGCTCGTCGGTCCATTGGCCTCGCGACAGTGATGGCCAGTCCCTATAAATATAGGGGCTGACCGCTTTACACACACACACCTATTTCCCTAGTCGAGATTTAACAACTGTCTTCTATGCACGTGAGTTCTGCTTGTATTCATCGCTTCAAAAAAGGTTTTGCCTTCCAAAGCTAAGTGTGGCAAGGAGTCAGAGGGTCGCCTTCATTGTGCGACGAACTTTGTCATGGTCGAGTTCTCGAATAGCAAGACCACCATAAATGAGTTCACCTCCTTCCGACAGAATTTTCTACTGGAGGGCTTCTCGGCTCATCGAGCTGGGCCTGACGAGCATCTCAACTCCTTTTTTGAGGATGAGCTCATCCTGCCCCTGACAGACTTTGATATGGGACTTTGCCTCCCCTTCTATTCGGAGGTTCAGCCGATGCTGAATCACTTCGGCCTCGTCCCCGCCAAGATTAACCCTAATGGGGTTGTTGCCATGGTCGCGCTTACCTATTTCCTACGCAAGTCCAAAATCATTTTTGACTTCGTCGCCTTCAGGAAGCTCCTCTCCATGAGGGTGAGTTCGGAGGGGCCGCCTACTTCAGCGGCGCCTCCGTGAAGGTCAAGGAGCTCCAGAACAAGGTCCATCATTGGCACGGACAAATTCATGATAGTGCGAGTTCCCTTTGTCTCAGTGCTCTTCTGGCCAGTCCAGAGGGACGCTGACTATTACAAGCCTCCTCGCATCCCTGGATGCTAGAAGTACATATACCTCTCGCTCTACCAGCGAGAGATGGACGTCATCCAGCTGCGTCAACGAGTTCTCCTACGTTGATCCATAAATAGGTATGAGCTCTCCTATACTAATCGCCTTGCCTTCATTTTTTGTCGTGGACTTCTATGCTGACTTTTCTTTTCATTTTTGATTCTTGTAGGTCTTCGCTCCCTCCCGTATGGGGTGATGATTGGAGAGGTCGAGCCCTGGCATGGAAAGTGCATGCCTCTCCCTCCCAATGCCAATTTTATTGAGGTTCTTGAAGACGAGCCCAACGACCTTAAGGGAAAAAGGCCCATGACCTCGGAGTTGGAGCATAGAGGACCGCCTAAGAGGCGAAAGAAAGTGATCACCCATTGCAACCTCACAGGGCCCTCGATAAAATATTAGTGAGGTTCCCGTGGACACCAAGGGCCCCACGATGTCGGAGGACCAGGAGACTGCCGAAGACCCTGAGAGCCCTTTCAACTATGGGCGTAGGAGCAGAGTGTGGGACATCTCTGACGAGCCTCTGCTTCCATGGGACTCTGAGAAAAACTGGCTCTCCATAAGTACTCTTGTGCCCTACTGGGCAGGGGAGGATGTCCCAGATGATGATGCGTACAATGTCTTGTATGCCATTTATGGGCGAGACGACGCTGAAAGCCTTGCTGGGGTGTCGCCAAAATATCTCGTGTAGCAGTTTTCACGAGCGATGCTAAGGAGTTCCAAGCTCACCCACACATTGGCGAGTCAACATCTTTGCTACTGCAAGGAGGTTTCCAATACAAAAGAGGCCCTAGATTCTGCCTCGAAGGCCGTCAAAGAAAGCATGCAGGTCGCGCGACAACAAGCTGAGTCTGTCAATCAGCTGGCGGAGGCAAGGGAGAAATTGGCCGAGTCCACTGGAAGGTTGGCTGTGACGGAAGGAGAGCTGCGGCAGGTCAAGGTCGTGCGACAAGTGGCAGTGATAAATTTAGCTCGCCCCTGATTCGACTTTTGCTCGCGACTTTGTCAAAGAAAATTTTAACTTAGTGTTAACCTAAATCATGCGGCATATGCCAACATCTGCGCCTGCTATCTCAGAAGTCCCAGGTGGATCCCCAAGCATGTTCGTGTGCGCATCCTAGAGAAGTGCACCCTCAACAGAAGTCCCGGGCAGGCACCCCAGAGTGTCCGCGGACACTTCTTAGGATCTCAACAGGGCATGGGCAGGATTGTTCGCCAAAGAGTCTGTGCCCTCCAGCCAGCACATCAGCCTCCCAGATGAGTCATGACAGGTACTCTCCAGAACCCTCCTGAACCTTTTTCGGCGAGCAGGTGTGTGCGATCACGACCTATCATGCCCGCTACCCTCTTGCTTCTCTTCTGCAACCTACGCTTCAGTTTCCTCGAGCAGTGGAGCATTTAACACAGCATTAAATGCCCTCCTCCGGCCAGGCAGCCTACCCTCTAGTATAAATAATATAGGGTCAGGGGTGCTTAGAAGAGGGACAAAAATTTGACCAAAATCTATCCTATTGTAGCCGCGGTCATAAGTTCCGGTCATTAAGTTGTCTTCTATTTTCATGCACTCTTATAATAGTTTGTAATAGATCCTTGAGAATGAAATATCACAAACCCGTAGTAAGAGAGTCATTCGCTGCAGCGGGCCAATCTGGTGCACGCCGCTGCTAGCGGCATCTGTTTTCTGTACTCAATTCGTCTCGTCCCGCGGGTTAGTAAGCAGTTGCTTACGGTTCTCGATCTCGTTCTCCCAGTCCCCATAATGTTCGATGAGTGTGGAGAGTTGATGATAATTTTGGTGTCAATAGTTCGAACATATGACCTTTAGATCAAGCAATCAACGAAATAGCCCGGCGCGCAGACACATGCAGCAGAGTCCGTCTGAAGCCTAAGGAAAATGCAGTCGAGTACTCCTTAGAACGAGCAGACACCCATGGAACAATTATGGGTGACTCCGCGCGGTTTGCCTCCGGACAGAGCGAACCCATATGGAGCTCGCCCATGAAGTTCAGCAAGTTAAAGTCCCAAGAGGGGACAGAGACAAGACCGTCTCCATCAATGCAGAGCTAAAGGAAGAAAATAAGGCTATTCTTATTCAGTGCCTCTTGAATAAAATAGATATCTTTGCATGGTCAGCATCAAATATGTCAGGGATAAGTCCTGACGTCGCTTACCATCATCTTAATATCATCCCAAACTTTAGACCTGTGAAGCAGAAGAAGTGAGCGGTGGAAAAAACTCTCTATGAACCAATTCAGAAAGAGGTTTCTAAACTCCTTAATGCAAATTTCGTTAAATAAATCTAGTATCCAGAATGGGTATCCTCATTGTGATTGTTCGCAAGGCCAACAACAAGTTGAGAATGTGTGTATATTTCATAAGACTCAATAAATCGTGCCCTAAAGATTGTTACACCTATCTCAGATAGATTCTCTGGTCGACTCCGTCGTAGGGTTCTCGGTGATGAGTTTTTTGGATGCCTTTTCATGATACCATTAAATCAAAATGTATGTACCTGATATCCCTCATATGTCTTTCATCACTAACAATGACTGTTAATGCTATCGCATCATGCCTTTTTGGATTAAATAATGTGGGTACTACGTATCATAGGATTATGGATCATGTGTTCAAGCATAAAAAAGATCGTAAATTGGAAGTTTATGTTGATGACCTCGTTATTAAAAGTCATAAGTTAACGTGTCACATTGAAGATTTGATAGAGATGTTCGCTACTCTCCGTAAGTATAATATGAGATTTAATCCAGTCAATTGCGTTTTTGGGACTAGCAAAGGTAAGTTCCTCGGTCACCTTCTCACCCCTCAAGGTTTAGAGCCTAATCCAGACAAAGTGAAATATGTTCTCGAGATGCAGTCTCAAAAGAGCCCAAAAGAAGTCCAGCAACTGGCAGGGAGGATAACAGGGCTCAACCACTTCATCTCTCGCTCAGGAGATAAGTGTGCCCCTTTCTTCAAGACTCTCCGAGGGGGAGCAAAGTTCGAATGGACCGAAGAGTGTGGTCGAGCATTCGAAGAGTTAAAGCGTTAGTTGACACCAACCCCTCTTCTTTAGATCCCTTGCCAGTCATAAAATTTGTTCATGTACCTCGGGGTAAGTGTAACACCCCAATTTTCCAAATTGTAGAAAGAACAGAAATCTGGTAGCAAGAGCTAACGTCAGGTATTAGTGCTACTATTGGTGCTAGATCAATATCAACTTGATGACTTACCTTGTCGACGTGAAATTCTTGTTATCGTCGAGAGGTCATGACGATTGCCAAGCTAACTCCACGTGGCAGGTAATAACGCCACATGGTAGGTACTACCGCTAGCGGTAGCTGTATCGACGAGATGAGCAATGTATCAAAGGGATGAGCCCTGTATCAACGAGATGATCTCTGTATCGACTAGACACTAATGCCATGCGTTAGAGCTAATGCTGGCTGCATGTTCAATCTGATAAGCGGTAAATGGATAATATCCACCGCCTAAGACACTACCGCGGAGCGGTAGTGCTAGCGTCGGGCGGCAGCTATCGAGATCAAATTTATTTATTTGAATCATGGCCATCCATTGAGTTTGGCTTGGAGATCCTGTGGTTAGACCCGAAATCCTTATGAGCTAAGGAACTTTTGAGATGAGTCATTATTCTTTCTCTCTCTCTTTCTCTTCAATTTAAGAAAAAGATTAAGGAAAGAAAAGGAGAAAGGAAGAAGGAGAAGGCATAAATTAGCCTTTGAGAAGTCTTGAAGTCTTGTGCTAACGCTAGGTCTGCGGAGAGGAAGGTGATCCGAATGCTTCCATATTGCTCAACTACGATTCTATGGCACTGGAACGAGCTTCAAGGGTAACGACTCTGCTCCTGAGTATCTGGACATGTTAGTCCTTTGATTGACATCATAGTATGAAGAATTTCACTAATTTGTGGGGAGGATTCTTCCGATGGGTTGATATGGAATATACCCTATAGAAATTGCATATATAGTCCGGAATAAAGTGAGGACATATGAATGCGTGTAAAGACCATCCAGACAGGTTTGTCTGGATTGGTGATGTTTATTGCGATCCAGAGAAGACTCTATGTATATATGCTATATTTTTGGGTTATGGGTACTCTGGTTTATTACAGTAGTTCTGAAGGCAACCTCCAGGAAATACCCAAAAAAGGTGACAAACTCGTTGCTTTGTCTTTTACCACCCAATGTTAGTGCTACTGCTGGCGGTAGCTCATGGTCAAAACCAGTGAGCCATTTGTGGTGGGCGTGAAGCCTAGGTCCTGGGGATAGGGTGTGTAACACCAGAAAGCTATAGGCCTACAATTGCATAGCATAGATCAAGGCAGATGTGTGTTCTGTCGATAGCGTCAGGCGGTAGTGTTAACACTAGCGGTAGCTCCAGTAAGCAAATTGTGAAGCGGAAGGGCCAGATGTGTCTAGCTTCATTGGCCTTGTGTGGCAACAATGGGAACAAGGAGAAGCCAAACTCGTGTCAGGCAGAGTTGATCCCGGCGTTATGAGCACGAGCAAAGCTGAACCAAACCCATCTCTTAACTGGTCAGTGAAGAGGTCTCCCCTCAGTGCACTGAAAGAATTTTGGGAAAGGAACCATAAGGTATGACGATCTTGATGGTAAAGCTCATAACCATCTAACATAAGTGGGGCTTAATTTGGTGGTGTGACTCGGGGAGTACACCGAAAGAGTGCCATGAGAACACGAAATGTATGGTCATGAGTTCCTACATTGTTGTTGATTGCAGTGCTTTGACTCACTCTGGAGATATATTGAAAGTGCACAATGTGCCTCTGAGAATTATCTTGAGGGGGGTGAATAGATATTTAAAATCATTTCTATCCTAACTATGCATACAATAAAAAATACTAAGGTATTATGCACACAACAAAACCAAAGGCTGAATAAATAAAATATGGTTTGCTAAAAATGAACACAAAAAAAGTAAATGGGACAGCACAGAAATTCACAGCAAAGACACAAGGATTTTTATAGAGGTTCCCCAAAATGTGGGTAGTCCTCTCTTCTACCTCCCTGGTAGGATTGCACAACCTGTGCCCGAGTCTTTTGATAAGCAGACTCTTAGAACCAAAGATCTTTTGATATGGAGATCTTGAACCACTCAGATCTTTTGATAAGGAGATCTTGAACCACTGAATCTTTTGGAAGAGGGATTCTTAAAACTCTTTTATAGTTGATGAAAATAGAAAGAAAAAAGTAAGTAGGAGAATATTAGAATTCTGTTCTCAGAATTCTTCAGAGCACTTCTGCTGCTTCTTTCTTTCACAGATCATAAATGATGAACCCTTGCTTATGATAGTGATGATTGCAAGAGTTATTTGATTTTATCCTTCTCTATTTATCTTTCTTGTAATCTGGCTGCTGTATGATGTAGAAGAAGAAGCAGTCATGTATCTTTCCTGTGCAGAGTGAGGACTTGATTTATGTATATATCTCTTAGGGTTGAAGGAGGAGAACTGATGTAATGAAAATGCTCTTCCCTTTCATCTCTTCTCAGCCTACTTATTGTCCATCACTGGATTTGAATTTCTTTCTTGTTTTGGACAAACCTGAGAAGGTATTCTTATTGGATACTTGATTTCTTTTCTTGTTTTGTTCCCGACCTGTCTATCACATTCTATTTCATTCCAATAAAGCTTTTGCTCTTCTCGAATACTCCTTTCCTTTATTGGCAACAAATTAGCCGTTGGATAACTGTCCTCAGTATGGTGGACCTTATGAAAAGGTATTAGAAAGACAGATGGAAAGAATTCCTTTTTCTGACTGTATTTGATGCTGCGTTGACTTCATCTTCCTCCATATCGACGCACCTCTGAGTTCTTTTAGAAGTAGCTTCGAATTGCTCCTTAGCTCTGGTTGAACTCACATGTCGACGTTGCGTCGATTACTTATCGACGTAACCGTCGAGTTGAAGACTTGGACTTGACCTTCATCTTCTGCGTCAAGTTGAAGTCGAAGTTGCATCGACTTCTCAGATAGCTTCGACTGGGACTTCCTTCTGCGACGATATCCTTTCGACGTTGCATCGACTTAACTTATACTTAGACATGATGAATGATCTGCTTCAACAACAACACAGAGTTGCGTCGATATCAAGTCAAAGTTACGTCGACTTGTATTCGACGCAAGTCTTATCTCAACCTGATTTGTGAGTGCTTTGACTTGGCCCTGACAGTCTAAGTTGAGTGAGACATCCTAAGACATCTAATGACTAGATTAACCTTACTATACAATGTGGGTAATAAACCTAGAGGGTAAAATCACTCATAGTTAATTTGTTAAGTTAAATCAAAAAGGGTTTTTCCCAACATATATGATGTTGATGTTTGCTTGTATGGAAGGAGTACCGCCGACCCGGGAATGGGTGGGATTATTATAATTCATGGTCAATTAAAGCTGACCGGTTACTTATTTGTCATGTTTAGGTGGAATGTGCTTATACAGGTGCCGACGAGCCAAGAGGGACATAGCGGATTGGAGTCCCAGTTGATGTACTATGCTGGCCCTCGAAGGCCTAAGTGTTGTTTACTAATTTTCATGTGTGGCCGAATTTCATGCCGATGTTAGTAAATCACATGTCGTTGTAAACATTACAAGTAAATATCTGTTGTACTTTCATTCCTAGTGAATATAGTGGACATGTAATCTGGTTTTAACTTTATTAATTGCTTCCGTTGTTTAATTCTGAGTATGTTGAGATGGTTTAGTTAAACTATGTTAAAAATAATATGTGACTCTTTTTCCTATTTATTTAATATGGTGTGGGGTCCCGGCCGTACCTATTATTATTCTATGTAATAAGGAGGGTGTTACAAGTTGGTATCAACTCAGGGTCTCGATCCCTTTTCTTTCAAATTGGTGGTCGAATTCTTTTGAGGGGTGGTGATCACGTGTGTGCGTCGCCGTTAAAACATTTAATTAATTAGTAAATGTCAACTTTAGGAATGAAATATGAAAGGAGAGTTTAGTTCTTATTCTTATTATTAAAACTCTTATTTAACTTTGCTTTCAAAATAAATGATATAATATATGATGTTTGCTGATTGAGTAATAAACACAAACAATGAGTAAGCATATAAATAACCCAGCACAAATAAGGAAATAAAACAAAGCAAACCCAAGCACATCCAGATGATACAAGGAAATAGTAGTTCCCCAAAAAATCTGGGTACATCCACTCTTCTACCCACTGGTAGGAATCCACTAGGAGGTTGTTGATAAGGTGCCCTCACACCAAGGTGATTTTGATAAAGTGTCCACACACCAATGAGAGTTTTGATCAGGTGCCCAATTCACCTATAAGCTTTTGATAAGGTGCTTATAAACCAAGCTGCAGTTTTTTGCTAAGGTGGCCTATCACCGGGAGTAAACTTTTGAAGGGATTTTAACCCTTTACAAGGTGGGAAGGAGAAAGGGAAAAGATATTTTGTTCTTCTCTTTTTTCTGAGAAGACTCTTGATGATCCTGATGAGATGTTGTGTTTGGATCTTGATGATGATGTTGAAGAGCTCCCCCTGTCTGATATAATTGTTGGCAGTTTGTGGAGGCCGCTTCTCTTGATTGAACAAACTTCTTTCTTCTTATGCATTAATGATCCTGAGCAATTGATTGTGATTGGTGTCTCAGGATGAATGTGATCTGCAAGAAGGAGTTAGCAAAAAGAAGATAAATAATAGAAGTTCTGCTTCTTCTTTTTGCTCCTCTGTTTTTCTTCTTTCTTCCTGTACAACAATATTAATAATGTTCTGTTCTGTTCTCTGTCGAGAGATAACATATATATATATATCTTCTGATATATATTATCTGTTGTAATATAATCTGTTTGAATTCTTGCCGACCAGAAAGGAATATAATAAATATATCTTTCATTTCCCAGATCCTTGAGCAGATAACTTGCCGTGTTTGGCTTCTGCAACGGTTATATTAACTAATGCTGCAACGGCTGGATTGTTAAATCAACAATATATTTATAGCAATATATAAAATAGAATAAATAAATATTGATTTAATAAAGTCTGACAGCATATAAGAATAAGAAATATAATATTTAGTCGAGCAAATACATATAAAATAAATGCTGCAAAAATTCGTCGACCTCAGCTCGTCATTCGTCGGGCTGAGCTCGCCAAATGATATTCTGAACATTTGATTAACTGCAGAGAACTTTCATCGAGCGCTGCTGGGATTTTGTCGACCGCTGTTTGGATTTCGTCGACCGCTGCTTCCCTGCTGTAATCTGTCGAGCGCTGCTATAGAATATATTATGTTCATCGGGCGCTGTCCGACGAATGCTGAGCGTCGTTCGACGTTCGTCGAACGCCAGTGAACTATATGTAAATTTAATTTCTCTTCTTATTTTTTGCCTAATTAAATATATGTATATTTTAGCTTTCTTTCTTAATGATAATTAATCTAAGTTATAATATAAGTTATGATATAAATTTAGATACTAAAGGTGGATCCTAACTCAAATCAAAACTAAGGTTCCAACAATCTCCCCCTATTTGAGTTGGGATCCTAATCCAAATAAAGACTAGGTTCTATCAATCTCCCCCTTTTGGTTTAGGATTCCTAAGCATAAAAAGTCTTGAGTAGCTTAAGGGACAAAGATTATTTTTAAATTTCTTTTATAACTAAGCAATTTCTAATTTCCTAAATCTTGATTTAAATAGGAATTTTAATAAGATGAATTGCTGGCTGTTAACAGATTCTAAGAATTTTTATAGTCAGAAAGACAATATCTGATAGATTCTTTCTATAGAATCCCCTTAATCAGAAGAGACTCACACTCAGAGCTCTGATCATTTCTGATCAATGCAACTACAGTAGAATGCTCAACATGATTTTAGGAGAAAAAAATCTGTAAGAAAGTGAAGTCTATCTGACTTGTTTTTAAGATCAAAAATTTAAAAAATCTTAAAACTGCTGTTTAATTATAATCTGAGTTAAAATATTAAAATTTTTAAAGATTTGCCTGATAAATAGATATTTTGGCCTTTTTATTTCATTAAAGTATAACTTTGTAAACTTATTTTTATTTTGCTGATCATAAGAAATTTCTTTTTCTTTAGCTTTAATTAATTGTTTAAAGTTTTCAGCCTTAATGAACTTATTTTTTAAACAAATGATTTGTTCTGTTGATATTTTAAAGTTTTCTATTTTTTTATTATAATCAGAAGTCAAAATAATTATTTTTAACTCTTTTCTGACTTTATTTTCAGAATTGTAATTTTCAGCAATTTTGAAATCTGTACATAATGAATTGAAAACAGATTTATCATCAGAGGTAGAAATAAAATGTGAAGATACCTCTTTTACCTTAGTTACCATTTCTGCTTCAGATTCAACATCTAATTTATAATTTGAACCATAAATTGCCAACATGCAAAAAGCTGTGGCTTTTTGTTCTTCTTTTTCTTCTTCTTCACTTAGAGTGAATGATGGTTCTGCATCAAAAATGATGTTAGTGGAAGAAGTAGGAATGGATTAATTTACCATCCTAGAGAGGGAGTTCCAAATGCTCCTTGCTGAAGTGCAATCAGCCATTTTTTGAAGAATGTCATCAGACATTGATTTAGCCAATATCTCCATGGCCTTAACATCAACACTGATCAACTTTTCTTGATCATCTGTTGAAGAAGTTGAAGATGAAGTTCCTTTCAAAACAGATTTGTAAATACTTTCATCTATGGCATTCATATATAGCTTAATTCTAACTTGCCATAAATCAAAACTATCCAAATTACATAAAGGTGGATCTGAAGAAGAGAAATCTGCTAGTGCCATCAAATTTTTGAAAAACCTTTTTACAACAAAACAAAATAAGAACTTAGTGATCTTTGTGATTTCAGGTGTTAGCCTGTGTGCAAAATCAACTTCCTCTGATACCAATTGAAAGGGGTTCAATTGAGTATCAGGTGCAAGAAATTGAAAAAAATAAAATCAGCCTCCTCTGATACCAATTGAAAGGGACAATTGATATCCTCTGATGAGGGTGATTGATAAAATCAACCTGCTTTGATACCAATTGAAAAGAGAGTTTAGTTCTTATTCTTATTATTAAAACTCTTGTTTAACTTTGCTTTCAAAATAAATGATATATATAAATATATGATGTTTGCTAATTGCTGATTGAGTAATAAACACAAACAGTGAGTAAGCATATAAATAACACAGCACAAATAAGAAAATAAAACAAAGCAAACCAAAGCACATCCAGATGACACAAGGAAATATAGTAGTTCCCCAAAAAATCTGGGTACATCTACTCTTCTACCCACTGGTAGGAATCCACTAGGAGGTTGTTGCTAAGGTGCCCTCACACCAAGGTGATTTTGATAAGGTGTCCACACACCAATGGGAGTTTTGATCAGGCGCCCAATTCACCTATAAGCTTTTGATAAGGTGCTTATAAACCAAGCTGCAGGTTTTTGCTAAGGTGGCCTGTCACCGGGAGTAACTTTTGAAGGGAGTTTTAACCCTTTACAAGGTGGGAAGGAGAAAGGGAAAAGATATTTTGTTCTTCTCTTTTTGCTGAGAAGACTCTTGATGATCCTGATGAGATGTTGTGTTTGGATCTTGATGATGATGTTGAAGAGCTCCCCCTGTCTGATATAATTGTTGACAGTTTGTGGAGGCCTTTTCTCTTGATTGAACAAACTCCTTTCTTCTTATGCAGTAATGATCCTGAGCAATTGATT
Organism: Dactylorhiza incarnata; assembly: GCA_033032865.1. Classification (NCBI taxonomy): domain Eukaryota; kingdom Viridiplantae; phylum Streptophyta; class Magnoliopsida; order Asparagales; family Orchidaceae; genus Dactylorhiza; species Dactylorhiza incarnata. The sequence continues at coordinate 1,130,365 of JAWHQI010000134.1, forward strand.
GTGATTGGTGTCTCAGGATGAATGTGATCTGCAAGAAGGAGTTAGCAAAAAGAAGATAAATAATAGAAGTTCTGCTTCTTCTTTTTGTTCTTCTGTTTTTCTTCTTCTTCTTCTTCTTTTTCTTCTTTCTTCCTGTACAACAATATTAATAATGTTCTATTCTGTTCTCTATCGAGAGATAACATCTATATATATCTTTTGATATATATTATCTGCTGTAATATAATCTGTTTGAATTCTTGCCGACCAGAAAAGAATATAATAAAGATATCTTTCATTTCCCAGATCCTTGAGCATATAACTTGCCGTGTTTGGCTTCTACAATGGCTATATTAATTAATGCTGCAATGGCTGGATTGTTAAATCAACAATATATTTATAGGAGTATATAAAATAGAATAAATAAATATTGCTTTAATAAAGTCTGACAGCATATAAGAATAAGAAATATAATATTTAGTCGAGCAAATATATATAAAATAAATGCTGCAGAAATTCGTCGACCTCAGCTCGTCATTCGTCGGGCTGAGCTCGCCAAATGATATTCTGAACATTTGATTAGCTGCAGAGAACTTTCGTCGAGCGCTGCTGGGATTTTGTCGACCGCTGTTCGGATTTTTTCGACCGCTGCTTCCCTGCTGTAATCTGTCGAGCGCTGCTATAGAATATATTCTGTTCATCGTGCGCCGTCCGACGAATGCTGAGCGTCGTTCGACGTTCGTCGAACGCCAGTGAACTATATGTAAATTTAATTTCTCTACTTATTTTCTGCCTTATTAAATATATGTATATTTTAGCTTTCTTTCTTAATGATAATTAATCTAAGTTATGATATAAACTTAGATACTAAAGGTGGATCCTAACTCAAATCAAAACTAAGGTTCCAACAAAATACATGTATATTATAGCAACATGGTGGAACCTGAGCGTTCCATTGTTGTTAAATGCTTTAATTTAGTCAGTTAATTGTGTTCTATTACATATGCATATGTGACTACGAGTGGAGCAGGGCAGTCTCGACCCCAACGCTCTGTTGAGAGTAGTGCACCTACTGATTCTACTCATTCAGCTGAGATGATTAGGTTCGTTGTCGAGGCTGTATTTGCAATGTTCAATGCACAACCATAAGGACCAGTACAACATCCTACCCTTGGGGTGGCCCCGGTGCCAGTTGTTTTAGTTGAACCCGTTGCCGAATTGCAAGTGACGGTTATGGCATGGCGGGCTTCAGACTAAAAATTGAAGCATTTTCTGAGCTTCAATCCTCCTGCGTTTGGGGGAACAGGATCCCCAACATAAGCTGAAGACTGGATCTCTGGAGTAAGGAGAACCTTGACAGCTACTGAGATGGAGGAAGGGAAAAAGTCACTTTTGCCACCTTTCTTCAGGATGGAGAGGCATGGCTTTGGTGGGAGGAATCAGAAGTACATCATTTAGTGGGAATACGACTGGCGGAGGTATCATTTGATGAGTTCTCGAGACTATTCTTAGCTCGGTATCTCCTTTCGGCACAACGGATTGTGATGGAGAACCAATTCCAAAGGTTGACTCAGGGCAATAGTTTAGTGGATGACTATTTGCATGAGTTCACCATATTGGGGCGATATGCAGGCGCTACATTTACAGATGATGAACGAAAGACCAACAGATTTTATGAGGGTCTGCGTGGCGATCTGAGGTTGCTTTTATCAGGGCCAATGCCACAAGGCTTTATGACTTTGGTCAATACTGCCCGCTCCTTGGAGCAGGATATGAAACGAGTCCAAAGTAATATTGACTTAGCGGTGAAGAAGCCAGAGTTCAAGGTATGGAACTCCGCAAGGTCTGGGCAAGGCAAGTGGAGCAAGAAGGTTAGACATTCTGGGCCAGCTCCATCTTCTGTTTCGGGAACGGCTACTGGACGAGGTCCAGTCACTTGTTATAACTGTGGTAAAGTGGAGCACTTTGCTCGGGATTGTCGCAGCAGAAAAAAGGCGGGTGCATCCTATGCGGAGAAAGGGAAAGCGACGGAGTCAGCTGTTTCCCATCATACTCCAGCTCAGTCTTGAGTGTACAATCTTGGCCAACATGAGTTCATCTAACAGAGCGATGTGGTGAAAGGTATGAGTTAGTATACAATTTTTGTTACTTTCTATACTTAATACCTTGTGCATTGCTTGTTTAACTTGTTTGTATTAGGCTTTGTCCTAATATTTAATTATCCGACGAGAGCACTGTTTGATACTGGAGTTTCTCATTACTTTCTATCTGAGGACTTCATACGACAAATTGGAGTGCCTTCGTTTATAGCGAAAGAAAGATTGGATGTGTTGCTACCTAATGGGTGCCCGATGAGTGCAGATAGAGTTTGTTGTGTTAGGGTGCGGATAGGAAGTTGTGAATTAGATTTGGAAGCATCGATGCTGTATATTTCGGAGTTTGGTGTTGGGAAAAATCTTTATGATTTATCTAACAAATTATCTTAAAGTGATTTCATCAGATAGGTTGTATTACCCACATTGTATAGAAAGGGTAAAATGGTCATTAGATGTCCTAAGATGTCACACTCACCTTAGAGTGTCAGGACCAGGTCAAGATAAGCACAAATTCAGTTGAGTTAAAAACTTGTGTCGAATAGAAGTCGACGCAACTTCGACAAGAAGTCGACGCAACTCTGACTAAAAGTCGAAGTAACTCAGACTACCTGTTGAAGTACCAAGTCAAGTCGACGCAACGTCGAAATGAACTCGACGAGAAGGAAGAGCCTGTCAAAGCCATCTTAGAAGTCGACTCAACTTCGACTTCAAGTCGACGCAGAAGATGAAGTTCAAGTTCAAGTCTTCAACTCGACGGATGCGTCGATAAAAACTCGATGCAACGTCGACAACTGAGTTCAGTCAAAGCTAAGAAGGAATTCGAAGCTGCTTCTATAAGAACTCAGAGGTGCGTCGATATGAAGGACATTGAATTCAACGCAGCGTCGAATACATACAGAAAAGGAAGGTTTTTTGTTATCCTTGTTGGTGCTATTCCAGATGATCTACTAGGATGAAATCTGTTGCCAAGAATGGAATGGAGTATTTCAGAGATACAATAAAGACATTTTTGGAAGATATTCAAATCAAATGGACGGGTCGGGAACATAAATAGAAGGAAACATTTATTGTCCAATGGACATTCCTTCTAAGGACAGTCCAGAAGAAGAAAGAAATTCAAACACAAATCAACAGAGAATAAGTATGCTGAGGATAGAAAGAAGAGACACCCATTATTCTCTTGGTCGAATTCTTCTGTCTTCTTCTTTCTCCTCCAGCCCAAAAATAGAACAGAAGAATAACTTCTCTGCACAGGAAAAGCATACAACAAGCATTCTGCTTGCTCTTATACATAATATAACAGCAAGCCAACAAAAGTGCAGAGAGCATCAGGATCAAAGCTCATACCCCTTGCAATCATCACTATCTTAAGCAAGAGGTCATTATATTCAGATCCTGGAGTATATAGAAGCAACAACATTCAGAGTGATAGCTGCTGAAGGATTCTAACTGAAGAATCCTATTCTCTTTTTCATCCTCTTCAACTGTTCTTATTCTGCAACTATAAAAGAGTTTTAGGAATCCCTCTTCAAAGGATTCAATGGTTCTAAGAGTCTCCTTAATAAAAGACTCAGTGGTTCAAAGAGTCTCCTTAGCAAAAGACTCAGTGGTTCTAAGAGTCTTCTTATCAAAAGACTTAGTGGTTCTGAGAGTCTCCTTATCAAAAGACTCAGGCAAAGTTAGTGCAATCCTACCAGGGTGGTAGAAGAGTGGACTACCCACATTTTGGGGAACCACTATAAAATCTCTGTGTCTTCTGTATTGCTTTTCTGTGTTGTCCCAGTTTACTGCTTTCTGTTTTATATTTGCTGTGATTACTTTATTCTGTTTTGGTATTGATGATTGTATAGTACTTAGTAATTTATTGTGTGTGCACATTTAGTGTAAAGATTTTTAAATCTCCATTCACCCCCTGGAGAATAATCAGAGGCACACTGTGAACTTTCAATTGGTATCAGAGATAGGTTAATCATTACAAGGTTAACATCTTGATCAAAAGATATCTTCACTCTTATTTCTTTATTTAAAATTATCTAAAACTATTTTATAAAGAAAAATGAGTTCTAAGAACTATGCATAAATAAGACCACCATTGTGTAACTTAAATAATTTTACACTCTGGAAGGCCTGAAAAAATTATATATGAACTCCATTGATGAAGACATCATTGATGTTATCATTTTAGGTACCCCAGCTCCAGTCAGACAAAATGACAGTGGATCTGCAACACAGGAAGCTGTCCCAAAGAATGAGTGGACAGATGCTAAAAAAAAGTAGAAGGCATGCGATGCCAAAGCAATGAATATTATGGTCTCCACAATGTCAGATGATATTTTCCAGAATGTTGCTGACTGCCAATCAGTAAAAGAGATCTGGGAATCTCTTTACAGAATTATAGAAGGAAGTTCTGATGAAAGAAAGTACATGAAGTCCCTTCTCAAATCCCAATATGTGAATTTTCAAAAGAAAGCTGAGGAAAGTGTTGCAGAAATGTATGACAGATTCTGCACTATAATAAATGAATTAAAAGGTCTGGACAAGGAGATATCCTTGACAGAAATCAATGATAAGATCCTCATAGGCTTCCCAAGTTCATGGGACTCAAGGATCTGGGCTATCAGAGAGTCCAAATGCCATGGAGAGATCTCTTCTGAAACTTTTCTAGGAAAGCTCAAATCTTATGAGATGTTATTGAAGAGTAGGGATGAAATAGAGGCTAAGGAGACAGTCTCAACTCCCTTCCAAAGGAGTCTTGCCTTGAAGGTTGCTGAAGGAGAGTCCTCCACTCCTAAAGATAAGAGGTTTGGTATCTTAGCAAGGAGATTCAGAAAGTGGGTCAAGACAAAAGACTCAAGAAGAAAAGAGTGGAGCTCAAAACCCAGATTTGATAAGACTCCAAAGAAGGAAGTGATCTGCTTCTCCTGCAATAAGTTAGGGAACATATCTCCCGAGTGTCCACAAGAACAAAGGGACAAGAGCAGCAGCAAAGAGGAGCAGAAGAAGTCTTTCAGGAAGAAAGACAAGAAGAAAGGTAAAAGTTTCATTGCTGAAACTTGGAGTGACTCTGAAGCAGAGTTAAACTCCTCTTCATCAGAAAGTGATGAAGAAACTGCTGAAGCTGGTTGCCTGATGGCATTAGGGATCTCCTCATATGGTGAAGAAGAACAAGTATAACTATTTGATAATTTTGATTTTGATTCTGATAATTTTAAAATGTGTTTTAAAGAATTTTGCAATGATCATCTTGAAGTACAAAAAGAAATAGAAACAGTTAAGGTAGAACTAGAGAACCTTAAAAAAGATGATTTATATTTGAGAAATCGGGATTTAATAGGTGAGATTCATAATAAGAAATAAGAACTAATTGAAATAAGAAATGGAAATTTAAAACTAAAGGAAGAGCTAACAAAGGCAAAGGCCTTTGAAGACTCGCTCAATGGGAGGAGTCAAAAGCTCAAGGATATTACACAAAATCTCTCTATGAGATAAGCACTAGGTCTAGGAGCAGACCCATGCACTAGTACAGAAGCCTCTAGTAGACCTGCTTGGAAAAATCCAGCTAGATTTATTAGACCTAGTGACTATCAAACAAGTGAGAGGAGTGCAGTATTTGAGGATCAGGATAATAATAATCCTGATAAAATTACTGTATTTAATAAAGCAAACTCTAACAGTGAGAAAAGACCTATAGGGAAAATCAATCGAGACAAACTAAAGAATCTAAATAAAAAAGGTGTGATAAAAGAGAAAATTGTTAGGCATTCTGCAGATTTATTATCTTTAGATACATTCTATACACATTTCAAGTACCAATTTAATAAACCTAGACTTGATAAACTCATTCTCTGCCATCCAAAAGGATATCATGAATGACCTTTCTATTCTTTCATAGAACCTTATAATGGTAGAAGCAAAGGGCCCAAGGTAACATGGGTACCCTCAAATGTTTGAGCTACTTGTGCAGGATAAGCTAGGATCCTTCCTAAGAGATAATGAAAGGGGAAGGAAGAACTAAGTCCTTAATAAAGAACTAAATCCAATAAAGGGAGTGATTTCTTCTCTGAATCCCCTTGTTATTTCTTTTGGTTCATGAAAATAATAATATAAATACTATTTTCAATAAAAATCATTGATGGGAAAAACAACAAGAACTGTCTAAGAAAATAGAACTGTTTATTCAGAGTTGCATCGAATAGAATTCGACGTACCATCTAATTCTGCTTGACGCTAGCTTCGAGAGCAATCTGAATCAGATAATTCGAATAGCACTCGACGTGACATCAACTTCATATCGACGCATCAGTCGATTTAATAGTTGCTCTTCATATTCAAAGGTGCGTCGATTACAAATCAATGCAACGTCGATGTGTTAAGCGCGCACAGTTTCACTTCTAGAAGCTGCTTCGACACATTTTGGCGCACCGGCTATTAATCTTCATCGACGGTGCGTCAAATACAACCCTAAGATGCGACGAATCGTCTTCTTTTAAGCAACATAGGCGTCGAATTCATTACGCTTTTGAATTCTATCTTTCTTTTTCTCGTGCTATCTTTCTCTCGAGCTCTATTGCATCTTTCTCTCTCTCTCTATTGGGAAATTGACCCTCAATGTTCCCTTGATTTGAAGAAGGCCTCACATTCAATACTAAGTACAAGTTGTATTTGATAAACCCTATTTATATATCATAAGCATGCAGGGTTAGGACTTAACAAGGTGCATGGGTTGTTCAGTTTGTTTACTGACAAAACCGCTGAGACAAGCTCTCAGTCTCAGCTGAACCGCTGAGACAAGGGCAGGAGCCGCTGAGAAGGTGTCTGGGCCAGCTGAGCTGCAGATAGAAGAAAACCGCTGAGACAGCTGTCTGTCTCAGCGGATCCGCTGGAACGGGATAGAAGAAAATTGCTGAGACGGCTGACCATCTCAGCCCAACCGCTGAGACAGTTCAAACATGATCTGCCAGGTTCTGCTTTTGACGCAAGCTACAGGAATGCATTGTGGGGACCACCAATCACTCCCATACCTGAAAGGAGGTCAGCTAAGAGCTGCTGAAGATCAGAGATGTATAAAAGAAGAAGTTAGGGCGACTTTGAAAGCGCTGGTGAAGTGCTTAACAATTACTGTTCCATTGTCGGCCAAGCAGATCTTCTCATTCTCCTCCTGCTCACTGAACAAGCAAGAAGAATCTGAGAGATAAAGTTAGATCCTTTGCAAGAAGGAGCAAGGTGATCTTCCACCCCTCAACTGAAGAGGAAGATAAAGTTTAGCTGCCATTATCATCATCAGCTACAGGATAGCACAAGCTGTGCAGAAACTACAGGAGACATCTTTACTGTGCTGTCAGATGTAGTAAGTTCAAATACTCTTTTACTGTAGGACCATTTGGTCTGAGATTGTAGGAACCTTTGGGTTCTGAGTTGTAGGGATGAAGGCCTGAGTTTGTAGGATCTGTTGATCTGAGTTGTAGGTCTTTATTGACTGAGTTGTAGGAGGTGGATTCCTCTGAGGTAGGTCTTGTTGGCCTGAGTTTGTAGGACTAGCTGTGGTCTGAGTTATAGGATCAGTGGCTATTCTGAGGTAGGGCTGTTTATCCTGAGGTAGGGTTGTTTATCCTGAGGTAGGGTTTGGAAAAACCTAAGAGATCCTGAGGGATCTGAGTTGTAAGCTCTTGGAGCTGAGATTGGAGGAGTTGGCCCTCTCTAACACACTGTTAGAAGGGTGAGGGGGAAAGTGGACTACCCATAGACACACTGTCTTGGGGAACCACTATAGATGCTTATGTGTTTTCTGGTTTGCTTGATTACTTGCTTAGTATAATTTTAACTAGCTATATCATCTAAGTAAAAAATCAAAAGACCTATTCACCCCCCTCTAGGTGATTTAGACTACATCCTTTATAAACTTACAAGTGGTATCAGAGGGAGGTTGGTCAAGAAGGACATAACTGTTTGACTAGATCCCATAAAGGAATAGTCACATCACGATCCAATGGCTTCCTCTGGATTGCAAAAGGAAATGAGATCTATGAAGTTGCCCATATGCAACAAAGAGAACTTTGGCATATGGAAGCAAAGGATCAGACTGTTTATGGAAGCTTCTGATCCTAGGATTTATATTACAGTTATGGAAGGACCTTTCACCTTTCAAACTGCCTCCACTATAGATCCAACTAGAAGGGTGGCCAAACTATTTAAAGACTTGACCAAGGATGAACTTGAGCTGTTCACCATGGACAAAAGGGCCCAGAACATCATAGTTAATGCTATTGATGATTCTACATTTCAAAACTTGGTACACTACACTTCTGCCAAGGAAATGTGGGATACATTGGTAGTATATATGAAAGGGACAGCTGAAGTAAGGGATGATAGAAAATCACTCCTTAACCAAGAATATGAAGCCTTCAGGAAGCTGGCCCAGGAAAGCATATCCATGTGCTATGAGAGGTTCTTTAGAATAGTCAATGAGCTGAGAACCTATGAGAGGGCATTCACCAACTATGAGCTGAATGATAAGTTCCTTAGGTCTCTAACAAGGGACTGGGACACAAAAATCTGTGCCATCAGGGAAGTGGCCAAGCTTGGTGAGACCCCCACTCACACACTGTTTGGAAAGCTGATCTCCTATGAGATGCAGCTGTCTGCAAGAAAGGAAGATGACACCTCAACTTGGGCTCAAGCAAGGGAGAATTCTGTAGCTCTCAAAGCTGATAGCTCCAAGAGAAGCCAGGGCAGGTTGTTGTCTCCTCAAAGGAGAAGTGCTGAATCAGAAACCAGCACCTCTGATAGCTCTTCCTCTGATGAAGAGTTTTTTGCCTTTTTGAGGCAATTCAAGAAGATGATGAAGAGGAGGCAATGGAAGAACAAGCCCTCTTTCTCATATCACAAAAAGGAGGACAGCAAGGAGTCAAATCATCACTCCAGGAATGACAGGTATGGCTCTAACTCCAGATTTAATTCCTCTAAAGTTGTCTGCTATTACTGCAGCAAGCCAGGGCATGTCATTACTGACTGCCCAGTCAATATAAAAGAGAAGGATGAGAAGAAGGGTCATCAACCAAGTGGCAAGAAAGGAGAAAAATTCTTTCTAGCTAAGAAGGAAAGGAGTTAGAGTGAATCAGACTCCAGCTCATCTGAATCTGAAAAGGAAGAAGCCCTTATTGGGCTGGTTGCTGTTGAAGAATTTACTACAGAAGAAGATGAAGATTACCCAGCTGCCAAGGTTGGAATCAGGGCCCCTCTATCACACTTAGATAGTGATATAGAGGAGGATGAAGAAGACAATGTTCAGCTAGGCCTAATGGCCATCACTGATGAGGAGGACAGTCACAATAATTCAAAACATGAGCAGGTATTAATTCATTCCATATCCTCTTCTGATTATGAGACTGGTCCATACTCTGAAGCACCTTCATCAATTGGTGGAAGTGGTTCAGAAGCTGAGGAAGATGTCAATCAATTGATTGACAAGTATGGTGTTCTTTTGGAAGCTCAAAGAATAGCAAGAAGCTGGCCAAGAGGCAAGCCCAGGAAATTGCTTCCCTTAAAATGACTAAAAATGTCTACACTAAACCTACCTCCCTGGTGGCTCAGATGAGTAGACAGATAAGCCATTTACAGGGGTTAGCAATTATGCAATTAAGCACTATTTCCCTGAAGAACAAGGTCATCAAGGACCTTGAGGAGAAGCTTGTGAAAGAGAAGAGCCTGGTGGCTCAATTCTCCAAGCCCAAATCTGTGCTCGCTATTATTGACACCTTCTCCTCTCAAACCAATAGGAGAGGACTAGGATTCAATAAATTGGAAGTAGGAGAAGGGAGTGGAGAGAAGAGAAAGGGGAGGGCTAAGCCTCAAACCACCTTTCAGAAGGTGTTACTTCCTTCCAACAGGTATGACCATGAAAGCATGTATGGTCACTGGAAGAATGGGAGTGTCTATAGGAAGGAAAGTACTCCTGCCCATAGTGGAAGAAAGGGAATGGGATTGAGTGCCATGAAGGCTCCCCATGAGGAAATTCAATTGGCCCAACCTGGACCTTTTGATTTTGGTACGTCAGCCCCCTCATTCAAGAATCAGGGTGCCAGCTCTTCCAAATCTGTTTCAGCAAAGAAAATTACTGATGTCAAATCTGTTGACAAGGCTTATTGCTCAGTGTCAGATGCCATCAGATCTTGTATGGCTGCCAAGCCAAAGCAGGCTGATGACATCAGGACAAAGAGCATCAAGACAACACCTAGATTAACCTTCAGTCAAATCATTGCTGAGAGAAAGAGGAAGACTGCAGCTGTCTCCCCTCCTGAACATAGGCAAAGTAATGCTAATTTCTTAGGAAATGTTCAGAAGAGGAGATATAACATTCATGAATGTTGGTGCTGTGGTAAAGTGGGACACTTTGCCATAGATTGTTGGTACAATCCCAATGTACCAAATGCAAAGAAGAGCCTTCCTGCAAGAGTGCAGCTAGAGTAAGGCCCTTTCATCATGCTAACATGTTCCTAGGACCCAAAGCTAATTGGGCTCCTAAGGATAACAAAACTTCTTGCAGGTTAGTCCAAGTACCAACCTCAACCAAATTTGGTACTTGGATAGTGGGTGATAAAGGCACATGACATGAAGGAGGTTGACATCTTGGTGCAGCAATAAGAAGACCAGTGTGGCCATATCAATAGCTGAGTCAGAATTCATTGCTGCAGGTTTCTCCACATATGTATTCCCTAAGTGAGGGGGAGCATTGCTCTCTCTATGGAGAAGAAGGTGGGTGTGCTAGTGAGGGGGAGCACAGCCCAGATGATGGAAGAGCAAAAGCTCAGAATGAAGAAGAGGTCATCAGGGTAACTGACACCATGGAAGTTCTACCCTCTTCTGAAGAGATGCCAAGATAAGAACCTGCAGTGGAGAAGGCAAACAATGGGGTTGAAGAGGTGATGGAGAAAGAGGTGGCCACAGCTGTTGTGCACAACCATTGTGAATTCAACATCAATTGAGGACTACCTCCTCAAGGTAAGTATCTCTACTCCTATTGATTTTAAAGAAAGCTGGTTAGCTTAATCAGAAAAATTTGGTTCAGCTGAGCTTTAGGTTTCCCTTAAATCATAAGATCAATTGATATGCTCCAAATGAGGGGGAGCTAAAATGGATTGTTCAAAATGAACAAGATCAGCTATTAAAGATAATTGTTCTCAATTTGAGGGGGAGCAAGTTCCTGCTCAGATTGAGGGGGAGTTGGCAAATGCTGTAGTGGTTCCCTCCCAATTCCTATGGAAAAAATATTTGAAGAAACCAGAAAGGGGGAGATGGCCAATGCTTTGACTAAATCAGAGTTAGCCCTCTGATAAAGTTATCAGAGGTAGTTATTATGAATAAGCTTAATATAATCTGAGTTAGAAAGGGGGAGATAACCTATGAGCTAGTCAAAGCTTTACATAATCTGTCATAAGGTATCAAAGCATGCTTAAAAAATGTTATCTTAAGCAATGTTATCATGAATGCTACATAAATCATTTTCATGATATGTTTTTATTTGGGTATGTACCTTAGCATTGGGAATGTTTGGCCTTCTTCCAATAGGGGGAGATTGTTGGGAAATTGACCCTCAATGTTTCCTTTATTTGAAGAAGGCCTCACACTCAATACTAAGTACAAGTTGTATTTGATAAACCCTATTTTTATCTCATAAGCATACAGGGTTAGGACTTAACAAGGTGCAGGGGTTGTTCAGTTTGTTTACTGACAAAACCGCTGAGACAAGCTCTCAGTCTCAGCTGAACCGCTGAGACAAGGCCAGGAGCAGCTGAGAAGGTGTCTGGGCCAGCTGAGCTGCAGATAGAAGAAAACCGCTGAGACAGCTTTCTGTCTCAGCGGATCCGCTGGAACGGGATAGAAGAAAACCGCTGAGATGGCTGACCATCTCAGCCCAACCGCTGAGATAGTTCAAACATGATCTGGCGGGTTCTGCTTTTAACGCAAGCTGCATGAATGCATTGTGGGGACCACCAATCACTCACATACCTGACAGAAGGTCAGCTAAGAGCCGTTGAAGATCAGAGATGTATAAAAGAAGAAGTTAGGGCAACTTTGAAAGCGCTGGTGAAGTGCTTAACAATTACTGTTCCATTGTCGGCCAAGCAGATCTTCTCATTCTCCTACTGCTCACTGAACAAGCAAGAAGAATCTGAGAGATAAAGTTAGCTCCTTTGCAAGAAGGAGCAAGGTGATATTCCACCCCTCAACTGAAGAGGAAGATTAAGTTGTAGCTGCCATTATCATCATCAGCTACAGGATAGCACAAGCTGTGCAGAAACTACAAGAGACATCTTTACTGTGCTGTCAGCTGTAGTAAGTTCAAATATTCTTTTACTGTAGGACCATTTGGTCTGAGATTGTATGAACCTTTGGGTTCTGAGTTGTAGGGCTGAAGGCCTGAGTTTGTAGGATCTGTTGATCTGAGTTGTAGGTCTTTATTGACTGAGTTGTAGGAGGTGGATTCCTCTGAGGTAGGGCTTGTTGGCCTGAGTTTGTAGGACCAGCTGTGGTTTGAGTTGTAGGATCCGTGGCTGATCTGAGGTAGGGCTGTTTAGCCTGAGGTAGGGTTGTTTAGCCTGAGGTAGGGTTTGGAAAAACCTGAGAGATCCTGAGGGATCTGAGTTGTAAGCTCTTGGAGCTGAGATTTGAGGAGTTGGCCCTCTCTAACACACTGTTTGAAGGGTGAAGGGGGAAAGTGGACTACCCATAGACACACTATCTTGGGGAACCACTATTGATGCTTGTTTTTTTTGGTTTGCTTGATTACTTGCTTAGAATAATTTTAACTAGCTATATCATATAAGTAAAAATCAAAAGACCTATTCACCCCCCCTCTAGGTGATTTAGACTACATCCTTTATAAACTTACACTCCCTCTCTTCTCTTTGCAGGTACTTCACCTCAGAATCAATGGCTCCTCTTAAAATCCACTCTGGCTTTGATGTTGATGTGGACTCCTTCAATGCAGCCTCTGATAACATCAAACCATTCTCGGCTTATTTCATAATGCTGGATTGACAAAGCTGATCTCAACAAGGTGCGAAATCTATGATGTTGAGTTGACAGAGCTGAAGGACAACATTCACCTACGAGATGATGGATCCCTCAATGGGAGAATCCCATGAACTGATATCAATATTACAGAGGAAATGTTATCTCACACCTTTGATTTACCAACAGGTTATGAGTCCGATGAACTGATAGGGGAAGAGACCAGTAAGACATTACAGATAATGCAGTTCAGAAAGGAAAAGCCCATAAACCTGAAGAAGAATGATGTGGCAGAGGAGTACAAATTTTTGGCAGATATAGTAGGGAAAGTGCTCTTGTGCAAGATTTTAGCCCATGATGCCATTCCCAAGCAGCAACTCCTGATCATGGGAATTCTTGTTCTGAATAAAAAGATCAACTGGGGGAAGGTGCCTCCTGAAGATGATAGGTCATAAGTATGCACATAAAAAAATGCATATATGAGAATGATGAGTCAGGTGCTACTCCATCATTATCCCATGATATGCAAATCAAAAGGAGTGTCAATTCCACCTGTCAAGAGAATAAACATTGGAATTTTCTCCAAGTGGACCAGGGAGATCCTAAAGCCTGTTCAAGCTGCTCCTTCACCTCCTCCTTCTCCAACTCTTCAGGATCAAGAGACAATTATACCAGACCCTCCAGCACAGGACATTCTAGCAGCCCAACAAGATATCATCCTAGATGATACTACTGCTCAAGACCCCCAATTCATCCCATCTACTACAACTCCAGAACCTACACCACAGATTTCCCTCCAACCACAACAACAACAAACATCCATCACCATTCTTACAAAAAATCCTCCAAATATCCATCCTGCCTCTCTATCACAATCTCCAATCCACCAAGATTTCCCAGATATCAAAGTTATTACAACAAAAAATTCTCTCAATGACACATCTCTTGTACCTATCACCCATTCCAAATCTTCTCTTGATGTTGAGCAAGCAATTTCCAAAGTAATAGGATTGGCCACAAGTACATTTGCTAATTTACTAGTTGCTCAAGACAGAAAGTTCCATAAGAAGTACTCCCAGATGGAGACAGAGCTGCAAAAATCAAAAGAGTCCCTCCTAGCACTCAAATCAATTGTATGCTCCTCCATGATAACTAAAGAATTCTTAACCTCCCTTGTGAGTAAGGTTCAGAAGGGGTAGAAGATATAGGAGGAGGAAATGCTTAATCAAGGAAAGAGTGGTCAAGAGAAGGATAAGACTGTTGAAGTCTCTAACCCTGATAATCCTAATAAGCTTACTATATTTCAACAAGCAATTCCAGATGTTCTCTTAGAGGAGGCACATATCTAGGGGGAGCTAGTTGCAGAAATCCCTGAAGTAATCTAGGGGGAGCTTCCAACAAAAACTCAAGGGGAGCTTCCATCAACTCAGGGGGAGATCCTAGAAGATGATTAACTCTTGGATGAAGTATCAGAGATTGCTAAGCAGGCTGCTCTGGCTGTTGAAAAGAATGCACAATCTCTAGGGGATCCTTCCAAAGAAAATCACACTCTCCAAGAAGCTGACAGGACTGATGAAGAGAAGAATGAGCCTGCTGTATTTGCTGCAAGAAAGGTGATACCACTGGTCCTCTCAAGGAAGAGGAAAACTCCTGATAAAGAATAGTGAAGTCCAGGTATTCATTAATTGTGAACATTTTACATTATATTATCAGGAGGACACAACTGTTAAGAGCAATGTGGTTACTTGACAATTTATAATATGGTCTGTGATCCCATTCAATAATGTCTTTATTGTCTCTGTATAGTTGTTTGTATTAAATTTATGTCTGAGCATGTTTGAAATCACTCACTTTATTTTGTAATTTTTTTTGAGATAAATAGGGGAGATTGTTGGGAAAAACCCTTCTGATTTATCTAACAAATTATCTTAAAATTATTTCGTCAGATAGATTGTATTACCCACATTGTATAGAAAGGGTAAAATGGTCATTAGATGTCCTAGGATGTCACACTCACCATAGAGTGTCAAGACCAGGTCAAGATAAGCACAAATTCAGTTGAGTTACAAACTTGCGTCGAATAGAAGTCAATGCAACTCTGACTAAAAATCAAAGTAACTCAGACTGTCTGTTGAAATATCAAGTCAAGTCGATGCAACGTCGAAATGAACTCGACGCAGAATGAAAAGCCTGTCTAAAACATCTTAGAAGTCAACGCAACTTTGACTTCAAGTCGACGCAGAAGATGAAGTTCAAGTTCACGTCTTCAACTCGACGGATTCGTAGACAAGAACTTGACGCAACGTCGACAACTGAGTTCAGTCAAAGATAAGAAGGAATTCAAAGCTGCTGCTATAAGCACTCAGAGGTGCGTCGATATGAAGGATAATGAATTGAGCATAGCGTCGAATACAAATAGAAAAGGAAGGTTTTCTACTGTCCTTTCCGGTGCTATTCCAGATGATCTACAAGGTTGAAATCTATTCTCTATTCGCTCGTTTATTATCAAGAATGGAATGAAGTTTTTCAGAGATACAGTAAAGACATTCTTGGAAGTTTTTCAAATCAGATGGATGGGTCGAGAACAGAAATAGAAGGAAACATTTATTGTCCAATGGACATTCCTTCTAAGGACAGTCCAGAAGAAGATAGAAATTCAGACACAAATCAACAGAGAATAAGTATGCTGAGGATAGAAAGAAGAGACACCCATTATTCTCTTGGTCAAATTCTTCTGTCTTCTTCTTCCTCCTCCAGCCCTAAGACAGAATAGAAGAACAACTTCTCTGCACATGAAAAGCACACAACAAGTCTGCTGCTTCCTCTTCTACATAATATAACAGCAAGCCAACAAAAGTGCATAGAGCATCAAGATCAAAGCTCATACTCCTTGCACTCATCACTATCTTAAGCAAGGGGTCATTATATTCAGATGCTGGAGTATATAGAAGCAACAACATCCAGAGAGATAGTTGCTGAAGGATTCTAACTGAATAATCCTATTCACTTTTTCATCCTCTTCTACTATTCTTATTCTGCAATAGTAAAAGAGTTTTAAGAATCCCTCTTCAAAGGATTCAGTGGTTCTAAGAGTATCCTTAGCAAAAGACTCAATGGTTCTAAGAGTCTCCTTAGCAAAAGACTCAGTGGTTTTAAGAGTCTCCTTATCAAAAGACTCAGTGGTTCTGAGAGTCTCCTTATCAAAAGACTCAGACACAGTTAGTGCAATCCTACCAGGGTGGTAGAAGAGTAGACTACCCAGATTTTGCGGAGCCACTATAAAATCTCTGTATCTTCTGTATTGCTTTTCTTTGCTGTCCTAGTTTATTGCTTTCTGTTTTATATTTCCTGTGATTACTTTATTCTGTTTTGGTACTGATGATTGCATAGTACTAAGTAGTTTTATTATGTGTGCACATTTAGTGTAAAGATTTTTAAATCTCTATTCAGCCCCCCTCTAGAGAATACTGAGAGGCACATTGTGCAATTTCATTTGGTTTGATCTTTGGCATGGACTGGCTGTCGGAGCAGAAAGCATGCATGATTACAATTTGAAAGAAGTCACATTTGGACAGAATACTGAACATGCGACTACTTTTGCTGGTATGCGTGGATCGAGCAAGATTTTGATATCTATTATCCAAGTAGTCAAGGCAGCGCGGAAGGGCGTGGAGTTATCCTTCATACTAGTGGAGGATACAAATCCTAGGCCCAGTTTGAGTGATGCGCCACCTCAGTGAGAGATCGACTTTATGATAGAGCTGGTGTCTGGTGCCAAGCCTTTGTCACGCTCTCCATACCATATAACGCCAAAAGAGATGGTGGAACTTAAGGTTCAGTTGCAGGAGTTACTAGAGAAAGGCTATGTACGCCCAAGTTCATCCCCTTGGGGTACACCAGCCCTCTTTGAGAAGAAGATGGACGGAAGCTTGCATCTTTGTATTGACTACCATGAATTGAACAAGCTGACAGAAAAGAACAAGTATCCGATTCCGAGAATCGATGAACTGTTCGATCAGTTGGTTGGGTCAACTGTCTATTCGAAAATAGATTTGCAGTCCAGGTATTACTTGTTGAGAATTCAGGAATGCGACATTCCCAAGACGATGTTTAGTACCCGTTATG
The DNA here is from genome assembly GCA_033032865.1 of Dactylorhiza incarnata. Lineage (NCBI taxonomy): Eukaryota > Viridiplantae > Streptophyta > Magnoliopsida > Asparagales > Orchidaceae > Dactylorhiza > Dactylorhiza incarnata. Next base: position 1,147,575 of record JAWHQI010000134.1, read on the forward strand.
GGCACTATGAGTTCACAGTAATGTCATTTGGCTTGATGAATGCGCCACCGGTGTTCATGGATCGGATGAACAGAACATTCCGAGAGTGTCTTGACCGGTTTGTGATCGTCATTATTTATGATATACTGGTGTACTCTCAGTCTTAAAAGAACATGCAATTCATTTATGCATAGTTCTGCATACCCTGAGAAAGAATCAGTTGTACGCTAAATTCTCAAATTATGAGTTTTGGGTAGCCACTATGACATTCCTTGGTCATATTGTTAGTGGAGAAGGTATTGTAGTGGATCCGGTGAAGATAGTCATGATAAGAGAGTGGCCTGTGTTGACTTCGGGGGCGGAAGTCAGGAGTTTCCTTGGACTTGCCGACTACTATAGACGCTTCGTAGAGAACTTTTCACGGATAGCTCTTCCTCTCACAACTTTGACAAGGAAGGATCAAAAGTTGGTTTGGTCGCCGACATGCACACGTGCTTTTGAGGAGTTAAAGAGTCGTCTGACCACGATGCCAATATTATGTTCTCCATGTGGTACAGAATGTTATGAGTTATACATCGACGTATCAGGGAGAGGCTTAGGTTGCCTTCTTCTTCAGAATGTGCAGGTTATTTCTTATGACTCTCGCTAGCTAAAAGTGCATGAGAGGAACTATCCGGTCCACGACTTGGAGTTGGCGGCTGTGATATTCTCTCTTAAACTATGACGACATTACTTAAATGGCGTGAAGATTGATATCTTTACGCACCATAAGAGCTTGAAGTATCATTAGACCATAAGGACTTCAATATGCGACAAAAGAGGTGGATGGAGTTCCTTGGGGACTATACCTTCATGATACATTACACTCCCGGGAAGGGAAATGTGGTCGCGGATGCTTTAAGTCAGAGTGCTTCTACTCAAGCCAGCTAGATTCAGATGCATGATGTGCGTCTAATCAGTGACTTGGAGGCCTTGGAGATCTCCTGTATGGATTGGAGCTCTAGGCGAATGCATGCTTGAACTGGACGGAGGTACAATATGACCTCGCGGACAGAATAAGACAAGCACTGGAGCTTTATTCAAGCATGAAGCGCTATGTGGCGGAGACTGTGGATGGGTCTACTGTCGAGTTTGTGTTAGACGATGGTTTTTTGTGTAAAGACAGTCATTTGTGTGTCCCAAATGTTGGCAAGCTGCGGGAGGAGTTGATGTACGAAGCACACTTCACAAAGTACTCAATTCACCTTGGCAGCACAAAGATGTACCAAGACATGAAAAAGCTGTTTTGGTGTCCAGGTTTGAAGAAGGGCATAACCCTTTACATGGCAAAATATAAGACTTTTACACTTGTGAAGGCGGAATGTCAAAAACCTGGTGGGTTCTTGAAGTTGTTACTTGTTACAGAGTGAAAGTTTGATGATATTTCTATGGATTTCGTCCATAGTTTTCCGAGATTGCATCACAGGAACGATGTCGTTTGGGTGATCGTGGATCATTTAACAAAGGAGTCACACTTTATTCCAAACCGGAGGGGCGATTCAGTGGAGAAATTGGCAAAGCTATATGTTGATAGTATAGTACGATTGCACGGTGTGCCCCGTAGCATCATTAGTGACTTGGATGGACGCTTCACATCAAAAGATTGGAGGTTAATCCACCAACTATTGGGTACCAAGCTGAAGTTTAACACTATCTTTCATCCTCAAATAGATGGGCAGACTAAACCAATACGACAATGGAGGATATGCTCCGAATGTGCGCCTTAGATTTCGGTAAGAAGTGGGAAGACCATCTTTTTATGATTGAGTTCGCTTAGAACAACATCAACCAAGCAAGAATTTAAATGGTGCCCTTTGAGGCCCTTTATGGTAGAAAGTGTCGTACTCCCTTGTCTTGGGCAGAGACGGGCGAAACTAAGTTGTTTAAGCGAAAGGAAGTCGAAGATGCTACTTTGAATATTCAAACAATCCAGGAGCGGTTATTGATTGTGCAGGATGACAGGCAAAGTACTACAACACCAAGCACCAAAACTTCGAGTTCACCATGGGCGACTGGGTTTATCTCAAAATCAAACCTTTAAGGGCGTATCAAGGATCCGACGCTTGAAAAAGCAGAGTCTGATGTACCTTGGACCGTTTGAGATAGTGGAACGTGTTGGTTAAGCTGCCTATTATCTCACTATTTTGACAGAGTTGAGCGTCTTGCATGATGTGTTTCACATATCCTTGCTAAGGAAGGCTATGCAAGAGCCTACTCAAGTGTTTGTGGCTAATCAAGTGTCAGTCAATGGTGAGCTAAATATGAAGGTCAAGCCTATTCGCATCGAGGACACTAATGTCAAGTAGTTGCGGAATAAATTGATCCGAATGGTCAAAGTCCGCTGGAACAATTGCAGTCGTGAGGAGCTTACATGGGAGCAAGAGCAAACCATACTTGAGGAGTTCCCCAAGCTGTTCCGTTAAGGTACAAATTATGTTTTTGTATCTTTTCATGCTTTTCTTAAATCTAGAATTTCCGGGCAAAATTTCTCTAAGAGGAAGTGGTTTAGAACACCCCAATTTTCTCCATTGTAGAAAGAAAAGAAATCTGGTAGTAGGAGCTAACGCCGGGTGTTAGTGCTACCGTTGGCGCTAGGTCGATATCGACTTGATGACTTGCCTAGCCGACATGAAATTCATGGTATCATCGAGAGGTCTCGATGATTGCCAAGCTAACGCCACATGGTAGGTACTACCGCTGGCGGTAGCTGTATCGATGGGATGAGCCTAGTATCGACAGGATGAGCCCTGTATGGACGAGATGATATCTATATCGACTAGACGTTAATGTTGGCAGTAGGTTCAATCTGATAAGCAGTAAATGGATAATCTGCACCACCTAAGCCACTACCACGGAGTGGTAGTGCTACTGCCGGGCGGTAGTTACTGGTATCAGATTTATTAATTTGAATCATGGTCATCCATTGAGTTTGGCATGGAGATCCTGTGGTTGTGGTTAGACCCAAAATCCTTTAGAACTGAGGAAATTTTGAGACGAGTCATTATTCTTTCTATCTCTCTCTCTGTCTCTTCAAGCTAAGAAAAATATTAAGGAAAAAAGGAGAAAGGGGGAAGGAAGGAGGAGAAGGCTGAAATCAGCCTTTGAGAAGTCTTGAAATCTTGTGCCAATGCTAGGTATGTGGAGTGGAAGGTGATCCAAATGCTTCCATCTGGTTCAACTGCGATTCTATGACACTGAAACGAGCTTCAAGGGTAATGACTCTCCTCCTGAATATCTGGACATGCTAGTCCTTTGATTGGCATCATAGCAGGAAGACTTTCACCAATTGGCGGGGAGGATTCTTATGATCGGTCGATATGAAATATCCCTTATAAAAATTGTTGGATCTTTAGGCGCCCTTAGAGGGGGGAGGGGGTGAATAAGAGTTTTATGTAATTTAATTCTAATTTAAAAATATCAGAGTTTGCGATCAAAGTTTCAGAATATTTTATAAGAAAATATACTTTAATATCTCAGATAAGATTATATTGATGATTCCTTTTTAAAGAAGAGAAACAAAATTTTTTATTAATTGTTGCTAACGCCTGGCGTTAAGCGTTAACGCTATGGTCACTTAGATATATTATGCAATAAGACTTTCACATTTTAAGCCTAATGTTTAACAAATCAAATTGAATTAAATTAAATATAAAGTCATAAAGTTTTTACGTGATATATCTTTTCTTTTTCTATGTTTTATCCTTTTTAAATTCATTGCCTATAAATGTCTTATTTTATCATTATAAATTTGTTAAGTGATATTAGTAAGACTAATGAAATTACTTTTTAATGGATTTAAATGGGCTTTTAGGGGTCTTAAGATAAAATATTAAATGCACAACTTATTGTATATTTGTCTAATTTCTTTGTTGCATATGATAGCCCCTATATTGAAAAATCAGAATCAAATAATATAAAAAATCATGTGTTTTAAATCAAAAATTGCAACTCAAAATTGTAAATAAAAAACCATGTGTTGCTAACGCCAAGAGTTAACACTAACGTCGACGGTAGCCTATCTTCCTAAAAATTCTAATTTCTCTAATTATTATTTTCCGAAAAATTATTTTACTATGTTAAGTGTCATTATCTTCTACTTTCAGATACCTTGTATTTGTTTTGTCTAATTTCTACAAAGTAAAATCAATAAGAAAATTTACAAAACAATTCAAAATAACCAAAACAATTTTTTGTCCCTTTATATATATATGTAGTATAATATTCACTTTACAAGCAGTCACTACATATTAAAGGATGAATATAAACTATGCAATCACCATCATGATCTATTGATATCTTATATTAAAATTCACTATAATCATATATCATAATTCAAGATCATTCAAGAATTATCTTAAATCAACAAATTCTATCAACCTTAGGAATTATGAAATATATGATGGTTATTGGTATTATAATTTCATATCTTGTTTTGTGTGTGTGATGTGCATCTCTATTTTTTGCATGTATCTCATTATATTTAGATCTAAGAATTAATTTGATATCAACAAGATGAAATCAAATAGAATTCACTTAATTCTAGGTCTATGAAAATTCAAAACTCTATGATTGAATATATGCAACTCAATTATATATTTGTCTATCTTTACATAGCCTTGCACCTTGTTATCCTAACTCATCATACTAGCATCATCACTTACCATTGGTAGAAATCAAAGTCCATGCTAGTTATATCATGCTATGCTAAAGTAAAATATATTACTAAAATTTGAAAATCATAATTTCCATATAGTTATTTGCATGAATAAAATCTTCTAAATGGATTTAAAAACAACAATCTTCAATATAATTGCAAATCCAAAATCTAATTATGCAATTATACCATAGTTCATATATTTAAGGCTTACACACTTAGTATGTCCATAATCATTAAACCTATGACATGTGTCTCACAATAGCGAGGGCGTAGGATTGTGTGCATTAGAGACCTAACCTCTAAGTCATGTCTTGTCCTTAACAGAGGAGGGTTCCAATAGGGCCTTGCGAGGCACTGGGGGGAAAGAGTGCTAGGTTGAGCATTCTCTAGTATGTGTATATGGGATTAACACCCCAACCTACGGCATGTGTGCAACTTCTCATGCCCATCCGTCACTTAGTAAGGGGTTAGGGTGTAGACATTTAGTCCGGTTGTTTTTAATCTTAAGACATACTTATATTACTCACTGCATGAACATTTTATTTACTTATCACTTAATTCATGCATATTTTGGGTTATTCGAAAATGTCCTCTTGTGTTTACATAATTTATTAGTTTGAGCTTTAATGATTTTATAAAACACAAGTATTTGAAAAATCATCAAAAACATGCTTAAAAGTGCCCTCAAATCATCTCTAAAAAATTTGAGATTTCAACAGTAAGAAGGCCTCTTTATAATACAACTGAATAAAAAAAAATCAAAATTTGCAATTCTGTCTCGGCGTTAAGAAGCTAACGCCTGGCGTTAGCCCCTTTGCTCCAATTTTTTTATTTTTTTGAAAAAATTTCTGTGTTTTTCTCATGCATTATTTTTGGTTTATTTCTCTGGCATAGAATATCATTTACTAATAGAGCTAAAAAGACTTCTATGTTTCCCAGAAAATATTTAAATTTGAATATTTAAAAACAAATGCAAAATTACAAAACAATTTCAAAGAACAAAAATATGTTTTTCTTTTTATGTGTGATTATTGTTTTGTACTTATATAAAAATTAAAAAAATATTTAAAAATTGATTGTTATTCATTGTCATTGTCAAGGATGATTAATTATATCAATTAAAGATTATATACAATGTTTAATTTAACTTTCAAGTTTCTTAAAAAATATTATTTTTTATTTGTCATGCCTTGAAAATTATCTTGTTATGTGCAATGAAATTGATTGTAGACAAACATGTGTAGAAATGCTTAGCATGCATCTAAGTATGAGTAATGTATTATGTTTGATAATGATTCATTCACTCACTTATTTTTGATAACTTACATGTGTTTACAATCTTATTCTTGCATGATTGTGTAGTGTAATAACATAAATAATTAAAATGCATAAATAGATTACCTACACAACATTGAATTGGTTATTACAATTCTTTGTCTTTCATGCACTCATTCTTTAGAGAAATGTGGTTTAAAATTAAAATGCTATGTTTGCAAAACAAGTGAATTCGGAGTCCTTAGTCACTAAAATAAAAAGCAAATAATAAATGACAAGGATAACTCCACCAAGCACTACTCACCCTCTTGATAAGTCTTAATGAGCATTGTGAGGTTGAGCACCTTGGAAAGAATTGTAAAGTGTCTTGTAGCAAACAATTTATATACCACTTCTCTTAGTACACTAGATCACAAATAAAATTTGAAAATAATGCTAAAAAGTATAAAAGTGATCCCCCAAGCACTACTTTGCACCCTGATAAGTATTAATAAGCATTCTGTGTGCAGAGAACCTTGATAGTTGTACTCTTTATTCATATGCATTGAAATATTTTGGAAGTAATAGTATTTGTGTATTTTAATGTTGTGTTATTTCATTATATATGTCATGTATTTTTGATTGATTCACTTATATACTTTATCAAAACACTATTTTGTACACATCATTACCTTCAATAAAACTTCTACTTATGATAAGGATCTTAGTGCTTATCTACACTATTCTCTACAAACTTAAGTAAATGCACTAGATTGGAAAGCATAATCGCCACAATATTTATGTTTACTTGAAATGCAAATTTTATTACATTGTAGTTTTTGTATCTTTTCTTGATATTATAAAATCATGCTTGCAATTTTATCCTAATGGAATAGCATCTATTGAATCTATAACTCAAACATCAACTTTTCAAATTTAAAACTCATTATCCTTTATATGATTTTAACTTCTAAAATGATGTTTATGTTTAAGAGTGCTTATTATATTCTTCCGCTAAGATTACTACTTATGCTCTTTCATGACTATTATCTTTTCAACAAGTGGTATCTTAAAATTAGAATGCTTACTTTATCATGTCAGCTATGTTGCTTACTACTATATGTTCCATCATGCTTATATTTTTCTCAACAAGTAGTATTTAACAAGCTTTTGATTGCATCTTTTTTTTTTCTTCTCAACATGGAACGTATTACTCCTTATTGCACACTCTCACCTAAACTCTCATTTTGATACTATCAAAAGGGAAGAATAAATTGCATAAATCTAATATTTAGGGGGAGTATATTATAATAATATCAAACTCAAAAAATATCTTTGTAGGGGGAGTAATCATACAGGAGGTGCATACCCTATCCTTTACTCGATCATTACAATCCTTCAATAAGTGATTCCTAATCAATCTTAGTAGATATACACTCATCCCTACCCACTTTTGCTAATAATAAAAGGAGAGAATAAATTGAGAAATCTAGTAAAATAGATATTTAGGGGGAGTAAATTATAAGAGAACACTTATGTAGGGGGAGGACTTCATATAGAAAGAGTATGCATTAACGCTTTTTTAATCTATCACGCTCTTAACTTGTTATTCATGCATATCTTATTACCGCATTTATCTATAAACACAAACTATCTTAATCCCACTAATTTCTCATACATGTATTTGTTATTATCAAAAGGGGGAGATTGTTGGAGCCTATGTTCCGCATCTTTTGGTTTGAGAATAACAAATACTGTATTGTATTTGATCTTGTATTTTGCGTGTTTATAGTGTGCTGGTTGTACAGGAACTATAACTACACATCCCTATGAGTAATATGCTGAATGGAGATGATTCTCTAGAAAGAGAGCTAACTCCCGGCGTTAGAGTTAATGCCCCGCGTTAACTTATCGTCGATAAGGGATGTCGTCGAGAAGGGAATGACATTGAGAAGAAGTACCATCGAGTACCAAGAGACAACGCCAGCGTTGAATCTTAACGCCCGCATTGAGTCCACAAATTGCCACAATCTCGTCGATTGCACGATGTTAGCAGTTGCTACACACGATCACTAATGTTGGCGTTAACTCTTAACGCCACGCGTTAGCTCTCGTGCCTATTTAAAGAGCAGCCCCTCTCTTTCTATGATTGATGTTTCCAGAATTTTGATTTTTTTGAGAGAGGCTCGTCTACAATAATTGAGAGATCTCCCTTGGGCTAACATGAAGATCTAAAGAAGATTTTGAAGGAGAAGGTCTACAACGCATATTCATCACGAAGGGCGAACGCATCAAGACCGCTGATTTCCACATCACCTTTGTCTTCACCTTCAGAATTTCTTGGGGAGTTTCTTTTACATTATTTCTATTTTATAATCTCTTTTATTTTATCTTTTTGTTATTGGTGTGGAGAAATCGTTGGGGGAGAACGTCAAATTCCAGGAAGGATTCCGTGGGAAATTCTCCCCCTTGCATGTGGCGACTAGGCCTTGCTAGGTTTATGGGGAATTTGCTGCCTTGTGCGTGGAGACTAGGTCAAGGGTAGATCTAGGGGGTGGCTAGAGGCCTTATCTGGGGATAGATAGACTATAACGGTTGGTCCTTAGGAGAAGGACCGGTGAATCACAAAAAATGTTTTATACATTCTCGCCTTGATTTCTAGCGTTATAGTAATCAAACATTTGTGTAATCAATTTCTTATGAAATAAAATCATGTCCTTTATTATTTCATTCAATTGATTTTATTTCCTCTTTAAGGATGTTTTAGATTATATTTTCATCAATGTATGAAAGCAAACACTTGTGTAATCAATTTCCTTGAAATATAATATTCATTTTTATAATCTTTGATTTTCTGGAATTGTATTTCATTTAAGATATCATAAGTAAAATCACTGTGGCAATCTTTTTGTGCTAAGGAAAATTTCTTAGAGAGCTAACGCCCAACGTTAACCCTTAACGTCGGGCGTTAGCAATAGTTAACAAAAAGTTTTGTTTCTCTTTTTTAAAAAAGAATCATCAATATAATCTTATCTGAGATATTAAAACAATATTTTCTTATAAAATATTCTGAAACTTTGGTCACAAACTCTGATATTTTTAAATAAGAAAATATACTTTAATATCTCAGATAAGATTATATTGATGATTCCTTTTTAAAGAAGAGAAACAAAATTTTTTGTTAACTATTGCTAACGCCTGACGTTAAGGGTTAACGCTGGGCGTTAGCTCTCCAGGAAATTTTCCTTTGCACAAAAAGATTGTCAAATCTTAAATGAAATACAATTCCAGAAAATCAGAGATAATAAAAATGAATATTATATTTGAAAGAAATTGATGACACAAGTGTTTGCTTTAATACATTGATGAAAATATAATCTAAAACATTCATAAAGAGGAAATAAAATCAATTGAATGAAACATTAAAGGACATGATTTTATTTCATAAAAAATTGATTACACAAATGTTTGATTTCTATAATGCTAGAAATTAAGGCGAGAATATGTAAAACCTTTTTTGTGATTCACCGATCCTTCTCCCAAGGACCGGTTGGCTATAGCCTATCTATCCCCAGATAAGGCCTCTAACCACACCTTAGATCTACCCTCGACCTAGTCTCTATGCACAAGGCGGCAAAATCCCCCTAAACCTAGCAAGGCCTAGTCGCCACACGGAAGGGGGTGAATTTCCCACGGAATCCTTCCCAGAATCCGACATTTTCCCTGAATGATTTCTCCACACCAATAACAAAAAGATAAAATAAAAGAGATTACAAAATAGAAATAATGTAAAAGAAACTCCCCAAGAAATTCTGAAGGTGAAGACGAAGACGATGTGGAAATCGGCGTTCTTGATGCATTCGCCCTTCATGATGAATATGCGTTGTAGACCTTCTCCTTCAAAATCTTCTTTAGATATTCATGTTAGCCCAAGGAAGATCTCTCAATTATTGTAGACGAGCCTCTCTCAAAAGAATCAGAATTCTGGAATCATCAATCATAGAAAGAGAGGGGTTGCTATTTAAATAGGCAGGAGAGCTAACGCGTGGCGTTAAGAGTTAACGCTAGTGTTAGTGATCGTGTGTATCAACTGCTGACATCGTGCAACCGATGAGATCGTGGCAGTTAATCAACGCGGGCGTTAAGAGTCAACATTGGCGTTGTCTCTTGGTACTCGACGATACTTCTTCTCGACGTCATTCCCTTCTCGACGACATCCCTTATCGAAGATAATTTAACGCAGGGCGTTAACTCTAATGCAGGGCGTTAGCTCTCTTTCCAGAGAATCATCTCCATTCAGCATACTACTCATAGGGATGTGTAGCTATAGTTTCGGTACAACCTGCACACTGTAAACACACAAAATACAAGATCAAATACAATACGGTATTTGTTATTCTCAAACCAAGAGTTGATCAAATACAATACGATATTTGTTATTCTCAAACCAAGAGATGCGAAGCATAGGCTCCAACAAAAATTGCATATAGTGTTTGGAATGAAGTACGGACATAGGCATGCTGTGTGAAGCCCGTCTGGACAGGTTGGTCTGGATTGGTGATGTTTATTATGATATGGAGAAGACTCCGTGTATATATGTTGTGTTTTTGGGTTCTGGGTATTGTGGTGTGTTGCAGGGAGTTATGGATGCAACCTCCAGGAAATACCTGAAAAAGGGGACAGACTCGTTGCCTTGTCTTTTACCGCCCAACAGTAGTGCTACCTCTGACGGTAGCTCCTGGTCAAAACCAGTAGGCCATTTATGGTGGGTGTGAAGCCTAGGTCCTGGGGATTGGGTGTGTAACACAAGAAAGCTATATGCCTACAGTTGTAGAGCATAAATTGTGAGAACTTGAAAATAACAGGAATTTTTATTTCCAAAAAATCTAAGTATTACAAGTGTATTGACTCCTTTATATAGACTAGGAGGAAAACAGTAAAATACAAAATACGATGTGGGACTAAATATAAATACATAGTACACATGAGAGCTGGGCGGTCTGGGCGATCAGGAATATTGAGACCGCAGCGACCTCTGCGTTCTAGAGTGAGGTCGGGCGGTCACACGACAGGAGGAAGGTCGTGTGACAAAGGAGACCGTCGGACGGTTAGATCGTTCTGGAGAACACTCCCCCATAAGGGAGAGACGGGGAGGGCCATACCGCTTCTCTCCATAAGAAGCGATCTGGTATATCCGAGATGAACCGACAGTCTTGTACTTGGAGACCGCTGAGACCGCTGGCTCTAGACCGCTTGGAGAGGCAGAATGTTGCTGACCTTCACAAGACGCGACCTCGCATACTTGAGGAGAAGTGGCGGTCTGATGCAGGGAGACCGCACAGACCGCAGTTATCAAACATTTGTCTGATAGAGCTGGAGATCGCTGACCTTCATCTGGCACGATCTCACATATCTGAGGAGGAGCAGCGGTCTGATTCTGGGAGACCGCACAGACCGCTGACTTGAGACCGCGCAGCTTCAACCCATCTTTATCCGGCGCGATCTGGTACATCAGAGGATAAGCCGCGGTCTGATTATTGGAGATCGCACAGACCGCTGGCTTCAGATCGTGCGGCTTCAATCCTTCGAGACCGCTTGGCTTCAACACTCCCCCGCAAGCTGGAGCATATATATCAATCATGCCTAGCTTGTTACACACATTGGAGAAGGATGAAGATATAGGTTTGGTGAAGATATCAGCCAGCTCTTTATCCGAAGTTACAAAGAGAGTGCAGATTTGTTTCTTCAAGATTTCTTCCCTGATGAAATGACAGTCCACTTCAATGTGTTTGGTTCTCTCATGAAAGACTGGGTTCTGAGATATATAGATTGCAGCTTTGTTGTCACAGAACATTGGCAATGGATGGTTATAAACTTCTCCTAAGTCTAGAAGGAGAGTTCGTAACCACTTCAACTCGCATGTAGTTTGGGCCATACTCCTGTACTCGGCCTCAACACTTGATATGGATACTACTGCTTGTTTCTTGCTCTTCCAGCTCACCAGATTTCCTCCCACGAAGGTACAGAACCCAGATGTGGATTTCATGTCTCCTTTATCATCAGCGTAGCTAGCATCTGAATAGGCTTCTATCTTGAGATGGTTGTTCCTTTGGAATAGAAGTCCCTTCCCTGGAGATCCCTTAACGTATTCTAATATCTTTAAAGCAACTTGAAGATGACATTCCTTCGGAGCTTGCATGAATTGGATGACCTTCCAGACAGCATATCAGATATCAGGTCTTGTTACATTTAGGTAGATGAGCTTGCCTACAAGACGACGATATCTAGTGCTATGAAGTAGAGGAGAGAGTTGTCAGTCCAGAGTATGTCATCTCCAATTGCCATTGGATATTTAGCAGGTTTAGCACCCAGAAGACCTGTTTCCTTTAGAAGGTCAATAGCATACTTCCGTTGTGAGAGAACAATGGAGCTATGCTTCCTTAAGATTTCAATGCCCAGAAAGTACTTGGGAGTCCCCATATCTTTGGTCACAAAGTGTTGGAGGAGATGTTTCTTTGTAAGGGAGACACCTTCAGCATCATCACCTGTGAGAAGGATGTCATCAACGTATACAGCCAGAACAACCATTCCATGAGATGTCTTTCGAATGAAGAGAGAGTGATCCGCAGAACTACGGACAAATCCAATGATCTTGATAACTTCGTTAAATTTTTCGAACCAGGCGCGAGGACTTTGCTTAAGACCATAGATGGCCTTCTTTAGCTTACATACACGAGTCTCCCCCGGAGCAACATACCCTGGAGGTTGCTCCATGAAAACAACCTCTTGAAGATCACCATAAAGAAAGGCATTCTTGACATCAATTGAGAGAGTTGCCAACCTTTGTTGACGCCCACAGAGAAGAGGAACCTGATGGTTGTAAGACGAGCGACAGGTGAGAAAGTGTCAAAGAAGTCTACTCCATATGTCTGAGTAAAAACTTTGGCAACCAAGCGAGCTTTGTAGCGGTCAACAGAGCCATCAACACAATATTTTATCACAAAGACTCATCTACACCCAACAACATCTATCCCAATAGGTGGAGGAACAAGAGTCCAAGTGCCACGGTCCTAAAGGGTGGATATTTCATCATCCATGACATCCTTCCACCGTGGGATGGCAAGAGCCTCCTGATAACTGGTTGGGGTGGCAGTATCTGTAATAGCAATAGCAAATGCCCTAGCAGAGGTGGTAAGTTGAGCATAAGTTACAACATCGTGAATAGAATGTTGCGTACATGAGCGAACTCCCTTTCGAAGATCAATAGGGAGGTCTTCAATGGTGACTGTATCTGCAGGAGAGTCATCATTGGAAGAAGATAGGGCTGGCCCAAGAGTCGGGAGAGAAGGCCCCGGAGTAGGAGGACAGGTGGAAGGAGATGCCGGAGGTGGTGGAGGGAAAGGAAGAGGTGGTGGAGTTGGGAGAGTAGGTGGTGGTGGTGGAGAGTAAATGAGCGGTGTTGTTGGACTAGGCGCAGGAGGCAGAGAGGTGGAAGAGTTAGAAAAGTGTGGAACAGTTTCAAAGAAGATGACATCATCAGAAACATATTGTTTGCGAAGAAGGGGAGCATAGCATCGATACCCTTTCTGAGTTGGAGAATAACCAACAAAGATGCATTTAACTGCCCGAGGAGAGAGTTTGTCCCAACCCGGGGAAGGAGTGTGGACAAACGCAGTACAACCGAACACCTTGAGAGGTAATGAGAAGGGTTGTGAGGTGGGATATAGTAGAGAGAAGGGGGTGGAGCCTTGAATAAGGGTGGAGGGAATGCGGTTAATGAGATAGCAGGAGATGAGGATGGCATGACACCAATAGGTTTTGGGCATATTCATCTGGAAGAGTAAGGTGCGAGCCATGTCGAGGAGGTGACGATTCTTACGTTCCGCTATCCCATTTTGTTGAGAAGTATAAGGACAACTAGTCTGATGTATAAGACCATGATTCATACAAAACTCAGAAAATTGATGAGAAACATACTCTTTAGCATTATCAGTGTGAATAGCCTTGATAGACACTCCAAACTGAGTGGAAATTTCATTATAGAGTTTTGAAAACAGAAAAAAGTTCTGAGCGTTCTTTTAACAGATACACCCAAGTACATCGAGAGAAGTCATCAATAAAAGTAACAAAATACAAACTACTCCCACCTACAGTCTTGGTAGGAGATGGACCCCAGATGTCCGAGTGGAGAAGCTCAAAGGGACGAGTCGAGCTACGTTCATGTTTGGCAGGGTAGGAAGCCTGATGGTGCTTTCCTAGTTGACAAGCTTCACAGTTGAGAGGAGAGGTATCTTTGGTGAGGTGAGGTAGAAGTTGATACAGCAGCCGAGGTGAAGGGTGACCAAGACAGAGGTGTCATTGATGGAGAGAATCAGAGACGGTAGAAGCAGAGTGATCAGCAAGAATGTCAAGGAAGTAGAGGCCTCCACTCCCAGTCCCAGTAGCAACTGTCTCCTTCGTATGAAGATCCTGAAAATAACAGTTAGTCGGAGTAAACATAATAGAGCATAGTAATTGTTGAGAGAGTGCCTTGACTGATAGTAAGTTGCATGGAAAAGTAGGCACATAAAGAGTGTTCTGAAGAGAGATAGTCAGAGTGACTTGAACTATTCCAGTCCCACACACATGTGAGGGAGAACCATCTGCTGTTAGAACCGGAGGTAAATTCTTGTGCTCTAGTAACTGGGAGAAAAGGTGAGGGTTCCCTGTCATATGATTTATTGCTCCAGAATCAATAAGCCATTTACCTTCAGTAACCACGTGCACGCTACCTGAGGAGGTAGCAACAGAAGCAGATGGTGATCTAGTACCCGGTTGAGAAGCAGCAGCCAGAGGGCGAAGGTGAGGATGCTTGAGATAGCAACGATCAATTGTGTGACCCGTCCGACCACAATGAGAACAGATGTACCGCGGAGGTCCACATCCACCAAGATATCCACCACGGCCACCGGGGTGACCACGTTCAGCCCGGTGAGCAAAGCTCTCTGGAGGAGGAGGGGAAGACAACAAGGGCCGTTGGATAAGGGAGGTAATAGCAGAGACCCGAGCAGCGGTGGCATCAAGAGTTGGAGATTCAGCTTCTCCAAGAATTTGTTGTCGTATCATATCATAGGACTCCAGAAGACGGAGAAGGTAACACACAACCAGGAGCTCTTGGATGTGTTTATGCTGTTCAGCAAGATCAACAGAGAAGGGGCGATGCTGAAGGAGTTCATCCCCAAGGGCCTGAACCGCTTGATAAGCTGTGGTGGGATCCATGGTTGTGCGGGCAAAGAGATCTGCATATAAGGTGTAGATGCGGGAGGTTTTGGCACCTTTGGAGTAAAGGGAGGCAAGATGATTCCAGGCTGCCTTGACTGTCTCATCATGACGAATGATAGGAAGACACTCATTAGAGAGACTGTTAGCAAGCTAGGTGCGGACTAGAGCATCACTAGCATCCCAATCATCAAAGGTAGCAGATCCATGGGGAGGAGGATCATCGGTGAGATGTTGGTGTTTGCGTTGAGAGCGTAAGAGGAAGGTGAAGGAGACACTCCAATCAGGATAATTAGAGCTAGTGAGCTTGGAGGAGGTGCCAAGGTTTCCAGAGGAGGTAGAAATAGCCACAGGAGTTGGCAGGGGTTGGGGGGGGGGGGGTTGCATTCTCAGATGGGGTACCCATGAGAAGAGAGATCGTGCGGTCTCGTGAAGACAGTTGAGATCGCGCGGTCAGGAGGAGAAAGGCCGGTCGAAGAGAGAGATGGGAGATCACACGGATTGTGCGGTCAGAAAAGAGAGACCGACAGAAGAGATCGAGTCCTCTGATACCATGTGAGAACTTGAAAATAACAGGAATTTTTATTTCCAAAAAATCTAAGTATTACAAGTGTATTGCCTCCTTTATATAGACTAGGAGGGAAACAGTAAATTACAAAAATACGATGTGGGACTAAATACAAATACACAGTACACAAGAGAGCTGGGCGGTCTGGGCGATCAGGAATATTGAGACCGCAACGACCTCTGCGATCTGGAGTGAGGTCGGGCGGTCACACGACAGGAGGAAGGTCGTGTGACAGAGGAGACCGTCGGAAGGTTAGATCATTCTGGCGAACACTCCACCATAAGGGAGAGACCGGGAGGGCCAGACCGCTTCTCTCCATAAGAAGAGATCTGGTATATCTGAGATGAACCGGCAGTCTTGTACTTGGAGACCGCTGAGACCGCTGGCTCTAGACCGCTTGGAGAGGCGGAATATTGCTGACCTTCACAAGACGCGACCTCGCATACTTGAGGAGAAGTGGCGGTCTGATGCTGGGAGACCGCACAGACCACGGTTATCAAACAGTTGTCTGATAGAGCTGGAGATCGCCGACCTTCATCTGGCACGATCTCGCATATCTGAGGAGGAGCATCGATCTGATTCTAGGAGACCGCACAAACTGCTGACTCGAGACCGCGCAGCTTTAACCCATCTTTATCCGGCGCAATCTGGTACATCAGAGGAGAAGCCGCGGTCTGATTATTGGAGACCGCACAGACCGCTGGCTTCAGATCGCGCGACTTCAATCCTTCGAGACCGCTTGACATCAACATAAATCAAAGAATATGTGTGTCCTGTCGATAGCGCTAGGTGGTAGTGTTACCGCTGGCGGTAGCTCCAGTGGGAAAATTATGAATTGAAAGGGCTAGATGCGTCTAGCTTCGTTGGCCTTGTGTGCCAACAATGGGAACAAGAGGATGTCGTACCCGCATCTAGCACAGTTGATCCCGATGTTATGAGCACGGGCAAAGCTGAATCGAACCCGTCCCTTAGTTGGTCAGTGAAGAGGTCGCCCCTCGGTGCACTAAAAGAATTTTGGGAAAGGAACCGTTAGGTATGGCGACCTTGACGATAAATTTGATAACCATCTAAGTTAAGCGGGGCTTAGGATGGTGATGTGACTCGGGGAGTACACCGAAAGAGTGCCATGAGAGCACGAAACATATGGTTGTGAGTGCCTGCGTTGTTGTTGATTGCAGTGCTTTGACGCACTCTTGAGATATATGTTGTTGATGCTTGCTTACAGGGAAGGAGTCCCGCCGCCCAGGGAATGGGGTGGGGTCGTTATAATTCTTGGTCATCTAAAGCTGACCGGTTACTTGTTTGCCACATTTTGGTGGAATGTGCTTGTACAGGTTCTGACAAGCCAAACGGGACATAACAGATTGGAGTCCCAGTTGCTATACTGTGCTGGCTCTCGAAGGCCCAAGTGTTGTTTACTAGTTTTTATGTGTGGTCGGCCTACGTGCCGATGTTAGTAAATCACATGTCATTGTAAATATTATAAGTAAATATTTGTTCTACTTTTATTCCTAGTGAATATTGTGTACATGTAATCTGTTTTTAACTTTATTAAGTGCTTCTATTGTTTAATTCTAAGTATGCTGAGATGATTTAGTTAAACAATGTTAAAACTAATACGTGACTCTGTTTCCTATTCATTTAAAATGGTGTGGGGTCCCGACCAAACCTATTGTTATATAATATTTAACAAGGAGGGTGTTACAGTCGGCACCGAGGCAATCGGCTCGGTGCTAGTCTGAGAGGAAGGCAAAAGACAGTTTCCAATCCATTACGCCAGTCACGTGTTGAAAAGCACCTAGACACGCTATCCCATCTTGGAGAAGCTCGCCTTAGCTTTAGTGAAATCAGCTTGAAGCCTTCTCCCCTATTTTTTGGCCCACTCCATCAAGGTTGTCACTGATCATCTGCTAAGAGCCTTCCTTGAGAAGTTGAAGCACTCAGGGAGACTAGACAAATGGGCTATAGAGCTCACTGATTTTGATATATTCTATGTTCCGAGGATCGCCATCAAAGCTCAAGTGTTGGCAGAATTTCTCACCAACTTTATTAATGATGATGCCTCTAAGCGGGAAATCCTGTCTCCACGGTGTTGGAGGATGTTTGTGGATGGAGCTTTCAGGAAGGACTTCGTTGGAGCAGGAATCGTCCTGATCAGCCACAGTGATATTATAATCGAGCAAGCAGTCAAGCTCCACTTTTCCAGGACTAACATTCAGGCAAAATATGAAGCATTTGTAGCAGGGCTAAGTTTGGCTTGAGAAAGTGTGGTGGATGACTTAGAAGTGACGATGGATTATCTGGTAATGGCATCTCAAATAAACAGTACTTTTCAAACCAGGGAACCCCTCCTCCAGAGGTATGTGGTTTTGGTAAAGCAACAAATTTGGCATTTTCGCACCATTAGTATTCTGCAGATACCAAGAGAATAGAACACTGAAGCAGATGAGTTGGCAAAATATGGACTCCCAGCGGGTGGAACTCTCACTGAGTTGTTTCATCAAGCAATAGAGGAAGTGGATGTCATGGAGATCGATCATCATCCATCTTGGATAGATCCATTTGTTCATTACTTCTCCACAGGAGAAGTTCATCCTTCAGTAAGCGACAAGAGAAGGTTTAAGCTCAAAGTGGCACACTATTCCTTGATCTCCAGGATTCTCTAATGAATGACTTTCCTATCGCCTCTAGCGAAGTGTGTAACCGAAAAGGAAATCCCCTGAATCTTATAAAAAGTGCATGTAGGAGAGTGCGACAGTCACTCGCGAGACAGGACCCTTGAGAAAAGGATCCTTCAGCAACCCTATTTCTGGCCAACTCTTAGGGAATATTGCGGAGATTATGCAAACAAATATTTCAAGTGCCAGAAGTTTCCCCCCTTCAGACTCGGCCATCGCAGCAGTTGAGAAACATCTTTGTCGCATGGCCATTTGTTGTTTGGAAGATGGACTTTGTTGACCCAGAAATCGGCGATCCTCCCCTGGGAGGCCTTTTTGCTACTTTTTTGCAGATTACACGGTCGGGTAGGCGGCCTCCACCTTCAAACCGCCCAAAGTGGGCGGCTTCCACTTTCAAACCGCCCAAAGTGGGCGGCCTCCACCTTCAAACCGCCCAAAGTGGGCGGCGTCCACGTTCAAACCGCCCAAAGTGGGCGGCCTCCACCTTCAAACCGCCCAAAGTGGGCGGCTTCCACCTTCAAACCGCCCAAAGTGGGCGGCTTCCACTTTCAAACCGCCCAAAGTGGGCGGCCTCCACCTTCAAACCGCCCAGGTGGGGCGGCCTTCATCTTCAAACCGCCCAGGTGGGGCGGCCTTCATCTTCAAACCGCCCAGGTGGGGCGGCCTTCATCTTCAAACCGCCCAGGTGGGGCGGCCTTCATCTTCAAACTGCCCAGGTGGGTGGCCTTCATCTTCAAACCGCCCAGGTGGGGCGGCCTTCATCTTCAAACCGCCCAGGTGGGGCGGCCTTCATCTTCAAACCGCCCAGGTGGGGCGGCCTTCATCTTCAAACCGCCCAGGTGGGCGGCCTTCATCCTCAAACCGCCCGTAGGGCGGCCTTCGACAAACCGCCCGGCTTGGGGGCGGTCTTCCTCAATCCGCCCGTAGTGGCGGCCTTCGTCAAACCGCCCCAGGTAGCGGTCTCCTCCTTCAAATCGCCAAGGTGGCGACCTCCATTTTCAGACCGCGCGGGTAGAACTCCAGTCACCGGCTCACCGGAGGTGACGACATCGACCCAGAGCCTATAAATAGGACCCTCGACCATGAAGAAAGAAGAGGCAAGTTGGGGGCGAAACCGGCGGCTAGAAACAGTCAGACCGCACCAAGCTGCGACCTGTCCGGGCGACCTGTCCGGGAGACCTGTCCGGGCGACCTGTCCGGGCGACCTATCCGGGCAACCTGTCCCGGCGACCTCAGCGACCTGTCCGGGCGACCTGTCTGGGCAACCTGTCCCGGCGACCTCAGCGACCTGTCCGGGCGACCTGTCCGGGCGACCTGTCCGGGCAACCTGTCCGGGCGACCTATGCGACCTGTCCGGGCGACCTCGGCAAACAGCCCGCGCGACTTACTCTTTCCTTACCCGCAACTCTCTTATATTCATTCTATTTTCCATGTACTAAACACCATGAGCTGTAATACAGATTATTAAATAAAGGGAAAGCCCGTCGCAGGAGTGACATTTGCCGCGGCGGGCGAAGTCTGGCCTCGCCGCAAGCTAGCGGCCCTTTCTTCTTCTCCCCTCTTCACTCGCGACTCAAGTAACCAGCTACTCGCGGCCTCCTTTTCTCCCTATTTCCTCGAGTAGATCGTGGAGGTGCCATTTTGGATTCAACAGAAACACGCGACCTTCAGATTGCGAGTGGTTGATGAACAACAGTTGCGATGAAGATGCGAGATTTGGCCTAAAATACACTCAATCTTGAAACGGCCATAACTTTTGATCCGGGTGTCGGAATTCAGAAATTCAAAGCCCGACGCGACTGGATCGAGCCGAACTAGCCGAAAATTGAACGTGGTTGCCCGTTCAGCCACTTTTCAGCCCCCAGATTTCAAAAATTCGGCTCTGTTTGAAAGTTATTTCAGTTTTTCTCTTTCGGCAATTTCTGTTTTCATGGATCATCCGTCCAAGGGCCTCGGGCATCCCTCCGATCACCCAGAAATGCGTGTGCAAAACAATGACATCCATCACCTATTAGCAGGGAACATTCCACTCAAAGAACAAGTGGATTCTCAACTTCATGCTGCAACAACTACCAATGACAAGATTTTCGGCAATCATATCGAACATTGGGCGCGATTTGAAGCAGAAAAGCTCTCTATTCCTCGCCATGAGTTCTATAAGGTGTGTATGAGTAATTCTCCATATCAAGTTGATAGGCTAACTTTTCTTGCAGGATAATACCAAACCAAGATCCTTCCCATTATTAAACAAAATTTGTTGAGAGGCACTTCCGAGTTGAACCAAGGCTACCAATCTATTCTGGGATAAGTGATCCAGTTTTTCATCTACAAGCGTTTGAGGCGGCTACTTCACTAAGAACCTCAGTTCAAGATGAAGCAACTATAAGACTAGTGCGGTGGTCTTCAAAACGGTTCTATCATTAATGATAATGCTCTCATTTGTTTGCATTTTGATATCAAATGAAGTGGATACAATACTGACACTCTTCCTTGTGACTTGCTTATTCCTTTTTACTTATTATCAAACTCACTGAACCACGGAGACATCGCCAAGTTCTGCTCGAACCCCCTCGGATTGTAGTCATTAGCGTAAAACCATGAAGATCATGCGTAGCGGGGAGTTTTCGCACACGTGTAGTGGTAGCTTGCCAATTCCCGTGCGGTGGTCTTCAGAACCTTGGATCCCGGCTGATATCCGACACACCCCTGCATCAAGGGAGGTCTAGGTGAATGTTGGCTCTATCATGCCCCGAGAGGGATATAGTTACAACTTTGATGATCTTTCTGAGGAAAGCAATGTCGGTATAGCCCCCGCGGCATAACCACACTTGCCCAACTGATCATCTTAGTTTGTGACCATCGAATACTCCTAAGTACTCTCAAGCGATGCCTAAGCGGGACCCACAACTGAGTTGATCTCTCTGAGGAAAGCAATGTTCGCCGCCTAGGCCCACCTGCCCAATTGATCAACTCGGCTTGTAGCCCTAGGCAAGAGAGCAGTTGAGTCGTTTACAGCCCTTATGACCACTTGAGGAAAGCAATGTTCGCCGCCTAGGCCCACCTGCCCACTTGGTCATCTGGGTCTGTACTTCCTTTTTCTTTATTTCTACAGCTCTTATGACCACTTGAGGAAAGCAATGTTCGCTGCCTAGGCCCACCTGCCCACTTGGTCATCTGAGTCTGCAGCCATTCCTTTTTCCTTACAGGAAAATTATCTCTCTTATGATCCTTGATCATTTGGAGAAAGCAGTATCTAACAGGTACAAATATTGGCCCACTTGGTCATTTAAAAGTTGAAAAACTTTTAGACCAGGCGGTTTCATCTATCAAGCCGGTCGGTTTGAAAGAGTACTATAGGTTGTGAAAAATGGCTGCATAATATGCTAGCCAAGTATGTAAAATATATCTGGCTTCAAAGCTGGAAAGCGGGCTATTACAGGAAGCAACAAGGCAGTATTACCGACTCGAGATAATCGAGTCAAGGCTTTCACTCTAATAGTCGGGAAATGGACTTATTAATCCTCTAGACAATCAGAGCTTATGAAGATATAATCTCTGGCAGTTTCAGCCCGCGATTCATCTTCACTGAGCCAATCAGGATCTACTTTTGAACTAAAATGATAAACCGTCAGGGCAACATTTCATGATGACTGGACAATTATTCTTTTGGAGATATCTTTTCCCTGGAGGTTTTTCAGAAAGGATTTGAAGTTTTATAAGGAATAATGCTAAAAACAGAAGATCGCATATGAATATCCACAAGTAAGTAAAATAGCAAAGACTAACAGTTATGAATTCATTTATACCTGCTTTATGTTCTCTTTTTGCAGAGATTAGCAGGTATTCGCGAGTTCTCTCCAGGTACTCGCGTTATAGATTGTTTTATACCTGCTTTATGTTCTCTTTTTGCAGAGATTAGCAGGTATTCGCGAGTTCTCTTCAGGTACTCGCATTATAGATTGTTTTATATCTGCTTTATGTTCTCTTTTTGCAGAGATTAGAAGGTATTCGCGAGTTCTCTAAAGATACTCGCTTTATAGATTGTTTTATACCTGCTTTATGTTCTCTTTTTGTAGAGATTAGTAGGTATTCGCGAGTTCTCTTCAGGTACTCGCGTTATAGATTATTTTATACCTGCTTTGAGTTCTCTTTTGCATTAGCAGGTGTTTGCGAGTTCTCTTCAGGTACTCGCATTATAGATTGTTTTATACCTGCTTTATGTTCTCCTTTTGCAGAGATTAGCAGGTATTCGCGAGTTCTCTTCAGGTACTCGCATTATAGATTGTTTTATACCTGCTTTATGTTCTCTTTTTGCAGAGATTAGCAGGTATTCGCGAGTTCTCTAAAGGTACTATCATTATAGATTGTTTTATACCTGCTTTATGTTCTCTTTTTGCAGAGATTAGCAGGTGTTCACGAGTTCTCTTCAGGTACTCGCGTTATATTATATTTCATACCTGCTTTTGAGTTCTCTTTTGCAGAGATTAGCAGGTGTTCGCGAGTTCTCTTCAGGTACTCGCGTTATGTTATATTTTATACCTGCTTTGAGTTCTCATTTGCAGAGATTAGCAGGTATTCGCGAGGTCTCTTCAGGTACTCGCGTTATGTTTATGCCTGCTTTATGTTCTCTTCTGCAGAGATTACCAGGTGTCCGCGAGTTCTCTTCAGGTACTCGCGTTATGTTATATTTTATACCTGCTTTGAGTTCTCATTTGCAGAGATTAGCAGGTATTCGCGAGGTCTCTTCAGGTACTCGCGTTATATTTTATACCTACTTTGAGTTCTCATTTGCAGAGATTAGCAGGTATTCGCGAGGTCTCTTCAGGCACTCACGTTATGTTTTATGCCTGCTTTATGTTCTCTTTTGCAGAGATTAGCAGGTGTCCGCGAGTTCTCTTCAGGTACTCGCGTTATGTTATATTTTATACCTGCTTTGAGTTCTCATTTGCAGAGATTAGCAGGTATTCGCGAGGTCTCTTCAGGTACTCGCGTTATGTTTTATGCCTGCTTTATTTTCTCTTTTGCAGAGATTAGCAGGTATTCGCGAGGTCTCTTCAGGTACTCGCGTTATGTTTTATGCCTGCTTTATGTTCTCTTTTGCAGAGATTAGCAGGTGTCCGCGAGTTCTCTTCAGGTACTCGCGTTATGTTATATTTCTTACCTGCTTTGAGTTCTCTTTTGCAGAGATTAGCAGGTGTTCGCGAGTTCTCTTCAGGTACTCGCGCTATGTTATATTTCATACCTGCTTTGAGTTCTCTTTTGCAGAGATTAGCAGGTGTTCACGAGTTCTCTTCAGGTACTCGCGTTATGTTATATTTCATACCTGCTTTGAGTTCTCTTTTGCAGAGATTAGCAGTTGTTCGCGAGTTCTCTTCAGGTACTCGCGTTATGTTATATTTCATACCTGCTTTGAGTTCTCTTTTGCAGAGATTAGCAGGTATCCGCGAGTTCTCATCAGGTACTCGCGGTATGTTTTATTTTATACCTGCTTTGAATTCTCTTTTGCAGAGGTTAGCAGGTGGTCGCGAGGTCTTTTCAGGTACTCGCGTTATGTTTTATACCTGCTTTGTGTTCTCTTTTGCAGAGATTAGCAGGTGTTCGCGAGTTCTCTTCAGGTACTCGCGTTATGTATTATACCTGCTTTGTGTTCTCTTTTGCAGAGATTAGCAGGTGTTCGCGAGTTCTCTTCAGGTGCTCGCGTTATGATTTATACTTGCTGTGAGTTCTCTTTGGCAGAGATTAGCAGGTGTTCGCGAGTTCTCTTCAGGTACTCGCGTTATGTTTTATACCTGCTTTGAATTCTCTTTTGCAAAGGTTAGCAGGTGGTCGCGAGGTCTTTTCAGGTACTCGCGTTATGTTTTATACCTGCTTTGTGTTCTCTTTTGCAGAGATTAGCAGGTGTTCGCGAGTTCTCTTCAGGTACTCGCGTTATGTTTTATACCTGCTTGGAATTCTCTTTTTTGCAGAGATTAGCAGGTGTTCGCGAGTTCTCTTCAGATACTCGCGTTATGTTTTATACCTGCTATGAATTCTCTTTTGCAGAGATTAGCAGGTGTTCGCGAGTTCTCTTCAGGTACTCGCGTTATGTTTTATACCTGCTTTGAATTCTCTTTTGCAGAGGTTAGCAGGTGGTCGCGAGGTCTTTTCAGGTACTCGCGTTATGTTTTATACCTGCTTTGTGTTCTCTTTTGCAGAGATTAGCAGGTGTTCGCGAGTTCTCTTCAGGTACTCGCGTTATGTTTTATACCTGCTTTGAATTCTCTTTTGCAGAGGTTAGCAGGTGGTCGCGAGGTCTTTTCAGGTACTCGCGTTATATTTTATACCTGATTTGTGTTCTCTTTTGCAGAGATTAGCAGGTGTTCGCGAGTTCTCTTCAGGTACTCGCGTTATGTATTATACCTGCTTTGTGTTCTCTTTTGCAGAGATTAGCACGTGTTCGTGAGTTCTCTTCAGGTACTCGCGTTATGTTTTATACCTGCTTTGAGTTCTCTTTTGCAGAGATTAGCAGGTGCTCACGAGGTCTCTTCAGGTACTCGCGTTATGTTTTATACCTGCTTTGTGTTCTCTTTTGCAGAGATTAGCAGGTGTTCGCGAGTTCTCTTCAGGTACTCGCGTTATGTTTATACCTGCTGTGAGTTCTCTTTTGCAGAGATTAGCAGGTGTTCGCGAGTTCTCTTCAGCTACTCGCGTTATGTATTATACCTGCTTTGTGTTCTCTTTTGCAGAGATTAACAGGTGTTCGCGAGTTCTCTTCAGGTACTCGCGTTATGTATTATACCTGCTTTGTGTTCTCTTTTGCAGAGATTAGCAGGTGTTCGCGAGTTCTCTTCAGGTACTCGCGTTATGTTTTATACCTGCTGTGAATTCTCTTTTGCAGAGGTTAGCAGGTGGTCGCGAGGTCTTTTCAGGTACTCGCGTTATGTTTTATACCTGCTTTGTGTTCTCTTTTGCAGAGATTAGCAGGTGTTCGCGAGTTCTCTTCAGGTACTCGCGTTATGTATTATACCTGCTTTGTGTTCTCTTTTGCAGAGATTAGCAGGTGTTCGCGAGTTCTCTTCAGGTGCTCGCGTTATGATTTATACTTGCTGTGAGTTCTCTTTGGCAGAGATTAGCAGGTGTTCGCGAGTTCTCTTCAGGTACTCGCGTTATGTTTTATACCTGCTTTGAATTCTCTTTTGCAAAGGTTAGCAGGTGGTCGCGAGGTCTTTTCAGGTACTCGCGTTATGTTTTATACCTGCTTTGTGTTCTCTTTTGCAGAGATTAGCAGGTGTTCGCGAGTTCTCTTCAGGTACTCGCGTTATGTTTTATACCTGCTTGGAATTCTCTTTTTTGCAGAGATTAGCAGGTGTTCGCGAGTTCTCTTCAGATACTCGCGTTATGTTTTATACCTGCTATGAATTCTCTTTTGCAGAGATTAGCAGGTGTTCGCGAGTTCTCTTCAGGTACTCGCGTTATGTTTTATACCTGCTTTGAATTCTCTTTTGCAGAGGTTAGCAGGTGGTCGCGAGGTCTTTTCAGGTACTCGCGTTATGTTTTATACCTGCTTTGTGTTCTCTTTTGCAGAGATTAGCAGGTGTTCGCGAGTTCTCTTCAGGTACTCGCGTTATGTTTTATACCTGCTTTGAATTCTCTTTTGCAGAGGTTAGCAGGTGGTCGCGAGGTCTTTTCAGGTACTCGCGTTATATTTTATACCTGATTTGTGTTCTCTTTTGCAGAGATTAGCAGGTGTTCGCGAGTTCTCTTCAGGTACTCGCGTTATGTATTATACCTGCTTTGTGTTCTCTTTTGCAGAGATTAGCACGTGTTCGTGAGTTCTCTTCAGGTACTCGCGTTATGTTTTATACCTGCTTTGAGTTCTCTTTTGCAGAGATTAGCAGGTGCTCACGAGGTCTCTTCAGGTACTCGCGTTATGTTTTATACCTGCTTTGTGTTCTCTTTTGCAGAGATTAGCAGGTGTTCGCGAGTTCTCTTCAGGTACTCGCGTTATGTTTATACCTGCTGTGAGTTCTCTTTTGCAGAGATTAGCAGGTGTTCGCGAGTTCTCTTCAGCTACTCGCGTTATGTATTATACCTGCTTTGTGTTCTCTTTTGCAGAGATTAACAGGTGTTCGCGAGTTCTCTTCAGGTACTCGCGTTATGTATTATACCTGCTTTGTGTTCTCTTTTGCAGAGATTAGCAGGTGTTCGCGAGTTCTCTTCAGGTACTCGCGTTATGTTTTATACCTGCTGTGAATTCTCTTTTGCAGAGGTTAGCAGGTGGTCGCGAGGTCTTTTCAGGTACTCGCGTTATGTTTTATACCTGCTTTGTGTTCTCTTTTGCAGAGATTAGCAGGTGTTCGCGAGTTCTCTTCAGGTACTCGCGTTATGTATTATACCTGCTTTGTGTTCTCTTTTGCAGAGATTAGCAGGTGTTCGCGAGTTCTCTTCAGGTGCTCGCGTTATGATTTATACTTGCTGTGAGTTCTCTTTGGCAGAGATTAGCAGGTGTTCGCGAGTTCTCTTCAGGTACTCGCGTTATGTTTTATACCTGCTTTGAATTCTCTTTTGTAGAGGTTAGCAGGTGGTCGCGAGGTCTTTTCAGGTACTCGCGTTATGTTTTATACCTGCTTTGTGTTCTCTTTTGCAGAGATTAGCAGGTGTTCGCGAGTTCTCTTCAGGTACTCGCGTTATGTTTTATACCTGTTTGGAATTCTCTTTTGCAGAGATTAGCAGGTGTTCGCGAGTTCTCTTCAGATACTCGCGTTATGTTTTATACCTGCTTTGAATTCTCTTTTGCAGAGATTAGCAGGTGTTCGCGAGTTCTCTTCAGGTACTCGCGTTATATTTTATACCTGCTGTGAGTTCTCTTTTGCAGAGGTTAGCAGGTGGTCGCGAGGTCTTTTCAGGTACTCAGGTTATGTTTTATACTTGCTTTGTGTTCTCTTTTGCAGAGATTAGCAGGCGTTCGCAAGTTCTCTTCAGGTACTCGCGTTATGTTTTATACCTGCTTTGAATTCTCTTTTGCAGAGGTTAGCAGGTGGTCGCGAGGTCTTTTCAGGTACTCGCGTTATGTTTTATACCTGCTTTGTGTTCTCTTTTGCAGAGATTAGCAGGTGTTCGCGAGTTCTCTTCAGGTACTCGCGTTATGTTTTATACCTGCATTGAATTCTCTTTTGCAGAGGTTAGCAGGTGGTCGCGATGTCTTTTCAGGTACTCGCGTTATGTTTTATACCTGCTTTGTGTTCTCTTTTGCAGAGATTAGCAGGTGTTCGCGAGTTCTCTTCAGGTACTCGCGTTATATTTTATACCTGCTTTGTGTTCTCTTTTGCAGAGATTAGCAGGTGTTCGCGAGTTCTCTTCAGGTACTCGCGTTATGTATTATACCTGCTTTGTGTTCTCTTTTGCAGAGATTAGCAGGTGTTCGCGAGTTCTCTTCAGGTACTCGCGTTGTGTTTTATACCTGCTGTGAGTTCTCTTTTGCAGAGATTAGCAGGTGCTCACGAGTTCTCTTCAGGTACTCGCGTTATGTTTTATGCCTGCTTTGAATTCTCTTTTGCAGAGATTAGCAGGTGTTCGCGAGTTCTCTTCAGGTACTCGCGTTATGTTTTATCCTGCTTTGAATTCTCTTTTGCAGAGATTAGCAGGTGTTCGCGGTTCTCTTCAGGTACTCGCGTTATGTTTTATACCTGCTTTGAATTCTCTTTTGCAGAGGTTAGCAGGTGGTCGCGAGGTCTTTTCAGGTACTCGCGTTATGTTTTATACCTGCTTTGTGTTCTCTTTTGCAGAGATTAGCAGGTGTTCGCGAGTTCTCTTCAGGTACTCGCGTTATGTTTTATACCTGCTTTGAATTCTCTTTTGCAGAGGTTAGCAGGTGGTCGCGAGGTCTTTTCAGGTACTCGCGTTATATTTTATACCTGATTTGTGTTCTCTTTTGTAGAGATTAGCAGGTGTTCGCGAGTTCTCTTCAGGTACTCGCGTTATGTATTATACCTGCTTTGTGTTATCTTTTGCAGAGATTAGCAGGTGTTCGCGAGTTCTCTTCAGGTACTCGCGTTATGTTTTATACCTACTTTGAGTTCTCTTTTGCAGAGATTAGCAGGTGCTCACGAGGTCTCTTTAGGTACTCGCGTTATGTTTTATACCTGCTTTGTGTTCTCTTTTGCAGAGATTAGCAGGTGTTCGCGAGTTCTCTTCAGGTACTCGCGTTATGTTTTATACCTGCTGTGAGTTCTCTTTTGCAGAGATTAGCAGGTGTTCGCGAGTTCTCTTCAGCTACTCGCGTTATGTATTATACCTGCTTCTGTGTTCTCTTTTGCAGAGATTATCAGGTGTTCGCGAGTTCTCTTCAGGTACTCGCGTTATGTATTATACCTGCTTTGTGTTCTCTTTTGCAGAGATTAGCAGGTGTTCGCGAGTTCTCTTCAGGTACTCGCGTTATGTTTTATACCTGCTGTGAATTCTCTTTTGCAGAGGTTAGCAGGTGGTCGCGAGGTCTTTTTAGGTACTCGCGTTATGTTTTATACCTTCTTTGTGTTCTCTTTTGCAGAGATTAGCAGGTGTTCGCGAGTTATCTTCAGGTACTCGCGTTATGTATTATACCTGCTTTGTGTTCTCTTTGCCAGAGATTAGCAGGTGTTCGCGATTTCTCTTCAGGTACTCGCGTTATGTTTTATCCCTGCTGTGAGTTATCTTCTGCAGAGATTAGCAGGTGCTCGCGAGTTCTCTTCAGGTACTCGCGTTATGTTTTATGCCTGCTTTGAATTCTCTTTTGCAGAGATTAGCAGGTGTTCGCGAGTTCTCTTCAGGTACTCGCGTTATGTTTTATACCTGCTTTGAATTCTCTTTTGCAGAGATTAGCAGGTGTTCGCGAGTTCTCTTCAGGTACTCGCATTATGTTTTATACCTGCTTTGAATTCTCTTTTGCAGAGGTTAGCAGGTGGTCGCGAGGTCTTTTTAGGTACTCGCGTTATGTTTTATACCTGTTTTGTGTTCTCTTTTGCAGAGATTAGCAGGTGTTCGCGAGTTCTCTTCAGGTACTCGCGTTATGTTTTATACCTGCTTTGAATTCTCTTTTGCAGAGATTAGCAGGTGTTCGCGAGTTCTCTTCAGGTACTCAAGTTATGTTTTATACCTGCTTTGAATTCTCTTTTGCAGAGGTTAGCAGGTGGTCGCGAGGTCTTTTCAGGTACTCGCGTTATGTTTTATACCTGCTTTGTGTTCTCTTTTGCAGAGATTAGCAGGTGTTCGCGAGTTCTCTTCAGGTACTCGCATTATGTTTTATACCTGCTTTGAATTCTCTTTTGCAGAGGTTAGTAGGTGGTCGCGAGGTCTTTTCAGGTACTCGCGTTATATTTTATACCTGCTTTGTGTTCTCTTTTGCAGAGATTAGCAGGTGTTCGCGAGTTCTCTTCAGGTACTCGCGTTATGTATTATACCTGCTTTGTGTTCTCTTTTGCAGAGATTTGTAGGTGTTCGCGAGTTCTCTTCAGGTACTCGCGTTGTGTTTTATACCTGCTTTGAGTTCTCTTTTGCAGAGATTAGCAGGTGCGCACGAGGTCTCTTCTGGTACTCGCGTTATGTTTTATACCTACTTTGTGTTCTCTTTTGCAGAGATTAGCAGGTGTTCGCGAGTCCTCTTCAGGTACTCGCGTTATGTTTTATACCTGCTGTGAGTTCTCTTTTGCAGAGATTAGCAGGTGTTCGCGAGTTCTCTTCAGGTACTCGCGTTATGTTTTATAACTGTTTTGTGTTCTCTTTTGCAGAGATTAGCAGGTGTTCGCGAGTTCTCTTCAGGTTCTCGCGTTATGTTTTATACCTGCTTTGTGTTCTCTTTTGCAGAGATTAGCAGTTGTTCGTGAGTTCTCTTCAGGTACTCGTGTTATGTTTTATACCTGCTGTGAGTTCTCTTTTGCAGAGATTAGCATGTGCTCGCGAGTTCTCTTCAGGTACTCGCGTTATGTTTTATGCCTGCTTTGAATTCTCTTTTGCAGAGATTAACAGGTGTTCGCGAGTTCTCTTCAGGTACTCGCGTTATGTTTTATACCTGCTTTGAATTCTCTTTTGCAGAGGTTAGCAGGTGGTCGCGAGGTCTTTTCAGGTACTCGCGTTATGTTTTATACCTGCTTTGTGTTCTCTTTTGCAGAGATTAACAGGTGTTCGCGAGTTCTCTTCAGGTACTCGCGTTATGTTTTATACCTGCTTTGAATTCTCTTTTGCAGAGGTTAGCAGGTGGTCGCGAGGTCTTTTCAGGTACTCGCGTTATGTTTTATACCTGCTTTGTGTTCTCTTTTGCAGAGATTAGCAGGTGTTCGCGAGTTCTCTTCAGGTACTCGCGTTATGTATTATACCTGCTTTGTGTTCTCTTTTGCAGAGATTAGCAGGTGTTCGCGAGTTCTCTTCAGGTACTAGCGTTATGATTTATACTTGCTGTGAGTTCTCTTTTGCAGAGATTAGCAGGTGTTCGCGAGTTCTCTTTAGGTACTCGCGTTGTAGTTTGATTTACACTTGTTTTAAGTTCTTTTTTGCAGAGATTAGCAGGTGTTCGCAAGTTCTCTTCAGGTACTCGCGTTATATTTTTTACCTGCTTTGAATTCTCTTTTGCAGAGATTAGCAGGTGTTCGCGAGTCCCCTTCAGGTACTCGCGTTATATTGTATACCTGCTTTGAGTTCTATTTTGTAGAGATTAGCAGGTGTTCGCGAGGTCTCTTCAGGTATCGCGTTGTAGTTTGCTTTACACCTGTTTTAAGTTCTCATGTGTAGAGATTGACAGGTGTTCGCGAGTTCTCTTCAGGTACTCGCGTTAAAGTTTCTCGTATACCTCCTTTGAGTTCTCTTTTGCAGAGATACTAGTAGATGATTACTAGTCTACCTCAGAGGACAAAATGAGCCAATGTTCGCAAGTTCCCTTCAGGTACTTGTGAATTGCATTTAATACTTGCTATGACTCTTTTCCCTCACAGGAGAAAGAATAAGCATTCACTAGTTCCTTTGTGGAGAGGCATCAGGTACTTGTTCCCTCTCTGTCTTTCCACTCTTTTGACAAGTTTGCCAGTAGCGGATCACGATTTTTGTGGGTCAATACCTACTTTTTCGAAGTTTCTCGGAAATTTGAAAAAGTGCGGGGATTATGTTGACCCAGAAATCGGCGATCCTCCCCTGGGAGGCCTTTTTGCTACTTTTTTGCAGATTACACGGCCGGGTAGGCGGTCTCCACCTTCAAACTGCCCAAAGTGGGCGGCTTCCACTTTCAAACCGCCCAAAGTGGGCGGCCTCCACCTTCAAACCGCCCAAAGTGGGCGGCGTCCACGTTCAAACCGCCCAAAGTGGGCGGCCTCCACCTTCAAACCGCCCAAAGTGGGCGGCTTCCACCTTCAAACCGCCCAAAGTGGGCGGCTTCCACTTTCAAACCGCCCAAAGTGGGCGGCCTCCACCTTCAAACCGCCCAGGTGGGGCGGCCTTCATCTTCAAACCGCCCAGGTGGGGCGGCCTTCATCTTCAAACCGCCCAGGTGGGGCGGCCTTCATCTTCAAACCGCCCAGGTGGGGCGGCCTTCATCTTCAAACCGCCCAGGTGGGCAGCCTTCATCTTCAAACCGCACAGGTGGGGCGGCCTTCATCTTCAAACCGCCCAGGTGGGGCGGCCTTCATCTTCAAACCGCCCAGGTGGGGCGGCCTTCATCTTCAAACCGCCCAGGTGGGCGGCCTTCATCCTCAAACCGCCCGTAGGGCGGCCTTCGACAAACCGCCCGGCTTGGGGGCAGTTTTCCTCAATCCGCCCGTAGGGGCGTCCTTCGTCAAACCGCCCCAGGTAGCGGTCTCCTCCTTCAAGTCGCCAAGGTGGCGACCTCCATTTTCAGACCGCGCGGGTAGAACTTCAGTCACCGGCTCACCGGAGGTGACGACATCGACCCAGAGCCTATAAATAGGACCCTCGACCATGAAGAAAGAGGAGGCAAGTTGGGGGCAAAACCGGCGGCTAGAAACAGTCAGACCGCACCATGCTGCGACCTGTCCCGGCGACCTCGGCGACCTGTCCGGGCAACCTGTCCCGGCAACCTCAGTGACCTGTCCGGGCGACCTGTCCGGGCGACCTGTCCGGGCAACCTGTCCGGGCGACCTATGCGACCTGTCCGGGCGACCTCGGCAAACAGCCTGCGCGGCTTACTCTTTCCTTACCCGCAACTCTCTTGTATTCATTCTATTTTCCATGTACTAAACACCATGAGCTATAATACAGATTATTAAATAAAGGGAAAGCCCGTCGCAGGAGTGGCATTTGCCGCGGAGGGCGAAGTCTGGCCTCGCCGCAAGCTAGCGACCCTTTCTTCTTCTCCCCTCTTCACTCGCGACTCAAGTAACCAGCTACTCGCGGCCTCCTTTTCTCCCTATTTCCTCGAGTAGATCGTGGATGTGCCATTTTGGATTCAACAGACTTGGTGGGTACTTTCCTCATGGCCAGTGGGCAACAATGCTTTATTATGGTTATGATTGACTATTTCAGTAAATAGATAGAGGCAAAGGCATTAACCAAGACAACAACCCAGGTAGTCAAAAATTTCATATGCGGATAAATTTGTCGGCATAGGATCCTCATGGCAATCGTTATAGACAACAACCCTCAGTTCGCCATTTTGGAACTCGAAGTTTTCTGCGAGCAGGTTGGGATAGAACTTTGGTTCTCGTCAGTACATCACACGCGCAACAACGGGCAAGTGGAAGCCATAAACAAGCAAATCCATATTTTACTTAAGAAGAAAGTAGAGAACGTTCGAGGCAGTTGGGCAGATGAGTTTCCAATAGTATTGTGGACCTTGAGGACCACTCCTTCATCAGCCATCAGGGAAACACCCTTCAAGCTAGCGCATGGGTCTGAGGCACTCATCCCCATGGAGTTCAATTTCATGAGCCCCAGAGTCCTCTTCAGGCAAGGAGAAGAGCAATGGATGGAAAGCAATGACGAGGAGATGATGTGCAGTCTTGACCTTATCGAAGAGCTCAAAGATCAGTCTATCATCAGACAGGCGGAGGCCAAGCGAAGGATGGTCAAGCACTTTGACAAGCACTTCAGAGTCATGCATTTCACAGTGGGTGACCTCGTAATGAAAAAGGTAGATGTAGTGAGGAGAGCAGGCTCAGTCAGAAAGCTCAATCCCAACTGGGAGATTCCCTTCTTCATTAAGGAAGTGATCAAAAGCGGCGCCTATCATCAGCAATATATGAAGGGGAAGAGGTACCAGTCACTCGAAGCGGCGATGACTTAAAAAGATATTACTCTTAGAGAAGTAACTTCCATTTTTCTCATTTCAAGTTATAATTTGAGTCACTTGTTTTTTCTCAAAGCACAATGCCCACGTCTATCTATGTATAACTAACATTTCTAGGCAAGTGACTTCCAGATTCTCTGCCCCTCACTGCCGGTGCAGGCTACTTTCTCCACTCCAAGACCACTAGAATTGTGTTCACAGGAATAATTTGCGACTGACATACATGGTAGGATCAGAATGTGATTATCGGTTGTGCATCAACAAAGGTATCAACCCTGCAATAACGGTCCACACACCTTATGGCTTAGTTCATTATTCTAGTCCAGGGTTCTACCAGAGCTTGCTTATGGATCCCCTCGAACGTATCCGGACGTCTCATGCAGAGGTCATCAAGTTTCCGAACCTCTCAACCGGTGCAGACTACTTTCTCCACCCTATGACCACTACAATTGTCTTTACAGGAATAATTCACGATTGACATACGTGGTAGGTCAGGAACGTGATGGCCAACTGCGCATCAACATAGGCGTTACTACTGTTACTGGTGCCTTTCTGTGGACATCTCCGAGACACGGGTGCTTCATTTCCCAAGAAGGTATCCGAGCATTGCTTGCGGAGGAGAACCCTGCGGAGATATAAGCCCAATTGGCAGCCATAAACTCTAGTAATGGGCCCCTGCAACTTAAGTAGCAGCCGCCTCCTCCCCATAAGTCTTTCTCTGGGGAGAGGCCGCAGGCAGTTTTATCACCGTACTGTTTCTATATTGCAGGCAATAGATGGTCGCATATGTGATAGGGCGCACACACTTCTGTGAGCGTTCGACTCACCTGACATAAACCAGGGGCGGGTGCCCCAGTCGCATGCTCTCCAAGATCCTTGCGTTGAACCAACACCCTACAGTTCCCGTAGGTGAAGTGGCGCTCACAGGTATTCTATTTGAGTTTCGAGTCCTAATCAGGTACAGACAACGGATAGGCGGGCAGAAAACTATGGAGATATCAAGAACCCCGCGAGTATTCGGCAAAAGTAATTGCCGCTCCTACGAACATTTTATTACATTAGCATAGTATAAGGCGTACTCAGGTAAGGCACGAAGTATCCGTCAGAATCATAAATAAGGTATGCCTGAAGTTGTAATTTTGCATTAAACAAAATGAAATGCAAGAAAATATAGATGTTCGCAAACAAAAATATATATCTTCATTACTTTAGAATTGTTTACCAAAAAATATCGATGCAGTTACAAAAAGAACATGCACGGATATCAGCAAAACAAAATTATAAACAACGCTACTCGATGTCCTCGCCAGATTCGAAGGCGGGTGCCTTCCTTTTACTCTGCCCCTCCCCCCCCCCCCCCCCCCCCCCCCCCCTCAGGAATCCGCATAGAGGTTGTATCTAGATTACCCCATCTTGGATTCCGAGGATCCGATTTCTTCCCTGCTAGTAGTTGCTCCGACCTCGTCTTTAGAATCTGAGATCTCACCTCCCCCATGTCCTGCATACAAGGTTGAGTAGCCGACCTCTGCAAACTTGTCCATAAATGCGCCATGCTCTCGCAGAAGCCTGATCGTAACCTTCAATGAGCGTCTTCCTACCCATTGAGCCTCCCTCGCAAATTCAGGATCCTCGATGGTTGAGCACGCCTGGAAAATATAAAGGACATCTGCGGCCTCCAAAGGTAAGCACAGAAGTTTGCAATTAAGTTCAAATTTACTTTGAGTTCTGCTCACAGGAGGCGTTTTCGGCCAAAGATTTCTCCAAAGCGCAGCAGGCGACGCGGTCAAAGGCGAGCGATCTTAGATTTTTCACAGCCACGCTTTGTGGAAGCTCCATCACTGAGATCCGTCAGATCTCCTCGAAGTCAACTTTCTCTTTGACGGCTGTAGAAACCGTCATGGAGAGCAGAGAGACCCCACGTGCCTCCTTCCATGACAGAAGGTAAGTGCTCAGTATAACCACATCCTCATGCCGCACCATCATCGGTCTACTGCCAGGATCCGCCGAGTCATCAGTGCCCGACAGTACGGCCTCTCCACTCCCAGCGCCCGCGATCAACCTCTTAGATCTCATCCTAGTGCCCGCAGGAACACTCGTACCAGCGCCGAAGGGATCGTCCACCTTTCGCTGACGCCACTTTTCAATGGCAGCCAATATCTCCCCTGGTTGCATGTAGGGCTTCTTAGGGGAACCCACGAGATGACAATGCAAACAAACAATGTCAGCACCCGCAGGTACGCTAGGCGGTTAGAATCATTGAATTTGTTAACTTACACTTGGAAGTGTCCGGGTTCGCCACTTCACCCATGCGAGTGATGTAGTGTTGGACATCCATCGGTGTCTTCACCAAAAATGTTATACTCTCCTCCTCCACGTCCAACAACAAAGGCTTCAAAAAGGCGTTCTCCTCTTACGGTTCTGGAAAAGTGTGGAGCCCACTGACATCGGCCCGGAAGATGGAAAACCTAAGTTTTTACCCATGGACCTTGTTCGGCGTATTCAACTCCCGAAACGCGCTAGAACCAATGTACATGAGCCCCAGGTTGTGAGCGCGCATATGAAACAGATTCCTAAAGAGAGGGAGGCTAAAGAGGATTCACTACAACCGCAAAAAGATAATGTAAGAGGTGGCTGACATGATAGTGGATGACGGCGGCTGTGCGGGAATGATTCTGTAGAAGTTCAGGATTTCCACCATCTCTGGGAAGATGGGAACGTCGAGCCCGCATCAAAATGTTTAAAGAGGATGATGAGCTCATCGACGAACACCGTATGGAGATGCTCGCCGACCCCGGGAAGCTGCGTGGTGTATGATCTAGGATTCGTGCGGTTCCTAGTTAGAAGAGTCGCAAAATATTCATCGCCAATCATCACCATCGTCATGACGTGGCAGAGGCATGTTATGCCACACCATGTGCGTGTGGAGCCCGCCGATTGAGGCCGCTCAGTGGTTGCAGGAACAGCTTGCACCACGTCCGCATCCGCAGAAAGAGTTAGCTCACTCTCTGAATCGCTCGTGTTTGCATACAAGTGGAGGAGAAGGTCATCCCTATTTGTAGATAGTGCGGAAGCCTCCTGTCTCGAAACGCAAAATGGCAGGAATGATGACTCCTGGAATGCGTTCCGGAATCATCCACGCAGTCTCAATCTCCTTGCAAGAAAATGTAGAGTCTGCAAACATTCACAACAGTTGGAAAAGTATTCGTACAACCACATTCAGAGCACAAATAAAACGATTGTTCGCAGAGACCGGCCCAGAGTGCGCGTTCATAAAGAGCTAAGTTAAAATTATTACAAGTTCAGTGTTCATTATTTTTCAAATTCTAGATTTATTCGTGAGGCGCCCGCTCTAATCCAACATGCGCCAAGCTATCAGTCATCTCGGAGAGCGTGCCAAAAGCACACGCCATGTACCTATTCGTCTTGGCAACTTTGTTATGTATCGCCCGAACGTCATCCCTCACCCTCTTGGAATAGTTTCGTAGATCATCCAGAGGCGCCAAATTCTTTGAGCCTGTGGTGGCTGCTTCCTGCAGAATAGGTGGTCGACCACACTTTGCAGCGCGCACACCACCCTCCTTCTCACATCTTCCTCTTTCTCCAATTTCGTTATTCGTGTGCGGGCAATCCAAAATTCATCCTTCATCGCCTCCAACTACTTGCTTAGTTGTCTCACCAACTCGTCCCTGACATCGGCACTCGCAGAAGAGCCCGTTGTGAATAAAGGTTAGCTTGAGTTGGTGATATTTCTGAAATAATTTGATTGACGGGGAAAAAAGTACGCTCAGCAAGCATATCGACAAACTTCTCCTTTAGCTTTCGCCGACGGGCCTTACGAATTGCCTTTTTCCCCGTGTAACCCCGCCAAAGTTGCCTTTAAGAGCTTGCCCCAGGTTTGCTCACTCTTTTTCTTTTCTTCCTGCCCTCCAGGTTGGCCTCCGATTTGACTGTTTTCACTGCCGCTTCTGTCACATCACCCTACGAAGGAGCATCTATAGGGATTTCTCCCTCTTCTTCCTCTTCTTCCCATCCTTCCTCATCCTCCTCGACATCTTTGTCATCTTGATCATCTGGCTCGGACTGGTGTTCGTCATCGATGGCCGACAAATCAACATCGATCAGCTATTGTCCATCGCCCACCCCTTCACCAGACTCCTCGTCCGCCTTTCCTCCTTAGGTGTCCGCCAGAATCTGTGGTTGCTACCCTTGGGGGTTGACAGTCATGTGTGTCAGGAACAGATTGAGATCTGTGACCGGCATGCCTGCCACATCCTCATGCGCTGGGTCCTGCGTCGGCTGCCCCACGCCCTTCATCAGCTTCGCCCTGGAGGTGCCACCCCCTTTTCTCCTGATAGTTTAACATCAAGAGCGATCGACTTCACATGTTTCATCTTTGGCTTCACCTTTGGGGGGTCCTCCTATAGATGGGACATGATCTATGAGTCTAGAAGGACGTTATTATTGGATTGGGTGGCCAACCTTGGAGGGGGGAAGGTTTGTAAACAACTCTTGATGTTTTAAATAAAACACTGCAGAAACACGTGCACTGGAGCTAGCGCAGGGCGGTAACACTACCGTGCAGCGTTAGCTCTGGAAACAACACAATTGTTGTAAGATAATATTTCGGGAAACACACTGCAACAACCAATATTTCCCAAGGAAAATGCAGCAGGATATGTAATAAAATATAAACTCAAGATATCATTGAATAACAAGACATTGTTTATACAAAACTTAGATCTCCATGACGCTGGAGAATAGAGGCGATGAATATGAAAACCTTGTGTTTTCTATACCGACCCTAAACCAAGGACCGGTTGGCTCTCACCCTTTCCTCCCAGGAAAGGTCTTCGAGCCGCTCTTCACCTTTCTCCTAGGAAGGGTCTTAGAGCCCCGCTAGATCTCCCAGATCTAGACGTCCTCCCAGGATGATTTCCAACAGAATCCTCCCCGGACTCCGACGACCTATCCGATCAATTTTCCTTCACACAAAACAAAGAGAAAAATAAAAGAATGAATAAGAAAGAGATAGAAACTATTGCTCCCTCAAAAACAATATACTTCGTAGAGCGGTGAGCGATCAATGCTTCTGAATATCATTTCTCTTGCACTCGATCAACAGCGGATGGTCGTTGTGGGCTTTGTTCTTAGGAGATCGTCAAGCTTGAGCGGGAGGGAGATAGCTTTATTTTCCTTGAATGGAGACGGTGATTCTCTGCACCAGAGGTGGCTGAGGAACCCAATTCTTGTAAGTGTTTGTCCCTCTAAATCAGGAAAAGAATCGAGACCATTTATAACTTGTTCTTTTAAGTTATCGTCGGCGGTAGAGTTACCGCGCGGCGGTAGTGTCTTTACGCGCTTTCACTAGCTATCTAGTGCCAAATCAGGAGGGTGTCAGAGAACATTCTCTTGATATCTTTGGATAGCGCGACACGGTAGTATTGGTGCATCGCGGTAAAATTCACGTTGAATCCCTCTCGACGGTAGTGTCGAATCCTTCTCGACGGCAGCGTCGAATCCTTCTCGACGGCATAATCTTCTCGTCAGTAGAGCTAGTGCATGACGGTAGGCTAGCGCACGGCGGTAGTCTTCTCTATGAATCCGTCGATACAAGAAGTCTTCTCGACGGAAGCGTCAAATCCTTCTCGATGACATAATCTTCTCGTGAGTAGAGCTAGCATGTGGCGGTAGGCTAGCGTGCGACGGTTGTCTTCTCGATGAATTCGTCGAGACAATAAGTCTTCTCATAGCACCGTTGAGATGACATTCATCTCTACGCAATGGTTAGCGCCCGCGGTAGGACTAGCACCCGGTGGTAGGTCAAAAAGAGTGGATTTCTCGACGATTTCACATCTGTAAACCTACACACTATACCCAAGACATGTATGATCAAATACAGTATGAGATTTGATATTGTCAGACTAAAGAGATGCAGAACACATGTTCCAATAAACTCCCCCTTTTGATAATATCAAATCCCGTTCATGAGATATAATCAATACTAATCATTAAGAGCAAGATATAGTGTAATCAGCAATAATCATGAAAATATGAACATGTTTATATATCAAGATAAATCATAAAGTGTGAACTTGCACTAAAGTAGTGTGTCTCCCCCTACATATGTGCCCCCCTATCGATGTGCACTCTATAAGAGTATATCTCCCTATAAGTGATCTTCTCTAGATGACTAGCACATGACTAGCTCATGAACGTTCTTTATTCTCCCCCTTTGATGTTAGCAAAAGGGGTGGTCTAGATCAAACTGACATATGGATATGAAAGATGCAACGGAATTGAAGAATAGTGCACACATATAAAGTAAATCATGATAGGAATAAGGGTTGACTTAAAGATAATCAGAGAATTTAAAAGGAGATGTGGGTCAAAACGCACGGGGAAAATAAGATTACCACTTTAAAATTAAACAGTTTTGCAGTTTGAAACTTGGTATAAGTAAAATGAATCGGACACATGATACGAGACAAAATACACATGAAATTTCACACAATGTCACAAGATTTAGAAACTAATTCAAAGGAACATCGTATGAGTCATGAAAGCCAATCATGTATTAGTGTAAGCGTGCAAGAAATAGATAATGCAGTTCAAGTCCAATTCTTATGCATGGAAGTGTTAGACTAAATAATAACAAGTGTTCGTGTAGCATCAATGGAAATAGCATCAAGTTAAATCAAAATTTATACAAGCTATATCTCAATAATTATAAATGTTAATGCAAGAGTAATGATGTGATAAATCATGTCATGTTTGTCAATCTTACACAAATACCAAGTATAGAACTAGGGCACTAATTTATGTTCTGGGTTGGCACAAGATCGTAACGATTCTTTTGACCAAGGTGCTTATCCTCACAATGCTCAAGAATACTTATTAGGAGGAGTGAGTAGTGCTTGGGATAAATCCTTATCAATAAGATTGATAGTATATGATTTTCATTATTTGTAGCACTATCAAATTTTTCATTTTAGTTTTCTTTCTTTTAGACAAGGTTCCCAAATCAAATGGAATCTATCCACATAGATAGATACACTTTAACTTGTATACACTACCCATTTACCAATATAATTTTGCCCACGATTCTATGCCAATATTGCTAAGATGAGTATCGTGATATTGATTTATCAAGTCATGCCTAAAGTGTTAGTCGCAATATCATGAGTTATAGTATGTAAGCATTTGGATTTCTAATTGAGTGCAATCACAAAGGATGTGTTGATGTGCAAAATCATTGTCTAGCCTACATCCTCACACATACCTTTAGATTAGGACTCAGTAGTTTCTACCTTTAGATTAGGACTCACTTAGCACTCAGTAGTGGCTACCCTTAGATTAGAACATATCATGACGAAGACATACAATGCATACAAGAATT
This sequence comes from Dactylorhiza incarnata, assembly GCA_033032865.1. Lineage (NCBI taxonomy): Eukaryota > Viridiplantae > Streptophyta > Magnoliopsida > Asparagales > Orchidaceae > Dactylorhiza > Dactylorhiza incarnata. Next base: position 1,188,645 of record JAWHQI010000134.1, read on the forward strand.
AGAAATCATAAATCAAACAATGTATGTAATCATGAGGATTCAATTTCATGTCATGTATGCCCCTTTAGCATGAGCATTTTCAGTGTTTTTTTAAGTTCTTTTTTTCAAAAGATAAACACACAGCAACAAACATAAACAAAGAACACAAAAGAAAACATGTTTTTGTGATTTTGGGGTTTTAACATTTTTATGTATTTTTGCTTATTTTTAGAGAACTAGAAAGAAACTAAAAATAGACAGAAGTATAGGAGAAATAAATAAAGGAAAAATCAAAGGAGAAATCGGGCAAAATCATGAAAACATCTATCGTCGGCGGTATGTATACCGCCCGACGGTAACTCACAGGGCCACGATTTCTTGGGAAATTTACCCAGATTTTGACGGTTTTTGCATCTAATGACGTCCTAATATGATTGTGAAGTGCAAGACCCATCTAATGCAGTAAAAACCCTAGACAAAAATGACACACCAGACGTAGTACATGAAAACATTAAGTTGCGATATCCAAAACCTCCCATTCTAAGCGAAACAGAGAGAATCGAGCGTCAGGAAGGGGTTTGGTAAATATATCTGCAAGCTGGTCGTCAGTCACAATAAAAGTTACTCTTACATTCTCCTTCTTAATGTGATCTCGAATAAAGTGATGACGCTCATCAATATGTTTGGAACGAGAGTGGTGAACCGGATTGTTCGTCAAGTCTATGTCACTTTTATTGTCGCACCGGAGTTCAACATTCTTAAAACTTAGACTGAAGTCTTCTAATGTTTGTGACATCCAAAGTGTTTGTGCGCAACAACTTCCTAAGGCTATATACTCGGCCTCGGCAGTTGAGAGGGCAACCGAATTCTGTTTCCTACTCGATCATGAAACTAATGTCAGACCTAGGAAGTGACAAGTACCACTTGTGCTCTTACGATCAAGAGAACATCCAGCATAGTCCGAATCAAAATACCCATGGAGTGAGAAAACGGTGGTGTGTGGATACCACAGACCAAGATGTTGTGTGCCTATAAGATACCCAAAGATATGTTTAACAACTTTTAGATGGGATTCTTTAGGATTAGCTTGGTATCTAGCACAAAGGCACACCACAAACATAATATCGGGTCTAGACGCACTTAGATATAAGAGTGATCCGATCATACCCCTAAAGATTATTTGATCCACCGAAATGTCACTTTCATCCTTTCCTAGTTTAAGTGATGCGCTCATTGGAGTTTTTGTTTGTTTCAGATTTTCAAAGCCGAATCACTTAAGCATATCTTTTATGTATTTGATTGGCATATAAAAATTTCGTCATTCTTTTGAGAAATCTGAAAGCCTAAAAACTATGTTAATTCACCTACCAGACTCATTTCAAATTTGATTTGCATCACTTGAACAATTTCATTGCATAAGGTTTCATTGGTGGCACCAAATATTATATCATCGACATAGATTTGTAATATAATTAGATCGAATTCCCTATGCTTTACAAATTGCGTCGTATCTGCACTACCCATCCTAAAACCATGTTTTAAAAGAAAAGTCGTAAGTCTATCATACCAAGCACGAGGTGCATGCTTTAGACCGTACAATGCCTTCACTAATTTGTAGACATGATTTGGGTGATCACCGTTCTTAAAACCGGGCGGTTGCTCGATGTACACCTCCTCTTTAATATAATCATTTAGGAAGACACTTTTGACATCCATTTGATATAATTTTATTGGTGTAAAAGTTGGAAATGCAAGAAACATCCTAATGGACTCAAGACGTGCAACCGACGCAAAGGACTCTTCAAAGTCAATGCCTTCAATTTGTGAGTAACCTTGAGCAACCAACCGTGCCTTATTTTTATTTACCCTAGACTCACTATCAAGTTTATTTTTATAGATCTTTTTAAGCCTATTACCGGATGGTTACTAGGACGCTCCACCAATATCCAAACTTTGTTTCGCTCAAATTGAGTTAATTCCTCTATCTTGGCTATGAACCAAGATTCATCATTTAACGCTTCCGAAGCATTCTTGGGTTCTATTTCAGATATGAAGCATAAATTGGAGAAAGCATCATGCAAAGCTGAGCGAGTTCTAACTCCATGTGAAGGCTCTCCAATCACTAGTTCTCGTGGATGTTGTTTTGAAAAATTTAGAGTGCTTGGAGGCTTATATCCTTCAGTATGAGTTTGGTCAATTTCTTCAACTTCTTCTTTCTCTACATTCTCATCTTCCAGATGTACACCATTATCATTATCATCTTCATTTGATTCATAATCATTATTTGGTGTATTTTCGTTAAAGTGCACATGAATCAATTCTTCAACAATCGAGGTTCTTTTGTTGCAGACCCTATAGGCTCGACTCGTGGTAGAATATCCTAAAAAGATGCCTTGGTCAGATTTCTTTTCTCGAATTTTCCTAAGTGATCCTTGGTGTTTAGAATGAAACATGGGCAACCAAAGACTTTAAAATATGAAACATTCGGCTTTCTATCATTATATAGCGCATATGGAGTACGCTTTAAGATTGGGCGATTCATGATCCTGTTCATCGCATAGCATGCAGTGTTGACCGCTTCAGCACAAAAATATTGTGGCAAGATGTACTCGGATAGCATTGTGTGAGCTAATTCTTGCAATGTCCTATTTTTCCTTTCCACTACTCCATTTTGCTGTGGGATGCGCGGAGCAGAAAACTCGTATCGAATTCCTAAGTTGTTACAAAATTTTTTAAAAACTTCATTCTCAAATTCTCCCCCATGATCTCACCTTATGCATTTTATTTTTAATTCCATTTCATTTTGTAATCTAGTGCACAGGGTAGAAAATTCAAAAAATGCATCAGATTTGGAAACCAAAAAGACAGTCCAAGATAATCGTGAATAGTCATCTATCAATACAAAAGTGTACTGTTTACCACCTAGACTACATGAACTAATTTGACCAAAAAGATCCATGTGAATCTGTTGTAGTGGCCTAGAAGCAATAATGTAAGGTTTGGTTTTGAAAGATGTTTTGGAGAACTTGCCCTTTTGGCACGGAGTACATAAAGCAGACAAACTATCATTTATTGTGGAAGACCACGTATTCGCTTTTCTTTTGATAGTTTGACTATTAATTTGCTCCCGGAATGACCGAGCCTCCAATGCCAAAGTTCTAGCTCCTCATTTTTCGCTACTAAGCATCTTAGATTAGAAGAGGATAAATCCTCAAACTTAATGGTATAGACATTATGATTTCTAGGTGCGGTGAGCAACATGGTCTTCGTTTTAACATCTAGAATTTTGCATGAATTTGTAGAGGTTACAAACACAACGTTCAAGCTCTCATCACATAATTGACTAATAGAAATCAGATTATACTTTAAACCATCTACAAACAAGACATTTGTAATTGAAAATGCTTTATTACATATGGTGCCAACGCCTAGAATGCGTCCTTTGATGTTGTCTCCAAAGGTCATCAGTCCTCCTTTCTTCTTCTCCAACGCTAAGGAATTTGTCTTCATCTCCCGTCATGTGCTTGGAATACCAAGAGTCCAAGTACCACACACTCTCCTTATCCTTCGCCTGCCAACATACCTAGAAGGAAGATGAGGGTATAGATCTGGTTACCCAAGTTGTTCCACCCATAGTGTAGGTAGACGACTTCGGTACCCAGACTTGCGTTGCTTTCTTTTGACCTTTCTTCAAACATGAGCTAGATGTGTGACCAATTTTTTTACATTTGGCACACAAGGTATAAGCAGTGGATGCCGCCCTTTTCATTTTAGTAGAGCCCATGCTGGAAGATGGTGAAGAACCTCCAAAACTTCCAGAAAAGTTTTCAATTTTCTTAAGCATTTTTTATTCTTTGCTGGAAATGAACTACCGTCGGCGTTAGTGCTAGCGCTTGGCGGTAGCGCTTCGCTTACGTAGCCCAGCCCAAATTTTCCATATCCAAAGCACTGTGCTCCCAGAAGCATATTCAAAGATTTCTGGTCTATCCCGAATTTCTGGACAGCACAGTTCAAGTCATGAATCCTTACTTTCAAGGTGGTGTTTTCTATGATGAGCATCACACAACGATTCGTGAACTACTTTCTATTTTCATCCACTTGTGTAAGAGAAATGTGAAGCCTTTTATCCAGAACCTTCTTCACGTTTGTGAGAGTTTCTACTTTCGAGGAAGTCTTGGAGAGGCTTTCTTTTAGTTCATTTATTGTTGCCACCAAGTGAAAACACTCCTGGCACTCGACTTTCTCCTTTCCGCATTTGGTGAGTTCATTATTTAAATCCCTCAAATCTTTCTTTATTTTCTTGTTTTCAGATTTGAACGAAATTTTCTCTAACAGTACCTCGTCAAGTTTATTGCATATTAATTCATAGGTTTCATATAGCTCATTATATGAAGGAGGGACTGTCACAACCCGCATTTTCCCAACATTTAAAATGCTATCAGAGTAGGGAAAGCTACGCGTTGTGATGCCACGTCACGTAGGGGACGCCTACTGACATTAATGCAACTCATACTTCTTCGCAGTTCAAGCAATTATTTTTATTAACACAAGGCGATTCAAATATAATTTATGCAGAAAATTAACAAGCCGCGTCCCTCGGCTAGGTGGATCAACTAGTCCACGCTTTTAAAATATAGTTTTACGCAGCGGAAAAAAAAACTTGATTTAATTACTTAGTGGCCTAAGTGTACATGAAGACCAAGTGAGGTGCACCAAGCATGATCGAATGTGTGGATTTACTTTATATAAAAGTAGATTTATCACGCGCAGAAAGTAGTGAGATTAACATTTCAAATCATGATATGCAATGCTACAATTACCTTAGCATATCTAAGCAAGGGGCTATAAGCCAACCCACATCTAACTATTCCAGAACAAGTATTCAAAAGTAAACAACAAGTAACAGCAGCAGAGAAACAAAAGTCTAACCACACGGCACCACATGCGTCAACACCTGACACGAACCCATGGGCCGACAAGTCCACAGAATACCCTACCTCAAGAGAGTCAGATGACGGTAACAAAAGCAACTCCGCACTAACACCTGCTACTGCCAAGAACCTGAGGCATTCAAAGAAAGAACACCTCAGAAGCAAGTTACAAGTGGTGCAGAAAACAAGAAAGTAAGCAAACCTCCGTGAGACCGGAGGGAAACAGAAGCTGCAAGGATTAGTGACGACAGCACTAGCCATAAATAATCATCAGGAAAAAGGAAACATGATAATGAACAGGAAAAAGAAACAGCAAAAGTAACTGATATTCAGCAGAAAAACACTCACCAAACGAAGGTGTGAAAACAGGCAAGGTCAAAACTCGCCGCAAGCAGATAACCATCAACTTTCAAATTATTAATCATGTTACTCTTGTTCAGAATTATAGAGACTGATCAGCTCATCAGAAAAAAAGAGAAGCCGTGCGGGGATAATACCATCTAACATCGTCACGACCCTCAGAGCACCGCACCGGTGGCATCGCCAACATCGTGTACGACCTCCAACAAAATTTATTAAATTAAAAGAGCATCGCACCGCGGCACCGCCACCATCGTGTACGACCTCCAACAGATTATTCACATTTTCATGATTCTTGCAAGGGGAAAAGATAAGGGCGAGGACCATCAGATTATAAGCTACCGTATATCAAGTGGAACTAGAGAAAATGAAGGGAATTTAGGGTTAACAAAAACCCTTTTTACTAACTGGAAAAATGCCAAGTTATTAGCAGAATTAATTAAAGGATATAAAGGAAATAGAGCACAGCTAAATAAAGGGGGCCAACTTGGAGCTGTTATATGGCAATGAGAAAGAGCAAGAGCAAGAACACCACTTGCCTTAGGTTTTGCTGGAAAAACTTTTCGAATCGCTCCACGTTGTAGATCGGGGGTAAGAACCCAGAAATCGGCGATCCCCTCCGAGCTAACATTTTTCAGCTATCCTGGTATGTTTGGAGATCTGGGCCAATCTCGCTCCTCCGGGGGGGGGGGGGGGGTCTCGTCGAGCCCGAGGGGTCTCGCACAAGAGGAAGGTCGCCCCTTCCTGGGCGACCTCAAGCAGAGGGAGGTCGCCCCTTCCTGGGCGACCTCAAGAAGGATCAGGTCGCCCCTTCCGGGCGACCTCGAGCAGGGCAGGCCGCCCCTCCCGGGTGACCTCGCAGGGAGGAGATCGCCCCTCCTGGGCGGTCTCAAAAGGAGCAGGTCGCCCCTTCCGGGCGACGGGAGGAGATCGCCCCTCCTGGGCGGTCTCAAAAGGAGCAGGTCGCCCCTTCCGGGCGACAGGAGGAGATCGCCCCTCCTGGGCGGTCTTAAAAGGAGCAGGTCGCCCCTTCCGGGCGACGGGAGGAGATCGCCCCTCCTGGGCGGTCTCAAAAGGAGCAGGTCGCCCCTTCCGGGCGACGGGAGGAGATCGCCCATCCTGGGCGGTCTCAAAAGGAGCAGGTCGCCCCTTCCGGGCGACGGGAGGAGATCGCCCCTCCTGGGCGGTCTTAAAAGGAGCAGGTCGCCCCTTTCGGGCGACGGGAGGAGATCGCCCCTCTTGGGCGGTCTCAAAAGGAGCAGGTCGCCCCTTCCGGGCGACGGGAGGAGATCGCCCATCCTGGGCGGTCTCAAAAGGAGCTGGTCGCTCCTTCCGGGCGACCTCGAGCAGGGCAGGCCACCCCTCCCGGGCGACCTCGCAGGGAGGAGATCGCCCCTCCTGGGCGATCTCAAATGGGGAGATCGCTTCTCCTCGGCGACCTCAATTCAGAGGTTCTCGGTCCCGAACTGATTCTGTTTTGTGTGATTTGTTCAGGTGATGCAGGCTCAGACGATCTCAGCGATCTCAGCTTGTCCCAGGCGGTCTCAGCTTGTCCCGGGCGATCTCAGCGATCTCAGCATGTCCCGGGCGATCTCAGCGATCTCAGCTTATCTCAGGCGGTCTCAGTTGGTCCAGACGATCTCGGCGGTCTCAGGCGATCTCAGCAGTTCCGGGCAGCCCGTTGCCTTTCAGATCTGCCCTTTTGGGCAGACCCCGTGCCTATAAATAGAGGGGTAGGGGTACCGGTTTGAAGATCTTTTTTGGAGAGTTCCCATCTCTAGTCGTGGACTTGAGCGGTCTCAGTTTTTGGAGACCGCCGAGACCGCCCGTCACTCTTTCCGGAGATCTCCCCGTCTCCCTCCAGGCCCTTTTTCTTCAAGTCTTATGATGTTTTTTCATTCTTTCCTGTTGTAATCTCAGTTGTAACTTAAGCTTTATATCAATAAAATTGCCTTTCCTTCAGCTCAAAGTAACCAGCCATTCAACAGTCTTACCCCCCATCCTTCAGTTTGAGCGATCGTGGAGTTGGTACCATTTTTGGCACCAACAGAACGAAGGGGTACCGGTGTGAAGATCTTTTTTGGAGAGTTCCCAGCTCTAGTCGTGGACTTGAGCGGTCTCAGTTTTTGGAGAACGCCGAGACCGCCCGTCACTCTTTCCGGAGATCTCCCCGTCTCCCTCCAGGCCCTTTTTCTTCAAGTCTTATAATGTTTTTTCATTCTTTCCTGTTGTAATCTCAGTTGTAACTTAAGCTTTATATCAATAAAATTGCCTTTCCTTCAGCTCAAAGTAACCAGCCATTCAACAGTCTTACCCCCCATCCTTCAGTTTGAGCGATCGTGGAGTTGGTACCATTTTTGGCACCAACAAAGAGAAGGCGGGAGGAGTCAAGATCTACAAGAGATCGGGCTAAAAGAGGTTAGGGCACAAAAGACCTAACGAAAAAGTTTCACGAAATGGAAGGAAATTACCACGAGGACGAAGCTCTCGTCGAGAGATTTCCGAATCTATGCTCGGCTCGCGATTTTGACCACCGGAGCTCCGTCGGCGGCGACCGGAAGATTCAAGAAAACGCCGCCCCCGTCGCTCGTTTTTCTCTCTGGTTCGGACAGAATGAGGAAGAAGTAAGGGGCTGGGTTCGTTTTCTTTTTATGTAGCATAACATAATTTAATAATAATAATAATATCATTATTATTATTAATAATAGAAGGGCTAAAATCGAACAGGAGAGATTTGACGAACGACAGATTTGTCGAACAGAGCTTATTTTTGTCGAGCGGCGCTGCTTTTTGTCGAGCGGCAGATTTGTCGAGCGGAGTGGAGGGGGATTGACGAATGGAAAGGGGGCTGATTTGTCGAGCGGAGTGGAGGGGGGATCGACGAATGGAAAGGGGGCTGATTTGTCGAGCGCTGCATGCATGAATATGCATATATATTTTTTATAATAATAATAATATTATTATTATTATATTATCACTAAAATCTAAACGAACGTCGAACCCAGCGAAATTTTCGCCTAAGGTGAACGGCGGCGCTACGAATCCAACGGTGAAGTCGGAATCAAAATCCGACGTGCCATTCTCGAGATATAAATGGCCGAAGTTACGGCAAACTTTAAATACGTACAAAACTTCTAAAATGCGCCGAGGCTCCAAAATGGCTCGGATCGCGACGAAACTTGACAGGCAAGTCTAAAATTAAATAATCTAATTTCCTAATGTAAAAATTTCCAATTCCGGGTCGTCTCAAAAATTGGTCGACTTGACCCAAACGGATGCGAAAACGCGCAAACGTTAAAAGTAACGCCCCGACGTCAAAAACACGCCACCACTGAATTAATTAAATACCGGAAAAATCAGGGGCCTTACGGCCACTCCCCCTAAAAGAAAGTTTCGTCCCGAAACTTGACGCATAAGCAGGAAATAATATTTGGACAAAACAAATGGTGCAGGAGACAACATTTGGACAAATAAATGGTGCAGGAAATAACATTTGGACAAATAATGGTGCAGGTAACAACATTTGGTCAAATAAATGGTGCAGGAAACAACATTTGGACAAATAATGGTGCAAGAAAAAAAAGATTTTACCTGAGCCAATTAAAAGAAGAGGTGAGCATGAGACTCCCGCATAGCTGATTCCAGCTCCCATGTTGCGCTCTCGACGTCATGACTCCGCTAAAGAACTTTTACCATGAGAATAGTTTTCCTCCGCAACACACGCTCTTGAGTCTCTAAAATACGGACAGGTTCCTCAACATAAGACAAATTACGCTGAAACTGAGGCACCGAATCGAGAACTTGACGATTGCTGCGGACACACATCCTTAACTGACACACATGAAACACATAGTGAACATTAGGGAAGGAAGCGGGTAAACCCAATCTAAAGTTGAAACTCCGACGCGCTCAACAACCTGGAAAGGTCCCACATACCGGGGGTCCAACTTGTGGTTCCATCCAAATCTCTTAACGCCCGACATCGGAGAAACTTTCAAGAACACCAAGTCCCCAACAACGAACTTCAGATCCATCCTTCTCCGATTAGCATACTACTCATACCACTCATGAGCAATGCGAAGCTTCTCGCGGATATGAGTCACAGCAACGCTCATCTCTTCCAAAGCCTCTGGGCCTAACAACGGACTCTCACCAACCTCGGCCCAAAACAAGGGAGTCCGACTACGCCTCCCATATAGAGACTTAAACTCCCAACTGATTAAGCATAGCAGCCCCCGAGCATAACTTTAAGTATAAAATTTCAGGAAGGGTAAACCAACCACCACCAACAGCCAACACATTCCAAAATGATGAGGTTTATGTGTGTAAATTCCAAACAACCACTATAACCCAAGATGGTGATACTTCTAACGAATATAATTCCTGGAGCATAAACCCAACCGGCCTCCATACCCCAAAATGATGAATTTTTCTAATGAATGAAATTTACTGGAGCTAATAGATGAAATTTCCTAGAGCTTAACCCAAACAACAAGCAATGAATAGTGAGATTGTCAATAACAACACTTTCCTGATAACTGTTATTGTAGGAAAATTCCATCAATCCAAGACGCTTATCCCAAGCTCCACCATGCTCCAATGTGTAACATCTGATCATATCTTCTACGCTCGGATTAACTTTCAGACCCTGAAACTTCTACCAAACTCATCTAGATACACGACATAAAAAAACAAATCCCGGGGTTTCGATCTGACTCCAAACTTAAGGACATATTTTATCCATTTATTCACGATAGCTCACACAATTTGTGTCTTCGGAAAAACCTCATCAAACCGATAACTAAACTAATACCAGCGAACAATATGTTTCAAATTTCTATACATCCTAGTGGAATCTGGGTGGTAACGAATGCCAATGCCAGAATTCGCAATATATTTTATTCATTTTCTCTGGCCAGAATCAACTCCTTCTGAGCGAAGATATGCTTCAATTCTTATGGTCCGTAAACCTTACACAATACGTCGTACCAAAATAATCTCCAAGGCTCAATACCTAGATTACTGGGGTAAATTCCAAATCACGCGCATTAAAATTCGCTTCATGAATCTTCGATTGCCTCAAACCATATGCGATCACATTTTTTTTCTCGAGACATACCTGGGCTCAACGTACAACTTATCCACATAAACAGCGCACCACTCCTTCGGTAGATATGATCCAAAGCTGGAGCAGTGCTCAATCTTCTCTTCAATTCCTGAAAGGCTCCTTCACACTAGTCACCCCGAACAAAAAATTGGATTCTCCTACATAAACCAAACCAAAGACGCAAATAATCACATGAATCATTACACAAGCCTTCTATATCATCCTGCCAACCCTACAAAATTCCCTATTCTCTCGAATGTTGTAAATCTCATCCCAATCAATCACTCAACGATCTATATTGGGTCCGTCGAAAACTCATCCTCATTAATAACATGACCCAAATAGGTAACTAAAGACATCCAAAACTTGTACTTGCTCATCTTGGCAAATAAACTTGCGCTCTCACAACGTAGACCGCACCTAATCACAAATGCTCAGCATGATCCTCTGCACTCTTAGAGTGTATCAACACCACTTCTAAGGATGGCCACAAGATGGTCTGAAAATTCTGTTAACATTCTATTCATCGAATTCATGAAGGCAGAGGAGACATTAGCTAAATCAAAGGTCGCCACTAAGATCTCAAAGTAAAGCCCATAACGGGAACGAACAGGCAGTCCATGGAACATCCGACTCACGGATCCTTTACAGACAAAAGTCTATACGGAGGCCGATCTCCGAGAACACGGATCCATCTCGCAACTGATTAAGCGGATCATCTATTCGAGGTGATGAACATTTATCTCGATAGTCACCTCATTCAACTATGCTCAATTTGCTCATAATCTTCTAGAAACATTCTTCTAGCTCACGCAGGGCCATGCGGCAAGGTGCCCTCACAAAAAGACAAGTATCTGGCTCAAGACCTTAAAACAAACTCCGCCTTTTTCTCAAGGGGAAGACCGAGAAGACTAGCCGGAGAAACATTTGAAGCTCTCACACAACAGAAAGCGCGGCACAACGAGAGCATTTTTTCTAG